>OZ014524.1:484943163-485665663 GCA_963966055.1 Lathyrus aphaca
ATATACGTCGTACAGTTTCCTTGGTCTATTGCCATTTACCTAAGGTACACTAGATCCGGGTTAGGACCTTTCACACATAAGAGCACCCCAACAATGTAATAATAAAGCAAACAAATCAAACAATATTAAAGTGATCTTAATTCCTAAGGGTACCCCTCTTAAATTAAATCCCCAGCAGAGTCGCCAGTTCTGTAACACGGTGGGAGAACTGACTTTAGTTATGTTGCGGATAGCAAGAGTCTCCACCGACTTTTATTTTATCCAAAGGAAAGGCATAAAAGAACAGGAAAGACCTCTTAAAAGATTTTTGGGTCCGGGGGGTAGGTTATGTAAAGGGAAGGTGTTAGCACCCTTTACATCCATGGTTATCCATGGGCTCTTAGTTACTTAGCTCACTTTTGAATTGTTTTTGAAAGTGTAGTGTGTGAATAGAAAAATTTTCTGAATAGTTGATAATGATCCATGTACGGATGCGTAAAAACTTGTTTTTGAAAATTTGTTTGAAATTTGTTAAGTGTGAAAAGTTTTTGAAGTGAGCAAGTACATAAGAGGAACCTACCCTAAAGTTTTAAGTCTTTCTTGTTCTTTATCCTTTAATTGGTAAGACTATCCCTACTATTAAGGAGTAGGTAGTCATTACCTTGGATGTGAGGGACATGAGAGGGACATTTATTTTTGAAGGCAACTGTGGGGTGTAATAAGCATAAAGGAGGGACTATCATCATTATTCGAAGGGACTTGATTCGTAAAGGCAACCATGAGGGACTTGATGATTTTTCTTTTTAAGGGACTTGCTTTTTACACCCCACTTGACCTTATTAATAAGCAACATAGAGGGACAGCCTTAGAAAGTGTAGGATGGCGATTAAAAATCGACTTACGTGTGTGAGTGTTCAATATTATTTATCTTTAATTAAAATGAGCTAAATTTATTTTTAAGTTAAATACATGTTTACACTCCCTAAATTACTAACCATAGCATGAATTAAATATTTAAAATATTTACAAAATTACATCCAGGAGCAATTACATAATAATTATAATAAGCAATTAAAATAAATAGCAAATAAATATAAATATATAAGCAAAATAATAATAAGCAAAAAATAATAAATTAACAATAAATAAATAATGGGTTAGTAGTAATAAAAATTAGAAAATAGGGGTTAGTTAAAATAATAACATTAAATAATAATCAAAAAGTTAGTAATAATAAAATAAGTGAGGTTAATAAATAATAAAAATTAGTGAAATAATAAAATTAATAAAGCAACATAAATAACATGGTTAATAACAATAATCAAAAATAGAATTAAATATTATAAACACAAAAATTGGATTTTAATATATAACATTTAATAAGAATAATTAAAATTTTAAAATGTAATGTAATTATAAATTTTAATTATTACAAATTTAATCATTTTTAAACATACATTAACATTTATTTATTAAAAAAAACAATTATTTACACATCATATGAGGAAAATAAATTTTAAGTATCATATTCACAAAATTAATCATATTTATAAAATTTAATTTTACTAATTATTATATTTACAAAGATTATTCCAAATAAATATATATTATAATTATGTAAAAAAAAAAATTTGAAAGTAAAAAATAATTTAGAAAATAAATAAAGATTTTGGAAATTAGGGTTTATTTTAGAAAATATTAATATACATATTATAATTTATTTACATGATTATAAAAATAGTTTTCAGAAAAAAAAAAGAAATATAGAATTTTGAATTACATTGAACATATATATATAACATTATTTTAATTATATTTCTATACATATGATTTTAATAATTAAATAAAATATAAGAAAATAGAAAAATTGCAAAAAAAAAAAAAAAAAAAAAAGATAAACTTACCTGGCTGGGATTTGATCCCATGACATCACGCTTGCCAGCAACAACAATAACCACCAGGCTAGCCCACACGCAGGCAACAATGAAGGGATGAGAATTTGTTTTGTGCTTTGCCTGAAAAATCCAGAAAAATAAAGAAGCAAAAAGGCCTGGGGTGGGACTTGAACCCAGGACCTTCTGATTACAAGCATGCACGCGTATCCGCCTGGCTGGGAGAGCCTTTCTGATAGTTGAATGGCAAGTAACTATAATATATTAAGTTTGCTTTTAACCTGAAAAATAACAAAAAACAATGCACCAACCAAGTATCGAACCAGGGTCCTTACAACATACGCGTATCAGTCTTACCACTAGGACAAACGCAAGTTTGTGATATAAAACAACAATTAATTCATAAAATATTTTACATAATATTTGAATTCTGGAAACGCGCCAAAGGTCATCTTCTAGCTCTCGCCGTCCAGTTAGGCTATACCTACGGTTTGTCCGTCACTAAAGCTTTTAGTGACGGATTTTTGTCGTCACTACAGAACCTGCACTTAAAATCATGAACAATACGCATAATAAATCCATTCTAATTGTCCAGATCAACTATACAATGATCATTGATCTCAAATATGTCATTAATTTGAATTGAAATCGTCTGTATAATGAGTTCCCAATTCGTGGTTTCCTTAGAACCCTAACATGGCACAGGATGGTTGCGGCTTCGATTCTCACAATAAAGCGCCCATAATCAATCTAAGGATCATTCTAAACCATAATCAATAGTCAAAAACAAGTTAGAAAGCATAATCATGATAAATCGAAAAATCAAAGTTCAATGGCATATGAAGATTCGGTTAAGGGTCTATGTGATGTTTTGAATGATGAAAATGATCCAAATACATTCAATAAGCATCATAGAGTGCATTGCAACCTTCAAATCTTTCTGATATTGCCTCTATTTGAAAATCCGAATTGGTGTTTTGGCTTGAATTTTTGAGCTATGAAACTTACCTTTTGATGCTGGAAATTCGTGTATGAAGGCTAGGGTTGTGTTTAGTATATATATGTGAATCATTCTAGGTCAAAATATTGATTAATTATGTGGAAGTTTGGATATTTGAAGATTGAAAAAGATGGTGTCATGAAATTCAAATATTGGCTCATGAAAGCTTGCTATTTTTGGATAAATCACATGATTTCTTTCTCTTTCAACTTCAATCAATATTGATGAGATTCTAGAAGCTCAATCTTCATCCAAAAATATATTTTCATATTTTATATTTATTTAAAATGATTTTTTATGAATTAAATCAAAATAAATAAAAGTAAAATAATAAAAATTATGATTTTTGATCAATTGGGTCGTGCATGATGATATGGTATGGGTTGGATCACAATTTGGGCAGCCCATTTGGAAAGAAGTGGTTTTAAACCTCCATTTTCAACATAAACCATCATAAAATTTCCCAACTTTGCAAGGGCATATCTCCCTCAATTTTAAAGGTATGAGGGTGTTCTTTGACATTTTGGAAAGCTTGAAGAGTCCTCTAAACAACCCCATTGGTTTCAGGTCCATATCATTTACCAATCTCAAGTTATGCCCTTTTGAAGTTGTTGACTTTTTGTTGACTTTTGAAATGACCTATAATGTCTTAGCTCATATCTTCCAAATGAAGCATTTTTGGGCTTAACTTGCAAGATCAAAGTTGTAGAGAGTTCAATTTCCTTCAAAATGAGCTTTGGATGGAGACTTGGTGATGAAGTATGTGAAAGTTATGGCTGGTCAAAGTTCAGTTGACTTTTACTAAGGAAACCCTAATTTAGAAACTCCTGATTATTGATGATCTGGAATCTCCTTGATGAATCATGATTAACCCTTGATCAAATGATGAATTTTACTTCATATAATTGATGTTGGAAAAAAAATCATGAAGTTTGACTTTGGTTTGACCACAGTTGACCTCAGTTTGACTTTTTAACTGCATTGACTGATTTTGACTTATCTGATCATCTGACTGAGCAAACTTTTGAGAAAAGTCTTGAAACTTGTCATGGGGGTTCTTACACACATATAAGATGTTATGAAGCTCACTTGAAGTCTTGGAAGTTCATTTAGCCTGATTAAAGTCAAAACCCTAGTTTTGGATGCACTGCTTAGGAGGTGCATTGTCTGAGGGAATTGTCAACTCTTCTGACCAATTGTGAACTTTGTGAACCTTGTGAACCATCATAAAGTGTCTTGTGAACCTCATGGGAGGTATTGTGAATCTTGTGAACCTTGTGAACCTCATAAAGTGACTTGTAGACTTCATGAACCTCATAAAAGGTCTTGTAAGCATTGTGAATCTTGTGAACCTTGTGAACCTCATAAAGTAGCTTGTAGACTTCATGAACCTCATGAAAGGTCTTGTAGGTGTTGTGAATCTTGTGAACCTTGTGAACCTCATAAAGTAACTTTGTAGACCTCATGAACCTCATGGAAGGTTATGTAAACATTGTGAATCTTGTGAACCTTGTGAACCTTCTTAGCACACAAAGTCTTGAATTGTGAGGGCAAATTTTGGGGTGCAACAGTGTTCTAACATGTTGTCCAGAACTAATACTTCAACTGAACTAATACTTCAACTGATTGAATTACTAACTATATAGGCTAATTTGTTTCATAAAGATTCACTAACCATATAGGCATAACAACCCACTTACAAAATTCAAGTGATTGAATTCAAGTGATTGAATTGTTTATAATAATTGAAGAATAGGTCAGAGGAGTTAAAACACACCTTTTGTAGAATAAGGATAGAAAAATAAAATGATTCAATGTTGAACCTGTGCATATGAGCAATGACACTTTGATGTAAGTATGAGCTATCACTTTCCGTGGGGACTTCAGTGTGCGTTTGCGGAGAACCACGCACATGAAGAATAACAACATTAGAATCAAACAAAAAAAATCAGTTCTTCTCTTTAATCAGGAAGCATGTTACGTTCAAAATAACAAAATAAAAATCAAACTTCCACAACAACTCACATTCTAGTTCAAAATCTCATTCCTGTCATGTAGTCTGTTTAAAAATCTCCATTTACAAACACTACGCTAAAAATGACTTTTAACAGCGCATCTTAGACAACGCTTTTAAAAGAAAGCGCTGTCTAAGGTTAAAATTAAAATAAAACACGAAAAATGTTCCAAAAAAATAATGAAAGCGCTGTCTAAGGGGGGGTCTTAGACAGCGCTTTCTAAAAGCGTTGTCTAAGACCCCCCCTTAGATAGCGCTTTTAGAAAGCACTTTTAAATATATACCTTAGTCAGCGCTTTTGATAAAGCCTGTTGAAAGTCTTTAAATTAAAAAAAAATTAAAACCAAAAGCGCTGTCTAAGGGGGGGTTTAGAAAGCGCTTTTGGAAAGCGTTGTCTAAGGCATACCTTAGAAAGCGCTTTCCACAAAAGCGATGTTTAAGGTCTAATTAAAATAAAATTTCAGACTTCTATTTTCGTTCTCTGTTCTTTTGTTTTCCCTCCTGCGAACAAACCCTAACAGCGAAACCCATTACAGCGAACTTGAATACACTGTCATCCTTCAGTTTCAATCATTGAACGTGTTTGAAGAATCGTACATTTGGGTGTTGACTTTGTTTTTCGTTTCTACTGTTCTTCATTTCTTGCGGTATGTTCTACATTTCTTCATTTTTCGTTTCTACTGTTTAGTGTATTATTCTTGTTTAAGTTGTTTTGATTCATAAAATCTGAGTTTAGTGTATTATTCTTGTTTAAGTTGTTTTGATTCATAAAAATTGAGTTTAGAAGGTACATTGTTGTTTTGATTCATAAAAACTGAGTTTAGTGTATTATCCTTTGTTTAAGTTGTTTTCATTCATAAGGTACATTGTTGTTGTTATGTTTGATAAGTAATAATGTTGATAATAGAAAAATGTTTATAAGAGAATAATGTTTATAAGAGAAAAGTAATGGAAGAAAAAGTTTGATTCTTGTAATAGAAAAAATGAAAGTGATGAGGTAATTAAAGTTGTTATGTTTGATAAGTAATAATGTTGTAATAGAAAAATGTTCTTCCTTGAAAAATGTTGTAATACAAAAATGTTTGTAATAGAAAATATTTATAGGTATAGTTATAGGTATAGTTATAGGTATATTCTAATAGAAAATTAAAGTTAGTTATAGAAAAATTAACGTGTTATAGGTATAATTATAGGTATATTGTAATAGAAAAAGTTTGATTCTTGTAATATAAAAAATGAAAGTGATGAGGTAATTAAAGTTGGTATATCGGCGTATCGGATACGTTATTGAAGTTTATATTAACATTGGTTATGTATACGTTATTGAAGTTTAAAATGAATTGAACTTTAAAATTGTTAGGATATTCAAAGATACTACCTTAGTTATGTATTTTCGTCTGGATTGATTGTTTACCTTAATAAGTAGGAAAACCATGGATAAAACATGGATCTATGCCGATCGAATGACCAAAGAGTACGAGAGTGGGGTTGCGGAATTCGTTAAGTATGTTGTTCAACACGCTGAAAACCCCAGACGAATGCATTGTCCTTGCTTGCGTTGTTGTTATATTGGTAAGGTTGACGCACATGGATTGAAATCGCATTTGCTGAGGCATGAAATTGATCAAAGTTATCAGTGTTGGATATTTCATGGTGAGAAAATTAATGAGAATGTTGAATCGAGTGGAAAAAGTAATACGACCTATGCTTCATACGACAAAGACACGGAAACATACGATTATGATCGAGTTGAAGAGATTGTAGAAGCACTGGAAGAAGATCTTCATGATTGTCCTGAAATGTTTGAGAGGATGGTAAGCGATTCATAGAAACCGTTGTACAAAGGTTGCACTAAATTCTCAAGACTATCTGCGGTATTAAAGTTGTACAACTTAAAGGCGGGCAATGGATGGTCGGATAAAAGTTTCACAGAGTTGTTGGCCCTTATGAGAGAAATGCTACCGGATGATAATGTTCTTCCTAATCGAACCTATGAGGCAAAAAAATGTTGTGCTCTATTGGCATGAGCTATGATAAGATACATGCTTGTCCTAACGATTTCATTTTGTTTCGTAATGAATATGCAACGTTAACTGAGTGCCCTAAATGCGGTTTGTCTCGATATAAGAAAAGATTATCTCCCGCAAAAGTCTTATGGTATTTTCCGATAATTCTGAGATTTATGTGCATGTTTCGTAGTGAAACTGATGCAAGACATCTTACTTGGCATGCAGATGAAAGAATTATTGATGGAAAGTATCGGCATCCGGCTGATTCACCACAGTGGTCGAAGATTGATAATGATTATCCTGAGTTTGGATCAGAAGCAAGAAACCTTTGATTGGCATTATCTACTGATGGAATGAACCCACATGGTCTTCAAAGTATCTCACATACCTTAACTAGTTTTATCGGTGCACTAGTAAGGAATGAAATTCCCATTACCTGTGATGATTGGAGAAACAAAGAGCTGAATGACTCCAAAGAAAAAATTTGGAGTGAGATAAAGGTACAATAAGTTGGCCCTTAATTATACGGTATCAATTATGTTTTTTCAATTACCGGTACTAACTATTAATCTGTATGTTTTTCTTAGCGATGTTTTAACATCGAAGAAGAAAGAAGAGGTTTTTGTATGAAATTGGCCGGAAAGCTTTTAAGAGGGTTTCGAACATTTTTATCATCCAAATTCCTTAGGGATGCGGATGGTAATTATGTGGATGCGGAGCTTCCTAAAAAATATGAAATTTTGATATCAGCTGAAGAATGGGAAGCTTTCAAATCCAAACGAAGAGACCCGGTTTTTAAAAGAATAAGTGCCACAAATCGGGAAAGAGCATCAAGTCCCGCATATCCGTACCGAAAAGGACGTGTCGGATATGGACGCTTAGAATAATCCATGGTAAGTATTTATAAATTGCGATAACAAATTTGTTCATCATATATTTGTTTTATCTAATCAAATTGTATGACTTAATGTGTAGCTGCAGAAGGAGAAAAGTTCATAAACATCTCTTCCTGCACATGTTTTGTGGAAGGAAGTCCGTGTGGGCAAATCTGGAGTTCCTCAAGAAGAAGTTTTACATGTATACCAGAAATGTGTAAGTATAACATTTTTTCATTAATTGAATAACATTTTTATACACAAATATTTGACAAGTATACGGTATTCATCTGATTTTTCAGGAGGCGCTATCTCAGTCTTTATCTCCCGATGATACTAGGAGCATACTTAGTCAGGCATTAGATGTCCCTAAGTATTCTGGTCGGGTGAGGGGTAAGGGATTTGGAGTCACTCCGACCTCCCTGAGTGTTAAAAAAGGAAAGGCTCCTAGTAATCGGGAGCTTCATGCAAGATTGGAAGCCATGCAAGCTGAGCTTGATGCATTGAGGAGAGAAAGAGAGGCTAGCGCCTCAGCATGTTTCAAAGATGGTTCGGACAAAGACAGTATCAACTGTACCTTTCAGCCGAACATTCCAGAGGTAATTACATATAATTGTCTTAAATTGAACTATTTGCTTAAATTATGTATTTGACATATATACACATTAACAATTTCTTGTTATTATTGGTTTTAGGGCATTTCCCATTGTCAGCTATATTTGTCGTCACCATACTATCGGATGGTTGGCAAGGGAAAAATGCATAACGTTAACGGAGTATTACTCCACACTAGAGAGCTCCCTGCTGGATGTTTGAAGGTATCGGTTGATATTGCAGTTGAGCCGAATGCATCATTACCATATCCTAACGATGATTCTGATGCAACAACGGTGGACGAAGCAGTAGGTTCGTTTGTTGCATGGCCGACAAACCTCATATGCGTAGAATATGAGGTATGCCTAAAACCTATGTTAACTTTAATGTGTATATTCAAAGTTTTTACGCGCATTTTACGTACATATTTTCCTTAGTTATGTTAAATAGACTCCCACAAAATCCAAATCAAAAGATAATGTGATTTCGCGGCATACCGAGTCCGTGGTTTCAAGAAAAGAGGTAATATACAATTATATGACATATATTCATGGAAGTTGTTACATTCTTAATTTGATCTAACTATTTATATGACATGTAGCTTCAAGAAAATGAGGTTAGCAACGCCTCCGCACAACAAGAAAAGGAGGTTAGCAACGCCTCCGCACGGGTAAAAAGTGCTGGTGCTAAGAAGACCGTAGCTAGGAAAAAACCTATCACCAAGTATAGGTCGTGCCTTAGGACATTTCTATAGATGACCGATATACCGATCGAAGGTGTTCGGACTGTACATATGGAGGTAGGGATTTTCGGCTTTGATTACGACCAAATGATTGGTAATGAAGACTTCATGCAAGTTTTTGGTCGTGAAGAAATCGGCGTCAACGTTGTCAATACATATATTAGGTAAATCCGGTCTACCTTGTTTTATTAATTGAACAACTTATTTACTTTATGTTTCAAAAGAGGTGTCTAATGTTAATGATGTTTTTATATTAGGTTTTTGTATGACAAATTGATGCGCCCCAATGGTTTGGACGTGTCATTCGGATTCTTAGCACCCGCGACCGTCAACTTAAGTTTAATCTTAAGTAGACCGGATACCATGATGGAGTACGTTCTTCGGATCCTCATGGACAATAAAGATGCGAAGAAGTTGTTTTTTATACCGTTTACTACCGGGTTAGAATTTCATTCTAAATTCATCTATTATAATTTTTTTCCAAGTTAACATCTAACATTTGCTTAATCATTACAGTGGACATTGGTTGTTGCTCGCAATCAATCCTATCCGAGAAATCGTGTATTATCTTGACTCGTTAGGAAATGATTGGACAACATACCCGGATATGAAGGTCATAATTGACACGTAAGTGAGAATGTTCAAAATTTTTCTTAGTTTATGTGAATTGTTCTAATTGCTTCATTTTTATTTTATTAGCATCCTACAAGCTTTTCGGGCCCAACGAGATATCCAAACCTCAAGGAGGGGCGCCAACTCCATTACATGGATTCAAGTGGCGGTATATTTTTAATTATCACATTTTTTATTATATTAGTGATGACACTTGATAAAACTTAGGATTTATAATCCATATTTTTTTTCATATGTAGTGTCCTCAACAACGTAATCAAATAGATTGCGGGTATTTCATGTTGAGGTTTATGCGAGATACTCTTGTTTTGGGCCGATTAGAGATTCCCACCGATGTATGTATTTCTAACTTATGAGTTATTTTTATATTTACACATATCTCATATAATTAAATAGTTGAAATTAATTCAAACTATGTTATATTATTATGTAGTACTTTGATGAATTCAAGTGTGCATTTTATACAAAGGATCAAGTGGACGAAATCAAAGAGGAATGGTGTCAATTCATCATAGAGCTCAATGTTTTAAGTAATGACTTGTAAATTTGTAGTATATTGTACATGACTTGTAAATTTGTACATAAATTTGTGTAATTATATTGTACATTTGTAGTATAGGTAATGACTTGTAAATGTGTACATAAATTTGTATATATTTTGATACATTTAAGGCAAAATTGGTTTGAATTGGTATATATATATTTGTTAGCCAAAAATTGGTAGAAAAAAGGCCAAAATGGTTTGAAATGGCATATATAAAATGTGATATTTGTCTGCCAAAATTTGGTTGAAAACAGGTAGAAATTCTGGTTTATAAACCTGGAAAAAATGTGGTTTAAAACAAAAGCTGCAAAAATTTCCGTATACCTTAGACAGCGCTTTTGGCAAAAGCGCTGTCTAAGGGGGGGCTTAGAAAGTGCTTTTGGCAAAAGCGCTGTCTAAGGGGGGGGGGGCTTAGACAGCGCTTTTGAAAAGCGTTGTCTAAGGTATACCTAAAAAAATTAAAATAGGAGGGGATTAGACAGCGCTTTCACCAAAAGCGTTGTCTAAGGTATAAGGGCTTAGAAAGCGCTTTTTCAAAAGCGCTGTCTAAGGTATTCCTAAAAGTGCTGTCTAAGGGTACCTTAGACAGCTCTTAGACAGCGCTTTTAAGATTTAAAAAAGCGCTGTCTAAACCTTTAGCAGCGGAGGTTTAGACAGCGCTTTAAAGCGCTGTCTAAGGCTAAAAAAAGCGTTGTCTAAGGTCTTGTTTGGCATAGTGGAATGCTACAACTTTGTCTGCTAAATGTGACTCATGTCATCCTATCGATCTCGCAGTCGGACGCATTCAAGTGTAACTCTTGAAAAAGACTTTGCTTCCAGATTGATTATTGCATAAGCCTTGTCAGACCTGGTCCATGCTCCATCACCCAACACACTTTGAACTTGACACTTAAAGCAACCACTATGTTTAATGGCCATGGAATCGAAGTAGACCTCTGGAAAACTTTGCCAAAAATCAATTGTACTTTGTTGCAACCTCTTTCATCATAGTAATGATCTTCAAAAGATTTCACAAACACCTGTCGCTCCCACCAAATGAAGCCGGGTCAAATGGGGTACAAGCGCGAACGGTCGGCGAAAGGGACAATGAGAACACACAGCAGTGAACTCACTGGAGAAGAAAAGAGTCGCCAGCTAGGCATTTTTATCCCGGAGGAAAGGTAATGCTGCATAGACCTAGAAAGAGATGGATAAGACGGTTGCGAACCAAAGAGACTGAGAAAGGGGGTTGGTTACAACCTGGGAAGGTATTAGCACCCAGATTGTCCGTCGTACTCGACGGGATCCACGCTTAAAATATTTGTGTTTTAAAGGGGTAGTGTCAGTGCAATTTGTGTGTAAAGAGCTGGAAAAGAATGTACAGGTGTCGGTGTAAAAGAAGTGAAGTGTATAAGTGAAGTGTCAGTGCAGAACAAAGATGAAATGCTCATGATAATGAGGCTGAAAGAATAAAGCTGGAAGAGGGGGAATATACAGAGACTTTTGTTCGATAACCGTTAAGTTATGCCTACGTATCCTCTCGTGCAATGAGGAAGTCAGAACACCGTAGTTCGACCCAAAGAGATTGAAAGGTGAATTGACTGGTGAACTGCTTGCTTGCCTATGCTCAAGTGTATGATCTGTCTGGCACAGATGCTAACTGTCTTGCATTAGACGGAAGAAGCAAGTTCTCGTTTGTGAGTGAAGGTGATGAGAAAAGAATACCGAAGGAGACGATTATTGTTTGTTTTGAGTTTTCAGTCTTTTATTGATTTTGAAAGTTTGTCATAAGTTAATGAGCTTAAGCCTAAACCAATGGGTTGGTAAACTCATCATATCTTCCCTCTGATTAGGGGTAATGAGAATACCTTAAGTGTGAAGTCAGCTTCTCACACTTAATCACCTTTGATGTAGGGTTAAGATCATTAACCTACTTGTGATTATTTAGATGTTTTTGGTGTTTTTGTTTTAGTGTTAAGTAATGAGGTTAAGCCATAATCAGGGATTAAACAGACTCATTACACCATCCTAATAGAAGGATAATAGATGAGAGTGTTTAAGCTGAGGAAAGCTCCTCAACTTAATCCATGATTAGGGATTAAACTCATGACAAGACAAGCCTTTGATTAAGTGAATTTTATTTAATGGTATGATGATGAAGTGATTTTTATGATTTGTAAGACAACTTGAGGGGGACTTGTCCATTAACACTAGGGTTAGTCCTTCTTAACCAATAAAGGAAGAATTAGAACCCTAATGCAAGGCCCAAGTTACAAGTGTGGTGTCTTGATGTTTATTAGATGGATTGATTAAAGGAGTTAAACACATTAAGGGTTTAACACTTAGGATTAAAGTTATACACTCCATCCTAAGAGAAGGATGCAGGCATAAGCTTAATCACAAAGCCTTAAAGCCTTTAGGGTTTAGTCCCTGATTATGAGATGAGGAGAGAAGACTCAAAAGAGACACAAAGGTAAAACTAAGAGGGGATACTAATAAAAACCCTAATCATTGTCATGCTTGGTTGTTCCTAAGGTTTGTGAAGTTTTCAAGAGAAGTCTTCAATGGAACCACCAGGAAGCAGATGAAAGGATCAGGAGAAGCAAAGCAACTTGCTTCATTCAAGAAGTCAAGCCACTTGAAGAAAGAAAGTGGGAAGAAGAAGAATGAGCAAGCTCAAACTCAAACACAAACAAAAATGCAGCAATGGATGCAAGAGAGTGATGAAGAGAAAGTTATGAGAAGTGAAGGCAAATTCACTTCTCAAAGTCACTTACCACCTGAAAGGTTAGAAAAGGAATGTAATGCAATGCAAAATGGGATGAGATGACATGATGAGAAACAAAACCAGAAGCATATACATGATGCTAATGATGCTATGAGATGCTACAAACATGAGGCAGCACATGGAAATGATCATACAAGTTCATGAATGCAAATGAAGCAAGTTAGGAACCATGAACATACATGAAAAGTTATGAAGTGCACATGACATACAACATGGCAAATACATGATGCAATGATCAAACATGCTTTCAATATGTCTTATGATGTCAAATGAATCAAATGGATGCTTGAAATGTCATGGCAAGTCATGTTATGCAAGAGAATGCAAGATGGGTGCATATGGAAGCCCAAATTAGGGTTTATGAACCATACATCAAACAACAATCAAAATCAGAAGCAAAACATAAGATAAAAAATTGAAAATGCCACTCAAAGGACCCCTAATCCTATACTAAACCAATGCTCAAAGGAGAAGCTTCAACTCCTAACCAAGCTCAAGTTATGGTTCTCCTAAGTTTTCTAGGGTTTTAGGGTTTCCAAACAAAAGAAATGCCAAACAAATTGAAAATGAAAGATCAAATCATGGCCATTTAAACTCAAAAACTACATGCTAGGCACAATGCAATGCAAAAAGAATCAATGTCCAATTCTTCATGGATAGGCAGAAATGATTTTTGGAACTTTGGATCAAATTAATGCATAAAAATGATTTTAATTCAATGAAAAATTCTCAAAATGCATCAAGATCAAAAAATAAATTTGGTTTGAAGGTTGGACAATGTTTCTAAATGTCTTAGAACATTTCATGAATTTTTTGGTGATTTTTAAATACCTAAAAGTATTTTTAATAAATTAATTTCCATTAATCAATTAAAAATAAACTTTTAAATATTTAAAAATACATTTTAAATGCTAAAAATGAAAATAAAAATATTTTTGTGTTTTAAAAATTAGTGAAACTCTTGAGAAAAAGTTTCATAATTTTTAAAACAATTTTGCTATTTTAAATAAATTGTACAAAACAAATGAATTAAATGAAAATAAAAATTGAATTTAAACTGAATTAATGAGAAGTCAACAGATCTGATGGCCTGGATTCAAACAAAAACACGCGCGCATTGACCTGGCGCCAAATCCCACGGCCAGCATTCAAACTCAGCTAATCAATGCTTATGCCCTAATCCCACCGTTAATTACTTTCAGATGACCGGAACAGTGTTCCGGTCATCTTCTCCGTTCACCCCAAACCTCAAACTCCTTCAAAACGCATCTAAAACGAAATCTAAAAACACAGAAATGATTCCCACTCACTCACGAATCAAAACCCCATCACAAACATCATTTATATTCCATCAATTTCATGAATCGAAACAAAGAAGATTTTAGGGCAAAACTTTCAGAAACAAATTAAACTCTCATCTCTCCACCATTTGCAAAACTAAAGATATCAGAGCAATCAGTGAAGCATAGAGAACAACTTTAGAACTTAAAAATCCATTTCTGAAAAAAAGTTCTTGAGCTACCTGAGTTTCGAAGCTTTCACTCCAGCAACTTTCTGACCTCTCCCTTTGATGCAATCCACTTTACTTGGTCCCCTGATGATCCTTGAATGCTTAGGAGGAGTTTATGTTGGCTGGTTAAGGAGTTTGAACAGCTTCTGCTCAAGCTCAGTTGAAAATGGTGATGGTGATTCAGGCTGTTTCAAGCCAATGTGAGTGGTTCTTTGTGATCAGGGTGATGTTTTGAGAAGGTTTGTGGAGTTTGTTCAAGTGTTTGTGGCCTGTGGAATGAGTTTCGAAAGCTTTGGCTTTGAGAGTGAAAAATGGAAGAATGGTGTTCTTGCCTGGTTCAGGCCTAAGTCTTGCTGGTTTTGGCTCAGTGAAGCAAGGTGAATTGATCTATGGAAATAGTTTTTGTGTTTGTGTGTTGTGTAGAGAGATTCGAAGAGAAATGCTTGAGGGAGTGTTTTTGTGAATGGTGTGTTAGGGCTTGCTTTAGGCTGGCTTGATGTTATGTTTAGCTTGCAAATGGATAGTATAAACAATTCCAATTGGTCAGATGATGTGACCTGGCCTGCTGTGATTGGGATGTCCACTTTTGCAAAAAGTCCACTTTGTTGTAAGAGAGGCATGGGCTTGGTTCTAGGCTAGTACAAGCATGGGGGCTGGCGCAGCATGGTGTGTGAGTGAAGCTAGAAAGGTTCAATAGCCAATGCAGCAAGTTGGTGAGAGTGTGATGATGGTTTTGCAAGTTGGTTCCTTCTTGGTTCATATGGAAAGATCTTGTCCCACAAACCATGAAACATGAGAAGTTTTGGTTCAAATCTGATTTTTAGGTCACATAGAATGTTTATGTAGTGGTTAGACATGAATTAGAGGTTGCAAATGCCTTGGTACAAAGTTCTTGCAAATTTTCCAATTGGTGCACATCTTGAAAATTAATGATTTTTGCCAACTTTGTCACACCATAACTTTTGATCCAAAATGAATTAGGTCATGTTCTTGTACTTTTTGAAAAGGGAAAAATGTATTCTACAACTTTCATGACCAAATTTTTTTTCATTTGAAGCATTTTTGGATCAAAAAGCAAGGCTTGAAAAGTGGCATAAAATGACATATTCTTGAAAAGTCAACCATGCCCTAAAAAGTCAATTTTGCAAAAACTTGTAATTCTTGAATTTTGTGAGCTTCAAACTTCTTCCATGATCAAATAAAGATCATATACACTCAAAATGATGAAGATCACCCCTTGGTTGGGTCATTGGGGGCCTCAGATGCCCTAATTTTACACTGACTTGTCTGAAAAGTCAACCCTTGATCAGATGACTTCCCCATGGAATTCCTTCATAAAAATTGATATGCATACTCCCTATACCATATAGAGACCAATGGAAACAAGAATGACCAAAAAATTTGGAGTTATGGCCTCTGAAACCAAAACCCTAATTTTAGGTCAACTGTGCAGTCAAACTTGGCTCTGCATCCACACCAATCCCAGTTCTTGTGATTCTTTGGCATTTTTGACTTTGAAAGGATGTGATATGATATAAGAACACTCATGGATCCCTTTGGAGTTATTGATGGCCTTTGGAGTAGCTCAGGCGGCTCTTGGATTGCTCAGATCACAAACCCTAGGTGCAGATGACTTTGAATCTATGCAGTGAATCAAGAATGAGATATGAGGTGATATGATTGTGTTTATGCATATGAGATGATCACAAGACATGGTGTGAATGGGTGAGGGCAAATTTGGGGTGTTTACAGCTGCCCCTATTCAAACATGAGTTAGCTGTGCAGGATGTAAGCAATGGCTTAACAGGCAAAAAAGATAACTTGTGGTTGAATACCAAAGACAGTCCAAAATTTGCACTCTCAGAATGAAGAAGAAAAGGGATGTAGATTGTAAAAGGAAAATAAAGTATATTGTAAAGTGTGGGCGACGGAGGACGACTGTCGAGCAGAGGACGACTGCTGGGTAAATAGCAATGACGGGGACGACCGACATGCTGGGGATAAAAGGTAAAGCCAAGACGGGGACGACCGACTAGCTGGGAAAAATAAGATTATGATGGGTACGACCATCAAGATAAAGCTGTAAGATTCTCTGGGGAAAACATGACGGGGACGGCCATCAAGTTTAAAAGCAAAGTAACCAACGATGGGGACGGCCATCGGGCTAGAAAAGAAAAGGGACCACGACGGGGACGGCCATCGGGTTAAAGAATAAATGAAATAAACAGATGATGGGGTACGGCCATCAAAGGTGAAGGACGATCACCTAGCAGGGGACGGCTGCTCTGTTGGGGAATAAAGGAATTATGATGGGGACGACCATCAAAGGTGGAGGACGACCACCTGGCAGGGTACGGCTGCCGAAAATATCAACGATGGGGACGGCCATCGGATGAGCATGATGGAGGACGACCATCAAGAGGTGGAGGACGACCACCTAGCAGGGGACGGCTGCTCTCAGGGTTTATCATGACATAGGACGAATGCCAGATAACCAAAATCAACAATGGGGACGGCCATTGGATAAAATGATGAAGGACGATCATCAAGAGGTGGAGGACGACCACCTAGCAGGGGACGGCTGCTAAATATCAACGATGGGGACGGCCATCGGATGAGCATGATGGAGGACGACCATCAAGAGGTGGAGGACGACCACCTAGCAGGGGACGGCTGCTCTCAGGGTTTATCATGACATAGGACGAATGCCAGATAACCAAAATCAACAATGGGGACGGCCATTGGATAAGCATGATGGAGGACGACCATCAAGAGGTGGAGGACGACCACCTAGCAGGGTACGGATGCTCTCAGGTTTTATCATAACACAGGACGAGTGTTAGATAAAAAGAAATGTTTTGTTGGCGATCTACTGGGGAGTAGTAAACACGGACGAGTGTTTACATCCAAGAAACAAAAGGTATAAGTGTTTGGGTATCTGTGTATAGATTAAAGATGCGGACGAGCATCCTTAAGACTATGATACGGACGAGTATCGGGTAGAAACAAACTGACACATGTTCAGAGATGATGATACGGACGAGTATCAACTGGTCAACAGAGAACACGGACGAGTGCTGAATCTGAGAGGATTCCTCTGGGGAATAGTAGACCCAGGCGAGTATCTATATCCAAGAAGACAAAAGTGTTTGACACGGTGTATGGATTAAAGATGAGGACGAGCATCTTTAAGACTATGATACGGACGAGTATCAAGTAGAAACAAACGCTTGACGCATGTTCTGAGATGATGATACGGACGAGTACCAACTGGTTAACAAAGAACATGGACCAATGTCGAATCTGTGGGGATATGAATGGTATATACAAGATACGGACGAGTATCTGTATGAGTGTAACATGAGTAGTGAGCATGAGTATTGTATAGATGAGTGTTTATCTGCTGGGGAGGGTGACACGGACGAGTGTCAAGAGAGAAAAGTACAATAATATCAACAAGTACATGGGTTGTAAAAGTGTAGGCGATTGCGCTGGGGAAATGACACGGACGGGTGTCAAGAAAATAGAGATATACAAGTATAGGTGAGTGCAAAGATGATGTCTTTGGCTTTCTGCTGGGGGTATGACACGGACGGGTGTCAGGAAGTGTCCGTAATACGGGTGATCTTGTTTGTAAAGAGTGTTCAGGTGACTTTACTGGGGAAAAATGGCACGGACGGGTGTCAAAATGAGTATATACTGGTGTTGTTGATTGAGAGGCAGCTGTTTTTTTGCCGGGGATTCTGGTGGGGATTTTTCTGTACGTTGATGAACTGTTGTTATTCACAAGTGCTGATTTAAAACATGGCTTATGATTATGCTATGTGTTGGATTTTATCCGTAATGCTCCGTATTAGACAGAATTCTACGCTTTGTGGGTGAATATGATGCAAATGCTATGATTATGCAAAGCTACCAAACCGGGATTCAAATCCCGTTGCTGCGAAGATCTCTGGCCGATCTGCTTGAAATGGACATCCCAGCTGGGGATGAGATCATTGGTAGATCTAATAAGATGATATTTGATTGGGGATACGGGTCACTGATAGACCTATCCTAATAAATGAGAGACCCAGCTGGGGTTTGTAGAAGCTTTCTTCACTCTGTTGTGATCCTTCATGCGTTGCTCTTCTGGATAGAGGCTGGAATTCTGTGGGGAGATAGCTCCCTGACTTCTGTACTCGTCTGAGGATGACAACTCGGCTGGGGAGAAAAAGAAATCATTGAGATCTCCCTAGGAATTCTGCTGAAGTAGGTTCTTGACTCAGCCGGGGATATGGGCGCCTTCTGCGATGCCTGGCAACTCTGATGGGGAGGAGTAATAAGTGGCAAACTCAGCTGGGAGGAGTCATGAAAGGCAACTCAGCTGGGGAGAGAGCACTTTGGGTGCTAAAATTGAGTGTTGGTTTGCCAACTTGCTGGGACGAAGCTTACATGCCCCAAGTTGCGTTCTGGATACCTGCAATCCTGAAAAAGATAGAGAAACGCACAAGATAATCCCGAGGTATCCCTTACTGGATTCCGTCATAAGAGTTAGGCACTTCTGAGAGTAAGTATATTTCCTGCAAGCATGTTTTTGTTTGAAGATAAACATCTGTATTTTATGCAATCAGTTTCTTTTTAGACATCAGACATTTTTGCAAATAAATGAAAATGTACAAAACGAGACATGACTGAAAATCTGATTTTATCAACTCATATGCCCTGAATTGGCGAGATACAGTCAAAGAAACAAATCCCCTGGAATGAGGAGATTGTTACAAATTGAGAAATAAAATGCTGGCAGTGTTGATGACGCTTTAAGGAGCTTCCCCTTTCACTATGACTCGTATGACTTTTGACGTTCTTCTCATCTTGCTTTCTGAAGATTGTTGATTCTGAGTGAAGTTTGATCCTTTCGAAGCTTACCAAGTTGTAAGTGATACAGACGAATGCAGAGTGCAGTTGTTCGCTTATTCCCTTATTTTGCATGGATCGCCCTTTCGGGTTTTCAATCCATCGGGATACCCATTTTTGCCTGAGTTGTCCGATGTGGCTTTTCAACTCAGCGGGTGTACATTTTTTTGTCTATTTTCCCTTACTTTTGCCCGAGCCTTTTATTCTGTTTTTGACTCGCCGGGATGCCCTATTTTTGCCTGGACTTACATTCTGTTTTTATGTCCAGCGGGTCATTTTACACGAAGTATTTTTTAACTGCATCTGAATTCACAGGGGACGGGAAATCTTCACCATCCATGGTGTTAAGCATCAGTGCTCCACCAGAGAAAACTTTCTTTACTACAAATGGTCCTTCATAGTTTGGAGTCCACTTGCCCCTGTGGTCTGTATGAGGAGGGAGGATTCTTTTCAGCACAAGATCTCCTACTTGGTACTCTCGGTGCCTGACTTTCTGATCGAAGTCTTTCTTCATTCTTTTCTGATATAACTGCCCATGACAGATTGCAGCCAATCTCTTCTCTTCGATCAGACTCAGTTGTTCGAATCGGGATCGGACCCACTCTGCTTCGTTCAGCTTAACATCCATTAGTACTCGCAAGGAGGGTAATTCCACTTCAACAGGTAGGACTGCTTCCATACCATACACAAGTTGATACGGCGTTGCCCCAGTGGACGTTCTGATTGACGTGCGGTACCCATGCAAGGCAAATGGTAGCATCTCATGCCAGTCTTTATAAGTGACTACCATCTTCTGCACAATCTTCTTAATATTCTTGTTAGCTGCCTCAACAGCGCCATTCATCTTTGGCCTGTAAGGAGAAGAATTGTGATGTTGGATCTTGAAGTCCCGGCACAGTTCTGCCATCATTTTGTTGTTTAAGTTGGAACCATTATCAGTAATGATTCGCTCAGGAACTCCGTATCGACAGATGATATCTCTCTTCAGAAATCGGGCTACCACCTGCCTTGTAACATTGGCATATGAGGCTGCTTCAACCCACTTGGTGAAATAGTCAATGGCGACCAGGATGAATCTGTGGCCGTTTGAAGCAGTCGGTTCAATCTTACCAATCATATCAATGCCCCACATGGCAAAGGGCCATGGTGAAGACATGATGTTCAAAGGATTGGGAGGCACATGCACCTTATCCGCATAAATCTGGCATTTGTGGCATTTCCTGGCATAAGCACAACAGTCTGCATCCATTGTGATCCAGTAATATCCTGATCTTAACAATTTCTTAGCCATGGCATGCCCTCCGGCATGGGTACCAAAAGATCCTTCGTGCACTTCATGCATCAACAAATCTGCTTCCGTCTTGTCAACACATCTGAGGAGTACCATATCAAAGTTCCTTTTGTATAAAGACCCATCAGTGTTCAGAAAGAAACTACCAGCAAGCCTTCTCAAAGTCTTCTTATCATTGGAAGATGCCCCAGGTGGGTATGTTTGATCCTCCAAGAAGCATTTAATGTCATGGAACCAAGGCTTGTCGTCTTTGACAATATCTGCTGCGAATACATATGCTGGTCTGTCAAGTCTGGACACTGAAATTTGAGGTACAAAGTTAGCAGTTTGGACTTTGATCATGGATGAAATGGTAGCAAGAGCATCTGCGAACTGATTCTCGTCCCGAGGGATATACTCAAGCTTGACCGTTGTAAAGAAAGTCAGTAACCTCCTTGTATAATCCCTGTAAGGTATCAGATGATCCTGGTGGGTATACCATTTTCCATTGGTTTGGTTGATTACCAAAGCTGAATCTCCGAATACGGTCAATGTCTTGATCCTGAGGTCAATGGCTTCCTCAAGACCCATAATGCAAGCTTCGTATTCAGCTTCGTTGTTAGTGCAGTTGAAAGTGAGCTTTGCTGAGAAAGGCATGTGAACTCCTTTGGGTGTAATGAGTACTGCACCAACACCACGACCATTCATGTTAACAGCCCCATCAAACATCATAGTCCATTCTTCTTCCGGGTCGGGCCCTTCAGTGTGAATAGGTTCTTCACGGTCTTTTGATTTTATGAACATGATGTCTTCATCAGGGAAGTCAAACCTCATAGGCTGGTAATCATTAATGGGTTGCTCAGCAAGATATTCAGACAATACACTGCCCTTGATGGCTTTCTGAGAAGTGTACTGGATGTCATACTCTGTAAGGATCATTTGCCATCTTGCAACCCGTCCGGTAAGTGCTGGTTTCTCAAATATGTACTTAACTGGGTCCATTTTTGAGATCAATAAAGTAGTGTGGGTCAACATATACTGCCTTAGTCGGCGAGCAGCCCACGCTAAAGCACAACAAGTTTTCTCGAGCAGTGAATAACGTTGTTCACAGTCGGTAAACTTTTTGCTTAGGTAGTATATTGCATACTCTTTTCGACCAGACTCGTCATGCTGGCCTAGCACACACCCCATCGATTCTTCTAATACTGTCAAGTACATTATCAGAGGTCTTCCTTCAACTGGAGGCATAAGGATTGGAGGTTCTTGTAAGTACTCCTTGATCTTGTCAAAAGCCTTCTGGCAGTCTTCATTCCACCTTACCGTCTGGTCTTTCCTCAACAATTTGAACAAAGGCTCACAGGTCGTTGTAAGGTGAGATATGAACCTTGAGATGTAGTTTAATAGACCTAAGAACCCCCGAACCTCTTTCTCTGTTTTTGGCGCAGGCATCTCTTGAATGGCTTTGACTTTATCAGGGTCAACTTTAATCCCCTTCTCGCTTACAATAAAGCCCAGCAGCTTACCAGATCGCACCCCGAATGTGCATTTGTTGGGGTTTAACTTCAGTTGGTACTTCCTCAGTCGCTTGAACAACTTCAGCAGATTTACCAGGTGATCTTCTTCAGTAAGGGACTTGGCAATCATGTCATCCACATAACATTCTATTTCTTTATGGATCATATCGTGGAATAATGTCACCATAGCCCGTTGATATGTTGCACCAGCATTCTTGAGCCCAAATGGCATTACCTTGTAGCAGAACGTGCCCCAGGGTGTGATGAAGGTTGTCTTCTCCATGTCTTCAGGTGACATTTTAATCTGATTGTATCCTGAAAATCCGTCCATGAAGGAGAATACCGAGAACTGAGCCGTGTTATCCACCAATACATCAATGTGAGGTAGAGGGAAATCATCTTTCGGGCTGGCTCTGTTCAGATCTCGGTAGTCGACACACATTCTTACTTTTCCATCTTTCTTAGGCACAGGCACTATGTTAGCAACCCACGGTGGATAGCTAGTTGCAGCAAGGAACCCGGCGTCCCATTGCTTTTGTACCTCTTCCTTGATTTTCATAGCCATGTCTGGACGAGTACGGCGCAGTTTCTGTTTAACTGGCGGGCATTCTTGTCTCAAAGGCAGCTTGTGCACGACAATGTCGGTATCCAACCCTGGCATATCTTGATAAGACCAAGCGAACACGTCCACATACTCTCGAAGCAGGTCAATCAGTTGCCTCTTCACTGAGTCTTGCAGGCAGGCCCCGATTTTAACTTCTTTCACGTCTTCATCTGTACCAAGATTGATCACTTCATCCTCCTCCTGGTGAGGAGTAATAACCTTTTCCTCTTGTCTTAACAACCTGGCTAGCTCTTCAGGAAGCTCATACTCTTCTTCAACCCCTTCATCGGCTTGATTGATTGGATTGTCAAAGTCATACGAAGTCATAGCCGTGCTGTTGTCGGTGCTGTCTGAAAGGCACTCTCTGCAAGGGTTCAGTTTGTTCATTTTAGTGATTTGATTTTAATCTTGTTCTAAAAAAGTGAAATAAAGTTGTCATTTTGAAAACACTGCCATTTATTTTTTGTACAAAAAGAAAAATGGAAAAACAGCGAACGGAAAAGAAAAAGACTCATTTGCAAAAAGATGTCTGATATTTCATTGATTAATCTTGTTGCACAAAAAGTACAGATGGCCCGATTACAAAATGAGTCTTGTCATCTTGGGCAAGATGCAAGACTTTGATGCATGCTATAAAAATACAGGAAATAATAATTACTCTGTATGAGTAACTCTTATAATTTCCTGGGAAGACCAGTTTGAGATACTGCTCCCCGGGATCTTTGGACGAATCCAGCTTTCCAGGTTGCGTTCTTCTTCCAGCTCGTCTTCCAGACAGTTGACAGCATCAGGGGTGAGCATCCCCCCACTCACAAAGTTGGGCTCTTTTGCAGCCTCTGCTTGATCTTGTTGAGTTGGTTTGTAACCCAACCCAAATCTATCCTCTTTCTTCTCCACCGATAACAGTTTGCCCCAGCCTTGGGCATTTCCTCCCTCAACAACCTTCCGGGCTTGTTGGTATGATGATATTGAAGTACCAGATACAGCAGATGTTTCATTCACGTTCAAGGCTTCGAAACCTTGGCTCATTGTTTCATGGATCTCCCCATCCATCTCAATATACTTATAGGTAGCCAGGTGGCTGACAAAAATATCCTCCTCTCCACAGATTGTAACGATTTGACCCTCCCACTCGTATTTTAACTTCTGGTGAAGGGTAGAGGTCACGGCGCCAGCGGCGTGAATCCATGGCCTACCCAATAGACAGCTGTAGGCAGGCTGTATATCCATCACGTAGAAGGTCGTTTTGAAAGTTTGCGGGCCAATCGTTATGGGCAACTCAATCTCTCCCAGAACCGATCTCTTTGAACCATCAAAGGCTCTCACCACCAGGTTGCTGGGTCTTAATGCCAATCTGTCATATTCTAGCTTCACCAGGGCCTTTTTAGGTAAGACATTGAGGGATGACCCCGTGTCTACCAGCACATGGGAAAGGACAACACCTTTACATTCCATGGTTATGTGCAAGGCTTTGTTATGGTTGCGGCCTTCCGTAGTCAAATCAGTGTTGGTGAACCCTAGTCCATGACTAGCATTAACATTTCCCACCACAACTTCCAGCTGATTGACAGTGATCTCTTCGGGCACGTAAGCTGCGTGCAAGACTTTGAGTAGTGCATTCCGGTGGGCTTCGGAGCACATAAGCAGTGATAGGATTGAGATCTTGGAAGGCGTTTGATGAAGCTGATCCACTATTTTATAATCACTCTTCTTGATGATTCGCATGAACTCATCAACCTCTTGATCGAAGGGTGTTTTCAAAGCTTCTTTAACAGTCTGCTCTTCCTGCACCAAGCTTTTTCCTTTTGCCTTAGCAGCAGCTTCTGCTTCGGCAGTGGGTCTCTGAATTTGTGGAGCGAAAAGACGTCCGCTTCGAGTGAAGCCTCCGCCTCCTCCCACATTATCTATTTGTGGTACAGGGGTTGATGATTCAAAAGTGATTCTTTGTCCTTCACAGTACAGGTCAGAGCCGTAATGCCAGGGGATGGCGTTACTGCTTTCATAAGGTACTGGTCCAGGCACCGTGATAGTGACTGGACTGATTGCAGCTGCGGAAGGGGTGGTGATAATCTGTGGATCGTAATAAATTGTAACTGGTGCTCTGATGGGAGCAGCACTTTCTGAGTTGTAGGCAGAGTTGTTTTCAGGATCATAAAATATTGTGACAGTTGAGACGTCTTCATGATTTGTTGCTGATGTTGTAGGAGACATTGGTGGAAGGATGGATGTTGTTGTTGTAGGAGTTTCAAAATGGAGTGGTGCTGGAGTTGTAGGAGGAACATTTGTTGATGGCTGATCAGTTGAGATGATAGATGAAGCACTTGTTGATGAAACCGAAGAACTGTCAGGTACAATGGTCGCTGCAGTTGTAGGAGATGCCGGAATTGTTGCTGTTGAGATTGCTGGATTTGTTGGGAATGATGTGGTGATTTGAAGTTGGCCACTCTGAATGAGACCGTCTATGCCATTCCTCAGGTTATCGCACCCATTTACTAAGATATTGCAGTAAGCACACCCCAACTCACACCCCGGGAACATTTGACATTCGAGGAGTTGAGCCTTAATTTCTACCAACGGTGTCCGGATCTGACCCACACTGGTTATTAAATAAGACGGCTTGTCTTCTTCAATAGCGTTAATTCTGGGACCACCGTGGTTTGGCATAGGATTTTTGTTGACATTGGGTGGTGGTGCGAAATTCAGAGCTTTTGAGTCTACCAGGTCTTGTACCTTCATGTGCAAGGCTCTGCACTTTTCTGTACTGTGGCCAGGTGCATTTGAATGAAAAGCACATCTGGCGTTGGAGTCATAATTCCTGGGTAGACTGTTGGGATCTGGAGGTGCCAACGTCCTTAGCTCAACTAGGTTGAGTTTCAGGAGTTGTGGCAGCAATGTAGCATATGGCATAGGGATCGGATCGATCACCCTGTTAGCTTGAGAAGGCCTCTGCTGGAATGGCCTTGGCTGATTATTGTTGTTGGTGTTGCTGTTGTTGTAATTTCTCGGAGGGTACTGAGCTTGTTGATGGTACTGAGGTTGTTGCTGATAGTTTTGCTGCGGAGGTTGATAAGCTGGTTGTGGATGAGCTGGAGCGGGAATGGTGACTGCTGCCACAGATCTATGAACATATTGGGGCCTGCCCCTGTTGGTGTGGATGGCATTGGTCTCGCCAGTTCTTCTTGGGCCTGCAAAAGGCTTCCTTGTACTACTGGACGAGCTGGCACCATTGTCAGAAATCTTACCCATCTTCAATAGGCTTTCAATTCTCTCTCCAGCTATGACAACATCTGCAAAGCTAGTGGAAGAGAAAGCAGCCAGCCTGTCAATATATGTTCCCTGGAGGGTGTTCATAAACATATCTGCCATTTCCCTCTCAGACATATGTGGCTGAACAGCAGCAGCCAATTGCCTCCATCTCTGGGCATACTCTCGGAAGCTTTCCCTTGACGACTGTGACATTCCCATTAGGAGGGTCCTGTTGGGTGCCATATCTAAGTTGTACTGGTATTGTCTAATGAAAGCTTCTGCCAAATCCTTCCAACATCTGATGGTTGCCCTTGTCAGGTGAGAGTACCATTCTCTTGAGGCTCCCGTCAAGCTATCCTCAAAATAGAACATCCAGAGTTTCTCATCCATAGTATAGGCCTTCAGCCTTCCCAGAAATGATTGTAAATGCGTCCGGGGGCATGAAGTCCCGTTGTATTTTTCAAAACAAGGAGGCTTAAACTTATGGGGAATCCTGACCCCGTCTACCAAGCCCATATCCATGACATCGAAACCCAAAGAGTTTTGAGACTCTAAGGACCTCAATTTCTCAGCTATCTCATCCAGCCTTCTATCATAAGCTTCTTCCCCAGCACCCATTACTGTGAATTGATCCTCTTGGGGGTCTTCTTGAAGTACCCTGGCTACAGTGGCAGTCCCTTGAACATTTGCAGGAATATTGACCTCTGGATGAAGATGGGGGCCAAATACAGGGGGGTTAACATGAGGTTGGACCCTTTCATTGTTGCTGGTGCCGGCAGTCCCTATATGTGGATCTTCTTGATTTTGCCTTTCCACCATGGCCCTCAATCTTTCCTGGCTCTGAGCCAAGTTGTTCATCACTTCCATGAACTGAGTCATCTAGTTCCTCATTTCCAACCTCTCGTTGGTCATTTGGTTCCTGACCTCCGTAAGGTCCTGCTGCATCTGATCCATTTGTATGCCTGGAAGGTTGTTACGGGTTGGATAACGGTGCGAACGGTTGAGGGGAAATACCCGGCGCCGAGCAATAGTTCCTGAACATCACAACAGAGTTAGTAGCAATAAAACAAAAACCTACAAAACAAACAAAAGGGTTAGCATGCAATGCAGTATGCTTATTGGTTTTCAAGGTATCCGGCTTGGCATTCAGTTTTGACCCTTCCAGACCCTTGAAGATGCTGTTGATGTTGCTTTCGAAGTAAACTCGGATGGAACAAACTGATACATATATTACAAAAAGCAAAATGGTACATAGTTTGTTTACAAATGCAAGCCCTCTGAGGGGTCAAAATACATTACAGGAAAATAAAAGTACATGGAATGAAAGCAACAACAAACAAATGGTCAAACACCAAGACCAAACTCATCCTCACGAACTTCCTTGAGAAGTGCTTCGGTCACAGGATCAGTTGGACGCTCCGTGAGATTCCTGATGAGGAGATTCTGGGTCGTAACAGCTGCTGTTAGCTTCTTGTGCTGGCTTTGGTCCTTTGACCTCTTCACTCCAGCTCTGATCTTCAGCTCTGATATCTCCTTCTGGGCTGCTGCCAGGGCTTCTTGCTGCTCTTTCGCACTAGCTTCCATCTGCTCTATCTTGTCTTGGACCCTCTTATCTTCCAGAGTACGAGCCTCGGTGATCCTGACCCACCTAGCCTGACTCTCCTTCAGATACAAGTCTGTCCTGGCTTTCTGGAATTGGGCTTCCTTGCAAGCATTCTTCAGGATTTATTCTCCAGCCCTAGACTTCTTAATGTAATCCTCAGACTTCTCAATTCTAGCCAAGTGCTCTACTTTCAACTTTTCCAACCTTTCAATATCCAACCTACCATCACTCCTCTCCTAGAGGGTCTTCTGTAGAGCCTGAGTCAACTTCTCATTTCTCTCTCTTAACTTCTCAAACTCCTCTATGCTGACAGTTGCTGGAGGTGGTGTTATGGAAGGCCCAGGCATATCCTCTATGGTAAAGGGCATTCCTGAGAATTGAGCCCTGGCATGGGACCACTCATAATATTGTGCTGATGCCACATTGCTGCACTTCCCCAGAATGGTTACTCCCTTGGTTTGAACATTATCCCAGGCCCAGGCTGCCTGCCTAACAATAGCCAGATTAAGCTTGTTCTCACAATAAAGAGTCTCAACCAAGTCTTGTGCCTTAGGAGTGTGGACCAGTGCATAGCCCAGTTGTCTTTTGAACAGCAGAGGGTTGTAATTGATACTACCCTTAACTCCTATTAGGGGCACATTGGGAAAATGCCCACAGCTGGTAATGATATCCCTGCCTTTGGCACTTTGAGTGCACCATCTGATATCAGCTGAAGTTAGTGCAGTGAGTCTCTTAGCCCAGTTTTTCTGCTGATGAGGATTCAAGAATGCATCTGTCCTGGGTAGATGCTTGAGAAGCCAAGTGTGGAACAATGGAGCACAACACCTCACTAATCTTCCCCTCTGCTTTTCATTCCTCTGATGCACTGAGTAGTAAAAATCCCCCAATAAAGTTGGTACTGGGTTCTTCAGGATGAACAAATGGATTGCGTTCTTGCTAATGAATCGATGCTCATCTGCAAACAATACAATTCCATATATGCTCAGGGCCAGCAAAGCACAGACTGCTTTCCACTCTCCTAAAGAAGCTTTCAGGGTAGCTTGAGAGATCAAGAAATCCAGATGGAAACCAGGGATTCCAGCTTTAGAAGTCATATGCTGCTCAATCAGAACAGGCTCTAGATGCAAAGCCTTGGCTACTTCTCCATTACCAGGAAAGACCATCTCAGGGTTGAAAGGGACTCCACCTCTGATAGGTATACCAATTAATGATGAGTATTCTTCCAATAAGGGGCCCAGCTGAAAGTCTTGAAAAGTGAAACATCTTAGTGGGGGATCATAAAACTGAAGGCAGGTGTGGATCAGGCTTCTCTGTGAAAGGGTCCAGATCTATAACCATATCAAGTATATCTCCATAATGTTCCCTGAACAATGGTATATGATCTGGAGTGATCAGGGTCTGAATCCTCCTGATGTCAGATAGCTCTGGCTGGAAGAAGTGGTAGGTGATGTTGCCTTTTTTAGGAGCCATGATGCTGAAGATAAGTAGAGACAGGTGCTGATGATAACACTGAAGAATGGGCCACTGATTGGCTGGTGCAGGTGACTGGAGTAGATAGCTGATAACTGAAGCAGATGCTGATGAAGATGGGTCAATACTGAAGATGGGGTCAAAACCAGAACCAAATGAAGATGGATACCCTGAAACACAAATAAGAAAATGTCAATATGATGCAATGTTTATGTATGCAAATGATATGCAAGGGTTTGTGACTGAGCTGGATCTGATCAAATGCCTTGATATAGGTCCAAGTATGTTCAAGAAATCCAGATGGAGGTCTATAAATCCAGTAACCAAGGTGGGGGACTCAAATAAAGAGCCACATGTCCAGGGTTTTAGAATCACAAGAACTGTCCCAAAATGGAGTACTCTTAACAAACAAAGTAACAGGGTATTCTGAGGCCAAGGGTACCTGCAAACCTGTAAACAGCCCAACCCCCTCACAGGTGGTGCTCTAAAACAAGGATCCTCAGACTTGGATCAGTTATGAGAAGTGTAAACACTTCTAACCCGGAGGTACAGTGTTTACAATAACCATAAAAGTTCCTCCTCTAATTCACCTCAGTTTCTGAAGGTCAATACTAAAGGTCATCCAGACTTAGCAGGCTTCCCAGATAGCCCTAGCATTGCAGGAAATCTGCAAAACAGAGTTCTCAAGAAGAAACCCATATCTGAACCGTGTTTCATGTTCCCGCACCAGACCGAGATGGAATGGGAAAGAATATGAACCACTCTAGCCTAGGTGTCACTCAGGTCCCAGGTATAGGACCTTAACTCTCAATGGAACACCCACCCACCAAAGCAAAACCAGATCCAGCCAGACAGCATGACAGTATGATATATGTAAAGCAGTAAAGAAAGCAGATAAACAACTGTACATAAAGCAAAAATAAAACATATATAAACACAAATAAACACATTACACCCCAGTAAACACAAATCAATCAAGCGCTAGGAGGAACCCACAAAAAGAACCAGAAGCCCTGGTTGCAGTATAAGGGTCCCCAGCAGAGTCGCCAAGCTGTCGCTCCCACCAAATGAAGCCGGGTCAAATGGGGTACAAGCGCGAACGGTCGGCGAAAGGGACAACGAGAACACACAGCAGTGAACTCACTGGAGAAGAAAAGAGTCGCCAGCTAGGCATTTTTATCCCGGAGGAAAGGTAATGCTGCATAGACCTAGAAAGAGATGGATAAGACGGTTGCGAACCAAAGAGACTGAGAAAGGGGGTTGGTTACAACCTGGGAAGGTATTAGCACCCAGATTGTCCGTCATACTCGACGGGATCCACGCTTAAAAGATTTGTGTTTTAAAGGGGTAGTGTCAGTGCAATTTGTGTGTAAAGAGCTGGAAAAGAATGTACAGGTGTCGGTGTAAAAGAAGTGAAGTGTATAAGTGATGTGTCAGTGCAGAACAAAGATGAAATGCTCATGATAATGAGGCTGAAAGAATAAAGCTGGAAGAGGGGGAATATACAGAGACTTTTGTTCGATAACCGTTAAGTTATGCCTACGTATCCTCTCGTGCAATGAGGAAGTCAGAACACCGTAGTTCGACCCAAAGAGACTGAAAGGTGAATTGACTGGTGAACTGCTTGCTTGCCTATGCTCAAGTGTATGATCTGTCTGGCACAGATGCTAACTGTCTTGCATTAGACGGAAGAAGCAAGTTCTCGTTTGTGAGTGAAGGTGATGAGAAAAGAATCCCGAAGGAGACGATTATTGTTTTTTTTGAGTTTTCAGTCTTTTATTGCTTTTGAAAGTTTGTCATAAGTTAATGAGCTTAAGCCTAAACCAATGGGTTGGTAAACTCATCACATCTTCCCTCTGATTAGGGGTAATGAGAATACCTTAAGTGTGAAGTCAGCTTCTCACACTTAATCACCTTTGATGTAGGGTTAAGATCATTAACCTACTTGTGATTATTTAGATGTTTTTGGTGTTTTTGTTTTAGTGTTAAGTAATGAGGTTAAGCCATAATCAGGGATTAAACAGACTCATTACACCATCCTAATATAAGGATAATAGATGAGAGTATTTAAGCTGGGGAAAGCTCCTCAACTTAATCCATGATTAGGGATTAAACTCATGACAAGACAAGCCTTTGATTAAGTGAATTTTATTTAATGGTATGATGATGAAGTGATTTTTATGATTTGTAAGACAACTTGAGGGGGACTTGTCCATTAACACTAGGGTTAGTCCTTCTTAACCAATAAAGGAAGAATTAGAACCCTAATGCAAGGCCCAAGTTACAAGTGTGGTGTCTTGATGTTTATTAGATGGATTGATTAAAGGAGTTAAACACATTAAGGGTTTAACACTTAGGATTAAAGTTATACACTCCATCCTAAGAGAAGGATGCAGGCATAAGCTTAATCACAAAGCCTTAAAGCCTTTAGGGTTTAGTCCCTGATTATGAGATGAGGAGAGAAGACTCAAAAGATACACAAAGGTAAAACTAAGAGGGGAGACTAATAAAAACCCTAATCATTGTCATGCTTGGTTGTTCCTAAGGTTTGTGAAGTTTTCAAGAGAAGTTTTCAATGGAACCACCAGGAAGCAGATGAAAGGATCAGGAGAAGCAAAGCAACTTGCTTCATTCAAGAAGTCAAGCCACTTGAAGAAAGAAAGTGGGAAGAAGAATAATGAGCAAGCTCAAACTCAAACACAAACAAAAATGCAGCAATGGATGCAAGAGAGTGATGAAGAGAAAGTTATGAGAAGTGAAGGCAAATTCACTTCTCAAAGTCACTTACCACCTGAAAGGTTAGAAAAGGAATGTAATGCAATGCAAAATGGGATGAGATGACATGATGAGAAACAAAACCAGAAGCATATACATGATTCTAATGATGCTATGAGATGCTACAAACATGAGGCAGCACATGGAAATGATCATACAAGTTCATGAATGCAAATGAAGCAAGTTAGGAACCATGAACATACATGAAAAGTTATGAAGTGCACATGACATACAACATGGCAAATACATGATGCAATGATCAAACATGCTTTCAATATGTCTTATGATGTCAAATGAATCAAATGGATGCTTGAAATGTCATGGCAAGTCATGTTATGCAAGAGAATGCAAGATGGGTGCATATGGAAGCCCAAATTAGGGTTTATGAACCATACATCAAACAACAATCAAAATCAGAAGCAAAACATAAGATAAAAAATTGAAAATGCCACTCAAAGGACCCCTAATCCTATACTAAACCAATGCCCAAAGGAGAAGCTTCAACTCCTAACCAAGCTCAAGTTATGGTTCTCCTAAGTTTTCTAGGGTTTTAGGGTTTCCAAACAAAAGAAATGCCAAACAAATTGAAAATGAAAGATCAAATCATGGCCATTTAAACTCAAAAACTACATGCTAGGCACAATGCAATGCAAAAAGAATCAATGTCCAATTCTTCATGGATAGGCAGAAATGATTTTTGGAACTTTGGATCAAATTAATGCATAAAAATGATTTTAATTCAATGAAAAATTCTCAAAATGCATCAAGATCAAAAAATAAATTTGGTTTGAAGGTTGTACAATGTTTCTAAATGTCTTAGAACATTTCATGAATTTTTTGGTGATTTTTAAATACCTAAAAGTATTTTTAATAAATTAATTTCCATTAATCAATTAAAAATAAACTTTTAAATATTTAAAAATACATTTTAAATGCTAAAAATGAAAATAAAAATATTTTTGTGTTTTAAAAATTAGTGAAACTCTTGAGAAAAAGTTTCATAATTTTTAAAACAATTTTGCTATTTTAAATAAATTGTACAAAACAAATGAATTAAATGAAAATAAAAATTGAATTTAAACTGAATTAATGAGAAGTCAACAGATCTGATGGCCTGGATTCAAACAAAAACACGCGCGCATTGACCTGGCGCCAAATCCCACGGCCAGCATTCAAACTCAGCTAATCAATGCTTATGCCCTAATCCCACCGTTAATTACTTTCAGATGACCGGAACAGTGTTCCGGTCATCTTCTCCGTTCACCCCAAACCTCAAACTCCTTCAAAACGCATCTAAAACGAAATCTAAAAACACAGAAATGATTCCCACTCACTCACGAATCAAAACCCCATCACAAACATCATTTATATTCCATCAATTTCATGAATCGAAACAAAGAAGATTTTAGGGCAAAACTTTCAGAAACAAATTAAACTCTCATCTCTCCACCATTTGCAAAACTAAAGATATCAGAGCAATCAGTGAAGCATAGAGAACAACTTTAGAACTTAAAAATCCATTTCTGAAAAAAAGTTCTTGAGCTACCTGAGTTTCGAAGCTTTCACTCCAGCAACTTTCTGACCTCTCCCTTTGATGCAATCCACTTTACTTGGTCCCCTGATGATCCTTGAATGCTTAGGAGGAGTTTATGTTGGCTGGTTAAGGAGTTTGAACAGCTTCTGCTCAAGCTCAGTTGAAAATGGTGATGGTGATTCAGGCTGTTTCAGGCCAATGTGAGTGGTTCTTTGTGATCAGGGTGATGTTTTGAGAAGGTTTGTGGAGTTTGTTCAAGTGTTTGTGGCCTGTGGAATGAGTTTCGAAAGCTTTGGCTTTGAGAGTGAAAAATGGAAGAATGGTGTTCTTGTCTGGTTCAGGCCTAAGTCTTGCTGGTTTTGGCTCAGTGAAGCAAGGTGAATTGATCTATGGAAATAGTTTTTGTGTTTGTGTGTTGTGTAGAGAGATTCGAAGAGAAATGCTTGAGGGAGTGTTTTTGTGAATGGTGTGTTAGGGCTTGCTTCAGGCTGGCTTGATGTTATGTTTAGCTTGCAAATGGATAGTATAAACAATTCCAATTGGTCAGATGATGTGACCTGGCCTGTTGTGATTGGGATGTCCACTTTTGCAAAAAGTCCACTTTGTTGTAAGAGAGGCATGGGCTTGGTTCTAGGCTAGTACAAGCATGGGGGCTGGCGCAGCATGGTGTGTGAGTGAAGCTAGAAAGGTTCAATAGCCAATGCAGCAAGTTGGTGAGAGTGTGATGATGGTTTTGCAAGTTGGTTCCTTCTTGGTTCATATGGAAAGATCTTGTCCCACAAACCATGAAACATGAGAAGTTTTGGTTCAAATCTGATTTTTAGGTCACATAGAATGTTTATGTAGTGGTTAGACATGAATTAGAGGTTGCAAATGCCTTGGTACAAAGTTCTTGCAAATTTTCCAATTGGTGCACATCTTGAAAATTAATGATTTTTGCCAACTTTGTCACACCATAACTTTTGATCCAAAATGAATTAGGTCATGTTCTTGTACTTTTTGAAAAGGGAAAAATGTATTCTACAACTTTCATGACCAAAGTTTTTTTCATTTGAAGCATTTTTGGATCAAAAAGCAAGGCTTGAAAAGTGGCATAAAATGACATATTCTTGAAAAGTCAACCATGCCCTAAAAAGTCAATTTTGCAAAAACTTGTAATTCTTGAATTTTGTGAGCTTCAACCTTCTTCCATGATCAAATAAAGATCATATACACTCAAAATGATGAAGATCACCCCTTGGTTGGGTCATTGGGGGCCTCAGATGCCCTAATTTTACACTGACTTGTCTGAAAAGTCAACCCTTGATCAGATGACTTCCCCATGGAATTCCTTCATGAAAATTGATATGCATACTCCCTATACCATATAGAGACCAATGGAAACAAGAATGACCAAAAAATTTGGAGTTATGGCCTCTGAAACCAAAACCCTACTTTTAGGTCAACTGTGCAGTCAAACTTGGCTCTGCATCCACACCAATCCCAGTTCTTGTGATTCTTTGGCATTTTTGACTTTGAAAGGATGTGATATGATATAAGAACACTCATGGATCCCTTTGGAGTTATTGATGGCCTTTGGAGTAGCTCAGGCGGCTCTTGGATTGCTCAGATCACAAACCCTAGGTGCAGATGACTTTGAATCTATGCAGTGAATCAAGAATGAGATATGAGGTGATATGATTGTGTTTATGCATATGAGATGATCACAATCCATGGTGTGAATGGGTGAGGGCAAATTTGGGGTGTTCACAACACCTACATAAAAGCACAAAACATTACATTACATGTTCAACACAAATCAACGTGTTACAAAACAAATTAAGTACTATTGAAAGATGTTTTGTACTATTAATGTAATAAACCTTTTTCAGAATCCTTTTTCTTCTTTCATTTTCTTTCTGAAATTAACCTGTGGAATCAAACTCAAGGTGTTCAGCTGTAATAATTATTAAAATGAAACAAACACAATAGTAACAATAACTATTATACAATACTCATAACGACTTCAACAATGAAAAATACACAAACACAACAAATCCATCAAACCCATAAGATTAAACATATTATTAGAAAATCTATCTGAATAAGTTTATAATAAAACCTAAATTGATAAATTCATACATAAATTGTTTATCATTCAAACATTTATCTACCATATAAGTAAATCTACCCCCAATGAATTTACTTTGATACCCTTTTGGCCACGTGTCATACTCCTGGCTCAATTGCAAATTTTTTACAACATCAACCATACTGATTCCATACTGATTTTGAACACACGTAAGTCTGCTTCACTTTTCACGTTTTGCCTAAAAAACGTTACAATCATCTCTCTCTTGGAAGCATTTTGAATATGACTCCATAATCTTTCTGCTCACTCTCTTCCTTTGAGCTTCCCCGCCCTTCCATCTCCTTCCAAACCATAATCTTCTACTTCTTCACCTTTTCTTCTTCTTTTTCTATCTGTCTTCTTCTTCTTCTTCTTCTTCTCTTTTGTGTTTACTGTTTTATGAATAGATATTGGGTTTGAAAATTTTGAGTTCATAGATTTGTTGAGTTACATTCTGTAATAACTTAATTTCTTTTGATTTATCTTTTGATTTTTGCAGGTTTTGAGTTTCTGAATTCCTTTGTCGTCAACAAAAACAAAGGATTTGTAGAAAAAAATCGAAAGATATGGTTATTTGAGGTTTTCATTTTGTTGGTGTTGATAATAAAAAAAGGATGATTTGTGGTTACATTTTTATGAATAAATATTGGGTTTGGAGATTTTGAGTTATGATAGATGATTTTGTGGTTATTGTTTTATGATTTACTGAGAAACATTATGTTAGTCTTAAAAACATATTTCACTTATTGCGATTTAAGGAGCTTATGGTGTAACAGGTTTGTCGTTGTCGGCGGCAAATATGGTTCTACATGGCGGTAGTAGTGCTGGAAACTGAAGGGTGAGGACGAGATTCGGTTACGAGTTCTTTCTTCCCATCTATTTTTAGCTTCTATTTTCTTTTGTGTTTTGTTTTTAATGTTTGGTTTTGATTGAATTTGATGACATAAAGATAGTATGAAGGTTTGGTTGTGTTATTGTTTTGTAGAAAAAAGATTAATGGAAGAGTTATTGTGGTAGTTGTGTTGCTTCCTTCTCATATCTAATACAAGTTTCTGTTGTTGATGTGGTTTATGTTTTTTGTTTTTGTTTTTTATTGGAAAGCTCAATTTCATTAATAGCCAAACCAATAGGTGATACATATATCATGAGCTAAATGGAATGGAACATACTCCATACATAACCAAGAAGCACTTCTAAGAGAAAATATTACATAATCATAAAAGACAATAAACATAGATTGTTCAAAAGGTAACGTACAACCAAACCAGAAACAACAACAAATCTTCCCGCAATCCACTATCTTGCAAGCACCAACAATGGCAATACGGGTGTGAGAATACACAGTCTTTTTTCCAATCCAATTACGGATGATTTCTTTGATTTGTGTTTGCACATTTCGACTATCTTTGGTCTCAATATTTCCCAACCATTTAAAGTGTTCACAAACTAAAAGATGACTAGAGATAGTGTTGGAATGGAGGTTGAACTCATAAGCTCCTTCGGTCACTATGAAATGCCAATGGACACACATAAACATGCTACATGACACAAAATCCTTTTGAGGCATTTTGTCAAGCACATAGAGTGCATCATTTGCGACTAAACTACAAAAAACACATGACATAAACATAAAATACGGAATTGAAACTAAACAGATCTAATAGAAGAAGTAGTTTCATATTGTAGAACAACCATGGCGGTTTCAGTGGTGGTGGCTCCGGAGGTGGTGGGAAACATATAAGATGAAGGTTGGCGGTTGAGAGTGTAGGGGAAGAGAGAGAGTTTCCGATGAGAGATTTTGTTATGGTAAGGGCATGAGAGTAACCATGGGTGGAAGGAGAAGTGTTATAAAAAGAGAGGGAGGTGGCCACCATAAAGGTGGAAGGAGAGAACCACCATATAGGTGGAATGAAACAACCAAACCCTAAAGGATGTGGTTTATGTTGTTAATTTGAAGAAATATGAATGTATTTGTTAATTTGAAAAAACAAGTGGCATAAGTTTACTAGAAAATCTTTCAATTATGAATGTATTTGTAAATTTGAAGAAACATTTGTTTTAAATTGTAGTCTTGCCAATTCTGGGATTGAGATTCATTCCTTAATAATTTGAAGTTAATAATATAATTTGAAATTTAACTCATATATATATATATATATATATATATATATATATATATATATATATATATATATATATATATATATATATATATATATATATATTAGATAATTGTGATTAAGGAGATGTAAAATGTTTATTTTATTTTTGAATTTTATTAGATGTAATATTTATTTTGATTTCTCATTGATTAACTAATTGAAGAAAAATATTATTATAATTATGCAGATCAAAGGAGGAACAAGAAAGTTCTTCTGAGAAGAAGAAAATCCAAAAGAATCAATATCATTATGCAACTTGCCTTATTTAAATTTATTATCAATGTCTAATTTATTTGATGTTTTGAAAATAGAGTTTCACTATTTCTATCATTAATGTAATATCAGTACAAGTGACATTAATATTATTTAACCTCTGTTATTCTATTTCCTATATCAAATATCTTATACTTCAATTTTTTCTGCTTTTACAGCTGGTTAAAGTCACCTCACTCATCTCATCAAACTCAAATTAATTAAATAAATAAAATAAAAGAAATATCAATAATTAATAGATATTAAATTAATAAAAACACTCAATCATTTAGTAACTTTTTCTCTCAAACATTAACTCTTACTACTAAACAGTTTCTAAATTATTCATTAATAATAATGATTAATTTAATAAATTTATTAATAATTTTTTCTCCCTCCGAAATAATTCTTTTCAATAAACTTTAAGTAATTTACAAATTTTTTAATTTAAAAAATAAAAAATTAAATGTATAATTACAAGTGAGAGATTTACTCTTAAAATAATATCCAAATAAAGGAGTTTACATACACTTGCTATATAATTTGTCATAACAGCTTCCATCGTGAAAAACAACTTTTGAGGTTGTACATGCTATTTACTTTTTTATTTATTTATGACTGAATGATAATAAGAAAAATGAGATGTCTAAATCTACATAGCAAGATTGGGAGATGTGATATTCAAATTATGATTGTCTCAAAAGTTATTTTTCCATGCCCAATACAGTTTAATATGTGGGGGCAATATAAGTTTAAATTTGTATTGTTAAAATATAATATTTCATTTAAAAAATATGTATGATTATCTTGTACAAAAATCTTATACTTTAAAAATTATTGAATATTATTTTTTTCATTTTTTATCTTTAAAAATATCACTTTCTTTATGTCTAAAATTAAATATGTGTTTGAATTTTACTCTTTTATTTTTAATTATTAGTATCGTTTGGTTTTAAAATTTACATATGTCCTAAAATATTATTTTTTCTCTGTCAAAAATATTTTAAGACAAAATTAAAATCAGATAAATACATATTTTGATTTGTATTTTGTCATGGACGGAATCACAAACACATATATACAAATATTTGTCTTAGTACTCTATTTGATACTAGTAAGATTTCACAAATCTACACGCAAGCAGTGCACAAATATTTAAAAGTTAACATGTTTTTCAAGTAATATTTAGTATTTTAATCTATAATATGTGATAAATGAGTTTGTTTTTAGAATTGATTCATAATCATTTATATTGTTCAAATTTTGACTATCAAATTAAATATCTTTAGTATAAAATAATGACATTTTTAATGTATATTAAATTATATTTATAGTGTTGTTATTGTGTATGAATTCATGATATATTATGACTTAATTATCAATTTGAATATAAATACATTTATTAATGACATTTTTATATTTAAAAGAAAATAAAAATATTTTAAAATATATTAAGAATAAAATAAATAAAAATATTATGTCACAATTTTAAACATGTATGTGTTTTGATGAATTATTTTTGTATATTAAATTAATATAAAAAATCAATTAAATTTTATATTATAAAAAAATAAATATTATCTTTAACTAGACAAAAAATATGGTGCCTAAAAAAATAAAAAATTTTAAACTTATAGTATTTATCACAAATATATCATAAAATATATTTCAGTATGTCAAATAATAAAATAAAATATGCAGAAACTAATAATTTTTTTAGTAACATTAGAATCTCCGTATCCACAACTTTTCAATTTTCTTTTAATAAAATTATTACTAATTTTTCCAACACCTTTCTTCATCTTGACTTGGAGCCATTTTTTAAATACGAAGAAAAAATATTATTATTATAAATGGGTATAACTTTATTTTTGATTCAAATATTTTTATATATAGAAATAACTTTACTATTGATTCAATTATTTTTATAATTAATGTCAAAACAAAATAATATTTATATATGAGAAAAATACATTGTTCATAAAAATATTTTTATATAGGGAAAAAAATACTATTGTTATAAACGGGAACAACTTTACTATTAATTCAAATATTTTTAAAAATATTATCAAAACAAAAATAATATTTTGATTCAAATATTTATATATATACACGGAAACAATTTTACTATTGATTCAAATATTTTTATAAATTATTTCAAAAGAAAAATAATATTTATATACGAGAAAAATACATTGTTCATTCATATATTTTTATATACGAAAAAAATACTATTGTTATAAACGGTCATAACTTTATTTTTTATTCAAATATTTTTATATAGGAGAACAAATTTACTATTGATTCAATTTTTTTTATAAATAATGCCAAAACAAAATTAATATTTATACACGAAAAATAATACATTGTTGATTAAATTTTGTTTATATATGGGAGAAAATACTATTGTTTTAAACGGGAACAACTTTACTATTGATTCAAATATTTTTATAAATATTATCAAAACAAAAATAATATTTTGATTGAAATATTTTCATAAACGGGAGCAACATCACTATTAATTCAAATATATTTATAAATAATCTCAAAACAAAAATAATATTTATATATGGGAAAAAATATATTATTGATTAAAATATTTTTATATACGAGAAAAAAATACAATTGTTATAAATGGAAATAATTTTACTATTGATTTAAATATTTTGATAAATATTGTCAAAACAAAAATAATATTTTGATTTAAATATTTTTATAAACAGGAATAACTTTACTATTACTTCAAATATATTTATAAATAATGTCAAAACAAAAAATATATTTATATATGGAAAAAAAATATTGTTGATTAAATGTTTTTTATATATGGGAAAAATACTATTGTTATAACAAGAATCAACTTTACTATTGATTCAAATATTAAATTATAGAAATTTATCGACTATTGTATTCTCTCTTATAACATAATTGTCTTATTTGTTAAAAAACATAAACAATTAATTTATTTAATATGAATTTCAATAGTTTTTTTAATCATATTATTATTGATATTGTTGTTTACCTTTCATCTTCTACATGTACTACTATTTCAACTTAAATTTACTATTATTCCTAAATTCTTTCTATTTTCAACTTTCACTTTTTATGATAGTCTGCAAGCAAATGTGAGTGCAAAACAATGTCCCATCCAAAAACGTACCCCGTGCGTATGCACGGGTTTACGCACGAGTTTGTTACTAGTTGACATTGTGATTGAATTCAAGTGTTGAATTGTTCATAATGTTAGAAGAATAGGCCAGGGGAGTTAAAACATACCTTTTGTAGAATAAGGATAGAAAAATAAAATGATTCAATGTTGAACCTGCGCATATGAGAAAAGACACTTTGATGTAAGTATGAGTTATCACTTTCCGTGGGGGCTTCAGTGTGTGTGCGGAGAACCGTGCACTTGAAGAATAGAAACATTAGAATCAAACAAAAAAACCAGTTATTCTCTTTGTTGTGAATAGGATACCTTAGAAAACAAAGTATAATAGGTTTCTCAAGAAACCCACAAGGGTTAGGGTTTAGGGTTACCAAAGATAACAAAAAGGATTGATTATAAACTGCTATTCTTTCCTTTCCCTGAAAACAAGATTACAAGTATACAAGAATAACAAATAACCTCTCTCACTTTTGAATTAGGGTTTTATCTTCCTATTTTCCCTTATACAAAATATGAGAGACTAATATGCTATTTATGATAAAACTAGCATACTAAGCTAATGAGGTTTTTAACAATTACCCATTACAAGCTAACTTAGGGTACAAGCTAACTTAAACAATTGGATCCATAACACAAGGTCCAATTAAACAATACCATGTGAGCAGACTTCGACGACATGCTATTCGTTCTAGGGTTTGTTCTAATATTCCACAAATCTCCACCTTGAAACACACCCTATACCAACAAGAAACAAACTAGCCTTCTTTATGCAGCTTTATCAACTGCATACAATGGAAAAACTTGCAACTGGGCAACGTCTTGGTGATCATTTCAGTAGCATTATGATCTGTCAAAACCTTCAGCACTTGGACTTCTCCATGCTGATTACCCCTCTGAAAAAATGCAGCCTCACATCAATGTGCTTGGTTCGCTCATGATAGGTTGAGTTCTTCGACATGTGTATTGCACTTTGACTATCACATTTAATAGTGATACTTCGAACATGAAGTTTGATCTCCTTTGCAAAATCTTCAAGCCACAATGCTTGCTTTACAACTTCAGTTAGAGCGATATATTCTGCTTCAGTGGTTGATAAGGAAACAACCTTTTGAAGTGTTGCTTTCCAACTAATTGTTGTGCCAAACATAGTGAAAACATATCCAGAAATAGATTTTCTAGAATCCATACAACCTGCATAATCAGAGTCAACATAAACTTCGATTATTGCTTTACTATCTTCACCCAAGGCTCCACCATAAATTAGGACTATATTCAGAGACCCATTTACGTACCTTAAAATCCACTTCAATACTTTCCAGTGAGCCTTTCCAAGATTCGACATGTACCTGCTTACAAGACTTACTGCATATGCTATGTCGGGTCTAGTATAGACCATAACATACATCAAAGAACCTACTATATTAGCATACCGAATGCTATTCATATAAGCTCTTTCAACATCAGTATTGGGACACTGATCTATACTCAACTTGAATTGAGGGTTTATTGGAGTCACAACAGGCTTTGAATTCGACATACCAAACTTATCAATAATCTTTTTCAAGTATGCCTTTTGAGATAAGCATAATCTCGATTGCTTTCTATCTCTCTGGATGTCAATCCCAATAATCCTGGACGCAACTCCCGGATCCTTCATATCGAACTCCTTATTGAGTTCAACCTCCACCCTTATTACATCTTCAACATTGTTGGTTGCTATTATAATATAATCCACATAAAGCAACAAAATAACAAATGAATTACCAGGTCGAAATTTGAAGTAAACACAGTGGTCGAACTGACTTCTGATGAAACTTATGTGTGCCATGAACTTGTCGAATCTCCTATTCCACTGTCGAGGAGAGTTTTTCATCCCATATAAAGATCTCTTTAGTTTTTACACATATGCTTCTTTCCCCTCTTCGACATACCCTTCAAGTTGCCTCATCAGGATTGTTTCATCAAGATCACCATACAAGAACACAGTCTTCACATCCATCTATTCCAGTTCAAGGTCGAACTGTGCCACCATGGCAAGCAACATTCGAATGGACCTGTCCTTCACAATAGGAGAGGACACATCATTGAAGTCAACACCTTCTTTTTGAGTGAACCCCCTTACAACCAACCTTGCCTTGTATCTCTTTGACGTCACTCCTTCGATTCCTTCCTTAACTTTGAAAATCCATTTACAACTGACTAACCTGGATCCAACAGGTTTCTTGATCAGTTCCCAAGTGTTGTTATCATGAAGATATTTCATCTCATCATCCATGGCCTTCAGCCATTCAGTCTTATTTCGACTCCTCATAACTTTCTTATAGTCTCTAGGTTCTTCGTCTAGAACCTCACTTGCAGAGATTAAGGCATAAGCTATAAGATCTGCATACCCAAGTCTCTGAGGTGGCTTAATGACTCTTCTCAACATGTTTCTTTCCAGCAGGTAGTCATTATTAGTCTCCTCATCCTTGACAACAGTTTCTGCTTCTTTGACTTCATCTGGGTCATGTAATTCATCATCACTATACTTCACCTCAATAGGAATTTCTCCCTGTTCCATCTTTTCGACAACATCGTCAGTTTTCTTGAAAGCCATCTCAACTTCATTGAAAACTACATCTCGACTGGTGATACACCTCCCATGACCTGGCTCTAGGCACCATAGCCTATAAGCTTTGACTCCTTCAGGATATCCCATGAACATGCATTTCATAACTCTAGGTTCGACGTTGTCTTACCTAATGTGAGCATAGGCTACATAGCCAAATACTCTCAGTTTTTCGAGATCTGATGGATGTCCTGACCAAACTTCTTCAGGTATCTTCATATCTAACGTAGTCGAAGGACATGTGTTTATCATATATGTTGCTGTCGAAACAGCCTCATCCCAAAACACCTTCTTCAATCCATCACTAACAAATATGCATCTAACCCTTTTGATGATTGTTCGATTGAATCTCTCAGCTAGACCATTTTGCTGAGGAGTACCTGCTACAGTCTTATGCCTTGCAATCCCAGACTCGACACAGTAACTGTCGAAAGCTTCATTGCAGAATTCAAGGCCATTATCAATTCTCAACCTCTTGACCTTTCTATCAGTTTGAGTTTCGACCAGAACCTTCTAACTCTTGAAATTCTCAAAAGTTTCATCCTTCGTCTTCTGAATGAATACCCATAACTTTTTGGAATATTCATCAACTATGGATAGAAAAATCTTGCATTCTGAATTTGAAGGATTCCTTGCAGGCCCCCAAAGATCAGCATGGATGTAATCAATGGATCCATGTTTTCTTTGTTTACTTTTTTTAAACTTCACCCTATAGGATTTACCAAATACACAAGGTTCACAAAACCCCAGCTTCTCGACTTTGTCACCACCTAGCAGGTTCTGTTTCCCCAGTTCGACTAGGCCTCTCTTGCTGACATGACCCGATCTCATGTGCCATAATTTTGTATTCAATAACAGTTTCGTGGATGCAACATTTGTCGAACCACCTACAACTTCAGCCTCAAGGGTATACAAGCCTTGTTTCTTCACGCCTCTCACGACTTCTTTCAACCCCTTCATGACTCTTAGGATACTTTTCTCTCCTTGAAAGACATATGTCTTCTTGTCAAATTCACCAAGAGAAATTAAATTTCTCTTCAAGTAAGGTATATGCCTAACTTCAGTCAATAGTCTTATTGACTCATCATGGAGCTTGAATCTCACAGATCCAATACTTGCAATTTTGCAAGCTTTGTTGTTTCCTAGCAGCACTGATCCACCATCTTGATCACATAATTCTTTGAAAAAGTCTTTATTTAGAGTTATGTGCCAAGTGCAACCTGAATCCATAATCTACTCTTTTCTTGAGTCGCCTATCGAAACCACAAGAACATCAGATGAGTCGAAATCATCTTGAACAATGGCAGCATTGCCATTATCATTACCTCCATGATCTTTCAGGCATTCAGGACACACCTTTCGAATGTGACACTCCTTCTTACAATGATAGCATCGAACACCAGATGCTTCACCACTATAAGACTTATGTTGACTTTTACCCTTCTTCATGTAGAATTTACCATCCTTTCGCAAGAATTTCTCCTTAACGGCCAACCTTTCATCGACCGTCGAAGGTTTATGCTCCTTTCGTTTGTTCTAGTCCTTATAGTACAAGGAATATTTAACATCTTCAAAGGTCAGGGACTCTGTTCCATACAAGAGGGTTTCTTTGAAGTGAGCATGTGTTATGGGAAAAATGCATAACAACAACAATGCTTGATCTTCATTATCGATCTTCACATCAATATTTTTAAGATCAAGAATCAACTTGTTGAACATATCCAACTGCTCAGCCAAAACTTTGTCTTCACTTATCTTGAATGAATACAAGGCTTGCTTCAGGTAGAGTCAATTCACCAACGATTTGGTCATGTACAAAGTTTCAACCATGACCCTGATGTTGTCATCTCCTTTGATACCTGTCGAAGAACCTTATCACCAAGGCTCAACAATATTGCACTATGTGCTTTCTCAATCATGGCCTTCTATTCAGCTACCATCAATGCAACATTCATGGTCGTCTCTCCCTTCAACGCGCCCAAACAACCCTGTTGAACAAGTAGGGCTTTCATCTTCAAGCGCCACATACCAAAATCATTCATTCCAGTGAAATTTTTAATATCATACTTTGTTGAAGGCATCTTCTCCATGCTCACCGTACCAATTTGTTGTGAATAGGATACCTTAGAAAACAAAGTATAATAGGTTTCTCAAGAAACCCAAAAGGGTTAGGGTTTAGGGTTACCAAAGATAACAACAAGGATTGGTTATAAACTACTATTCTTTCCTTTCTCATAAAACAAGATTACAAGTATACAAGAATAACAAATAACCTCTCTCACTTTTGAATTAGGGTTTTATCTTCCTATTTTCCCTTATATAAAATATGAGATACTAGTATGTTATTTATAATAAAACTAACATACTAACCTAATGGGCTTTTTAACAATTACCCATTACAAGCTAACTTAGGGTACAAGCTAACTTAAACAATTGGATCCATAACATAAGGCCCAATTAAACAATAACATGAGAGCAGACTTTGACGACATGCTATTTGTACCAGGGTTTGTTCCAATATTCCACACTCTTTAATCAGGAAGCATGTTAAGTTCAAAATAACAACAAGAAAAATCAAACTGCCACAATAAACTCACATTCTAGTTCAAAATCTCATTCTTGTCATGTAGTATGTTTAAGAATCTCCATTTTGCGAAGGCCACAACTTTGTCTGCTAAACGTGACTCATATCATCTTATCAATCTCGCAGCCGATTGTATTCGAGTGTAACTCTTACAAACGACTTTGCTTTCAGATTAATTGTTGCTTATGCCTTGCCAGCCCCGATCAATGCACCATCTCCAAAGACACCTTGAACCTGACACTTAAAGCAACCACTATGTTTAATGGTCATGAGATTGAAGCAGACCTCTGGAAAACTTTTCCAAAAATCAGATGTACTTTGCTGCAACCTCTTTCATAATAGTAATGATCTTCAAAATATTGCACAAACACCTACATAAAAGCATAAAACATTACATTACATGTTCAACACAAATCAACGTGATACAAAACAAATTAAGTACCACTGAAACATGTTTTGTACTATTAATGTAATAAACATTTTTCAAAATCCTTTTTCTTCTTTCATTTTATTTCTGAAATTAATCTGTGGAATCAAACTGAAGGTGCTCAGCTGTAGTAATTATTAAAATGAAATAAACACAACAGTAACAACAACTATTTAACAATACTCAGAACGACTTCAACAATGAAAAATACACAAACACAACAGATCCATCAAACCCATAAGATTAAACATATTATTAGAAAATCTATTTGAATAAGTTAATAACAAAACCTAAATTGATAAAGTCATACATAATTTTTTTTAATTCGACCACCACGATAGTCGTTGCTGCACCATTTATGTGAAAGCAAGAAATTGAAAAATCCTGTCGAAAAACCACATGCCATTGTAAAACCGAGACATATGCCAGATCCTGTAAGAAATTCCATATTCATTGACGTATCCCCTAATGCGCGAGCCAACAATAACAACTTGAAACAAAAAACACCAAATCAAAATCAAATGAGAAAAGGAAAACAAAACCCTAAACTCAAAATGAATGAGAGAAGGAACAATATCCTAAACACATAATCAGAGAGAGAAATATTTTCGAATCGGATCACCACCATAATCGTCGTCGGAAACCCTTTTCCACCACTGCAACACTTATCACCGGCAACCATTTTCAACCCCCACCACGACAATGTACCGACAAGTACCGACAATGTTTCACACACATCTCGTATACTAAGGAACAAACAACATTAGCCAACTTGGCTAGACGGACCAACCTACTCTGATACCACTAATGTAACACCCCATTTCTACCTGACAAATATTAACAAAATTATAGTTACATCATTACAACATACAAATAGGATGCTACATTCACAACTTAAAGCAATGACATTTAATTGCATTTTAACATAGATACATTACACTGAAAGCTTGATGGAATGAAAACAACATAATTTAGCCTTTGAAAACAAAAAAAAACTTTTATAATTAAGCAGCGGATTCATAATTTTAACTTTAATGACATAACATATTTGTCCAACTAAAAAAAAATTCAAACCACAAAGTGTTTTTACTAAACTCAACTTCTAAACTCAACAACGGAAATGAAATCAACAATAAAGCAACAAGCGTTCAACCCCCCGAGTGTTACGTATCACTACTATTAAAAATAATTACTATCAAACAAGTGTTACTACCACTGCTACTTATGCAATTAATGTGATTCTCATGTCAATTTAGATCCTGGAAAATAATTACTTAGTTTAATTATGCAAGGCAGCAAACAGAAACCCACAACGCAGAAACAAAAATACAACACAGACTAGTGTGACTTGCGTCACACTTTCATGACCATCGTTCCACGTGTGATGTTCGTCACATTCATCCTGCCCCTGTCACATAGTGTAACGGTCGTAACAAGGGGTGATTGTCGTCACACCCTCCAGACGGGCGTCATGCCTCTAGGACGATCGTCCCAACCCAAAACTTACATTCTCTCTTCTTCGTTCTCTGTTTACTTATTCTCTCATACTTTTCCTTTTGATCGACTACATCAATTTCTTACGACTAATTCAATAACATCAACTAATTATCCAATTTTAGTATTAACTATGAAATTAACATACACAAACAACATAATCAACATACACATACAACATACACAGAGGAAATCCTACAAATATAATCCCACATACCATTCATCATCAACCCAATTATAGAGTTAGAATCCCACCCTTACCTTGGATTGAAGACGACTCTAACTCTCAATTGAAAACCTAGCTTTTTCCTCTTTCCTCTGCAACTTCACGTAACTCCTCCAAAACTTCTTATTTTTCCCTTTTACTGATAAACCTAATCCTTTTATTATCTAATTAACTTATAATTCTATTATTAATAAAAATTCCATTGGGCCAAATTCATACACCCCCACTCTTACTACTTCCAACCACAAGTAAGCCCACACTCATAATAATAGTTTCATTCTAACACTATTCTACAACTTGATCAACTTAATTTAATTTATTTACCAACAATACAACTTAAATCGACATTCTACAACTTCGAAAATTAAATAAAACAAACATCATACAAAGATATTTAATTAAATAATTAATTAAATAAATAAGGTGTTACAAACATTGTTAATAACTTGAAATCCCTTCAACAATCCGACATTTGTAGTCTTACTCACCATAAGAGAAAACCCTTCTGCAACTATGGAGAAAAGAAACAGAGAGGGGATCTCCCTACCTCAAACCACAAAAAACCCGAAAATCTTCTGTAGGACTACCATTCACAAGAATGGAAATGTAACTCGAGAAAACACCTCCCTCCATCCACCTCAACCAAATTTTCCCAAAGCCTATCGAAGATAGCATATGCCTCTAATCGACTTTGTAACTATCCATTGTAGTAAAGGGAAAAGTGTATATACAAGATGGACTTTGATTATCCCTTATAATTAATATAATTTTATTACTATCCTTTTTTTTAATTTAAAAGATGGATTTAATTTACTACTACAAAATATATATACAATAATGTCATGGTTGTCACGGTACCACGAAGGACCATGATGAAATATTTTACTTAATGCACACCCATTTTCATTTATTTATTTACTTATTAATATTTTGATATGATATAATCACAAATGAAAGATACGACCAGGGTTATATAATCACCCTTTCATGGGTTTGAATCTCAACATCCTCAAGTATTTTATTTCTTTAACATTTATTTCTACCTTTGTATTTTTATTTATTTTTTAATTTTTGAATAAATGTCATACCACCGCAGTTGAGTAATTCAACTGTTATGACTTATTTTAAATATTTTAAATTGTAATATACTGACACTTCTTTATGAAATTTAATTAAACAAGTAATATATTACCACAGTTCTGGTTGTTGATTGTGGTGCTATCATTCATTCATTTTTATCAAGCTAACTAGCTTTGTCTCTTCAGTAGTCATTCTATGATGAGAAACGATACGAAACACCATTTCAATCCTAACATTCAATGTTGGGAAGAAAAACACTATATCAACCCTAACATTCATCATTCATCATCAACGTTAATTGTTTTTCATCAGTTGCTCATCGGTTCATCGTTTTTATCGATTCATCTTTTCCATTTGTTGTTCATTTTCAACCCGTAGTCATCGGTTCATTTTCAAACCAAACACACCAACACTAACACCATCATCATAGTCAAGGAAGAATAAACCAACAACACTATCTGTCTCAACCGAAATATTCACCTTTACGTATTAATCACGTTTACGGTACATTAAACTTTTTTCCTATGCATCTACAGTAAACTTCGGTTTCCATTGTTGTTGATGTTGTTGTTCTTGTTGTTTTTCTAGTTGTTATTGAATGTGTATGATAAAACATGATTAATATCTTGTTGTGCTTATGGTTATTATTTTTGTTGTTGTTGAATGTGTATGCGATAATAGATGAAAGTGTTTGTTGTTGTTATTGTTGTTATTGTTGTTGTTGTTGTTTTTGAATATAGATGTCTTCTTCGTCGTATTCTTCATCTAGTGGAGAGGAAACCATGACAAGTGATACTTAAAACAAAAAGTAAAGATCAAAAAGAGGTGTCACAATGCTTACCAAATTAACAAAAGTCCACAAATCTGATAACAAATTACCTATCACATTTGATTCATATTATAGAGTAGTTGATGATGAATACTCTTTGCTTTTTATGATTTATGTTGTGTTCCTTGGACATAGCAAAGTTAGTATATTGGTAGATGATTGAAAACAAGCGCCAGAGAATGTCAAAGATAGCATATGGACAAACGTTAAGGTATTAATTTTAATTTTCATCATTTCGATATGACTTTCTATAATTTCTAATACATTCTTATTAATTAAATGTAGTTGACTTTTGATTTTATGGATGGTGATATGCACTTAAAAAAGTGGGTAAGTCATGATGGTACGTGTTGGAGGAGCTTTAAGTCACAAACCACGCATGACTACATTAGGGAGCCTAAGATTGGTTTTGAGTGTCCATGGGTGAGATATGGTTTTCTCTCGAAGAAGGTTTGGAGAATGTTTGCGAAGGGTCGTCGTTCTGAGAAATTCCTGGTTAGTATTAGTCTTATTTATATTGATAATTTTATGCTAATGATTTATAGATATTAATCATATTTTCACTGTGTTTATAACAGAATAAAAGTCAAGCAGGAATACAAAATAAAGAGAAAAAGATTTACCCCCATATATTGTCTCGTGGGGGTTACAAGAAAATGGAGAAAAAAATATGAATGAAAAAACAACAAATGGGAGATGAGGACTCCATTAGTCGTGATCGCAACCCATCTCCACCGTCAAGGCATGAGATGTGGAAGATGGCTCAACTAAGACCAAATGGAGAGTAAACCTCAGATGCGTAAAGAGCAATTATTGAGAAAATTGTAAGTATGATTTGTTGTGTGTATGTTATGTGTTATTTAAATGATGTGGTAATTACAATATTAATATTATCATGCATAATTGTTGTGTAGGATCTGTTGGTTGAGGAGGCTCATTTGTTCCCGAACCAAGACATGATATATTAGTAGAAGCTATTGGAACAAATGAACATGGTGGGCACATTCGTGGTATTTGAGAAGGCGTCAGTCTGAGATTATACTTTGGTCCAACCAAGAAAAGCACTGAAAACACCGAATTACAAGCGCAAAGTGAAAATCTTTCGGCTGTTGAGAAGGAGTTAGAAGAACATAGGAAGATATTAGGAGCTGAGTGGGAAAGTCGGAGGATATACATAGAAAATTTAGAAGAGTTATATGCTAGTGTTTTATATGAAATGTATGATATGTTGTGTTTCATATGAAAAAATTAAAAAATATAGATATGTGTTTATTATGTATTGTGTTCAAAATGAATGTTATGTCGCAGAGAATAAGTGGATCCTTACAACAATGTAAAAATGAAAATGATGATAATGTTGATGATCAAGTTCCCCAAAAACATTTTGTATGTCGTGCTAGCACTAAAGGAAGTAATTATTCATCTGCCCCTGCTCAAGTGGTCAATGAGATATTGGATCTTTCTGCAAATGAAATCACCATGTTATACATTTTGGTTGCGGAAAGAAAAGGCTTGATTTCTCTTTCGACAGAGCATTATCTAACGGTAAAGCTATTATATTATCCTCCTAGTGACATATGAGATTTTCTGTATGGAAAATATTGGATGGACGTAGGGATATTGCAAGTTTGGTGAACGTAAGTATATACTTTAATATGCATGTCATTATTATAGTACATTATCATTTTTGTATTTTCTCGCTTATTTTTTGAATTTTGTTTAACCATTTAGGTACATTCACTGTGTTTGTATAGAGTTAAATAAATAAAATATGTATGGAATCTTGGATCCATATAGTATTCGATGAAAAAATAATAAGCCAAAAGAGATTTAGTCTTACATTTCAAAACGGTTAAATCAAGGGAGAAAAGAATGTTACTTAACACCATTTCTCAATGCGAAAGTAATTTTGAAATTGTAGTTTATCTATTATAGTTAGTTTTGTTTTAGAAAATACTAATTACATATATGCTTGTGTTTATTAGGTGATCATTGGCAATTAATCATCATATCGCTTATGACGAATATAATAATGACATTGTATTCATTACATAAATCACTCGAACCTAAAAAGAAGCAAATTATTAATAGGTAAGTTTATGTTTATATGCATATTTTTAGTAATATTTTCTTTGACTTTGTAATTGGTTTAACGTGTAATATATTTTCAATATACAATGTTGTGCAACACACTTCATGAACAATATTAGAAAAAATACAATATTTATCTTGCCTAATGTAAGTAGTCATATTACTTGTGACATTCATTTATATATATTGTTACATGCATGTGTGGTTATAACATTCATGAAATTAATGTTTATTTTTGTAGACTTGGAGACAACTAAAGGAATTCGAGTGTGGGGATAATGTAATGAAACACATGTTAAACATTAGCTTGACCGACATTGTTGATCCATAGGACCAGGTATATATATTATATATGTAATGAATTATTTACAAACATATTATTTATTAAGTTGACTATGATGATCATATATGTGTGATATTCACATTTTTGCACTTTTTATGTTGACTATGGGTGTATATGTTTAATGCGCTTAGAGGTCCTCAAACACGAGTTTAATTTGTAATATATATATATATATATATATATATATATATATATATATATATATATATATATATATATATATATATATATACATATATATATATATATATACATATATATATATATATATATATATATATATATATATATATATATATATACATATATATATATATATACATATATATATATATATATATATATATATATATATATATATTTGATGTACATTTGAGTTTGATGATGCAAATAATATTTTTTGGAATTGATGAAATAAATAATATGACATGATACAATTGTTGTTTTTGTTTTGATACGATTCACAAAAATATAGGTTAAAAAATGGAAAAATTTCAAAAAACATATTTTTTTTAAATAGCTTATAATTTAACGACAGATGTTAAATATAACTGTGATTGTATAGTGAACGCTGTCCAAAATAACCACATGTCAGGATATTGATCTATGCATATTATAAACAAGGACATAACGAACACAGACTAATATTCAAAACATCAACACACCATCATGCCAGATGTTCCAACATCTGTTGTGACATGTTAATTAGCAAAGACAAGACCATAGTTGTAAATATGCACAATGATAAATAACACAAGAATTGTTAACATAATTCAGTGTAACTCACCTACTCTGGGGGCTACCAAGCCAGGAAGAAAATCACATTATCAATAGGATTATTTCTTGTAAACAACCTTTGTTTTACAGGTAAACAACCTCTCTTTTACCTAATTCTACCCAATGTAATATTTATCGCAGAACTTTATCTTTGATAAGAGAAACCTATTGTTGCTCCAGGGATTTTCATCCTAGTACAAACGCAAAAGTGGCGCGAAAAAGATAGAGTCGTCATCCAGGCATTTTTATCCCGAATGAATGGGAAAGGTAATGATGCACAAACCTAGGAGAAAAGTAAAGGACAAGGTCCTGTGAACCAAAGATCTGGGTTCAGGAGTCGATTACGACCTGGGAAGGTATTAGCACCCCAGACTGTCCGCCGTACCCGACGGGATCCACGCTTGTTGTCTGTTTCAAAGGGTAAAAGAAATAAAATGCTGCTGAACAAAACCCACTAACTAGAATGGAATAAGAAAGGGAAATGGAAAAGAGAACGAAAAGGGAAAATGTAGGGAAAATAAAGAGTGTGCTTGAACGAGCCCTACCCTGCTGCCTACGTACCTCATTGGGAGAATGAGGATCAGAGTCGACGTAGTTCGCCTAACTAAGGCGGGAACTTGTTTGTGTTTTTTACGGCTTGAACTGCTTATGCCTATGCTCAGTTGTTGCAGGCTCGTCTAGTACGAGTGTGTAACCGTATTGGAAATGAGGCAAGTCAAAGCAAGTTGGCATAGAGAGTGAGTAAGGTGAGAAAAGAAATCTTGGAGGAAGAGACGAGCGTTATTTGTTTACTGTCTCTTAAAGAAGTGTTTTCTGAGTTTGTTGTTTGTGAAACACTCTCATACTAAGACTTGTTCATCGTGGTAGATGCCTTACACCTCGCCCCGAAATGGGACACGCATAAGTAACCCACGAAAAAGTCTCATGGAGTACGAGAAGATCAACCTTTATTAGGTGTTTTTTACTTTTCTTTGAGATGAGAAAGAAAGCAGAGCGAACCAAAGGTAAAAGTCTAAAGGGAGACTAGTAATCCTAAGTGTTGTCATGTATGGATGAATCTAGGTTAATGTGGCTTTCTAATCATAATGAAAAGAGGAAAAGAAGAAGGACTTAGAAATAAACTTACTTCCTAAGGAAGCTAAGTTGTTTCTAAAGGGGATTTAGCACGGAGTTATACAAACTAAGCACAAAATGCTAAGGCAAACGCACTTTGGAAGCTAAAATAATTTAAAAGGAAGAAGTTGTGAATAAACTTACCTCCACCTCCCTATAAAACAAAGGTTAGTAGGATAAAGCAATGCGAAAAACAGAGGTGTACACATTTATTATTATGATATGAGTGATGTTAAGTCATGCAAACAATGATCACGACATGCTATGAACATGTATGCAACATTTATGCACAAAATCAGAAACTAACGGAACATGTGTCGAAAGCTATCAAAACTCATAAAGTTGTGCTAAACTAGCTCCTAAAAATTCCTTAAAATCAAGATCTATCAATCTATCAAGATAAAAGGAAGAGTGGTGCACAAACATGCAATGAAACGTCATAAAAGCTGAAATCTGCACAACGCTGACCGATTCACGCCCTAGGTTAACCGGTTAACGGCTTTAAAAAAATTAGTTTCAAGGGCAAAAACAATGTGTTAACTGGTTAACCCTGGGTGTTAACCGGTGTTGCACCCCAAAATTTGCCCTCCACAAGACAATACATTGTGTCCCAAGAGGTTCACAAGGATCACAAAGTTCACAAGACATCTCATGAGGTTCACAAGGTTCACAGGGTTCACAATTAGTTAGAAAGTTTGACAATTCCCTCAGACAATGCATCCTCCTAAGCAATGCATCTTAAACTAGGGTTTTGACTTTCATCAGGATAAATGAACTTCCAAGACATCAAGTGAGCTTCATAGCATCCTATACGTGTTCAAGAATCCCCATGTCAAGTTTCAAGACTTTCCCAAAGGATTTGGTCAGTCAGATGATCAGATAGGTTAAAATCAGTCAAAGTAGTTAAAAAGTCAAACTGAGGTCAACTGTGGTCAAACCAAAGTCAAACTTCATGATTTTTTTCCAACATCAATTATATGAAGTAAAATTCATCATTTGATCAAGGGTTGATCATGATTCGTCAAGGAAGTTTCAGATCATCAAGAATCAGGAGTTTCTAAATTAGGGTTTTCACAGGAAAAGTCAACTGAACTTTGACCAGCCATAACTTTCACATGCTTCATCAAAAAATTTCCATCCAAAGATCATTTTGAAGGAAATTGAATTATCTACAACTTTGTGTCTCACAAGCCAAGCCCAAAAATGCTTCATTTGGAAGGTATGAGCTAAGACATTATAGGTCCTTTTAAAAGTCAACAAAAAGTCAACAACTTCCAAAGAGCATAACTTGAGAATGGTAAAAGATATGGACATGAGACCAAAGAGGTTGGTTATAGGACTCTTCAAGCTTTCCAAAATGTCGAAAAACACCTTCGTAGCATTAAAATTGAGGGATTTGTGCTCTTGCAAAGTTGGAGAATTTTTTAGAGGTTTATGAAGCAAATGGGGTCTTAAAACCAAAATTCACCAAATGGGCTTGCTTTTTTATGATCCAAACACTTCCATGTCATCATGCACGAATTAAAAATTATTTATTTATATTTTTATTCATTTTATTTTATTTATTATGATTTTTTACATTAAAAATCATTTTAAATTAAAATAAAATATAAAAGTGTGAATATTTGATTTGATTTTGGTTCTAGAAGATCTTAATGGTTATTTAGAAGTGATTGAAACTATACAAATTCAGATCATACAAAAATATCAATGATATATCCAAATTTTCAATATTTTAAAGGCATATCTTTTTCAATCTCTAACTATCCAAAAGTCCAAAATATGATGTGGTTTTTTAACCTAATTTTGTTCTACTACATATAGAGAACTCATACAAACACAAAAAAAAAAATTAGCCTCCAAGAGCAAGAACCAAATTTCAAGAAATTCAGAAAAAAAGCTATCCCCATCATCATCATTATCAAGTTCATACAAAAATGCATGAACTGAATTGAAATTTTGAAGCTTTCTTTAGTTTTTTTAAATTCCATTTATTCTTGATATTTTAATCAATTTTGTTTATCTAACGTTGTTTGTCTCATGTTATAGAAGCTTTCTAGGTTGATTATTCGAAGCTTCATGACCAAAACCGAATCCTACCATAGTTAGGGTTTCAAGCTCAAATTTGGGGTTTTTACAAATTTCGCAGGAAATTTCAGAGGTCAAGAGGTTTATTCATGAGGACTGCGTATAGCCTAGTGGCTAAGGTTGGAAACTGGAAGGTCAAGGGCGTGAGTTCAATTCCCACTCACAACATTTTGGGCAAAAACCTGCTTTTCTTTCATATTTTCCTTTAATTTCTCTAATTAACACATTTTCTAATTGATTTATCCTTTTAACCATGTTTAACCTCAAATTTTTTCTCTAAAGTAAATATTTTCCTATTTTCACTCGTTTTTATGTTATTCTTTATCCGCCTTATCATATAATATATGTTTTCCATGTTTAGTAACACAGGCACGCATGACCCAATGGTAAAGGTTCTCCAGAGGTTGGAATTAAAAGGGCTTGGGTTCAAACCCTGGACATAACATTTTGTCAAAGAAACATGGGTTCTTCATCATTTTCTTTCTTTTCCTTAATTTGTCTTTTAAACATGGTTAACCTATTATTTTTAATTAACTTTTTTTTAACAAATCTTATTTTATTAAATTTAGGTTAGCATTTTTTTTATTAGTATTATTACTTTTATATTTAGGTTTATTAAAACCTCAAACTTTTTTTTTTATAAAAACCTTAATCAACCTTTAAATGTTTTTTAATTTAATTAATTCTCATAATTCCTTTTTCTTAGATTTATTTAATTATTAGGCTATTTTAATATAAACTGTTTATATATTTTCTTTTGTAAAACTCAACCTTGGAAAATTTTGTTTTACTAACATGTTTTTTTCATTTTTATTATATAATAGGTATTTGTTACACTTATTCATATGCAGGCTCACAACCTAGTGGCAAGAAACTGAGGTTTGGAGCATTTTGATGAAGAAACATGGGTGTCCCAGTGGCAAAGAACTCAATGAAGCAAAAAGGGCAAACCCCCAATATTTTGGGTATCTCTAACTTTATTTTTCCCTTTTTCATCAAATTATGTATTTTCTTTGAATTTCCTTATTTATTATTATTAAACTAATTTCTAAAAGATAAAACATAATCCTTATTTTATTTTATTTTTAAAACTTACATTTTTATTATAAACCTTAAATTTTTTTTAAACCTTAAATTTTTTTTAAACCTTAAATTTTTCTCTCAAACCCTAACCCTAATATTTTCTTAACTTTAGAATTTAAATTAATATTTTTGTAAATCATAATTAATTATTTCTAATTTTTTAAGTATGTATATAATTTAATTATTATTATTAAAATACTATTTTCCTTATTAAAATATTTAAAATACTCCCTAATATTAACTTATTTTGCTAATTTTTTATTTCCTCTTATTTTTATTTTCTAACCATTTATATTCCCTCTTATTATTATTGATTATTATTGCTTATTTATTATTATTTATCATTATTTATATTTTTCGATTATATTGTAACTATCCCAAAGCTTTGTAATAGTTTAGGTTTATATTTTTGCTTTATTTTTATTGTAAATATATTGACTGTGTGGTTAGTAACTATAGGGTGTGCATAACATGTTTGTGCTTAAAATTAATTTAGAAAATTAATCTTAAATAAGATAAATATTTGAACATGAGCACTCACACACGTAAGTCGATCTTTGATCGCCATCCTACACTTTCTAAGGTTACCTCTCATGTTGCCTATTTTTAAGGTCAAGTAAGGTGTCTTAAGCAAAGTCCCTTCATAAAATATCATCAAGTCCCTTCAAATTATAAGATCAAGTCCCTTTGAGGTTGCCTACGATAAATGATCTCGTCCCTTCGAATAAAAGATGATAAGTCCCTACGAATTGCTAAAGACACCTTGCAGTTGCCTAAATTCAGATATCTATATACATGTCCCTTATCACATCCAAGGTAATGACTACCTATTCCTTAATAATATGGATAGTCTTACCATTGAAAGAACATTTAAGAACAAAAAAGATTCAATTTAGGGTAGGTTCCTCTTAAGTACTTGCTCACTCATTCAAAAACATTTCATAAACACTTCACATTTTCCAACAATTTTCAAAACAAAGTCTTTATATATATCCGTACAAGGATCATTATAAAGTGCTTAAGAAAATTTTTAATCACACACTACACTTTTCAAAACAGTTTAAAGTGAGCTAAGTAACTAAGAGCCCATGGATAACCATGGATGTAAAGGGTGCTAACACCTTCCCTTTACATAACCTACCCCCCGAACCCAAAAATCTTTTAAGGTCTTTCCTGTTCTTTTATGCCCTTTCCCTTGGATAAAATAAAAGTCGGTGGCGACTCTTGCTATCCGCAACATTTAACTAAAGTCAGTTCTCCCACCGTGTTACAACTGGTTAACACTGAACCAGAATGCAAAAACAGTGAGGAAAAAAACACTTCTAGATATTGACTTATTTCCTAAAGCTCCTAATGCAACCATGAACCTGCTAGCACGAAATTGCTACCTAAATATAGCCTTCTAACACCTATTATCACTAAGAACAAGCTACAATTCTAGCTACTAACAATTAAATAAAATAAACGCATCGCAAAAACAAAACAACAAATCAAGGAATGCCTTACGGCGAGATGAAGATAAATAAATTAAATCGAGAAACGGTTTCGGATCCACCAACCTACAAAGCAAAGGCTTGCTTTGGTGATTGTTGTGAGTTGATAGATGCACTAACTAAGAGAATACTGGAGGCTCCAAGCTTTGATCCGCGAGAGTGCAAAATAAATGCAATCGATCCGAAATGCTTCTGAAAACTTCCAAATCAGTGAAATAAACACCGTAACTGTGCCGAATCTTCGATTATCCGTCAAACCGGTGAAGAAGATGAAGGCTAAGTTTCTGACCTTTCGAGTTTCGATGTGAAACTTAGGAGATCTTGATGATGAAGCTTTGGTGAGTTTTGGAAAAATGGAGAGAAAAAGTGAGAGAAATAATTGAGATTATGAAGCGAAATTGTGAAAATGAAATTGAAGTTGTGAGGTTTGGAGTGAAAATGATTTATATAGGAGCTAGGTTTGGAGTGAGCTTTGGGTTAGGAGTTATCTTGGGCATTAGGTTTGGAAAATGAGGTTAGGAGCTAGCTTAGGAGTTAGTTAGGGTTTCTAGAATATTCCTTGGAAATTCCATAGGAAAGTGGTAGAAGGATCTAGAAAGTGGTGGAAACACAAAGCAAAGTGGAAAGTGGAAAGGGGAAGAAAACACCAACTGAATTTTGAAATATTTTTCAAAATTTCGTAGGCGTTAACTAGTTAACCCCTAGCGTTAACCGGTTATCGGGTGAAAAACATGAATTTTCCCTCCTTTTGGTGGGAAACCCTTAGGATGCATCTCCACCGTCCGTTCTGAGCCAAATTTAACCTTGGGTTCTGATATTTGATTTTGCCACTGAGTAAACCCCGATCACATGCCTTGCACGCTGACCAATGTTGCATGAATTATTTTTTTATTTTTTTATGCAATGTATGGGCGGATATGCAATGCAACACACTAAATGCCATGAAAATGAGAGGGCAAATTTGGGGGTATTACAGCTGCCCCTATTCAATCAACTACAGACTTGAAGGGATGATAGCAATGGCTTTCAGATGTTCAAGGTATGAAGGGATTGAATACCCGAATAAACCGAAAAATTTTCACTTCGTGGGAAATGAAATAAGTTGGGAACATGCCATTCTTGGATGACATCTTAAAACATGAAACTGACCTCAGACATTATCAAAAGGGACGAGCTCATCGTACTTAGATGAGAACTCAGAATAAAACGAGACCATCGTACTTTGATGCGACTCGGAAAGATGAGACCATTCTACTGACATGGAATCAATAAAGGAACTAGATAATTGTACTTAAATGATAACCCGACACGAGACCGTTGTACTGAAACGGAGACGCGAAAAAATGAGGGACCGTCTGTCGCTCCCGGGATTTTCATCCTAGTACAAACGCGAAAGTGGCGCGGAAAAGGTAGAGTCGCCAGCCAGACATTTTTATCCCGAAAGAATGGGAAAGGTAATGTTGCACAAACCTGAGGAAGAAGGAAAGGACAAGGTCCTGCGAACCAAAGATCTGAGTTCGGGAGTCGGTTACGACCTGGGAAGGTATTAGCACCCCAGATCGTCCGTCGTACCCGACGGGATCCACGCTTGCTTGTTTGTTTCAAAGGGTAAAAGAATAAGATTCTGCTGAATAAAACCGCTACTGGAACTGGAATGAGAAAAGAAACTGGAAAAAGAGAATGGAAATAAGGGGAAAAATGTAGGGAAAATAAAGAATGTGCTCGAACGGGCCCTACCCCACTGCCTACGTACCTCATCGAGATAATGAGGATCAGAGTCGACGTAGTTCGCCTAACCTAGGCGGGAACTATTTATTTGTGTTTTTTACAGCTGGAACTGCGTGTGTCTATGCTCAGGTGTTGCAGGCTCGTTTGGTACGAGTGCGTTTACCATCTTGCAAATGAGACAAGTCATCGCGAGTTCGCGTTGTGAGTGAATGAGATGAGAAAGAGAAGTTCCCGCAGGATAGTCGCTTATTGTTTGTTTTTTTTCTTTTAAGAGAAGTGATTTGAAGTTTGTGTTTATTGAATGTACAACACTAAAGACTATGACACATGAGCGAATACTTTCCAAGATCGCCCCAATGGAACGTTTGTAAAGCATCCTAGAAGAGCGAAGGAGACCTCCACTAATCATTTCCCGTATAGCTTAAGGCTCGTGGTACATTGTACACCTTTCCTTTATTAAGTGTTTTTTATTTTCTTGTAAGATGAGAAGTGAGACTCAAGTTGAAAAAAAGATAAACTAAGGGGGACTAAGACACAACCCTAATTTTATTTATTTATTTATAAGAGAGGTCCTATGGTTAATGAGGTATTCTAATCCTAAGGAAGAAAAGGAAAAGAAGAAAAAGAGAGCTAGAAACTAACTTACTTCCTAAGGAAGTTAAGTTATCTCTAAGGAAAGGGAAAACCTAAAAGCAAAGAACAAAGTGCTAAGGCAAACACAATTAAAATGCATAAGAGATGTGAATGAAGTAATGTTTACCTCAATCTTCCCCCCTACAAAACAAAAGTTAACATGACAATGCATATTGAAATTAAAATCAAAGCATGAAAGCGATTAAGTACCATAAACGTCCTAGAATGGAACTAGGGTTCAAAATAAGACCTAAGTATAAAGGTGAAGGTACCTAAAGGTTACATGACTTCTAAAGTCAGTAGCTACATGATATAGGTCCCTACGTATGCTAGGATACCCCACAAGATAAAACTATGTCAAACTATGTACAAAAAGTTCACCTAAGTTCACATAAATGCAAATTAGGGTTTATGGATTAAGTATGAATGCGTATGGCTTACAAGCATGAATTAGTACATGAAATGAATATAAAAGTCAGTAGTGAATGCTTATTAAGATGGATGAATGAATATACAATCATGGATGCAATGGATTAGGCATATGGAGCAATGAGAAGAAGGTATGAGAAGAAACGAACAAAAATCGCATAAGATCGCACATGATGAAAACAAAGGAAGAATGGCATGTGAATATGAATGAAATGATTATGGGTCAGTAGCATACAAGGTATGAGATGCAATTATAATGCATGAATAGACATTAATGATTTCCACATAATTCACGTTAAACATGAGAAGAGATTAGCAACCCGTATAAGTTAAACTAGTTCACATAAGTATGCACTTTGAAACACTAAAACAAACCCAATGAGTATGGTTCAAAAAGTGGCCTACAACTGGAATTAAGGACCTAAAAGTGACCTATAATTAAATCCTAAAAGTTACCAACAAGTCTCTCAAGCCAATGGCATGAATGCCTTTCTAATATCTAGGTTATGGAGCAAATAAACACATGAATAAACCTAGGATCTAGGTGACATGGAAAAATAGCAAAAAGCCTTTAAAAATTACAAAATTAAACCCCTGGAATTATATAGTCATTATCTTACATTGTACAAAAGGATTACACAAAATTATGCACCAAAGTGCCAAAACAATTCCTTGATTAGCAAGGTAACAAAGCATGGTTATCGAAAAACCACTCCACAAAGTGGATCAAAAAGGGCACTAAAAATTATGAAAAAAATTCCTAATGAGCATCATAATGTCACAAATTACAGTGAGTAATCACACACAAAAAATAGGTTTCACACCTATGGGGAAAAATTGTTTTTGGTCCCTTATGCCAAAACACTCCTTTTTGGGACAGCTTGTAATCTAAAATCCAAATTAATTATTAAAACCACCCAAATCTGGAAATAAAAAATATGACAAATTAATTAAGAGGATGAGGATCACTCATGAATTTTTCCAGAATTATATCTCACTTAAAAATATTTTTAATAATTGCGACGACACGGGCCAAAAAAGTGGATTTTAAGGGAAAGTGAAAGGAAGCGATCCTAATGGTTCGTAACCTAATCCCTAAGTTCCGAAATCGATACATATCATAAAAAATCACAAATAAATCCAATGCCTCAGGTGGGAGGGCCCAATATGCATCTTAAGTTATATGATCCTAAGCCACATACAACTATAATGATGCTTAAAAGCCGAAAAAGCTTGAAATTACTTACTTGATCGAAGTGCCTATTCCACACATAAAAGAAATCCAATAAAACTTCCAACAATGCATTGAGATCTCCATAAGCAAAATAAATGCTTATCTTCCATAAATTCTTTGTGAAGTTGTACCATAGTCGAAATCGATCCATTATCGATAAAAAGGCTTATGAACACTTGTGTCTAAAATTAATTCATAACAAATAATTATGACAAAAATTCTTATTGAAAAATAGAAAATTAATCAAGGTATTGATTAGAAAAAATTAATTAAAAAAAAATTATCAAGATTTATTCTAACATTGAAAAAAAAAGAGAGTAAAAATTAAAATAACCAAAGCAGGAGAAGGTACAGACAGTAAAAATGTGGTGCCAATAGCTAGACAAATGGATGAAAAGCCCAATCAAATAAGAAACCCGCAGGAGTGGGTGTGTTAGTAATCATAGGGTGCGAAACGGAATCCATGGGAAAAAAATGTTGACCCGGCCCAACCTCATTATGCTGAGTTCATAGAAGAAAGAAAAACCCTAAATTGTAAAACAATCTCCTCAGTCTTCTTCTTCTTCACTATGCCATTGCCGAAAACCACTATACCGCCGCCGTTCTCTCATCCTCTGGGACTCAAAGTCTAAACTTCACGATTTGCAACCCGGCGCCACCGACGAGCCTCGCCTCTCTCCTTCTTCTTCGATGGTGTTGTTCGGTCCTCACCCCTCTCCAAGAACAACATCCGGTGAAACAAATATGTCGCGACCTCCTTTAATCCGTCTTCATCATCACATCTCCGCCGAAAAACAAAAACCCTTCGCCGCCGGTTGATTCCATTTCCCCGTCAGAAGTGAATGTCATAGAGGTCATCGAATCGTAACGAAAAGCCTCACGGCAGAATCGAGCTCAAGTTGAAGATGATGCCAACGAGTCCCTCGCGTAAGTATTCGACTCGCTCTCCTTCTTCTTTCTAGATTCTTGTTCCTCTTCCAATCCCTTTTCGCGACGAAGCCGTGAATCTTTGAGCTCTTGTGTGGTTGTGTGATTCTGAGATTGATGAAGAGTGTTCTGTGAAAATATTGAATCTGAATTGTTGTCGTTGTTGTCGCGTTCTTGCAGGTTTGTGATTGTTGCATCTTTGCTGAAGGTCATTCATAATTGATGATGAAGATGAAAGTGCTGGAGATCGAACGAAGGAGCTGATGCAATCTTGATGATGTTTGTGGCAGTCTTGCGAATTCTTGAATTCACTTTGTTGTTTTCGTGTTGATTCGGTGATGAATCCTTGATATGGATCTTTTGTTTGAAGATGAATTCTTTGATGAAGATGATTTGAAGTTGATGATGGAATCAGGTTCAGATTGAGGGATTGAAGATGAATATTTTGGTAATGGTGATTTTGATTGAACATTGATGAAGGTGGAAAGTTGAGTGATTGAAGGTTGGAATCTGAAAGTGAAAAGAGGAACAAAATGAAAATTGATGAGGGTTTTAAGAAGAAGGTTGGTGAGATGGTGGAAGATGAAGATTGGTGTTGGTTTGTGAGTGTGGAGAGTTTTTTCTTGAGTTTGAAGATTGAGCATTTTGGATCTCAGCCAAAAAGATGAAGATTGTAGTGTTTTGTTTTAGGAAAAGGGATTGAGAGATTGAAGAGCTTATTGATTCTGATTGTAAATTATGATCCTGAAGGATCTCCAAGGTTGGGACTGAAGTGTAGTGTTTAAAGAAATTCTGAGTTTTTATTATCTCATTTTTGTAACTGTTTTTTCTGTTATATCAGTTTTTCATAGCTGATATTTTCTTTTTCTGATATGTAACTCTGTTGTTTTCGACTCCAAAGACTTTTATTTTAGCGTGGCCTATTAACATGGTGTGTAACGTATTGCTTTTGCTTGGCTGCTTGTGTCACATAACTTCAGTCCTTTTTTTTTATCAATCTTGGTAATAATAAGTGCTCCAAAAGTGGCAAAGTATTATTGTGTTAAGTGGATTACAAAGCATTGGGCCAAAAGGATAAAAAATGTATATTTCTTTGCAATGAGGATTAATAAGTAAATGAATACTTGGATTAGCAAAAAATGGCAAGAATGGGCATGGTTTATGGATTGAACTTTGAATTTGACATTTGAAGTAACTTGGATAACAAAATGAATAAAAAATGGAATAAAAGGTTGACATTTGAATTAGAATCCCTTGGGAAATGGAATGAATCAAAACTAGATATAGAGTGCCAATTGGAAAGAGTTTGGGAATAATGAGAAAAACTGAAGTGTGAATTATCAAATGGTTTTAGAATGAACTAGATGGTTTATGGGTGTCAAATAGAAGAAAGAAAAAAACGAAATTGGGCCCAAAAGTGAAATAGTGATTTATGAACATGAATTGGATGTTACACTTAAATTGTCTAGTGGTATCAAAATGAGCATAACGAACATGGTACGGGTGTGTACTGATGCTTGTATGATGGCTTCCAAATACACCAGTAGTCGTGCATTCTCCTTTAATCTGAATCGAATCCTACAACACAATCCACCTTCAGGAACTTCGATGCCATACTAAAATCCACACCATCACGAATTATTATTCCGCAACAAAAGGATCCAAACCAAACGTTGATACAATGAGCCTCCATTGGCGAAGTTCCCTTCAAATTAAAATCATGACCAAGAACTCCAAATTCTCCTTGAGATATTCAATGATGAGGAATAGAACTCAAGACGTTAAGAAATAGCCAACACTCTTACCCAAAGCAGATCTGACTAGACATCTCAATAATGGGTTAGATGCACCAGTGAATATTCTCCACAAGCAAAACCCCCCAAAGGCCATTTAATCAAGGAAATAAACCCTAGTTTCATATGGAATTGATCACATGCCTCATGAGCCAATGCAATGCATGATTGAGTGTCCTAACCTAATGAGAAATACAGATGAATGCGAAGCGATAAGCCAGTTAAGGTAAAAAGAGTGAGGGCAAATTTTGAGGTATTACAGCTGCCCCTATTCAATCATCTGCATACCTGAACGAATAATTGCAACAGCTTTTAGACGTTCAAGGTATGGAGTGATTGAATACTCGAATAAAACCTGAAAATTTGCACACTGAGGGTAATGGAAATGCCATCTGCCCATTTATTTATTTATATATTTTTGATTTTGACCTCTGAATAGGTAACGGGGATAGAACCAGGTGGAATAGAATCAATGCAATCACTGCGACTGCTGAACGAACCGAAACCACAAGGAGGGTGCCTGTTGGCGAAACAGGACTTAACGCAACATCAATCGATTTGCGACTCAAATAAGATCAACCGATCTAACACGGAGATGGTATCAACCGATCCATTATCTTCGCACTGAGACGAGACCATTGTACTTAAATGGAGACTCGAAAAATGAGACTGTTGTACTAAAACAAAGCTCAAAGACGAAGCCATTGTACTCAAATGGAGACTCGAAAAGAGCGGGATCGTTGTACTTAAACGAGAGCCCAAGACGCGACTGTTGTACTGAAACGAAGACGCGAAAAAATGAGACTGTTGTACTGAAACAAGACTCAACGACGAGGCCATTGTACTTAAATGGAGACTCGAAAGGAACGGGATCATTGTACTTAAATGATAACCCGAGACGTGACCGTTGTACTGAAACGGAGACGCGAAAAAATGAAACTGTTGTACTGAAACAAGACCCAAAGACGAGACCATTGTACTTAAATGGAGACTCGAAAGGAACGGGATCATTGTACTTAAATGATAACCCGAGACGTGACCTTTGTACTGAAACGGAGACGCGAAAAGATGAGACTGTTGTACTGAAACAAGACCCAAAGACGAGACCATTGTACTTAAATGGAGACTCGAAAGGAACGGGATCATTGTACTTAAATGATAACCCGAGACGTGACCGTTGTACTGAAACGGAGACGCGAAAAGATGAGACTGTTGGCGAAACAAGGCTCAAAGACGAGACCATTGTACTTAAATGGAGACTCGAAATGAATGGGATCGTTGTACTCAAACGATAGCCCGAGACGTGACCGTTGTACTGAAACGGAGACGCGAAAAGATGAGACTGTTGGCGAAACAAGGCTAAAAGACGAGACCATTGTACTTAAATGGAGACTCGAAATGAATGGGATCATTGTACTCAAACGATAGCCCGAGACGCGACCGTTGTACTGAAACGGATACGCGAAAAAATGAGTCTGTTGTACTGAAACAAGACTCAAAGACGAGACCATTGTACTTAAATGGAGACTCGTAAGGAATGGGATCGTTGTACTTAAACGAGAGCCCAAGACGCGACCGTTGTACTGAAACGGAGACGCGAAAAAATGAGGCTGTTGTACCGAAACAAGACTCAATTGGGGATAACAACAAGACTTGGTGGAAGCATCCACCCTGGGAAATGAAGTTGCATTCTTGTGGGGAACACTTCAATCTGATTGGGTATGTAACGGATCTTATGTAATACCTCAAAACTGGCCCATGCTGGTATGCATATGTGTGGATTTATGGCGTAATGCTCCATGACGATGGAAATGCTACGCTTTGGAGGATGCAAATGTAATGATGATTATGCGTATGCAAATGCAAAAAGATCTCCTGATAAGGAGACTGCAGGCATCCCAGATAGCTCGGCTGGGGAGGAATAGTGATCACTGCACTGATCTGGCTCATCTTGATGAGGAGGAAATAACTCTGCGGGGAAGGTTGTCAATGATACACCGGCTCTGAACCGCCGTCATTGCCAAAAATAAATTGGATTTTGAGATTGGAGTGCCAAACTTTGCTGGAGATGGACCCTTCTTGAACTTTGATGGGGAAGTGAGGACTTCCTGACTTGGCTGAGAACCAAAGGCATGATATTGCTGAGGAAGTAAACTGCTGGGGAGGCAAGACACTCCTTATACGGCTGAGAATTGCCCCTGTCTGAAGGGAAACTTCTGCTTGGGGATGACACCCACATTCTGCTACCCCGCTGGGAGATTTCAGCTTCCAAATCTACTGGGGATGACAGATAATGTCAATGATAAAGCTTCCCGCTGAAGATAAGAGCTCAAGTTGCCACTTGCTGGGAATAAAAGATAAATCCTCTCATGTTGGGAATGAGAGATGTAAGGCGTCTCATGGCGGGGATGAGAGACGATGATATCCTTTTGCTCAAGAAGTAATCTTCCATTTGCCGCACTACTGGAGAAGGGATTGTCTAATGAGACTTGCTAAGGAATTTTGATCAATGAAGCTTGCTGATGAAATAACTCTTGAAGTACTGTGCTGACAATGGCTTTGCCCTTAGCCCCGGGTTGATAGGTTGTCAACTAATCATGAGTGAACAATGGTTCTTTGCAATTTTCAACTCGCCTCAGATTAAGGTCCGTCAGAAGTAAATGTCTCAAGAGGATTTTACAGAAAACATGGCACATGAAATGCCTCAGTGTCTTCAAACTCTTGGAGAGATTCGTTGGATCTCGAAATAACTGCCCCAGACTACAATGGTCTGTGCAAGAATTTTCCTCGCGAGGATTCATGAAAAACCTCATATCACTGTGAGATAGTGTGTCCTAGTATTTTGAACCTTGGGTAGGTGCTTCTGATTAAACGTCTTCAGGAGAAAGTAACTTCCAGTGCTCTTGGGGTGGCCTGCCCCAGTACAAGTCTTGAAGTGATCACCTCTGACCGACTGTGCTTTGAAGAAAACACCCATACCAATTGTTCTCTGAGAGATTGGATCTCGAAGTGATTGCCCCAGTTTGGCTAAAATTTGAATGCATGCATCAGACTCAGGGCTCTTTGAGAGATTTGAATCTCGAAGTGATTACCCCAGTTTGGCTGAATTTTGAAGAGATTGCTCGACATGATTGCCCCAGATTAATTGGCTCTTGCTACGACTGTTGGGAAAGTCCCTACTCAATGGAGTTTCTTAGAAAGGTTTATCTCGACAAATTGTCCTTCGGAAGTTTCAGACTTCTCAACTTGGCAAGATTAAGCTTCTGGACTGAGATTCCATACATGGACTCTTATGATGGCAAACAAATGTATGTAAGCAGAAAATGTTTATTTTAAGAATGAAAATTCTAATGCAACACACATGTTAATTTTGAAGTTTTACTGAAAAAGATGTCGCAAACCTTTGTGAGTGAATCACTGGTTAAGATACGACATTGATTTTTGATGAATGAAAGCATGCACATGCAACACCAACAAAGAACTTTTAGCACAACTCATGGGAGTCAGGAACGCGATCTTGTGGTAGTACGCTCTCAAAAATAACCCTGTTTCAGTTAGGACTTTTGAGGGTTGTATCGTGGCCTGGTTCACGGTTATAGAAACAAAAGATATAGGCTCGAAGTTTATTTGTGCCCACCCATCTTCGTGATGTTCTCCATTCCTATGTTCAGCTAGCTTTCACAAGTGCTCACATCTCAAAAAGGATTTTGTGATGGTTGAGGAACCAATGACACTAACGGTTTTAAACACCAATCAGGTTGTTGCTTGGAGTCAGTCACCCCTTCGTCTTCCGTGTCTGTATCACACAACTTTGTTCTTGTTCAAGGATCTTTCTTGTGTAATCCTTTTCCTCTTTTGCTTTTGCATTATTTGATTATCCCTAACTTTTGCCTGGACTGATTCTTGTGAATCTTTGATTGTGAAGTCCAACGGGATGCCCCCTTTTTTTTTCCTAAGTCGCTTGTTTTCAAGTTTCGACTTAGCGGGCTTTTTCATTCATTTTTTTTTTCAATTCTTCTTTTTTTTTGAACAAATCGTGTGACACTGTTTGTCTTGATTGCTTTGAAAGGGTCGTGACTGTCTCACTTCTTGGTTCAGGAAGGATAACCTTTGTGGTTTCCGGTCTCTGGACCTCTTGTTGGGATAACCATTGTGATTTTTGGTCATTGGACCTCTTGATTTGGTACAACGAAAGGTAATGGATCCTCAGGTTTGCACTCCTTTTTGAAATTTGAACGCTCGGTCAACCTAACTGACGCCTACCCTGCCCCTGGGTTAATTGCGAGGGTTTTTTCATGCAAAAAGAAACTCCTACTTCAAGGCTCAAATGGGTTGGCGAGGGTCTATCTCCCTTATATCTCCGGTGTTTAGGATTTGAAACAATGCCTGTACATCGTCAACAGGGTCTTTCTCAAAAGCATACAATTAAAGTTTTTGCGTTTTCATTCCGTCATCCTCCATGATAGAGTTTAAGCTCAACAGTTGGTATTGCAATGCACATACACAAAATCATGAGTGAATACGAATGAATTACTTCAAGAAAAACATGTGCATTTTATTATGGTTAACATTCAAAAACAAATAAGTTTCAGGCATGCATACAAATGTTTAAACAAACAATATAAACTACAAATGAAAATGCAGTAAAGAAGCTGAACATTGTCGTCATTGAGGAGACTAGACTCCGTATGGACTTATTGCTTCTGAAGATGCCTTTGCAAATTGGGAGACCCATTTGATGAGGAGACTTTAATATGTGAGCAGACTTTCTGGCACGATGACCTTTGAGTCGATCAAATTCTGGACCTTGTCTTCACCTTTGCCTCTGAAAGACTTGCAATCTTCAATTAAAAGGCCAAGTGCCCCAGAATGATAGTCATACTTGGCATTGAAACCCCAAAGGAAACTTTGTCGGAGATGATCCTGATGCAATTAGCTCAACCACTCCGAATTTGCGTAAATGATGAAACTTGTTGCACGTACGACATCGGAATATGATCAAACTTCTTCTCAAGTTGTTTTGGACCTTACCCGTATTCTCTGCCCCTAGGATTCTCTTGGGAAGCTCCGGTCAGATGCTGACAAATGACATCTGGAGGGAAAAGGTTGATAAAGTTAATAGATAAGGTTGCTCGGAAAGATCTCATATGATCTCCTGCCTACGTATCTCCATTGACTAATGGAGAATCAGAGCAACGTAGTTCCCCTTAATAGGGATGAAAATAGCTTCATTTCCTTGGCACTGCATTCAGGATTTCTATAACCGGCTCCTCTGAGTCTTCATCTGGTTGACTTCCTCTTTCAATAGTTTATGATTCTGAAAATAAGCTTGTACTTCTGCCATGAATTACCCCAGTTGGGTCTTCATTTCGGTTACCTCCGCCCGGAGTTGCTTCAAATATATACCTTGATGACTGTGATTAAAGTTGTCCATTCTGATGGGAAATCAAGTCAGGAAAAGAATTTGTCTCTGAACACCTGTCAAGAATGCAAGGATGTATGCAAATGCCATGTTCAATTATTTCTGAGGAATCTATATGCTTTGATTCATGTTTTGACACAGAAAAATCTAACAGCATGATTCAGATATGCGATCCTCGGAAATAACTGAACATGTGTGCAAAAATGCTATGGTGTCATGTATGCAACAAGCATGTGATCAATGGTCTGATATTGGTGCCGGTGTTGAGCAATGAGTCAAGTGTCTGAATAGAACCATAATAGCGACACCATCTCTGTACAGAACCCCATAACTGAGAACCAAATAACTGTAGAACTGGATCACATAATAGAATAGTAACTGACGGTGTTGAAGTTGAACAACAAGCCAAGTGTCTGTGGAGAGTCATAATAATAGTCATAATATCAGGGCCACCATGGTAATCACAGTAACAATCTCTCTGAATAGAAATCCTGAATCTCAGAATCAGAGAACCATAAAACACTGAACAATACTGACAAAGTGGGTATGTTGAAGTTTAGGGTTCCTGCAAACCTGTAAACCCCTCCCAAATCTCACGGGTGTGCTACTACGGGTCAACATCACGGACTCTCAAAGCCGAATAGCAATAATACTTTCACCATTTCCGAGAAATGGCTCATGACCAAATCAGGGAATCGGTTTGGCATTATGTACTACTCAGGGAGGCCTCAGCTGAATTCCGGAAAAACAAGCATCCCTCATAAGTTCCCGGCTTCAAGCACTGAAGTCGAGAAACAATAGTACATTCATCCTGAAGGGTACAATACTACCGTCATACGACTAGTTGCTTTAACCAGGTTCCTTCGAGTGAACAAGGTCATCCTATGCGATTTCCTAGTGGGCCCTCGGGTGCGAATGGGTTTGCCACGAAACGTGGTCTGCCACTGTCACCACTGGAGAGAGTTGTTTCCACTAAGGTCCTCGATGATCGGTTCCCAGTGTTAGCAGCTCAGGTGGGAACATTCTATGGTCTGCCTAGGCAGTATAGAACATATCCCAAGAGAGCCTGATCTGGGTGTGGGACTCGTGAAAACTACATGTGCTCAAGACCACGCAAGCCACACGACTTCCCACTCTAAATCCTATGTGTATACTCAAGCCGGGTATTTGGCTTATCTCACAATAATCCCATCCCGCCAAGAAAAACCAGAACATCCAGTACAGTATATGCCAGTATATGCGACAATAAAGTAAAGTGCAGAAAGCTGTAAATAAAGCTGTAAAGGAAAGCGATAAACTGTAAACAAAACAGTAAAGCTAAACTAAAGCATGACAACGAATGAAAAAGCACCCAAAGAAAACAGAAACAGACAAGCGCTAGGATTGACTCTCAAAGGGGAAATTAGAATTTCTAAAAGTCCCCAGCAGAGTCGCCAGCTGTCGCTCCCGGGATTTTCATCCTAGTACAAACGCGAAAGTGGCGCGGAAAAGGTAGAGTCGCCAGCCATACATTTTTATCCCGAAAGAATGGGAAAGGTAATGTTGCACAAACCTGAGGAAGAAGGAAAGGACAAGGTCCTGCGAACCAAAGATCTGAGTTCGGGAGTCGGTTACGACCTGGGAAGGTATTAGCACCCCAGATCGTCCGTCGTACCCGACGGGATCCATGCTTGCTTGTTTGTTTCAAAGGGTAAAAGAATAAGATTCTGCTGAATAAAACCGCTACTGGAACTGGAATGAGAAAAGAAACTGGAAAACGAGAATGGAAATAAGGGGAAAAATGTAGGGAAAATAAAGAATGTGCTCGAACGGGCCCTACCCCGCTGCCTACGTACCTCATCGGGATAATGAGGATCAGAGTCGACGTAGTTCGCCTAACCTAGGCGGGAACTATTTGTTTGTGTTTTTTACAGCTGGAACTGCGTGTGTCTATGCTCAGGTGTTGCAGGCTCGTCTGGTACGAGTGCGTTTACCGTCTTGCAAATGAGACAAGTCGTCGCGAGTTCGCGTTGTGAGTGAATGAGATGAGAAAGAGAAGTTCCCGCAGGATAGTCGCTTATTGTTTGTTTTTTGTCTTTTAAGAGAATTGTTTTGAAGTTTGTGTTTATTGAATGTACAACACTAAAGACTATGACACATGAGCGAATACTTTCCAAGATCGCCCCCAATGGAACGTTTGTAAAGCATCCTAGAAAAGAGAAGGATACCTCCACTAATCATTTCCCGTATAGCTTAAGGCTCGTGGCGCATTGTAAACCTTTCCTTTATTAAGTGTTTTTGATTTTCTTGTAAGATGAGAAGTGAGACTCAAGTTGAAAAAAAGATAAACTAAGGGGGACTAAGACACAACCCTAATTTTATTTATTTATTTATAAGAGAGGTCCTATGGTTAATGAGGTATTCTAATCCTAAGGAAGAAAAGGAAAAGAAGAAAAAGAGAGCTAGAAACTAACTTACTTCCTAAGGAAGTTAAGTTATCTCTAAGGAAAGGGAAAACCTAAAAGCAAAGCACAAAGTGCTAAGGCAAACACAATTAAAATGCATAAGAGATGTGAATGAAGTAATGTTTACCTCAATCTTCCCCCCTACAAAACAAAAGTTAACATGACAATGCATATTGAAAGTAAAATCAAAGCATGAAAGCGATTAAGTACCATAAACGTCCTAGAATGGAACTAGGGTTCAAAATAAGACCTAAGTATAAAGGTGAAGGTACCTAAAGGTTACATGACTTCTAAAGTCAGTAGCTACATGATATAGGTCCCTACGTATGCTAGGATACCCCACAAGATAAAACTATGTCAAACTATGTACAAAAAGTTCACCTAAGTTCACATAAATGCAAATTAGGGTTTATGGATGAAGTATGAATGCGTATGGCTTACAAGCATGAATTAGTACATGAAATGAACATAAAAGTCAGTAGTGAATGCTTATTAAGATGGATGAATGAATATACAATCATGGATGCAATGGATTAGGCATATGGAGCAATGAGAAGAAGGTATGAGAAGAAACGAACAAAAATCGCATAAGATCGCACATGATGAAAACAAAGGAAGAATGGCATGTGAATATGAATGAAATGATTATGGGTAAGTAGCATACAAGGTATGAGATGCAATTATAATGCATGAATAGGCATTAATGATTTCCACATAATTCACGTTAAACATGAGAAGAGATTAGCAACCCGTTTAAGTTAAACTAGTTCACATAAGTATGCACTTTGAAACACTAAAACAAACCAAATGAGTATGGTTCAAAAAGTGACCTACAACTGGAATTAAGGACCTAAAAGTGACCTATAATTAAATCCTAAAAGTTACCAACAAGTCTCTCAAGCCAATGGCATGAATGCCTTTCTAATATCTAGGTTATGGAGCAAATAAACACATGAATCAACCTAGGATGTAGGTGACATGGAAAAATAGAAAAAAGCCTTTAAAAATTACAAAATTAAACCCCTGGAATGATATAGTCATTATCTTACATTGTCCAAAAGGATTACACAAAATTATGCACCAAAGTGCCAAAACAATTCCTTGATTAGCAAGGTAACAAAGCATGGTTATCGAAAAACCACTCCACAAAGTGGATCAAAAAGGGCACTTAAAATTATGAAAAAAATGCCTAATGAGCATCATAATGTCAAAAATTATAGTGATTAATCACACACAAAAAATAGGTTTTACACCTATGGGGAAAAATTGTTTTTGGTCCCTTATGCCAAAACACTCCTTTTTGGGACAGCTTGTAATCTAAAATCCAAATTAATTATTAAAACCACCCAAATCTGGAAATAAAAAATATGACAAATTAATTAAGAGGATGAGGATCAATCATGAATTTTTCCAGAATTATATCTCACTTAAAAATATTTTTAATAATTGCGACGACACGGGCCAAAAAAGTGGATTTTAAGGGAAAGTGAAAGGAAGCGATCCTAATGGTTCGTAACCTAATCCCTAAGTTCCGAAATAGATACATATCATCAAAAATCACAAATAAATCCAATGCCTCAGGTGGGAGGGCCCAATATGCATCTTAAGTTATATGATCCTAAGCCGCATACAACTATAATGATGCTTAAAAGCCGAAAAAGCTTGAAATTACTTACTTGATCGAAGTGCCTATTACACACATAAAAGAAATCCAATAAAACTTCCAACAATGCATTGAGATCTCCATAAGCAAAATAAATGCTTATCTTCCATAAATTCTTTGTGAAGTTGTACCATAGTCGAAATCGATCCATTATCGATAAAAAGGCTTATGAACACTTGTGTCTAAAATTAATTCATAACAAATAATTATGACAAAAATTCTTATTGAAAAATAGAAAATTAATTAAGGTATTGATTAGAAAAAATTAATTAAAAAAAAATTATCAAGATTTATTCTAACATTGAAAAAAAAAGAGAGTAAAATTTAAAATAACCAAAGCAGGAGAAGGTACAGACAGTAAAAATGTGGTGCCAATAGCTAGACAAATGGCTGAAAAGCCCAATCAAATAAGAAACCCGCAGGAGTGGGTGCGTTAGTAATCACAGGGTGCGAAACGGAATCCATGGGAAAAAAATGTTGACCCGGCCCAACCTCATTATGCTGAGTTCATAGAAGAAAGAAAAACCCTAAATTGTAAAACAATCTCCTCAGTCTTCTTCTTCTTCACTATGCCATTGCCGAAAACCACTATACCGCCGCCGTTCTCTCATCCTCCGGGACTCAGAGTCTAAACTTCACGATTTGCAACCCGGCGCCACCGACGAGCCTCGCCTCTCTCCTTCTTCTTCGATGGTGTTGTTCGGTCCTCACCCCTCTCCAAGAACAACATCCGGTGAAACAAATATGTCGCGACCTCCTTTAATCCGTCTTCATCATCACATCTCCGCCGAAAAACAAAAACCCTTCGCCGCCGGTTGATTCCATTTCCCTATCAGAAGTGAATGTCATAGAGGTCATCGAATCGTAACGAAAATCCTCACGGCAGAATCGAGCTCAAGTTGAAGGTGATGCCAACGAGTCCCTCGCGTAAGTATTCGACTCGCTCTCCTTCTTCTTTCTAGATTCTTGTTCCTCTTCCAATCCCTTTTCGCGACGAAGCCGTGAATCTTTGAGCTCTTGTGTGGTTGTGTGATTCTGAGATTGATGAAGAGTGTTCTGTGAAAATATTGAATCTGAATTGTTGTCGTTGTTGTCGCGTTCTTGCAGGTTTGTGATTGTTGCATCTTTGCTGAAGGTCATTCATAATTGATGATGAAGATGAAGGTGCCGGAGATCGAACGAAGGAGCTGATGCAATCTTGATGATGTTTGTGGCAGTCTTGCGAATTCTTGAATTCACTTTGTTGTTTTCGTGTTGATTCGGTGATGAATCCTTGATATGGATCTTTTGTTTGCAGATGAATTCTTTGATGAAGATGATTTGAAGTTAATGATGGAATCAGGTTCAGATTGAGGGATTGAAGATGAATATTTTGGTAATGGTGATTTTGATTGAACATTGATGAAGGTGGAAAGTTGAGTGATTGAAGGTTGGAATCTGAAAGTGAAAAGAGGAACAAAATGAAAATTGATGAGGGTTTTAAGAAGAAGGTTGGTGAGATGGTGGAATATGAAGATTGGTGTTGGTTTGTGAGTGTGGAGAGTTTTTTCTTGAGTTTGAAGATTGAGCATTTTGGATCTCAGCCAAAAAGATGAAGATTGTAGTGTTTTGTTTTAGGAAAAGGGATTGAGAGATTGAAGAGCTTATTGATTCTGATTGTAAATTATGATCCTGAAGGATCTCCAAGGTTGGGACTGAAGTGTAGTGTTTAAAGAAATTCTGAGTTTTTTCTATCTCATTTTTGTAACTGTTTTTTCTGTTATATCAGTTTTTCATAGCTGATATTTTCTTTTTCTGATATGTAACTCTGTTGTTTTCGACTCCAAAGACTTTTATTTTAGTGTGGCCTATTAACATGGTATGTAACGTATTGCTTTTGCTTGGCTGCTTGTGTCACATAACTTCAGTCCTTTTTTTTTATCAATCTTGGTAATAATAAGTGCTCCAAAAGTGGCAAAGTATTATTGTGTTAAGTGGATTACAAAGCATTGGGCCAAAAGGATAAAAAATGTATATTTCTTTGCAATGAGGATTAATAAGTAAATGAATACTTGGATTAGCAAAAAATGGCAAGAATGGGCATGGTTTATGGATTGAACTTTGAATTTGACATTTGAAGTAACTTGGATAACAAAATGAATAAAAAATGGAATAAAAGGTTGACATTTGAATTAGAATCCCTTGGGAAATGGAATGAATCAAAACTAGATATAGAGTGCCAATTGGAAAGAGTTTGGGAATAATGAGAAAAACTGAAGTGTGAATTATCAAATGGTTTTAGAATGAACTAGATGGTTTATGGGTGTCAAATAGAAGAAAGAAAAAAACGAAATTGGGCCCAAAAGTGAAATAGTGATTTATGAACATGAATTGGATGTTACACTTAAATTGTCTAGTGGTATCAAAATGAGCATAACGAACATGGTACGAGTGTGTACTGATGCTTGTATGATTGCTTCCAAATACACCAGTAGTCGTGCATTCTCCTTTAATCTGAATCGAATCCTACAACACAATCCACCTTCAGGAACTTCGATGCCATACTAAAATCCACACCATCACGAATTATTATTCCGCAACAAAAGGATCCAAACCAAACGTTGATACAATGAGCCTCCATTGGCGAAGTTCCCTTCAAATTAAAATCATGACCAAGAACTCCAAATTCTCCTTGAGATATTCAATGATGAGGAATAGAACTCGAGACGTTAAGAAATAGCCAACACTCTTACCCAAAGCAGATCTGACCAGACATCTCAATAATGGGTTAGATGCACCAGTGAATATTCTCCACAAGTAAAACCCCCCAAAGGCCATTTAATCAAGGAAATAAACCCTAGTTTCATATGGAATTGATCACATGCCTCATGAGCCAATGCAATGCATGATTGAGTGTCCTAACCTAATGAGAAATACAGATGAATGCGAAGCGATAAGCCAGTTAAGGTAAAAAGAGTGAGGGCAAATTTTGAGGTATTACACCGTCGTACTTAAACGGAGACTCAACAAATACGAAACCATTGTACTTAAATGGAATCGAAGAGACGAAATCATCGTACTTAGATGAAATCGAAGAAACGAGATCATTGTACTTAAATGAAAACCCGACACCGTTGTACTGAAATGGAAACGTGAAAAAATGAGAGACCGTTATACTTAAACGGAGACTCGACAAATACGAAATCATTGTACTTAAATGGAATCAAAGAGGCGAAATCATCGTACTTAGATGAAATCGAAGAAACATGATCATTGTACTTAAATGAAAACCCGACACGAGACCGTTGAAACAGAGACGCAAAAAAACCAGAGACCGTTGTACTTAAACGGAGACTCGACAAATACGAAACCATTGTACTTAAATGGAATTGAAGAGATGAAATCACCGTACTTAGATGAAATCAAAGAAAGAGGATCATTGTACTAAAATGAAAACCCGACATGAGACCGTTGTACTAAAACGGAGACGTGGAAATGAGACCGTTATACTTAAACGGAGACTCAAATATATGAAACCATTGTACTTAAATGGAATCAAAGAGATGAAATCATCGTACTTAGATGAAATCAACAAACACGAGACCATTGTGCTTAAACTGAAACGAGCAAACGAGACCATCGTACCTAGATGAGACTCGGAGAGGTGAGACCATTGTACTGAAATGGAAACTCAACTGGGGATAAAAAATGCTGGTATAAGCAGCCATATTGAGGAATGAATCTGACATTCTGTGGGGATACTTCAGTCTGATCGAAGAAATGATGTTTCGAGCTTTTGTGCAAGATACCCCAAAACTAGCCTATGCTTTGTATGCATGTTTGAATTTTCCATGGCGTAATGCTCCGTAATGATGGAAATGCTACGCTTTAGAGAATGAAAATGTAATAATGATTACTAGATGCAAATGAGAGGGGATTTCCTGATGAGAAGATAACAGGCATCCCAAGTAGCTTGACTGGGGAGAAAATAATCATTGAATTGATTTGATGAATCCCTGTCGGGAAAAGCAACTCTGTAGGGGGATAATGCTAATGATACACCGGCTCTGAACTACCACCATTGCCAAAAATAAATTGGACTTTAAGATTGGAGAACCAAGACCCTGTTGGGGATGAACCAGACTTGAGAGGTACAATACCCGTTGAACTCTGATGGGGAAATGATATCCTTCTGACTCGGCTGGGGAATCAGATGCGCGAGTGCTCTGCTGAGGAAGAAAACTGCTAGGGAATCTCTCAGATACACAATTTTCTGCTTGGGGAAGAGATGCCAATGAGGAATGGACTTCGGTTGGCGATTTCACTGGGGAAAACTGCGAATAACTTCTATGTAAGAAAGAAAACCCTCAGGTTTCTCCCTACCTTCACCTCTGTCGGGGATTAAGACACCTCTATGTATTGTTGGAGATATGAAGACTCTGATGTGGGAATACTTCTCTGCTGAAAGAAGATTCTCTGCACGGGGAGAAGATCCGCTTTTTGTTACTTCGTTGGGGAAGAAGATGCGCTGATACTCTGTTGAGGCAGGAACCTACTGGGGATTCTCTCTTCTTCATCTCTGCTCGGGAATGATGAATTCTCCCATACTGATAAGGATAATGAAGAATCTGGTTGGGGATAATCCTTTGTTGAAGGAGGGCTCTCTGCTTGGGGAGAACATCCTCATCCTTCTGCTATCAATCTGGGGAGGATTTCAATTTCCACATCTACTAGGGATTATGGAACACATCAGAGAGGATGCTTCCTGCTGATGATAAGAGTTTTAAATCTCCTCCTGCTGAGAACAAGAGATATAGATCGTCTTATGCCAGGGATGAGAGATGTAAGGTGTCTCATGTTGGGGAATATTCTTATCTTTGTTGTTACTCTGCTGGAGAAGAGGTATTCTAACGAGATATGTCGCTCAATGATCTGCTGAGGAAAGGTTTCCTGAAGTTCTGTGTTGGCAATGGCTTTACTTGTGTCGCTCCCCGGATTTCATTCCTGGTACAAACGCGAAAGTGGAGGGGAAAAGATTAGAGTCGCCAGCCAGGCATTTTTATCCTGAAGGAACGGGAATGGTAATGCTGCACAAACCAGAAGAAAAGAAAAGGAAGGACACGGGTCCTGCGAACCAAAGAGACTGAGTTCGGGAGTCGGTTACGACTTGGGAAGGTATTAGCACCCCAGATCGTCCGCCGTACCCGACAGGATCCACGCTTGCAAAAAGATCTATTTCAAAGGGTGAAGAAATGAAAGTTGCTGCAAAAATGAGACTGGATCTGGAAAAGAAAAGAAAAGAAAGGGGGAAAATGTAGGGAAAATAAAAGAGTGTGCTCAAACGGGCCCTACCCCGCTGCCTACGTACCTCATCTGGACAATGAGGATTAGAGTCGTCGTAGTTCCCCTAACTAGGGGTGGAAAAGATTGCTTGTGTCTTAAGGCTTGAACTGCCTATGTCAATGCTCAGGTGTTGCAGGCTCGGACGATGAGTGCGTTACCGTCTTGTAAAATGACAAGTAGGAGCAAGTTCGCATACAGAGCGAAGGAGATGAGAAAAGAATTCCAGAAGGAAAGACGCTTATTGTTGGTTTGTGTCTTTTTTATGAAGATTTTAGGAATGTGTCACAAGGAAGTGAATTCAAGCTCTTTCCCATGGAATGCGCACTTTTCACTACATTCCAAGATGGAATAATAGAACAAGCACACTCAAGTAAGGAGAAGATCCCCAAAACTTGAATCCAGAGATTAAGGCTTAAGCTCACTAACTCATTAACTTATTAAGTGTTTTTGGTATTTACAATGAAGAAGTGTGTTTTATGATTTTCTTGGTGAAGATGATATCCTGATCAGACTTGTACATCACAGGACAAGCTTGTATTATCCCAAGATGGGAAGACTACAAGTGTCTCATGGGATAAGGATATTGCTCAAGATATCACTTCAAACTTTATTAAGTGTCTTCTTTAGAGTTTTAAGGTGAGAAGAGAAGAGGAACCAAAGGATCACAAAGGTAAAAGTCTAATGGGGGACTAATGAATCCTAAGTGTTGTCATGCATGGAAATCCTAGGTTAGTGAGGTTTACTATCCTAATGAAGAAATAAAGAAGAAGAGAAGAAGAAGAAAGAAGAATGGAAGAGGGGGGAAGTAAGGCCTAAGCCCAACAATCAAAAGGTTAGAACAAATAATAATAAAAAGAGAAGAGATAAGATTTGGAGATGTGGGAATCACATCCACACCTCTCACTTACCAAAGCCCCTGAAATGGTTAGTAACATAAGTACAAAAGCAATACAAAATGAACATAATGCCATGCCAACACCATACAACCAGAAATGAAGTCATACACATAAATGTCAAATGCAAATACAAGTCACAAGAATGAGAAGAGAAACATACAATTAATAATGGAACCACATGAATCACTATGGCAAAACAAAACAAACATGAGAAAATGCAAAGCAAAATGAACAAAGCACAACCTCAAGGTACAAAACCAGAACCCTATCATGCTAGAAGAATGCCTAAGAAGCAAGAGAGATGAAGAGAAGAGAAGCATATAGCTATGTGGTAATATCATGAGAGGAAGTAAGAAAAGGAGAGGCATAAGAATGAAAGGACTTTAAAAGCAACCAAACACAATACTCCTCAAGGCACAAACCAAAACTCAAGATCAGAGAAGTAACAATATCCTAATAAGGCTCTAAACAAGATGAAGAAGTTGGCACAAGTGCCCTTCTAAGCTAAGGAGAGAGCAAATGATCCAAGAGAAGCAAAATGGGACAAGACAAGAACAAAAATCCAAATCAAACCATATGAGCATCCAAAAATTCCACAACCTTGCACAAGTGATCTTCAATCAAACCAGAACAACATGCCAAAAGGAGGGCAAGAATTTCAGAAGCTAAACAAGTCAAATGAGAGGTCAAACATCAACTAGGGTTAAGAAGCTTCACTCACAAGTTATAGACCAAAATTAATTAACCAAGATCCTAAAAATCAGAACAAAAATCATCAATAAACTACACCGTATCATGAATCCAGAGCAAAAAGAACCAACCAAAAATTCAAAATAATGATCAAGATAGAAAATGGACAAGTCAGCATGCTTCAAAATGAATTAAAATGAATTAATTAAAAGAAAGAATTAATTTCCACGTGCCAATTAAAAATAAATGAAAAGTAAAAATGTCAAAAATTAGAGAAAACTAAAACAAACATTCATGAATTTTTTTAGAATTTTTTGAAACCTAAAACTATTTTTAAAAATTAAAAATCAAAATGACATTAAAATGAAATAAAAATGAAATAAAAAGAAATGAAAATAAAAGGATGAAGCTGGGGGTACAAATAGAAATGGATTTCAGTTCAAAATCAATGGGCCTCAAAGCCAGGGGGTGGGAATAACACTCAAGCCCACTGGGTCCTGCGCAGGTTCACAATATTTAACATGGAAATTCAATTATTCAGAAAAAAACATGGGCCAATGGATCAAATGGACAAACATGATTAGTCAACTCATTAAACTTAGGTCAGCACATTGATTGGTTGGCAGTGAGGGAATAAGTTATTATTGTGAGGTGAGAAACATGAAGTTTAATTCAGATTCAAATTTAAAAAAGAAAACACGTGAGAGAGAGGGTGTATCATTTATGCGTTGGCGTGATATGGTGCGTCCAGATCTCAAATCCTACGGCCAAGAGGTCATCTTCCTCATTCAACTCAGATGAACTTATTCCCAGAATCCGGTGACCGGAGCTAGGGCTCCGGCACCGGAAAACACAGATCATGAACAAAACTTAATATAAATAAATCAAACTCTCCAGATCACACAATTAATGCACGCTGAATCCAAAAATGGCCATGAAATTCACAATAGATCACTGAATCAAACATATCGAAGCAAAACAGATCTAACCTCAAAACTTTAAATCATCAATACAACTTCAATTCTCAAGCATTTCAAAATTTAAAAAGTGCAGAATCATCAGCATACTTCACAGATCAAAATGCACACATCAAAAACCATTTCCAGATCCATGGATTCAAAAGATTACCTGAACTTGCAGAGCACAAAATAGGTTGAGACAAGCCTCTAAACACTGCAGATCTACCTCTTCTAACCTCTCCTTGCAAAATAAATGCAAGAGAGAGCTTGAATTGCTCTGGATCTTGAAGTTGGAGATCAAATGCACTTGAATGACACCACTTGAAATCTTGAGCTTCAGCTTAAACCAATGGTGGATTCATGATCCTTAAGCCTCAAGGATTCAGAATATATGATTTGTTTGTGAAGAGAGTGAGAGAATGAGGAGATTCGAAAGAAGATGCTCTTGGTGCAAAAACTTTGGAATGATGAAATGTGATGGATTCAGCCTCAAATAAAACCCTAGCTTTCTTTTATATCACTTCAAAAGGCAATGCTGAAAGAATGAGAGCAATAGCACGTGAGATGAGAGTGTGGGAGTGAAATTGCCAAATTTGCAAAATTCTTTTGATGAGGTGTTTTGCTCGTGCATCCCTCTCATTCCTTACCCATGTGTGATCAATATCTCACCCTTGATTCAAAACATAACTTATTCTGGCCCTTGGATGTGGGGATCACACTTTTCTCATGTTCATGCAAATTTCCCTCTTGTGAATTATTCTTCTTTTCATGCACGAATTTGACATTATTTTTGGAGCAAATTAGCTATCTTGCAATGCCTTGTAAGTTTGTGACCTCATTTGATTCATTACATCACTCAAAAATACATTTCATGAAGTTTTGCACTTGTGGAAGTCTTAGAATTCATGCCATGCCCTAATTTTCTTGAAATTTTTGAGGGGCCTATCTCTATAACCATGAGGGCTATGCAAATGCTCTTGTACTTTTTGAAAATGGAAGGCTTTAATCTTCAACTTTCATGTTTGGCTTTGGTCCATTTGAAGCTTTTTTCACCAAGTTATGCTTACTTGAAAATTAGGGCAAAAACTTACTAAAAATGGAAATTCTCATGACCACACTTATGCCAATTTTGCAAAACACCTCAAAAACTCATGATTCTTGATCTTTGATCTTGCCAAACCTCTTATAAGGTTATAAGAACATCCCTTGGCTATAAAAATGGGGTTGGACCCTTTGAAATCTCACAGTTGACTTTCAAAATGCACAGTTGACTAATTTCTTCATTTACAAGCAACTGAAGAAATACTTGACTTCCACAAGGAAATTTCTCACCAAATTTCATCCCTAGGATCCTCTTAACATATGAGAGACTTTGCCCAAATGAAATGGCCAAAGTCACAAGGTTATCATGCTTGAAACTCAAACCCTAATTTGGGATCATTGTGTAGGAGCTTTGCCCTAGCTTGAATTCCCTGATGATCTTCCAACCTTCTGAGCTTTTGTGAATGATCTTGAACTTGTGAATGCAATATAGACCCCTCATAGGAATTGAGCAAATACATTGGGCCCCTTGTCATAGCTTATGATGCTTAAAAAACCTCCACAGATGATTATATGCCTAATGCTAGGTCATGAGAATGTTATGCCTCATCTTTCTATGCTAAGATGCCAAGAATATGATATGTTCATGATGAATATGATATGATATGATGCTTAAAAAGAAGAGGGAAAATTTGGGGTGTTACAGCTGCCCCTATTCAAGCAACTGTTAATCTGAAAATGACGGTAGCACGGGCTATCGACCGTTCAAGATAAACTATGGTTGAATACCAATAAAAACTGAAATTTGCACTCTGATGGAGAATGCAAAAACTGGGAAATAAACCCAACCAAATGATGCTTTGGGGGATGAAGTGGAGAAAAAGCAGACGAGCTCCTTCCAAGTTGAAACTGCTATCTGGAATCAGAATACTTTGACAGACGAGTCTTCTTCGAACAATCTTGTTACGTCAGGAACTGGACATACGAGTCCTCAAACACAAAACATATGACTTGAGACAGACGAATCTCCTTCGGATAAACCTGTTACGCCAGGACCGGTGATGCACTTAAATCTGTGGGATAGACATGCATAATCAAGGTAGACGAACCCTCCTTATATATTATCTGTAGATATATGGTCTAAGACAGACGAGTCTTCTTCAAGCAAACCTATTACGCTAGGTGCAACAACAATAAGTGGTGTTTGAGACAGACAAGCCTCCTTCAAATAAACCTGTTACGCCAGGATCGGTACCCATTTTGACATTTATTCCCACAGTCAGGATTTCAACCTCTTCAATACAGACGAGTATTGGATGATCATCAAGAGAACACAGACGAGTGTGTCGCTCCCGATAAATGGGACTGGCCCAAATAAAGGTACAGACGCGAACGGTCGGCGAGAGAGGACAATGAGAACACACAGCCGTGAACTCACTGGAAATGAAAAGAGTCGCCAGCTAGGCATTTTTATCCCGGAGGAAAGGCAATGCTGCATAGACCTAGAAAAAGACATGGATAAGACGGTTGCGAACCAGAGAGACTGAGAAAGGGGGTTGGTTACAACCTGGGAAGGTATTAGCACCCAGATTGTCCGTCGTACTCGACGGGATCCACGCTTAAAAGATTTGTGTTTTAAAGGGGTAGTGTCAGTGCAATCTGTGTGTAAAAGAGCTGGAAAAGAATGTACAGGTGTCAGTGTAAAAGAAGTGTGAAGTGTAATATGTACAGTGTCAGTGTGAGAACAGGAGTGAAATGCTCAAGACTATGAGGCTCAAATAATAATGCTGGAAGGAGGGGGAATATACAGAGACTTTTGTTCGATAACTGTTAAGTTATGCCTACGTATCCTCTCGTGCAATGACGAAGTCAGAACACCGTAGTTCGACCCAAAGAGACTGAAAGATGAATTGACTTGTGAACTGCTTACTTGTCTATGCTCAAGTGTATGACCTGTCTGGCTCAGGTGCAAACTGTCTTGCATTAGACGGAAGAAGCAAGTTCTCGTTTGTGAGTGAATGAGATGAGAAAAGAATCCCGGAGGAGACGATTATTGTTTGTTTTTGTGTTTTCAGTCTTTTATTGTTTTTGGATTTTGTCATAAGTTAATGAGCTTAAGTCTAAACCAATGGATTTAGTAAACTCATCACATCTTCCCTCTGATTAGGGGTAATGAGAATACCTTAAGTGCGAAGTCAGCTTCTCACACTTAAACACCTTTGGTGTAGGATTAAGATCATTAACCTACTTGTGATTAATTAGATGTTTTTGTTGTTTTTGTTTAGTGTTAAGTATTGAGATTAAGCCATAATCAGGGATTAAACAGACTCATTACACCATCCTAATAGAAGGATAATAGATGAGAATGTTTAAGCTGAGGAAAACTCCTCAACTTAATCCATGATTAGGGATTAAACTCATGACAAAACAAAGCCTTTATTGAGTGGATTTTAGTTAATGATATGATGATGAAGTGAGTTTTAGGGTTTATAAGACAACTTGAGGGGGACTTGTCCATTAACACTAGGGTTAGTCCTTCTTAACCAGTTAAGGAAGAATTAGAACCCTAATGCAAGGCCCAAGTTACAAGGGTGAAGTCTTGATGATTATTATGTGAATTAATTAGAGGATTTAAACACATTAAGGGTTCAACACTTAGGATTAAAGTTATACACTCCATCCTAATAGAAGGATGCAGGCATAAGCTTAATCACAAAGCCTTAAAGCCTTTAGGGTTTAGTCCCTGATTATGAGGTGAGAAGAGAAGACTCAATGAGACACAAAGGTAAAACTAAGTGGGGGACTAATCAAAATCATAACCATTGTCATGCTTGGTTGTTCCTAAGGTTTGTGAGGTTAACAAGAAAGATCTTCAAAGGAACCACCAGGAAGCAGATGAAAGGATCAGGAGAAGCAAAGTAACTTGCTTCATTTAAGAAGTCAAGTCACTTGAAGGAAGAAAGTGAGAAGAAGAAGAATGAGCAAGCTCAATCTCAAACACAAAGTAAAATGCAGCAAGGATGCATGAAAGAGATGAAAAGAAGTTGTGAGAAGTGAAGGCAAATTCACTTCTCAAAGTTGCTTACCACCTGAAAAGTTAGTGAAAGGAATGCAATGCAATGCAAAATGGAATGAAATGGCATGATGCAAACCAAAACCAGCAGCATATATGAGATGATAATGATTCTATGAAATGATGCAAACATGAATCAAGACATGGGGATGATCACATGAACCAATGGATGTAAATGGAGCAAGTTTAGAACCATGAACACACATGAACAGTTATGAGATGCAAATGACATACAATCATGGCAAATACATGATGCAATGATCAAACATGCTTCTAATATGTCTTAAGATGTCTAATGAACCAAATGGATGCATAAAATGTCATGGCAAGTCATGTTATGCAAACAAATGCAAGATGAATGCAAAAGGAAGCCCAAATTAGGGTTTATGATCAATGCACCAAACAAAAACCAAAATCAGAAGCAAACATCAAGATAAAAAATTGAAAATGCACTCAAAGGGACCCTAATCCTATACTAACTCACTGCCCAAAGGAGAGGTTCCAACTCTTAACCTAATTAGGGTTATCAATTTTCTAAGTTTTCTAGGGTTTTAAGGTACCTTAACAAGAAAAATGCCAAACAAATGGAAAATGAAAGATCAAATCATGCCAATTTAATCTCACAAACTACATGCTAAACACAATGTAATACAAAAAGAATCAAGGTCCTACCCTCAATGGTTAGGCAGAAATAGTTTTTTGGAAGTTTGGGTCAAAATAATGCCTTGAAATGATTTTAATTCCATGAAAAATTCTCAAAATGCATCAAGATCAAAAAATAAATTTGGTTTGAGGGTTGAACAATGTTTCTAAATGATTATGAAGGTTTCATGAATTTTTTGGTGATTTTTAAATACCTAAAAGTATTTTTAATTAATTAATTCTCATTAATTAATTAAAAATAAACTTTTAATTGATTTAAAAATATTTTTTAATGCAAAAAATAAAAATAAAAATGTTTTTGGTTTCTGAAAATTAATAAAAGTGTGTATAAAAATTTTCAGAATTTTTAAAATGGTTTTACTATTTTTAAATAAATGTACAAAATAAATATAAAACAAATGAATTAAAATTAAAGAAAATGAAAAGTAAACACAATGGGAGGCCAGGATTGATTCTGGGAAAGGGCCAGTTGACTTGGCGCGTGATCCAATGGTCACAATTCAAATCTGGTTAAACTGAGTTTATGAATTAATTAATTGAATTTAATTAAGTTAATGGTGATTAGGGTTTCTGAGGATGCATCTTGGCCACTCAAACGCGCGCCAGTCTCCCTTGGTCAACTCATCTAACGCACTAGATTCAAACATCAATTAACTACAGGGAATAGGGTTAATGATATTCAGGTGACCGGAGGGAAGCTCCGGTCATCTTCTCCGGCGGGTTGAAAACCCTAGATCATGATTCAGGCCACCACACTTCAAATTAAACACAGCAAAATGATCCTCTAACTTCCTAGAACATAAATCATCCCTCAAACAACATTTAAACTTCAAGAATCAGGCCAATCGAAGAAATCATTTTTCACGGGTGAAATTTCAGAGCATCAGTAAATCCTCATTTTTCACTCATTTTCAATTCTAAGCACATCCCCATGACCAGCAAGACATACACTATCGATTTATAACATAAAATGCAAGCTCTGTGAGAAAAAGTTCATGGCCATACCTGAGGTGGAAGCTTCTGATTCTGGGCTTTCTGGGCTGTTCTTTGGTGCAAACTCACTCCAATGATTCCCCTTGTGCTAATGGCAAGCTTGGATGGAGTTTAAACAGGCTATTTTGAGAGGTTCAATTCTGGTGTATCAGAAAATGAGGTCTGTGTATGTGATGTTTCAGGCTCTATCAATGGTTGATTCTTGTTCTCTTGGGTGTGTGTGATGCAATGGTGAAGATAAAATGGATGTTTTGTGGCTGGAGAGGGAGATTCGAAGAAGAGAAGCTCTTTGACCGTTTTTGTGAAGGCTGTGTTCTGGCTTGCTTCAATGACCAATGCTGTGCTATAACACTCCCACAATGTATGAGTAGCCTGTGGAGCAGGTCAGTAGAGGTGGCTGCTCACTGTTCCAAGGGTATGGTGGTTTTGGCCAAAAAGTCAAGGTGACTTGTACTTGCAGCATGGGCTATGGCAGCAGCTGTCTAAGGGCATGTCCTGCTTCAGCTTGGGTCAAGGATGACCCTTAGATTGCTTGTGGATGACTGCAACATGTGGATCATGAGCTATGCTAGCTTTTGCAACTTGCCCACTTGGTGTTTTCTCATGATTTTGTGCCATATACATGAGACACTTCTTGCTGAATTTTTTAGCATGGGACTTCTTTTAGTCATGGCAATGCATAGAAATCATTTGATGATCACACAATTCATGGGAGGATGGTTTTGCCAAGAATCCCCCTTTGCACCTTTATGGAAATTACTTATGGATTTCTTGAAAATCAAGTCACAAAGATGAAAAATCCCTTGGGCCAATTCTGTTTTTGGGTCATGTATGATCATGTGATGAAGTTTTGAAGTCATTTTGAAGTCAATAGAATGCTTGGTACATGAATTTGCAAGTTTTCCATTTGATGCATAACTTGAAATTTAGTGATTTTAACCAACTTTGATGAACCATAACTTTTGATCCAAAATGAATTAGGTCATGTTCTTGTACTTTTTGAAAAGGGAAAGATCTATTCTACAACTTTCATGACCAAAGTTTTTCCATTTGAAGCTTTCTTGAATCAAAAAGTAAGGGTTGAGAAAGTTGCATAAAATGACATTTTCATGAAAAGTCAAACTTTCCCAAAAAGTCAACTTTGCAAAAACTTGAGATTCTTGAATTTTGTAAACTTCCAACTTCTTCCATGATCAAATAAAGATCATATACAATCAAAATGATGAAGAATGCCCTTTGGTTGGGTCATTGGGGGCCTCAGATGCCCTGATTTTGCACTGACTTGTCCAGAAAGTCAACCTTTGATCAGATGACTTCCCCAAGGAATTTCTTCATGAAAATTGATATGCATACTCCCTATATCATATAGAGACCAATAGAAACAAGAATGACCAAAAAATAAGGAGTTATGGCCTCTGAAACCAAAACCCTAATTTTAGGTTATCTGTGCAGTCAAGCCTGGCTCTGCCTCTATACCAATCCCAGTTCTTGTGATTCTTTGGCATTCTTGACTTTGAGAGGATATAGTATGATACTTGAACACACATAGACCCCTTTGAAGTGATTGATGACCTTTGGAGTGGCTCAAGAAGCTCTTGGATTGCTCAGATCACAAACCCTAGATGCAGGTGACTTTGAACCAATGCAGTGAATCAAAAATGTGATATGAGATGGTATGATCGAGTTTATGCATATGGGATGATCACAAGCCATGATGTGAATGGGTGAGGGAAAATTTGGGGTGTTTACAGAGTGCCATAAGTCAATGATACAAACGAATATCAGACGATGATCCGAGAAACACAGATTATCGCTTCAGGCAACGATATAGACGAATATCAGCCACTGGTACAGACGAATACCAGAAATCCAACACAGACGAGCATTTGGAGTAGCAATACAAACGAGTACCAGGGTGATTATCACATCAACATATATGGATATAGGCCAACACAGATAAGTGTAAGAGATGATTATCACATCAACACATATGGATATAGGACAACACAGACAAGTGTAAGGGATGATTATCACATCAACACATATGGATATATGCCAACACAGACGAGTGTAAGGGATGATACAGACAAGTATCCAAACAAATGCAGACGAGCTTCGAACAGATAATAACACAGACGAGTGCTGGAGAATGCAGACGAGCAACAACAAATATCAAGCATCAAACACAGACGAGTGTTGGAAAGTGCAGACGAGCAAGCAAAATCTTAAACACAGACGAGTGTTGGGAAATGCAGACGAGCAACAACAAAGTAATCATGGGCAACTGCTGGGGAAAGCAAATGAGCAATACCAAAGTGATATCATAGACGAGTGTTGAGAAATGCTGACGAGCGGCAATAAAGTATGAACACAGACGAGTGCGGGGAAATGACGATCTTCCAACACGGCTGGGGAGATATTTCCTCAAATGTCCTTTGTTGTGACAAGAGTTTTAACAGATAAACTCTGTGGGGAATGGGCCTCCCACTGCTTGCTGGGCATCCTCTTCTGGGGAGAATAAACTGCTTAGGGATCCCACCTGCCATGACTTAGCTGGGGAAAGATCTGCTTGAGAGAATATGACGCCATCCTACAAGACCTGCAACAATAGAAAACACAAATGTGCCCCGGGGAATTGCATGGTATGATCTGTTCATTCATCGTCATCCGACACTCAAAGAAAATTTCAAATGTTTCCCTGCAATGTCATTTTTTTTTCAAATTATCACCATGTTTTAAATGCAATGCTATTTTTGCCAAAAATTCAGGACATTTTGCAAACAAAAATAAACACAACACAACTTTTGACTGAATATTCTTTTATTGAGAGGCCTCTGAATAGGAAAAAATTTTTACATCAGGAAGCAACCACCTGGAAAGAGGTAGCTACCATAAAATTGAGAAAATAAACTATCCTAATGGCAATGGACACGACATCCCAATGAGTTCCCTTCTTGCTATGACCATCATGTCTTCAAAACTCCCCATTCTTGCCTTTGCTTTCTGAGAAGATAAGGGGACTGATTCCTATCCTTCTGATATTGTCAGGCTGTACGACACGATGATTTGGTTCAGATTACACGGATCGTAGTTGTTCGCTTATTCCCTTGTTTTGCGTGGATCGCCCTTTTGGGTTTTCAATCCACCGGGATACCCTTTTTTGCCTGAATTGTCCGGTGTGGCTTTTCAACTCAGCGGGTGTACATTTTTTTTATTTTCCCTAACTTTTGCCCGAGCTTTTTATTCTGTTTTTAGCTCGCCGGGATGCCCTTTTCTTGCTTGGACTTTAATTCTGTTTTTGTGTCCAGCGGGTCTATTTATGCGAAGTATTTTTTAACTGCGTCCGAGTTAACAGGGGATTGGAAATCTTCTCCATCCATAGTAGTGAGCATTAGTGCTCCGCCTGAGAAAACTTTCTTCACTATGAATGGTCCTTCGTAGTTTGGGGTCCACTTGCCCCTGTGATCTGAACCTCAGATGCCCTGATTTTGCACTGACTTGTCCAGAAAGTCAACCTTTGATCAGATGACTTCCCCAAGGAATTTCTTCATGAAAATTGATATGCATACTCCCTATATCATATAGAGACCAATAGAAACAAGAATGTCCAAAAAATAAGGAGTTATGGCCTCTGAAACCAAAACCCTAATTTTAGGTTATCTGTGCAGTCAAGCCTGGCTCTGCCTCTATACCAATCCCAGTTCTTGTGATTCTTTGGCATTCTTGACTTTGAGAGGATATAGTATGATACTTGAACACACATAGACCCCTTTGAAGTGATTGATGACCTTTGGAGTGGCTCAAGAAGCTCTTGGATTGCTCAGATCACAAACCCTAGATGCAGGTGACTTTGAACCAATGCAGTGAATCAAAAATGTGATATGAGATGGTATGATCGAGTTTATGCATATGGGATGATCACAAGCCATGATGTGAATGGGTGAGGGCAAATTTGGGGTGTTTACAGCTGCCCCTATTCAAACATGAGTTAGCTGTGCAGGATGTAAGCAGCGGCTTAACAGTCAAACAAGATAACTTGTGGTTGAATACCAAAGACAATCCAAAATTTGCACTCACAGAATGAAGAAGAAAAGGGATATAGATTGTTAAGGAAAATAAAGTATATTGTAAAGTATAGGCGACGGAGGACGACCGTCGAGCAGAGGACGACTGCTGGGTACAGACCAATGACGGGGACGGCCGACATGCTGGGGATAAAAAGAATTATGATGGGGACGGCCATCAAGTAAAGCTGTAAAATTCTCTGGGGATTAATGAAACATGACGGGGACGGCCATCAAGTTCATAAAGTAAAGTAACCAACGATGGGGACGGCCATCGAGCTAAACTGAAAGGAAAAGGGACCACGACGGGGACGGCCATCGGGTTAAAGAATAAATGAAATAAACAGATGATGAGGGACGGTCATCGAAGGTGAAGGACGATCACCTAGCAGGGGACGGCTGCTCTGTTTGGGTTAAGATGAGGGACGGTCATCTAAGGTGGAGGACGACCACCTGGCAGGGTACGGCTGCCGAAAAAGTATCGCGACATAGGACGAATGCCGGATAAAGGTCAACGATGGGGACAGCCATCGGACGAGCATGATGGTGGATGACCATCAAGAGGTGGAGGACGACCACCTAGAAGGGGACGGCTGCTCTCAAGGTTTGTCTTGACATAGGACGAATGCCAGATAACCAAAATCAACAATGGGGACGGCCATTGGATAAAATGATGAAGGACGATCATCAAAAGGTGGAGGACGACCACCTAGCAGGGGACGGCTGCTAGATATCACGACATAGGACGAATGTCGGATAGAAAATCAACGATGGGGACGGCCATCGGATGAGCATGATGCAGGACGACCATCAAGAGGTGGAGGACGACCACCTAGTAGGGTACGGCTGCTTTCAGGGTTTATCATGACACAGGACGTGTGTCAGATAAAAAGAAAAAAACTTTGTTTGGCGATCTATTGGGGAATAGTAAACACGGACGAGCGTTTACATCCAAGAAACAAAAGGTATAAGTGTTTAGATTTTTTGTGTATAGATTAAAGATGCGGACGAGCATCCTTAAGACTACGATACGGACGAGTATCGGGTAGAAACCAATACTGACACGTGTTCAGAGATGATGATACGGACGAGTATCAACGGGTTAACAGAGAACACGAACGAGTGTTGAATCTGAAAGGACTCTTCTGGGGAATAGTAGACACAGACGAGTGTCTATATTCAAGAAGGCGTAGTGTATGGATTAAAGATGCGGACGAGCATCCTTAAGACTGTGATATGGACGAGTATCAGGTAGAAACAAACGCTTGACGCATGCTCTGAGATGATGGTATGGACGAGTACCAACTGGTTAACAAAGAACACGGACTAGTGTTGAATCTGCGGGGATATATAAATGGTGTATAGATGAATGTTTAACTGTTGGGGAGGGTGACACGGACGAGTGTCAAAAGGAGAAGAGTATAGTGTAAACAAGTATCTGATGTACAAAGTGTTTATGGACGGGTGTCATGAAAATTATAAGTATATGTGAGTGCAAAGAGGATGTCTTTGGCTTTTTGGCTGGGGATATGACACGGACGGGTGTCGAAAAGTATCTGTAATACGAGTGTTATTGTTTGCACAGAGTGTTCAGGCGACTTTACTGGGGAGTACGGACGAGTGCCAAAGAGAGTACATACCGGTGCTTGTGAATGTGAGGTAACTGATTTTGCTGGGGAATCTCCGCTGGGTTTTTTTTTTTGGGGAAGTCTTCTATGTGTTGATGGATTGTCATTTTTCACAAGTGTTTGATTCAAAACTTGGCTTATGATTATGCTATATGTTTGATTTTTGCCGTAATGCTCCGTGTTAGACGGAATGCTACGCTTTGTGGGTGAATATGATGCGAATGCTATGATTATGCAAAGGTACCAAACCGGGATTCGGATCCCGTTGCTACGAAGATCTCCGGCCAATCTGCTTGAAATGCACATCCCAGCTGGGGGTGAGATCATTGGTAGATCTGATGAGATGATATCTGCTTGGGTACATGGGTCAATGATAGACATATCTTTGTATTGAGGGACCCAACTGGGGTTTGAAGGAGCTTTCTCTACTCTGTTGTGATTCCTTCATGCGTTGCTCTTCTGGATAGAGGCTGAAGTTTTGTGGGGAGATGGTTCCCTGACTTTTGTACTCAGCTGAGGGTGAAATGGCAACTCGGCTGGGGAGAAAGAGAGATCACTGAAAGATCTTCTTGTTGAGGAGGACCCTTGACTCAGTCGGGGATATGGGCGCCTTCTGATACTGCCCTGTTGGAGAAGTGATGCCTGGCAACTCTGATGGGGAGAAGTAACAAGTGGCAAATCAGCTGGGGGCAAGACACTTTGGGTGCTAAGGCTGAGTGTTGATTTGTCAGCTTGCTGGGATGCAGCTTACATGCCCCAAGTTGCATTCTGGATTCCTGCAATCCTGCAAAGATAGGGAAACGCACAAGTAATCCCGAGGTATCCTTTACTGGATTCCGTCATAGGAGTTTAGACACTTCTGAGAGTAAGTATATTTCCTGCAAGCACGTGTTTTTTTTTTTTTTGAAAAATAAGCATCTGTATTCATGCAATCAAACCTTTGAAGACATCAGATATTTTGCAAATGAAAATAAAAAGGACGAGACGAAACGTGACTGAAAAATCTGATTTTATTAATTCATGTGCCCTGAATTGGCAAGGTACAGTCAAAGAAACATATCCCCTAAAATGAGGAGATTGTTACAAATTGAGAAACAAAATGCTGACAATGTTGACGATGCTTTAAGGAGCTTCCTCTTTTGCTATGACTCGTATGACTTTTGACGCTCTTCTCATCTTGCTTTCTGAAGAAGGCTGATTTTGATTGAAGCTTGATCCTTTCGAAGCTTACCAAGTTGTAAACGATACAGACGAATTCAGAATGCGGTTGTTCGCTTATTCCCTTATTTTGCATGGATCGCCCTTTCGGGTTTTCAATCCATCGGGATACCCATTTTTGCCTGAGTTGTCCAATGCGGCTTTTCAACTCAGCGGGTGTACACTTTTTTTTGTTTATTTTCCCTTATTTTTGCTCGAGTCTTTTATTCTGTTTTTGACTCGCCGGGATGCCCTATTTTTTCCTGGACTTATATTCTGTTTTTATGTCCAGCGGGTCATTTTATGCGAAGTATTTTTTAACTGCATCCGAATTCACAGGGGACGGGAAGTCTTCACCATCCATAGTGCTGAGCATCAGTGCTCCACCAGAAAAAACTTTCTTTACTACAAATGGTCCTTCATAATTCGGAGTCCACTTGCCCCTGTGGTCTGTATGAGGAGGGAGGATTCTTTTCAGCACAAGATCTCCTACTTGGTACTCTCGGTGCCTGACTTTCTGATCGAAGGCTTTCTTCATTCTTTTCTGATACAGCTGTCCATGACAGATTGCAGCCAATCTTTTCTCTTCAATCAGACTTAGTTGTTCGTATCGGGCCGGAACCCATTCCGCTTCACTCAGTTTAACATCCATTAGTACCCGCAGAGAGGGTAATTCAACTTCAACCGGTAGGACTGCTTCCATACCATACACAAGTTGATACGGTGTTGCCCCAGTGGACGTTCGGATTGACGTGCGGTACCCATGCAAGGCAAATGGTAGCATTTCATGCCAGTCTTTGTAAGTGACTACCATCTTCTGCACAATCTTCTTGATGTTCTTATTAGCTGCCTCAACAGCGCCATTCATCTTTGGCCTGTAAGGAGAAGAATTGTGATGCTGAATCTTGAAGTCCCGGCACAGCTCTGCCATCATTTTGTTGTTCAAGTTGGAACCATTATCAGTAATGATTCGCTCGGGAACTCCGTATCGACAGATGATATCTCTCTTCAGAAATCTGGCTACCACTTGTCTTGTAACATTGGCATAGGAAGCTGCTTCGACCCACTTGGTGAAATAGTCAATGGCAACCAGGATGAATCTGTGGCCATTCGAAGCAGTTGGTTCAATCTTGCCAATCATGTCAATGCCCCACATAGCGAAGGGCCAGGGTGAAGACATCACATTCAAAGGATTGGGAGGCACATGCACCTTATCTGCATAAATCTGGCATTTATGGCATTTTCTGGCGTAGGCACAACAGTCGGCATCCATCGTGATCCAATAATACCCTGATCGTAGCAATTTCTTGGCCATGGCATGCCCTCCTGCATGGGTACCAAAAGATCCTTCATGCACTTCATGCATCAACAAGTCTGCTTCGGTTCTATCGACGCATCTGAGAAGTACCATATCAAAGTTTCTTTTATACAGGGAACCATCAGTGTTCAGGAAGAAACTACCAGCAAGCCTTCTCAAAGTCTTCTCATCATTGGAAGATGCCCCAGGTGGGTATGTTTGATCCTCCAAGAAGCACTTAATGTCATGGAACCACGGCTTATCATCTTTGACAACATCAGCTGTGAATACATATGCTGGTCTGTCAAGTCTGGACACTGAAATTTGCGGTACAAAGTTGGCAGCTTGAACTTTGATCATTGATGAAATGGTAGCCAAAGCATCTGCAAACTGATTTTCGTCCCGAGGGATATACTCAAGCTTGACTGTTGTAAAGAAAGTCAATAACCCCCTTGTATAATCCCTGTAAGGTATCAGATGATCTTGGTGTGTGTACCATTTGCCGTTGGTTTGATTGATTACCAAAGCTGAATCCCCGAATACGGTCAATGTCTTGATCCTGAGGTCAATGGCTTCCTCAAGACCCATGATGCAAGCTTCGTATTCAGCTTCGTTGTTAGTGCAGTTGAAAGTGAGTTTTGCCGAGAAAGGCATGTGAACTCCTTTAGGTGTAATGAGCACTGCACCAACACCACGACCATTCATATTAACAGCCCCATCAAACATCATAGTCCATTCTTCTTCCGGGTCAGGCCCTTCAGTGTGAATAGGCTCTTCATGATCTTTTGCTTTTATGAACATGATGTCTTCATCAGGGAAATCAAATCTCATAGGCTGGTAATCATCAATGGGTTGCTCAGCAAGATATTCAGACATTACACTGCCCTTAATGGCTTTCTGAGATGTGTATTGGATGTCATATTCTGTGAGGATCATTTGCCATCTTGCAACCCGTCCGGTAAGTGCTGGCTTCTCAAATATGTACTTAACTGGGTCCATCTTTGAGATCAACAAAGTTGTGTGGGTCAACATATACTGTCTCAGTCGGCGAGCAGCCCACGCTAAAGCACATCAAGTTTTCTCGAGCAGTGAATAACGTTGTTCACAGTCGGTAAACTTTTTGCTTAGGTAGTATATTGCATACTCTTTTCGACCAGACTCGTCATGCTGGTCCAGCACACACCCCATTGACTCTTCTAATACTGTCAAGTACATTATCAGAGGTCTTCCTTCGACTGGAGGCATAAGGATTGGAGGTTCTTGCAAATACTCCTTGATCTTGTCAAAAGCTTTCTGGCAGTCTTCGTTCCACCAGACCGTCTGTTCTTTTCTCAACAATTTGAACAAAGGTTCACAGGTCGCTGTAAGGTGAGATATGAACCTTGAGATGTAGTTTAATCGACCTAAGAACCCTCGAACTTCCTTCTCTGTCTTTGGTGCAGGCATCTCTTGAATAGCTTTGACTTTATCAGGGTCAACTTCAATCCCTTTCTCGCTCACAATGAATCCCAGCAGCTTACCAGATCGCACCCCGAATGTGCATTTGTTGGGGTTCAACTTCAGTTGGTATTTCCTCAGACGCTTGAATAGTTTTAGCAGATTTACCAGGTGGTCTTCTTCAGTGAGGGACTTGGCAATCATGTCATCCACATAACACTCGATTTCCTTATGGATCATATCGTGGAATAATGTTACCATAGCCCGTTGATATGTTGCACCAGCATTCTTCAATCCGAATGGCATCACCTTGTAGCAGAACGTGCCCCAGGGCGTGATGAAGGTTGTCTTCTCCATGTCTTCAGGTGACATTTTGATCTGGTTGTATCCTGAAAATCCATCCATGAAGGAGAATACCGAGAACTGAGCCATGTTATCAACCAATACATCAATGTGAGGTAATGGGAAATCATCTTTCGGGCTAGCTCTGTTCAGATCCCGGTAGTCAACACACATCCTTACCTTGCCATCTTTCTTAGGCACAGGTACTATATTAGCAACCTACGGCGGATAGCTAGTTACAGCAAGGAACCCGGCGTCCCACTGCTTTTGTACCTCTTCTTTGATTTTCATTGCCATGTCCGGGCGAGTACGGCGCAGTTTCTGTTTAACCGGCGGGCATTCTTCTCTTAAAGGCAGCTTGTGCACAACAATGTCGGTGTCCAAACCTGGCATATCTTGATAAGACCAAGCAAACACGTCCACATATTCTTGAAGCAGGTCAATCAGTTGTCTCTTCACCGAGTCTTGTAAGCAGGCCCCGATTTTAACTTCTTTCACGTCTTCATCTGTACCAAGATTATTTGTCTCGACTTCATCCTGATGAGGAGTGATAACCTTTTCCTCTTGTCTTAACAATCTGGCTAGCTCTTCAGGAAGCTCGTAATCTTCTTCAACCCCTTCATCAGCTTGATTGATTGGATTGTCAAAGTCATACGAAGTCAAAGCCGTGCTGTTGTCGGTGCAGTCTGGAAGGCACTCTCTGCAAGGGTTCAGTTTGTTTATTTTAGTGATTTGATTTTAATCTTGTTTAGAAAAGTGAAAAAAAGTTGTCATTTTGAAAACACTGCCATTTATTTTTTTGTACAAAAAGAAAAATGGAAAAAACAGTGAGCAGAAAAGAAAAAGACTCATTTGCAAAAGATGTCTGATGTTTCATTGATTAATCTTGTTGCACAAAAATTACAGATGGCCCGATTACAAAATGAGTCTTGTCATCTTGGGCAAGATGCAAGACTTTGATGCATGCTATAAAAATACAGGAAATAATAATTACTCTGCATGAGTAACTCTTATAATTTCCTGGGAACACCAGTTTGAGATACTGCTCCCCGGGACCTTTGGACGGATCCAACTCTCCAGGTTGCGGTCGCTTTCATCTTCGTCTTCCAAATTGTTGACAGCATCTGGGGTGAGCATCCCCCCACTAACAAAGTTGGGCTCCTTAGCAGCCTCTACTTGATCTTGTTGAGTTGGTTTGTAACCCAACCCAAATCTATCCTCTTTCTTCTCCACAGGTAGCAATTTGCCCCAGCCTTGGGCAGTTCCTTCTTCAACAACCTTCCGGGCTTGTTGGTATGATGTCATTGAGGTTCCAGGTACAGCAGATGTTTCATTAATGTTCAAGGCCTCAAATCCTTGACTCATTGTCTCGTGGATCTCCCCACCATCTCGATGTATTTGTAGGTAGCCAGGTGGCTAACAAAAATATCCTCCTCTCCACAGATAGTAACGACTTGACCCTCCCACTCGAATTTTAACTTCTGGTGAAGGGTTGAGGTCACGGCGCCAGCGGCGTGAATCCATGGTCTACCCAATAAACAGCTGTAGGCAGGCTGTATATCCATCACGTAGAAGGTCGTCTTGAAAGTTTGTGGGCCAATCGTTATAGGCAACTCAATTTCTCCCAGAATCGATCTCTTAGAACCATCAAAGGCTCTTACTACCAGGTTGCTGGGCCATAATGCCAATCCATCATATTCTAGCTTCACAAGGGCTTTTTTAGGTAAGACATTGAGGGATGATCCTGTGTCTACCAGCACATGGGAAAGAACTGCACCTTTGCATTCCATAGTAATGTGCAAAGCCTTGTTATGATTGTGGCCTTCCGTAGTCAAATCAGTTTTGGTGAACCCTTGCCCATGAATAGCGTTAACATTCCCAACCACAGCTTCCAACTGATTGACGGTGATCTCTTCTGGCACATAAGCTGCGTGCAAGACTTTTAGTAGTGCATTCCGATGAGCCTCGGAGCACATAAGCAATGATATAATAGATATCTTGGAAGGCGTCTGGTGAAGCTGGTCCACTATTTTGTAATCACTTTTCTTGATGATTCTCATGAATTCATCAACTTCTTGATCAAAGGGTGTTTTCAAAGCTTCTTTAACAATCTGCTCTTCCTGCACCATGCTTTTCCCTTTTGCCTTGGCAGCAGCTTCTGCTTCGGCAGTGGGTCTTTGAATTTGTGGAGCAAAGAGACGTCCGCTTCGAGTGAAGCCTCCACCTCCTCCCACATTGTCTACTTGTGGTGCAGGGGTTGATGATTCAAAAGTGATTCTCTGTCCTTCGCAGTATAGTTCAGAACCGTAATGCCAAGGGATGGCATTACTGCTTTCATAAGGTACTGGCCCAGGCACCGTGATGGTGATTGGGCTGATGGCAGCTGCAGAAGGGACTGTGATAGTCTGTGGATCATAGTATATTGTGACTGGTGCTCTGATGGGAGTGGCATTTTGTGAGTTGTAAGCAGAATCATTTTCAGGATCATAGTAAATTGTAACTGTTGAGACATTTGCTGCTGAAGTTGTAGGAGACATTGTTGGAAGGATGGGTGTTGTTGTTGTAGGAGTTTCTGAATGAAGTGGTGCTAAAGTTGTAGAAGGGATGTTTGCTGATATCTGGTTCGTTGAAGTAACAGATGAAGCATTTGTCGATGAAATTGAAGAGTTGCTTGGAACAATGGTTGTTGTATTTGTAGAAGACACATGAATTGTTGCTGATGAGATTGTTGGATTGGTAGGAATTGATGTTGTGATTTGAAGCAGGCCACTCTGGATGAGACCGTCTATGCCATCTCTCAAGTTATCACAACCATTCACTGAAATGTTGCAATAAGCACACCCTAGCTCACATCCCGGGAACATTTGACATTCGAGGAGTTGAGCTTTGATCTCTACCAATGGTGTCCGAATCTGACCCACACTGGTTATCAAGTAAGACGGTTTGTCTTCTTCAATAGCATTGATTATGGGGCCACCATGGTTTGGCATAGGGTTCTTGTTAACATTTGGTGGTGGTGCAAAATTCAGAGCTTTAGAATCTACCAAGTCCTGTACCTTCATGTGCAAAGCTCTGCACCTCTCTGTACTATGGCCAGGTGCATTTGAATGAAAAGCGCATCTGGCGTTGGAGTCATAATTTCTGGGTAGACTGGTGGGATCTGGAGGTGCCAACGTCCTTAGCTCAACCAGGTTGAGTTTCAGGAGTTGTGGCAGTAATGTGGCATATGGCATAGGGATCGGATCGATTACCCTATTGGCCTGAGAAGGTCTCTGCTGGAACGGTCTTTGTTGATTGTTGGTGTTGGTGTTGTTGTAGTTTCTCTGAGGAGGATACTGAGTCTGTTGCTGATAATTTTGTTGCTGTGGTTGATAAGCTGGTTGTGTATGAACCGGAGCGGGAATGGTGACTGCTGCCACAGACCTATGAACATATTGGGGTCTGCCCATGTTAGCATGGATGGCATTGGTTTCACCAGTTCTTCTTGGGCCTGCAAAAGGCTTCCTTGTGTTGCTGGATGAGCTGGCACCGTTGTCAGAAATTTTACCCATTTTTAACAGGCTCTCAATTCTCTCTCCAGCTATAACGACATCTGCAAAGCTGGTAGAGGAGAAAGCAGCCAGCCTGTCAATGTATGTTCCTTGGAGGGTGTTCATAAACATATCTGCCATCTCCCTCTCTGACATAGGTGGCTGGACAGCAGCAGCCAGCTGCCTCCACCTCTGGGCGTACTCGCGGAAGCTTTTTCTAGATGATTGTGACATCCCCATCAGGAGGGTCCTGTTGGGTGCCATATCCAAATTATACTGGTATTGTCTGATGAAGGCCTCTGCCAAGTCCTTCCAACACCTGATGGTCGCTCTAGTCAGATGGGAGTACCATTCCCTTGACGCTCCAGTTAAACTATCCTCAAAATAAAACATCCATAGCTTCTCGTCCATAGTATATGCTTTCAACCTCCCCAGAAAGGATTGTAATTGGGTCCGTGGGCAAGAAGTCCCGTTATACTTCTCAAAACAAGGAGGCTTAAACTTATGGGGAATCCTGACCCCGTCCACTAAGCCCATGTCCATAACATCAAAACCCAAAGAGTTTTGAGACTCCAAGGATCTTAATTTTTTAGCAATTTCATCCAGCCTTCTGTCATAGGCCTCCTCCCCAGCGCCCATTACTGTGAACTGATCCTCCTGGGGGTCTTCTTGCAGCACTCTGCCTGCAGTGGCAGTCCCTTGTACATTAGCAGGAATGTTGATCTCTGGATGAAGGTGGGGTCCAAATACAGGGGGGTTGACATGAGGCTGAACCCTCTCGTTGTTGCATGTCCCTGCAGTCCCTAGATGGGGGTCTTCCTGATTCTGCCTCTCTACCATTGCTCTTAATCTCTCTTGGCTCTGAGCCATATTGTTCATCACCTCCATAAATTGTGTCATCTGAGCCCTCATTTCCAATCTTTCATTGGCCATTTGGTTTCTGACCTCTGCAAGGTCCTGTTGTACCTGATCCATTTGTATGCCCGAAAGGTTGTTACGGGTTGGATATCGGTGTGGACGGTTGAGTGGAAATACCCGACGTCGAGCAATAGTTCCTGAGTTACACAACAGAGTTAGCAACAACAACAAAATAAACCTACAAAACAAGCAAAAGGGTTAGCATGCGATGCAGTATGCTTATTTGTTTCCAAGGTATCCGGCTTGGCACTTGGTTTTGACCCTTCCAGACCCTTGAAGATACTGTTGATGTTGCTTGAAAAGAACTTAAATGGAATAAACTGATACATATATTACAAAAAAGCAACTGATACATAATTTGTTCTTTACAAAACATGCCTTCTGAGGGGTCAAAATACATCGTAAGAAAATAAAAGTACATGAAATGAAAGCAACAACAAACAAAAGTCAGACACCAAGACCAAACTCATCCTCCTGAACTTCCTTGAGAAGTGCTTCAGTCACAGGATCAGCCGGACGCTCTGTGAGACTCCTGATAAGGAGATTCCTGGTAGTAACAGCTGCAGTTAGCTTCTTGTGCTGACTCTGGTCCTTTGACCTCTTCACTCCAGCTCTGATCTTCAGTTCTGAGATCTCTCTCTGGGCTGCTGCCAGGGCTTCCTGCTGCTCTTTTGTACTAGCTTCCAGCTGCTCGATCTTGTCCTGAGTCCTCTTATCTTCCAGAGTACGAGCTTCGGTGATCCTGACCCACCTAGCTTGACTCTCTTTTAGATACAAGTCAGTCCTTGCCTTCTGGAACTGGGCTTCCTTGCAGGCATTCTTCAAGATCTGTTCTCCAGCCCTAGACTTCTTGATGTAATCCTCAGACTTCTCAATTTTAGCCAGATGCTCTACTCTCAGCTTCTCTAACCTCTCAATATCCAACCTACCATCACTCCTCTCCCAGAGAGTCTTCTGTAGAGCCTGAGTCAACTTCTCATTTCTTTCTTTCAAACTCTCAAACTCCTCTAAGCTGACAGTGGCAGGTGGTGATGCTGAGGATGGTCCCGGTATATCTTCCATGGTGAAGGGCATCCCAGAAAATTGATCCCTGGCATGGGACCACTCATAGTACTGTGCTGATGCCACATTTTTGCACTTTCCCAGAATGGTTACTCCTTTAGTCTGAACATTGTCCCAGGCCCAGGCTGCCTGCCTGACAATAGCCAGATTAGGCTTGTTCTCACAGTAAAGAGTCGCAGTCAAGTCTTGTGCCTTAGGAGTGTGGACCAATGCATAGCCCAGTTGTCTTTTGAATAGCAGGGGGTTGTAATTGACGCAACCCTTAACTCCTATCAGGGGTACATTGGGAAACTGTCCACAACTGGTAATGATATCCCTGCCCTTTGTGCTTTGAGTACACCACCTGATATCAGCTGAAGTCAAAGCAGTGAGTCTTCTAGCCCAGTTCCTCTGCTGATGAGGATTCAAAAATGCATCTGTCTTGGGCAAATGCCTGAGAAGCCAAGTATGGAACAAAGGAGCACAACACCTCACTAATCTTCCCCTCTGCTTTTCATTCCTCTGGTGTACTGAGTAGTAGAAATCCCCCAATAAAGTGGGCACTGGGTTCCTCAGGATGAAAAGATGGATTGCATTCTTGCTAATGAATTTAGGCTCATCTGCAAATAATATAATCCCATATATGCTCAGGGCCAATAAAGCACAGACTACTTTCCACTCTCCCAAAGAAGCCTTCAGGGTAGCTTGAGAGATCAAGAAATCCAGATGCAGGCCAGAGATTCCATCCTTAGTAGTCATATGCTGCCCAATCAGAATTGGTTCCAGATGTAATGCCTTTGCTATCTCCTCATTACTTGGGAAAGCCATCTCAGGGTTGAAGGGGACTCCACCCCTGATAGGTATACCAACCAATGATGAGTATTCTTCCAATAAAGGTCCCAACTGGAAATCCTGAAAAGTGAAACACCTCAGAGGGGGATCATAGAACTGCAGGCAAGTATGAATCAGGCTCCTCTGTGAAGGGTCCAAATCCATAACCACATCAAGTATGCTTCCATAGTGTTCCCTGAACAGTGGTATATGGTCTGGAGTAATCAGGGTCTGAATCCTCCTGATGTCAGCTAGCTCAGGCTGAAAGAAGTGGTAGGAGATGTTACTCTTCTTAGGTGCCATGTTGTTGAAGTAGAGTTGAGACAGGTGCTGATGATAACACTGAAGATGGGTCACTGACAGGCTGAGACTGGTGGCTGAAGCAGGTAGCTGATAGCTGAAGTATATGCTGATGAAGATAGGTCTATGCTGATGATGGGGTCAAAACCAAGCCAAAAATAAAGGATGGATACCCTGAAAAACAAATAAGCAAATGTCAAGATGATGCAATGATGATGTATGCAAATGATATGCAAGGGTTTGTGACTGAGCTGGATCTGATCAAGTGCTCTGATATAAGTCCAGGTATGTTTAAGAAGTCCAGATGGAGGTCTATAAGTCCAGTAACCAAGGTGGGGGGGACTCAAATAAAGAGCCACATGTCCAGGGTTAAAATCACAAGAACTGTTCCAAAATGGAGTACTCTTAATCAAACAAAGTAATAGGGTATGCTGAGGTCAAGGGTACCTGCAATCCTGTAAACAGCCCGACCCCCTCACAGGTGGTGTTCTAAAACAAGGATCCTCAGACTTGGATCAGTTATAAGAAGTGTAAACACTTCTAACCCGGAGGTACAGTGTTTACAATAACCATAGAAGTTCCTCCTATAATTCACCTCAGTTTCTGAAGGTCAATACTAAAGGTCATCCAGACTTAGCAGGCTTCCCAGATAGCCCTAGTACTACAGGAAATCTGCAGCACAGAGTTCTCAAGAAGAAACCCATATCTGAACCGTGTTTCATATTCCCGCACCAGACCGAGATGGAATGGGAAAGAATATGAACCACTCTAGCCTAGGTGTCACTCAGGTCCCAGGTATAGGACCTCAACTCTCAATAGAACCCCACCCACCAAAGCAACAAATAGATCCAGCCAGCACAGTATGACAATATGATATATGCAAAGCTATAAAGAAAGCAATAAAGCAACTGTACATAAAGTAAAAACAAAACAAATATACAAACACAAATAGCACATAACACCCCAGTAAACACAAATCAATCAAGCGCTAGGAGGAACCCACAAAAAGAACCAGAAGCCCTGGTTGCAGTATAAGGTTCCCCAGCAGAGTCGCCAAGCTGTCGCTCCCGATAAATGGGACTGGCCCAAATAAAGGTACAGACGCGAACGGTCAGCGAGAGAGGACAATGAGAACACACAGCCGTGAACTCACTGGAAATGAAAAGAGTCGCCAGCTAGGCATTTTTATCCCGGAGGAAAGGCAATGCTGCATAGACCTAGAAAAAGACATGGATAAGACGGTTACGAACCAGAGAGACTGAGAAAGGGGGTTGGTTACAACCTGGGAAGGTATTAGCACCCAGATTGTCCGTCGTACTCGACGGGATCCACGCTTAAAAGATTTGTGTTTTAAAGGGGTAGTGTCAGTGCAATCTGTGTGTAAAAGAGCTGGAAAAGAATGTACAGGTGTCAGTGTAAAAGAAGTGTGAAGTGTAATATGTACAGTGTCAGTGTGAGAACAGGAGTGAAATGCTCAAGACTATGAGGCTCAAATAATAATGCTGGAAGGAGGGGGAATATACAGAGACTTTTGTTCGATAACTGTTAAGTTATGCCTACGTATCCTCTCGTGCAATGAGGAAGTCAGAACACCGTAGTTCGACCCAAAGAGACTGAAAGATGAATTGACTTGTGAACTGCTTACTTGTCTATGCTCAAGTGTATGACCTGTCTGGATCAGGTGCAAACTGTCTTGCATTAGACGGAAGAAGCAAGTTCTCGTTTGTGAGTGAATGAGATGAGAAAAGAATCCCGGAGGAGACGATTATTGTTTGTTTTTGTGTTTTCAGTCTTTTATTGTTTTTGGATTTTGTCATAAGTTAATGAGCTTAAGTCTAAACCAATGGATTTAGTAAACTCATCACATCTTCCCTCTGATTAGGGGTAATGAGAATACCTTAAGTGCGAAGTCAGCTTCTCACACTTAAACACCTTTGGTGTAGGATTAAGATCATTAACCTACTTGTGATTAATTAGATGTTTTTGTTGTTTTTGTTTAGTGTTAAGTAATGAGATTAAGCCATAATCAGGGATTAAACAGACTCATTACACCATCATAATAGAAGGATAATAGATGAGAATGTTTAAGCTGAGGAAAACTCCTCAACTTAATCCATGATTAGGGATTAAACGCATGACAAAACAAAGCCTTTATTGAGTGGATTTTAGTTAATGATATGATGATGAAGTGAGTTTTATGGTTTATAAGACAACTTGAGGGGGACTTGTCCATTAACACTAGGGTTAGTCCTTCTTAACCAGTTAAGGAAGAATTAGAACCCTAATGCAAGGCCCAAGTTACAAGTGTGAAGTCTTGATGATTATTATGTGAATTAATTAGAGGATTTAAACACATTAAGGGTTCAACACTTAGGATTAAAGTTATACACTCCATCCTAATAGAAGGATGCAGGCATAAGCTTAATCACAAAGCCTTAAAGCCTTTAGGGTTTAGTCCTTGATTATGAGGTAAGAAGAGAAGACTCAATGAGACACAAAGGTAAAACTAAGTGGGGGACTAATCAAAATCCTAACCATTGTCATGCTTGGTTGTTCCTAAGGTTTGTGAGGTTAACAAGAAAGATCTTCAAAGGAACCACCAGGAAGCAGATGAAAGGATCAGGAGAAGCAAAGTAACTTGCTTCATTTAAGAAGTCAAGTCACTTGAAGGAAGAAAGTGAGAAGAAGAAGAATGAGCAAGATCAATCTCAAACACAAAGTAAAATGCAGCAAGGATGCATGAAAGAGATGAAAAGAAGTTGTGAGAAGTGAAGGCAAATTAACTTCTCAAAGTTGCTTACCACCTGAAAAGTTAGTGAAAGGAATGCAATGCAATGCAAAATGGAATGAAATGGCATGATGCAAACCAAAACCAGCAGCATATATGAGATGATAATGATTCTATGAAATGATGCAAACATGAATCAAGACATGGGGATGATCACATGAACCAATGGATGTAAATGGAGCAAGTTTAGAACCATGAACACACATGAACAGTTATGAGATGCAAATGACATACAATCATGGCAAATACATGATGCAATGATCAAACATGCTTCTAATATGTCTTAAGATGTCTAATGAACCAAATGGATGCATAAAATGTCATGGCAAGTCATGTTATGCAAACAAATGCAAGATGAATGCAAAAGGAAGCCCAAATTAGGGTTTATGATCAATGCACCAAACAAAAACCAAAATCAGAAGCAAACATCAAGATAAAAAATTGAAAATGCACTCAAAGGGACCCTAATCCTATACTAACTCACTGCCCAAAGGAGAGGTTCCAACTCTTAACCTAATTAGGGTTATCAATTTTCTAAGTTTTCTAGGGTTTTAAGGTACCTTAACAAGAAAAATGCCAAACAAATGGAAAATGAAAGATCAAATCATGCCAATTTAATCTCACAAACTACATGCTAAACACAATGTAATACAAAAAGAATCAAGGTCCTACCCTCAATGGTTAGGCAGAAATAGTTTTTTGGAAGTTTGGGTCAAAATAATGCCTTGAAATGATTTTAATTCCATGAAAAATTCTCAAAATGCATCAAGATCAAAAAATAAATTTGGTTTGAGGGTTGAACAATGTTTCTAAATGATTATGAAGGTTTCATGAATTTTTTGGTGATTTTTAAATACCTAAAAGTATTTTTAATTAATTAATTCTCATTAATTAATTAAAAATAAACTTTTAATTGATTTAAAAATATTTTTTAATGCAAAAAATAAAAATAAAAATGTTTTTGGTTTCTGAAAATTAATAAAAGTGTGTATAAAAATTTTCAGAATTTTTAAAATGGTTTTACTATTTTTAAATAAATGTACAAAATAAATATAAAACAAATGAATTAAAATTAAAGAAAATGAAAAGTAAACACAATGGGAGGCCAGGATTGATTCTGGGAAAGGGCCAGTTGACTTGGCGCGTGATCCAATGGTCACAATTCAAATCTGGTTAAACTGAGTTTATGAATTAATTAATTGAATTTAATTAAGTTAATGGTGATTAGGGTTTCTGAGGATGCATCTTGGCCACTCAAACGCGCGCCAGTCTCCCTTGGTCAACTCATCTAACGCACTAGATTCAAACATCAATTAACTACAGGGAATAGGGTTAATGATATTCAGGTGACCGGAGGGAAGCTCCGGTCATCTTCTCCGGCGGGTTGAAAACCCTAGATCATGATTCAGGCCACCACACTTCAAATTAAACACAGCAAAATGATCCTCTAACTTCCTAGAACATAAATCATCCCTCAAACAACATTTAAACTTCAAGAATCAGGCCAATCGAAGAAATCATTTTTCACGGGTGAAATTTCAGAGCATCAGTAAATCCTCATTTTTCACTCATTTTCAATTCTAAGCACATCCCCATGACCAGCAAGACATACACTATCGATTTATAACATAAAATGCAAGCTCTGTGAGAAAAAGTTCATGGCCATACCTGAGGTGGAAGCTTCTGATTCTGGGCTTTCTGGGCTGTTCTTTGGTGCAAACTCACTCCAATGATTCCCCTTGTGCTAATGGCAAGCTTGGATGGAGTTTAAACAGGCTATTTTGAGAGGTTCAATTCTGGTGTATCAGAAAATGAGGTCTGTGTATGTGATGTTTCAGGCTCTATCAATGGTTGATTCTTGTTCTCTTGGGTGTGTGTGATGCAATGGTGAAGATAAAATGGATGTTTTGTGGCTGGAGAGGGAGATTCGAAGAAGAGAAGCTCTTTGACCGTTTTTGTGAAGGCTGTGTTCTGGCTTGCTTCAATGACCAATGCTGTGCTATAACACTCCCACAATGTATGAGTAGCCTGTGGAGCAGGTCAGTAGAGGTGGCTGCTCACTGTTCCAAGGGTATGGTGGTTTTGGCCAAAAAGTCAAGGTGACTTGTACTTGCAGCATGGGCTATGGCAGCAGCTGTCTAAGGGCATGTCCTGCTTCAGCTTGGGTCAAGGATGACCCTTAGATTGCTTGTGGATGACTGCAACATGTGGATCATGAGCTATGCTAGCTTTTGCAACTTGCCCACTTGGTGTTTTCTCATGATTTTGTGCCATATACATGAGACACTTCTTGCTGAATTTTTTAGCATGGGACTTCTTTTAGTCATGGCAATGCATAGAAATCATTTGATGATCACACAATTCATGGGAGGATGGTTTTGCCAAGAATCCCCCTTTGCACCTTTATGGAAATTACTTATGGATTTCTTGAAAATCAAGTCACAAAGATGAAAAATCCCTTGGGCCAATTCTGTTTTTGGGTCATGTATGATCATGTGATGAAGTTTTGAAGTCATTTTGAAGTCAATAGAATGCTTGGTACATGAATTTGCAAGTTTTCCATTTGATGCATAACTTGAAATTTAGTGATTTTAACCAACTTTGATGAACCATAACTTTTGATCCAAAATGAATTAGGTCATGTTCTTGTACTTTTTGAAAAGGGAAAGATCTATTCTACAACTTTCATGACCAAAGTTTTTCCATTTGAAGCTTTCTTGAATCAAAAAGTAAGGGTTGAGAAAGTTGCATAAAATGACATTTTCATGAAAAGTCAAACTTTCCCAAAAAGTCAACTTTGCAAAAACTTGAGATTCTTGAATTTTGTAAACTTCCAACTTCTTCCATGATCAAATAAAGATCATATACAATCAAAATGATGAAGAATGCCCTTTGGTTGGGTCATTGGGGGCCTCAGATGCCCTGATTTTGCACTGACTTGTCCAGAAAGTCAACCTTTGATCAGATGACTTCCCCAAGGAATTTCTTCATGAAAATTGATATGCATACTCCCTATATCATATAGAGACCAATAGAAACAAGAATGACCAAAAAATAAGGAGTTATGGCCTCTGAAACCAAAACCCTAATTTTAGGTTATCTGTGCAGTCAAGCCTGGCTCTGCCTCTATACCAATCCCAGTTCTTGTGATTCTTTGGCATTCTTGACTTTGAGAGGATATAGTATGATACTTGAACACACATAGACCCCTTTGAAGTGATTGATGACCTTTGGAGTGGCTCAAGAAGCTCTTGGATTGCTCAGATCACAAACCCTAGATGCAGGTGACTTTGAACCAATGCAGTGAATAAAAAATGTGATATGAGATGGTATGATCGAGTTTATGCATATGGGATGATCACAAGCCATGATGTGAATGGGTGAGGGAAAATTTGGGGTGTTTACAGAGTGCCATAAGTCAATGATACAAACGAATATCAGACGATGATCCGAGAAACACAGATTATCGCTTCAGGCAACGATATAGACGAATATCAGCCACTGGTACAGACGAATACCAGAAATCCAACACAGACGAGCATTTGGAGTAGCAATACAAACGAGTACCAGGGTGATTATCACATCAACATATATGGATATAGGCCAACACAGATAAGTGTAAGAGATGATTATCACATCAACACATATGGATATAGGACAACACAGACAAGTGTAAGGGATGATTATCACATCAACACATATGGATATATGCCAACACAGACGAGTGTAAGGGATGATACAGACAAGTATCCAAACAAATGCAGACGAGCTTCGAACAGATAATAACACAGACGAGTGCTGGAGAATGCAGACGAGCAACAACAAATATCAAGCATCAAACACAGACGAGTGTTGGAAAGTGCAGACGAGCAAGCAAAATCTTAAACACAGACGAGTGTTGGGAAATGCAGACGAGCAACAACAAAGTAATCATGGGCAACTGCTGGGGAAAGCAAATGAGCAATACCAAAGTGATATCATAGACGAGTGTTGAGAAATGCTGACGAGCGGCAATAAAGTATGAACACAGACGAGTGCGGGGAAATGACGATCTTCCAACACGGCTGGGGAGATATTTCCTCAAATGTCCTTTGTTGTGACAAGAGTTTTAACAGATAAACTCTGTGGGGAATGGGCCTCCCACTGCTTGCTGGGCATCCTCTTCTGGGGAGAATAAACTGCTTAGGGATCCCACCTGCCATGACTTAGCTGGGGAAAGATCTGCTTGAGAGAATATGACGCCATCCTACAAGACCTGCAACAATAGAAAACACAAATGTGCCCCGGGGAATTGCATGGTATGATCTGTTCATTCATCGTCATCCGACACTCAAAGAAAATTTCAAATGTTTCCCTGCAATGTCATTTTTTTTTCAAATTATCACCATGTTTTAAATGCAATGCTATTTTTGCCAAAAATTCAGGACATTTTGCAAACAAAAATAAACACAACACAACTTTTGACTGAATATTCTTTTATTGAGAGGCCTCTGAATAGGAAAAAATTTTTACATCAGGAAGCAACCACCTGGAAAGAGGTAGCTACCATAAAATTGAGAAAATAAACTATCCTAATGGCAATGGACACGACATCCCAATGAGTTCCCTTCTTGCTATGACCATCATGTCTTCAAAACTCCCCATTCTTGCCTTTGCTTTCTGAGAAGATAAGGGGACTGATTCCTATCCTTCTGATATTGTCAGGCTGTACGACACGATGATTTGGTTCAGATTACACGGATCGTAGTTGTTCGCTTATTCCCTTGTTTTGCGTGGATCGCCCTTTTGGGTTTTCAATCCACCGGGATACCCTTTTTTGCCTGAATTGTCCGGTGTGGCTTTTCAACTCAGCGGGTGTACATTTTTTTTATTTTCCCTAACTTTTGCCCGAGCTTTTTATTCTGTTTTTAGCTCGCCGGGATGCCCTTTTCTTGCTTGGACTTTAATTCTGTTTTTGTGTCCAGCGGGTCTATTTATGCGAAGTATTTTTTAACTGCGTCCGAGTTAACAGGGGATTGGAAATCTTCTCCATCCATAGTAGTGAGCATTAGTGCTCCGCCTGAGAAAACTTTCTTCACTATGAATGGTCCTTCGTAGTTTGGGGTCCACTTGCCCCTGTGATCTGAACCTCAGATGCCCTGATTTTGCACTGACTTGTCCAGAAAGTCAACCTTTGATCAGATGACTTCCCCAAGGAATTTCTTCATGAAAATTGATATGCATACTCCCTATATCATATAGAGACCAATAGAAACAAGAATGTCCAAAAAATAAGGAGTTATGGCCTCTGAAACCAAAACCCTAATTTTAGGTTATCTGTGCAGTCAAGCCTGGCTCTGCCTCTATACCAATCCCAGTTCTTGTGATTCTTTGGCATTCTTGACTTTGAGAGGATATAGTATGATACTTGAACACACATAGACCCCTTTGAAGTGATTGATGACCTTTGGAGTGGCTCAAGAAGCTCTTGGATTGCTCAGATCACAAACCCTAGATGCAGGTGACTTTGAACCAATGCAGTGAATCAAAAATGTGATATGAGATGGTATGATCGAGTTTATGCATATGGGATGATCACAAGCCATGATGTGAATGGGTGAGGGCAAATTTGGGGTGTTTACAGCTGCCCCTATTCAAACATGAGTTAGCTGTGCAGGATGTAAGCAGCGGCTTAACAGTCAAACAAGATAACTTGTGGTTGAATACCAAAGACAATCCAAAATTTGCACTCACAGAATGAAGAAGAAAAGGGATATAGATTGTTAAGGAAAATAAAGTATATTGTAAAGTATAGGCGACGGAGGACGACCGTCGAGCAGAGGACGACTGCTGGGTACAGACCAATGACGGGGACGGCCGACATGCTGGGGATAAAAAGAATTATGATGGGGACGGCCATCAAGTAAAGCTGTAAAATTCTCTGGGGATTAATGAAACATGACGGGGACGGCCATCAAGTTCATAAAGTAAAGTAACCAACGATGGGGACGGCCATCGAGCTAAACTGAAAGGAAAAGGGACCACGACGGGGACGGCCATCGGGTTAAAGAATAAATGAAATAAACAGATGATGAGGGACGGTCATCGAAGGTGAAGGACGATCACCTAGCAGGGGACGGCTGCTCTGTTTGGGTTAAGATGAGGGACGGTCATCTAAGGTGGAGGACGACCACCTGGCAGGGTACGGCTGCCGAAAAAGTATCGCGACATAGGACGAATGCCGGATAAAGGTCAACGATGGGGACAGCCATCGGACGAGCATGATGGTGGATGACCATCAAGAGGTGGAGGACGACCACCTAGAAGGGGACGGCTGCTCTCAAGGTTTGTCTTGACATAGGACGAATGCCAGATAACCAAAATCAACAATGGGGACGGCCATTGGATAAAATGATGAAGGACGATCATCAAAAGGTGGAGGACGACCACCTAGCAGGGGACGGCTGCTAGATATCACGACATAGGACGAATGTCGGATAGAAAATCAACGATGGGGACGGCCATCGGATGAGCATGATGCAGGACGACCATCAAGAGGTGGAGGACGACCACCTAGTAGGGTACGGCTGCTTTCAGGGTTTATCATGACACAGGACGTGTGTCAGATAAAAAGAAAAAAACTTTGTTTGGCGATCTATTGGGGAATAGTAAACACGGACGAGCGTTTACATCCAAGAAACAAAAGGTATAAGTGTTTAGATTTTTTGTGTATAGATTAAAGATGCGGACGAGCATCCTTAAGACTACGATACGGACGAGTATCGGGTAGAAACCAATACTGACACGTGTTCAGAGATGATGATACGGACGAGTATCAACGGGTTAACAGAGAACACGAACGAGTGTTGAATCTGAAAGGACTCTTCTGGGGAATAGTAGACACAGACGAGTGTCTATATTCAAGAAGGCGTAGTGTATGGATTAAAGATGCGGACGAGCATCCTTAAGACTGTGATATGGACGAGTATCAGGTAGAAACAAACGCTTGACGCATGCTCTGAGATGATGGTATGGACGAGTACCAACTGGTTAACAAAGAACACGGACTAGTGTTGAATCTGCGGGGATATATAAATGGTGTATAGATGAATGTTTAACTGTTGGGGAGGGTGACACGGACGAGTGTCAAAAGGAGAAGAGTATAGTGTAAACAAGTATCTGATGTACAAAGTGTTTATGGACGGGTGTCATGAAAATTATAAGTATATGTGAGTGCAAAGAGGATGTCTTTGGCTTTTTGGCTGGGGATATGACACGGACGGGTGTCGAAAAGTATCTGTAATACGAGTGTTATTGTTTGCACAGAGTGTTCAGGCGACTTTACTGGGGAGTACGGACGAGTGCCAAAGAGAGTACATACCGGTGCTTGTGAATGTGAGGTAACTGATTTTGCTGGGGAATCTCCGCTGGGTTTTTTTTTTTGGGGAAGTCTTCTATGTGTTGATGGATTGTCATTTTTCACAAGTGTTTGATTCAAAACTTGGCTTATGATTATGCTATATGTTTGATTTTTGCCGTAATGCTCCGTGTTAGACGGAATGCTACGCTTTGTGGGTGAATATGATGCGAATGCTATGATTATGCAAAGGTACCAAACCGGGATTCGGATCCCGTTGCTACGAAGATCTCCGGCCAATCTGCTTGAAATGCACATCCCAGCTGGGGGTGAGATCATTGGTAGATCTGATGAGATGATATCTGCTTGGGTACATGGGTCAATGATAGACATATCTTTGTATTGAGGGACCCAACTGGGGTTTGAAGGAGCTTTCTCTACTCTGTTGTGATTCCTTCATGCGTTGCTCTTCTGGATAGAGGCTGAAGTTTTGTGGGGAGATGGTTCCCTGACTTTTGTACTCAGCTGAGGGTGAAATGGCAACTCGGCTGGGGAGAAAGAGAGATCACTGAAAGATCTTCTTGTTGAGGAGGACCCTTGACTCAGTCGGGGATATGGGCGCCTTCTGATACTGCCCTGTTGGAGAAGTGATGCCTGGCAACTCTGATGGGGAGAAGTAACAAGTGGCAAATCAGCTGGGGGCAAGACACTTTGGGTGCTAAGGCTGAGTGTTGATTTGTCAGCTTGCTGGGATGCAGCTTACATGCCCCAAGTTGCATTCTGGATTCCTGCAATCCTGCAAAGATAGGGAAACGCACAAGTAATCCCGAGGTATCCTTTACTGGATTCCGTCATAGGAGTTTAGACACTTCTGAGAGTAAGTATATTTCCTGCAAGCACGTGTTTTTATTTTTTTTTGAAAAATAAGCATCTGTATTCATGCAATCAAACCTTTGAAGACATCAGATATTTTGCAAATGAAAATAAAAAGGACGAGACGAAACGTGACTGAAAAATCTGATTTTATTAATTCATGTGCCCTGAATTGGCAAGGTACAGTCAAAGAAACATATCCCCTAAAATGAGGAGATTGTTACAAATTGAGAAACAAAATGCTGACAATGTTGACGATGCTTTAAGGAGCTTCCTCTTTTGCTATGACTCGTATGACTTTTGACGCTCTTCTCATCTTGCTTTCTGAAGAAGGCTGATTTTGATTGAAGCTTGATCCTTTCGAAGCTTACCAAGTTGTAAACGATACAGACGAATTCAGAATGCGGTTGTTCGCTTATTCCCTTATTTTGCATGGATCGCCCTTTCGGGTTTTCAATCCATCGGGATACCCATTTTTGCCTGAGTTGTCCAATGCGGCTTTTCAACTCAGCGGGTGTACACTTTTTTTTGTTTATTTTCCCTTATTTTTGCTCGAGTCTTTTATTCTGTTTTTGACTCGCCGGGATGCCCTATTTTTTCCTGGACTTATATTCTGTTTTTATGTCCAGCGGGTCATTTTATGCGAAGTATTTTTTAACTGCATCCGAATTCACAGGGGACGGGAAGTCTTCACCATCCATAGTGCTGAGCATCAGTGCTCCACCAGAAAAAACTTTCTTTACTACAAATGGTCCTTCATAATTCGGAGTCCACTTGCCCCTGTGGTCTGTATGAGGAGGGAGGATTCTTTTCAGCACAAGATCTCCTACTTGGTACTCTCGGTGCCTGACTTTCTGATCGAAGGCTTTCTTCATTCTTTTCTGATACAGCTGTCCATGACAGATTGCAGCCAATCTTTTCTCTTCAATCAGACTTAGTTGTTCGTATCGGGCCGGAACCCATTCCGCTTCACTCAGTTTAACATCCATTAGTACCCGCAGAGAGGGTAATTCAACTTCAACCGGTAGGACTGCTTCCATACCATACACAAGTTGATACGGTGTTGCCCCAGTGGACGTTCGGATTGACGTGCGGTACCCATGCAAGGCAAATGGTAGCATTTCATGCCAGTCTTTGTAAGTGACTACCATCTTCTGCACAATCTTCTTGATGTTCTTATTAGCTGCCTCAACAGCGCCATTCATCTTTGGCCTGTAAGGAGAAGAATTGTGATGCTGAATCTTGAAGTCCCGGCACAGCTCTGCCATCATTTTGTTGTTCAAGTTGGAACCATTATCAGTAATGATTCGCTCGGGAACTCCGTATCGACAGATGATATCTCTCTTCAGAAATCTGGCTACCACTTGTCTTGTAACATTGGCATAGGAAGCTGCTTCGACCCACTTGGTGAAATAGTCAATGGCAACCAGGATGAATCTGTGGCCATTCGAAGCAGTTGGTTCAATCTTGCCAATCATGTCAATGCCCCACATAGCGAAGGGCCAGGGTGAAGACATCACATTCAAAGGATTGGGAGGCACATGCACCTTATCTGCATAAATCTGGCATTTATGGCATTTTCTGGCGTAGGCACAACAGTCGGCATCCATCGTGATCCAATAATACCCTGATCGTAGCAATTTCTTGGCCATGGCATGCCCTCCTGCATGGGTACCAAAAGATCCTTCATGCACTTCATGCATCAACAAGTCTGCTTCGGTTCTATCGACGCATCTGAGAAGTACCATATCAAAGTTTCTTTTATACAGGGAACCATCAGTGTTCAGGAAGAAACTACCAGCAAGCCTTCTCAAAGTCTTCTCATCATTGGAAGATGCCCCAGGTGGGTATGTTTGATCCTCCAAGAAGCACTTAATGTCATGGAACCACGGCTTATCATCTTTGACAACATCAGCTGTGAATACATATGCTGGTCTGTCAAGTCTGGACACTGAAATTTGCGGTACAAAGTTGGCAGCTTGAACTTTGATCATTGATGAAATGGTAGCCAAAGCATCTGCAAACTGATTTTCGTCCCGAGGGATATACTCAAGCTTGACTGTTGTAAAGAAAGTCAATAACCCCCTTGTATAATCCCTGTAAGGTATCAGATGATCTTGGTGTGTGTACCATTTGCCGTTGGTTTGATTGATTACCAAAGCTGAATCCCCGAATACGGTCAATGTCTTGATCCTGAGGTCAATGGCTTCCTCAAGACCCATGATGCAAGCTTCGTATTCAGCTTCGTTGTTAGTGCAGTTGAAAGTGAGTTTTGCCGAGAAAGGCATGTGAACTCCTTTAGGTGTAATGAGCACTGCACCAACACCACGACCATTCATATTAACAGCCCCATCAAACATCATAGTCCATTCTTCTTCCGGGTCAGGCCCTTCAGTGTGAATAGGCTCTTCATGATCTTTTGCTTTTATGAACATGATGTCTTCATCAGGGAAATCAAATCTCATAGGCTGGTAATCATCAATGGGTTGCTCAGCAAGATATTCAGACATTACACTGCCCTTAATGGCTTTCTGAGATGTGTATTGGATGTCATATTCTGTGAGGATCATTTGCCATCTTGCAACCCGTCCGGTAAGTGCTGGCTTCTCAAATATGTACTTAACTGGGTCCATCTTTGAGATCAACAAAGTTGTGTGGGTCAACATATACTGTCTCAGTCGGCGAGCAGCCCACGCTAAAGCACATCAAGTTTTCTCGAGCAGTGAATAACGTTGTTCACAGTCGGTAAACTTTTTGCTTAGGTAGTATATTGCATACTCTTTTCGACCAGACTCGTCATGCTGGTCCAGCACACACCCCATTGACTCTTCTAATACTGTCAAGTACATTATCAGAGGTCTTCCTTCGACTGGAGGCATAAGGATTGGAGGTTCTTGCAAATACTCCTTGATCTTGTCAAAAGCTTTCTGGCAGTCTTCGTTCCACCAGACCGTCTGTTCTTTTCTCAACAATTTGAACAAAGGTTCACAGGTCGCTGTAAGGTGAGATATGAACCTTGAGATGTAGTTTAATCGACCTAAGAACCCTCGAACTTCCTTCTCTGTCTTTGGTGCAGGCATCTCTTGAATAGCTTTGACTTTATCAGGGTCAACTTCAATCCCTTTCTCGCTCACAATGAATCCCAGCAGCTTACCAGATCGCACCCCGAATGTGCATTTGTTGGGGTTCAACTTCAGTTGGTATTTCCTCAGACGCTTGAATAGTTTTAGCAGATTTACCAGGTGGTCTTCTTCAGTGAGGGACTTGGCAATCATGTCATCCACATAACACTCGATTTCCTTATGGATCATATCGTGGAATAATGTTACCATAGCCCGTTGATATGTTGCACCAGCATTCTTCAATCCGAATGGCATCACCTTGTAGCAGAACGTGCCCCAGGGCGTGATGAAGGTTGTCTTCTCCATGTCTTCAGGTGACATTTTGATCTGGTTGTATCCTGAAAATCCATCCATGAAGGAGAATACCGAGAACTGAGCCATGTTATCAACCAATACATCAATGTGAGGTAATGGGAAATCATCTTTCGGGCTAGCTCTGTTCAGATCCCGGTAGTCAACACACATCCTTACCTTGCCATCTTTCTTAGGCACAGGTACTATATTAGCAACCCACGGCGGATAGCTAGTTACAGCAAGGAACCCGGCGTCCCACTGCTTTTGTACCTCTTCTTTGATTTTCATTGCCATGTCCGGGCGAGTACGGCGCAGTTTCTGTTTAACCGGCGGGCATTCTTCTCTTAAAGGCAGCTTGTGCACAACAATGTCGGTGTCCAAACCTGGCATATCTTGATAAGACCAAGCAAACACGTCCACATATTCTTGAAGCAGGTCAATCAGTTGTCTCTTCACCGAGTCTTGTAAGCAGGCCCCGATTTTAACTTCTTTCACGTCTTCATCTGTACCAAGATTATTTGTCTCGACTTCATCCTGATGAGGAGTGATAACCTTTTCCTCTTGTCTTAACAATCTGGCTAGCTCTTCAGGAAGCTCGTAATCTTCTTCAACCCCTTCATCAGCTTGATTGATTGGATTGTCAAAGTCATACGAAGTCAAAGCCGTGCTGTTGTCGGTGCAGTCTGGAAGGCACTCTCTGCAAGGGTTCAGTTTGTTTATTTTAGTGATTTGATTTTAATCTTGTTTAGAAAAGTGAAAAAAAGTTGTCATTTTGAAAACACTGCCATTTATTTTTTTGTACAAAAAGAAAAATGGAAAAAACAGTGAGCAGAAAAGAAAAAGACTCATTTGCAAAAGATGTCTGATGTTTCATTGATTAATCTTGTTGCACAAAAATTACAGATGGCCCGATTACAAAATGAGTCTTGTCATCTTGGGCAAGATGCAAGACTTTGATGCATGCTATAAAAATACAGGAAATAATAATTACTCTGCATGAGTAACTCTTATAATTTCCTGGGAACACCAGTTTGAGATACTGCTCCCCGGGACCTTTGGACGGATCCAACTCTCCAGGTTGCGGTCGCTTTCATCTTCGTCTTCCAAATTGTTGACAGCATCTGGGGTGAGCATCCCCCCACTAACAAAGTTGGGCTCCTTAGCAGCCTCTACTTGATCTTGTTGAGTTGGTTTGTAACCCAACCCAAATCTATCCTCTTTCTTCTCCACAGGTAGCAATTTGCCCCAGCCTTGGGCAGTTCCTTCTTCAACAACCTTCCGGGCTTGTTGGTATGATGTCATTGAGGTTCCAGGTACAGCAGATGTTTCATTAATGTTCAAGGCCTCAAATCCTTGACTCATTGTCTCGTGGATCTCCCCACCATCTCGATGTATTTGTAGGTAGCCAGGTGGCTAACAAAAATATCCTCCTCTCCACAGATAGTAACGACTTGACCCTCCCACTCGAATTTTAACTTCTGGTGAAGGGTTGAGGTCACGGCGCCAGCGGCGTGAATCCATGGTCTACCCAATAAACAGCTGTAGGCAGGCTGTATATCCATCACGTAGAAGGTCGTCTTGAAAGTTTGTGGGCCAATCGTTATAGGCAACTCAATTTCTCCCAGAATCGATCTCTTAGAACCATCAAAGGCTCTTACTACCAGGTTGCTGGGCCATAATGCCAATCCATCATATTCTAGCTTCACAAGGGCTTTTTTAGGTAAGACATTGAGGGATGATCCTGTGTCTACCAGCACATGGGAAAGAACTGCACCTTTGCATTCCATAGTAATGTGCAAAGCCTTGTTATGATTGTGGCCTTCCGTAGTCAAATCAGTGTTGGTGAACCCTTGCCCATGAATAGCGTTAACATTCCCAACCACAGCTTCCAACTGATTGACGGTGATCTCTTCTGGCACATAAGCTGCGTGCAAGACTTTTAGTAGTGCATTCCGATGAGCCTCGGAGCACATAAGCAATGATATAATAGATATCTTGGAAGGCGTCTGGTGAAGCTGGTCCACTATTTTGTAATCACTTTTCTTGATGATTCTCATGAATTCATCAACTTCTTGATCAAAGGGTGTTTTCAAAGCTTCTTTAACAATCTGCTCTTCCTGCACCATGCTTTTCCCTTTTGCCTTGGCAGCAGCTTCTGCTTCGGCAGTGGGTCTTTGAATTTGTGGAGCAAAGAGACGTCCGCTTCGAGTGAAGCCTCCACCTCCTCCCACATTGTCTACTTGTGGTGCAGGGGTTGATGATTCAAAAGTGATTCTCTGTCCTTCGCAGTATAGTTCAGAACCGTAATGCCAAGGGATGGCATTACTGCTTTCATAAGGTACTGGCCCAGGCACCGTGATGGTGATTGGGCTGATGGCAGCTGCAGAAGGGACTGTGATAGTCTGTGGATCATAGTATATTGTGACTGGTGCTCTGATGGGAGTGGCATTTTGTGAGTTGTAAGCAGAATCATTTTCAGGATCATAGTAAATTGTAACTGTTGAGACATTTGCTGCTGAAGTTGTAGGAGACATTGTTGGAAGGATGGGTGTTGTTGTTGTAGGAGTTTCTGAATGAAGTGGTGCTAAAGTTGTAGAAGGGATGTTTGCTGATATCTGGTTCGTTGAAGTAACAGATGAAGCATTTGTCGATGAAATTGAAGAGTTGCTTGGAACAATGGTTGTTGTATTTGTAGAAGACACATGAATTGTTGCTGATGAGATTGTTGGATTGGTAGGAATTGATGTTGTGATTTGAAGCAGGCCACTCTGGATGAGACCGTCTATGCCATCTCTCAAGTTATCACAACCATTCACTGAAATGTTGCAATAAGCACACCCTAGCTCACATCCCGGGAACATTTGACATTCGAGGAGTTGAGCTTTGATCTCTACCAATGGTGTCCGAATCTGACCCACACTGGTTATCAAGTAAGACGGTTTGTCTTCTTCAATAGCATTGATTATGGGGCCACCATGGTTTGGCATAGGGTTCTTGTTAACATTTGGTGGTGGTGCAAAATTCAGAGCTTTAGAATCTACCAAGTCCTGTACCTTCATGTGCAAAGCTCTGCACCTCTCTGTACTATGGCCAGGTGCATTTGAATGAAAAGCGCATCTGGCGTTGGAGTCATAATTTCTGGGTAGACTGGTGGGATCTGGAGGTGCCAACGTCCTTAGCTCAACCAGGTTGAGTTTCAGGAGTTGTGGCAGTAATGTGGCATATGGCATAGGGATCGGATCGATTACCCTATTGGCCTGAGAAGGTCTCTGCTGGAACGGTCTTTGTTGATTGTTGGTGTTGGTGTTGTTGTAGTTTCTCTGAGGAGGATACTGAGTCTGTTGCTGATAATTTTGTTGCTGTGGTTGATAAGCTGGTTGTGTATGAACCGGAGCGGGAATGGTGACTGCTGCCACAGACCTATGAACATATTGGGGTCTGCCCATGTTAGCATGGATGGCATTGGTTTCACCAGTTCTTCTTGGGCCTGCAAAAGGCTTCCTTGTGTTGCTGGATGAGCTGGCACCGTTGTCAGAAATTTTACCCATTTTTAACAGGCTCTCAATTCTCTCTCCAGCTATAACGACATCTGCAAAGCTGGTAGAGGAGAAAGCAGCCAGCCTGTCAATGTATGTTCCTTGGAGGGTGTTCATAAACATATCTGCCATCTCCCTCTCTGACATAGGTGGCTGGACAGCAGCAGCCAGCTGCCTCCACCTCTGGGCGTACTCGCGGAAGCTTTTTCTAGATGATTGTGACATCCCCATCAGGAGGGTCCTGTTGGGTGCCATATCCAAATTATACTGGTATTGTCTGATGAAGGCCTCTGCCAAGTCCTTCCAACACCTGATGGTCGCTCTAGTCAGATGGGAGTACCATTCCCTTGACGCTCCAGTTAAACTATCCTCAAAATAAAACATCCATAGCTTCTCGTCCATAGTATATGCTTTCAACCTCCCCAGAAAGGATTGTAATTGGGTCCGTGGGCAAGAAGTCCCGTTATACTTCTCAAAACAAGGAGGCTTAAACTTATGGGGAATCCTGACCCCGTCCACTAAGCCCATGTCCATAACATCAAAACCCAAAGAGTTTTGAGACTCCAAGGATCTTAATTTTTTAGCAATTTCATCCAGCCTTCTGTCATAGGCCTCCTCCCCAGCGCCCATTACTGTGAACTGATCCTCCTGGGGGTCTTCTTGCAGCACTCTGCCTGCAGTGGCAGTCCCTTGTACATTAGCAGGAATGTTGATCTCTGGATGAAGGTGGGGTCCAAATACAGGGGGGTTGACATGAGGCTGAACCCTCTCGTTGTTGCATGTCCCTGCAGTCCCTAGATGGGGGTCTTCCTGATTCTGCCTCTCTACCATTGCTCTTAATCTCTCTTGGCTCTGAGCCATATTGTTCATCACCTCCATAAATTGTGTCATCTGAGCCCTCATTTCCAATCTTTCATTGGCCATTTGGTTTCTGACCTCTGCAAGGTCCTGTTGTACCTGATCCATTTGTATGCCCGAAAGGTTGTTACGGGTTGGATATCGGTGTGGACGGTTGAGTGGAAATACCCGACGTCGAGCAATAGTTCCTGAGTTACACAACAGAGTTAGCAACAACAACAAAATAAACCTACAAAACAAGCAAAAGGGTTAGCATGCGATGCAGTATGCTTATTTGTTTCCAAGGTATCCGGCTTGGCACTTGGTTTTGACCCTTCCAGACCCTTGAAGATACTGTTGATGTTGCTTGAAAAGAACTTAAATGGAATAAACTGATACATATATTACAAAAAAGCAACTGATACATAATTTGTTCTTTACAAAACATGCCTTCTGAGGGGTCAAAATACATCGTAAGAAAATAAAAGTACATGAAATGAAAGCAACAACAAACAAAAGTCAGACACCAAGACCAAACTCATCCTCCTGAACTTCCTTGAGAAGTGCTTCAGTCACAGGATCAGCCGGACGCTCTGTGAGACTCCTGATAAGGAGATTCCTGGTAGTAACAGCTGCAGTTAGCTTCTTGTGCTGACTCTGGTCCTTTGACCTCTTCACTCCAGCTCTGATCTTCAGTTCTGAGATCTCTCTCTGGGCTGCTGCCAGGGCTTCCTGCTGCTCTTTTGTACTAGCTTCCAGCTGCTCGATCTTGTCCTGAGTCCTCTTATCTTCCAGAGTACGAGCTTCGGTGATCCTGACCCACCTAGCTTGACTCTCTTTTAGATACAAGTCAGTCCTTGCCTTCTGGAACTGGGCTTCCTTGCAGGCATTCTTCAAGATCTGTTCTCCAGCCCTAGACTTCTTGATGTAATCCTCAGACTTCTCAATTTTAGCCAGATGCTCTACTCTCAGCTTCTCTAACCTCTCAATATCCAACCTACCATCACTCCTCTCCCAGAGAGTCTTCTGTAGAGCCTGAGTCAACTTCTCATTTCTTTCTTTCAAACTCTCAAACTCCTCTAAGCTGACAGTGGCAGGTGGTGATGCTGAGGATGGTCCCGGTATATCTTCCATGGTGAAGGGCATCCCAGAAAATTGATCCCTGGCATGGGACCACTCATAGTACTGTGCTGATGCCACATTTTTGCACTTTCCCAGAATGGTTACTCCTTTAGTCTGAACATTGTCCCAGGCCCAGGCTGCCTGCCTGACAATAGCCAGATTAGGCTTGTTCTCACAGTAAAGAGTCACAGTCAAGTCTTGTGCCTTAGGAGTGTGGACCAATGCATAGCCCAGTTGTCTTTTGAATAGCAGGGGGTTGTAATTGACGCAACCCTTAACTCCTATCAGGGGTACATTGGGAAACTGTCCACAACTGGTAATGATATCCCTGCCCTTTGTGCTTTGAGTACACCACCTGATATCAGCTGAAGTCAAAGCAGTGAGTCTTCTAGCCCAGTTCCTCTGCTGATGAGGATTCAAAAATGCATCTGTCTTGGGCAAATGCCTGAGAAGCCAAGTATGGAACAAAGGAGCACAACACCTCACTAATCTTCCCCTCTGCTTTTCATTCCTCTGGTGTACTGAGTAGTAGAAATCCCCCAATAAAGTGGGCACTGGGTTCCTCAGGATGAAAAGATGGATTGCATTCTTGCTAATGAATTTAGGCTCATCTGCAAATAATATAATCCCATATATGCTCAGGGCCAATAAAGCACAGACTACTTTCCACTCTCCCAAAGAAGCCTTCAGGGTAGCTTGAGAGATCAAGAAATCCAGATGCAGGCCAGAGATTCCATCCTTAGTAGTCATATGCTGCCCAATCAGAATTGGTTCCAGATGTAATGCCTTTGCTATCTCCTCATTACTTGGGAAAGCCATCTCAGGGTTGAAGGGGACTCCACCCCTGATAGGTATACCAACCAATGATGAGTATTCTTCCAATAAAGGTCCCAACTGGAAATCCTGAAAAGTGAAACACCTCAGAGGGGGATCATAGAACTGCAGGCAAGTATGAATCAGGCTCCTCTGTGAAGGGTCCAAATCCATAACCACATCAAGTATGCTTCCATAGTGTTCCCTGAACAGTGGTATATGGTCTGGAGTAATCAGGGTCTGAATCCTCCTGATGTCAGCTAGCTCAGGCTGAAAGAAGTGGTAGGAGATGTTACTCTTCTTAGGTGCCATGTTGTTGAAGTAGAGTTGAGACAGGTGCTGATGATAACACTGAAGATGGGTCACTGACAGGCTGAGACTGGTGGCTGAAGCAGGTAGCTGATAGCTGAAGTATATGCTGATGAAGATAGGTCTATGCTGATGATGGGGTCAAAACCAAGCCAAAAATAAAGGATGGATACCCTGAAAAACAAATAAGCAAATGTCAAGATGATGCAATGATGATGTATGCAAATGATATGAAAGGGTTTGTGACTGAGCTGGATCTGATCAAGTGCTCTGATATAAGTCCAGGTATGTTTAAGAAGTCCAGATGGAGGTCTATAAGTCCAGTAACCAAGGTGGGGGGGACTCAAATAAAGAGCCACATGTCCAGGGTTAAAATCACAAGAACTGTTCCAAAATGGAGTACTCTTAATCAAACAAAGTAATAGGGTATGCTGAGGTCAAGGGTACCTGCAATCCTGTAAACAGCCCGACCCCCTCACAGGTGGTGTTCTAAAACAAGGATCCTCAGACTTGGATCAGTTATAAGAAGTGTAAACACTTCTAACCCGGAGGTACAGTGTTTACAATAACCATAGAAGTTCCTCCTATAATTCACCTCAGTTTCTGAAGGTCAATACTAAAGGTCATCCAGACTTAGCAGGCTTCCCAGATAGCCCTAGTACTACAGGAAATCTGCAGCACAGAGTTCTCAAGAAGAAACCCATATCTGAACCGTGTTTCATATTCCCGCACCAGACCGAGATGGAATGGGAAAGAATATGAACCACTCTAGCCTAGGTGTCACTCAGGTCCCAGGTATAGGACCTCAACTCTCAATAGAACCCCACCCACCAAAGCAACAAATAGATCCAGCCAGCACAGTATGACAATATGATATATGCAAAGCTATAAAGAAAGCAATAAAGCAACTGTACATAAAGTAAAAACAAAACAAATATACAAACACAAATAGCACATAACACCCCAGTAAACACAAATCAATCAAGCGCTAGGAGGAACCCACAAAAAGAACCAGAAGCCCTGGTTGCAGTATAAGGTTCCCCAGCAGAGTCGCCAAGCTGTCGCTCCCGATAAATGGGACTGGCCCAAATAAAGGTACAGACGCGAACGGTCAGCGAGAGAGGACAATGAGAACACACAGCCGTGAACTCACTGGAAATGAAAAGAGTCGCCAGCTAGGCATTTTTATCCCGGAGGAAAGGCAATGCTGCATAGACCTAGAAAAAGACATGGATAAGACGGTTACGAACCAGAGAGACTGAGAAAGGGGGTTGGTTACAACCTGGGAAGGTATTAGCACCCAGATTGTCCGTCGTACTCGACGGGATCCACGCTTAAAAGATTTGTGTTTTAAAGGGGTAGTGTCAGTGCAATCTGTGTGTAAAAGAGCTGGAAAAGAATGTACAGGTGTCAGTGTAAAAGAAGTGTGAAGTGTAATATGTACAGTGTCAGTGTGAGAACAGGAGTGAAATGCTCAAGACTATGAGGCTCAAATAATAATGCTGGAAGGAGGGGGAATATACAGAGACTTTTGTTCGATAACTGTTAAGTTATGCCTACGTATCCTCTCGTGCAATGAGGAAGTCAGAACACCGTAGTTCGACCCAAAGAGACTGAAAGATGAATTGACTTGTGAACTGCTTACTTGTCTATGCTCAAGTGTATGACCTGTCTGGATCAGGTGCAAACTGTCTTGCATTAGACGGAAGAAGCAAGTTCTCGTTTGTGAGTGAATGAGATGAGAAAAGAATCCCGGAGGAGACGATTATTGTTTGTTTTTGTGTTTTCAGTCTTTTATTGTTTTTGGATTTTGTCATAAGTTAATGAGCTTAAGTCTAAACCAATGGATTTAGTAAACTCATCACATCTTCCCTCTGATTAGGGGTAATGAGAATACCTTAAGTGCGAAGTCAGCTTCTCACACTTAAACACCTTTGGTGTAGGATTAAGATCATTAACCTACTTGTGATTAATTAGATGTTTTTGTTGTTTTTGTTTAGTGTTAAGTAATGAGATTAAGCCATAATCAGGGATTAAACAGACTCATTACACCATCATAATAGAAGGATAATAGATGAGAATGTTTAAGCTGAGGAAAACTCCTCAACTTAATCCATGATTAGGGATTAAACGCATGACAAAACAAAGCCTTTATTGAGTGGATTTTAGTTAATGATATGATGATGAAGTGAGTTTTATGGTTTATAAGACAACTTGAGGGGGACTTGTCCATTAACACTAGGGTTAGTCCTTCTTAACCAGTTAAGGAAGAATTAGAACCCTAATGCAAGGCCCAAGTTACAAGTGTGAAGTCTTGATGATTATTATGTGAATTAATTAGAGGATTTAAACACATTAAGGGTTCAACACTTAGGATTAAAGTTATACACTCCATCCTAATAGAAGGATGCAGGCATAAGCTTAATCACAAAGCCTTAAAGCCTTTAGGGTTTAGTCCTTGATTATGAGGTAAGAAGAGAAGACTCAATGAGACACAAAGGTAAAACTAAGTGGGGGACTAATCAAAATCCTAACCATTGTCATGCTTGGTTGTTCCTAAGGTTTGTGAGGTTAACAAGAAAGATCTTCAAAGGAACCACCAGGAAGCAGATGAAAGGATCAGGAGAAGCAAAGTAACTTGCTTCATTTAAGAAGTCAAGTCACTTGAAGGAAGAAAGTGAGAAGAAGAAGAATGAGCAAGATCAATCTCAAACACAAAGTAAAATGCAGCAAGGATGCATGAAAGAGATGAAAAGAAGTTGTGAGAAGTGAAGGCAAATTAACTTCTCAAAGTTGCTTACCACCTGAAAAGTTAGTGAAAGGAATGCAATGCAATGCAAAATGGAATGAAATGGCATGATGCAAACCAAAACCAGCAGCATATATGAGATGATAATGATGCTATGAAATGATGCAAACATGAATCAAGACATGGGGATGATCACATGAACCAATGGATGTAAATGGAGCAAGTTTAGAACCATGAACACACATGAACAGTTATGAGATGCAAATGACATACAATCATGGCAAATACATGATTCAATGATCAAACATGCTTCTAATATGTCTTAAGATGTCTAATGAACCAAATGGATGCATAAAATGTCATGGCAAGTCATGTTATGCAAACAAATGCAAGATGAATGCAAAAGGAAGCCCAAATTAGGGTTTATGATCAATGCACCAAACAAAAACCAAAATCAGAAGCAAACATCAAGATAAAAAATTGAAAATGCACTCAAAGGGACCCTAATCCTATACTAACTCACTGCCCAAATGAGAGGTTCCAACTCTTAACCTAATTAGGGTTATGAATTTTCTAAGTTTTCTAGGGTTTTAAGGTACCTTAACAAGAAAAATGCCAAACAAATGGAAAATGAAAGATCAAATCATGCAAATTTAATCTCACAAACTACATGCTAAACACAATGTAATACAAAGAGAATCAAGGTCCTACCCTCAATGGTTAGGCAGAAATGGTTTTTTGGAAGTTTGGGTCAAAATAATGCCTTGAAATGATTTTAATTCCATGAAAAATTCTCAAATTGCATCAAGATCAAAAAATAAATTTGGTTTGAGGGTTGAACAATGTTTCTAAATGATTATGAAGGTTTCATGAATTTTTTGGTGATTTTTAAATACCTAAAAGTATTTTTAATTAATTAATTCTCATTAATTAATTAAAAATAAACTTTTAAATGATTTAAAAATATTTTTTAATGCAAAAAATAAAAATAAAAATGTTTTTGGTTTCTGAAAATTAATAAAAGTGTGTATAAAAATTTTTCAGAATTTTTAAAATGGTTTTACTATTTTTAAATAAATGTACAAAATAAATATAAAACAAATGAATTAAAATTAAAGAAAATGAAAAGTAAACACAATGGGAGGCCAGGATTGATTCTGGGAAAGGGCCAGTTGACTTGGCGCGTGATCCAATGGTCACAATTCAAATCTGGTTAAACTGAGTTTATGAATTAATTAATTGAATTTAATTAAGTTAATGGTGATTAGGGTTTCTGAGGATGCATCTTGGCCACTCAAACGCACGCCAGTCTCCCTTGGTCAACTCATCTAACGCACTAGATTCAAACATCAATTAATTACAGGGATTAGGGTTAATGATATTCAGGTGACCGGAGGGAAGCTCCGGTCATCTTCTCCGGCGGGTTGAAAACCCTAGATCATGATTCAGGCCACCACACTTCAAATTAAACACATCAAAATGATCCTCTAACTTCCTAGAACATAAATCATCCCTCAAACAACATTTAAACTTCAAGAATCAGGCCAATCGAAGAAATCATTTTTCACGGGTGAAATTTCAGAGCATCAGTAAATCCTCATTTTTCACTCATTTTCAATTCTAAGCACATCCCCATGACCAGCAAGACATACACTATCGATTTATAACATAAAATGCAAGCTCTGTGAGAAAAAGTTCATGGCCATACCTGAGGTGGAAGCTTCTGATTCTGGGCTTTCTGGGCTGTTCTTTGGTGCAAACTCACTCCAATGATTCCCCTTGTGCTAATGGCAAGCTTGGATGGAGTTTAAACAGGCTATTTTGAGAGGTTCAATTCTGGTGTATCAGAAAATGAGGTCTGTGTATGTGATGTTTCAGGCTCTATCAATGGTTGATTCTTGTTCTCTTGGGTGTGTGTGATGCAATGGTGAAGAGAAAATGGATGTTTTGTGGCTGGAGAGGGAGATTCGAAGAAGAGAAGCTCTTTGACCGTTTTTGTGAAGGCTGTGTTCTGGCTTGCTTCAATGACCAATGTTGTGCTATAACACTCCCACAATGTATGAGTAGCCTGTGGAGCAGGTCAGTAGAGGTGGCTGCTCACTGTTCCAAGGGTATGGTGGTTTTGGCCAAAAAGTCAAGGTGACTTGTACTTGCAGCATGGGCTATGGCAGCAGCTGTCTAAGGGCATGTCCTGCTTCAGCTTGGGTCAAGGATGACCCTTAGATTGCTTGTGGATGACTGCAACATGTGGATCATGAGCTATGCTAGCTTTTGCAACTTGCCCACTTGGTGTTTTCTCATGATTTTGTGCCATATACATGAGACACTTCTTGCTGAATTTTGTAGCATGGGACTTCTTTTAGTCATGGCAATGCATAGAAATCATTTGGTGATCACACAATTCATGGGAGGATGGTTTTGCCAAGAATCCCCCTTTGCACCTTTATGGAAATTACTTATGGATTTCTTGAAAATCAAGTCATAAAGATGAAAAATCCCTTGGGCCAATTCTGTTTTTGGGTCATGTATGATCATGTGATGAAGTTTTGAAGTCATTTTGAAGTCAATAGAATGCTTGGTACATGAATTTGCAAGTTTTCCATTTGATGCATAACTTGAAATTTAGTGATTTTAACCAACTTTGATGAACCATAACTTTTGATCCAAAATGAATTAGGTCATGTTCTTGTACTTTTTGAAAAGGGAAAGATCTATTCTACAACTTTCATGACCAAAGTTTTTCCATTTGAAGCTTTCTTGAATCAAAAAGTAAGGGTTGAGAAAGTTGCATAAAATGACATTTTCATGAAAAGTCAAACTTTCCCAAAAAGTCAACTTTGCAAAAACTTGAGATTCTTGAATTTTGTAAACTTCCAACTTCTTCCATGATCAAATAAAGATCATATACAATCAAAATGATGAAGAATGCCCTTTGGTTGGGTCATTGGGGGCCTCAGATGCCCTGATTTTGCACTGACTTGTCCAGAAAGTCAACCTTTGATCAGATGACTTCCCCAAGGAATTTCTTCATGAAAATTGATATGCATACTCCCTATATCATATAGAGACCAATAGAAACAAGAATGACCAAAAAATAAGGAGTTATGGCCTCTGAAACCAAAACCCTAATTTTAGGTTATCTGTGTAGTCAAGCCTGGCTCTGCCTCTATACCAATCCCAGTTCTTGTGATTCTTTGGCATTCTTGACTTTGAGAGGATATAGTATGATACTTGAACACACATAGACCCCTTTGAAGTGATTGATGACCTTTGGAGTGGCTCAAGAAGCTCTTGGATTGCTCAGATCACAAACCCTAGATGCAGGTGACTTTGAACCAATGCAGTGAATCAAAAATGTGATATGAGATGGTATGATCGAGTTTATGCATATGGGATGATCACAAGCCATGATGTGAATGGGTGAGGGCAAATTTTGGGTGTTTACAGAGTGCCATAAGTCAATGATACAAACGAATATCAGACGATGATCCGAGAAACACAGATTATCGCTTCAGGCAACGATATAGACGAATATCAGCCACTGGTACAGACGAATACCAGAAATCCAACACAGACGAGCATTTGGAGTAGCAATACAAACGAGTACCAGGGTGATTATCACATCAACATATATGGATATAGGCCAACACAGATAAGTGTAAGAGATGATTATCACATCAACACATATGGATATAGGACAACACAGACAAGTGTAAGGGATGATTATCACATCAACACATATGGATATAGGCCAACACAGACGAGTGTAAGGGATGATACAGACGAGTATCCAAACAAATGCAGACGATCTTAGAACAGATAATAACACAGACGAGTGCTGGAGAATGCAGACGAGCAACAACAAATATCAAGCATCAAACACAGACGAGTGTTGGAAAGTGCAGACGAGCAAGCAAAATCTTAAACACAGACGAGTGTTGGGAAATGCAGACGAGCAACAACAAAGTAATCATGGGCAACTGCTGGGGAAAGCAAATGAGCAATACCAAAGTGATATCATAGACGAGTGTTGAGAAATGCTGACGAGCGGCAATAAAGTATGAACACAGACGAGTGCGAGGAAATGACGATCTTCCAACATGGCTGGGGAGATATTTCCTCAAATGTCCTTTGTTGTGACAAGAGTTTTAACAGATAAACTCTGTGGGGAATGGGCCTCCCACTGCTTGCTGGGCATCCTCTACTGGGGAGAATAAACTGCTTAGGGATCCCACCTGCCATGACTTAGCTGGGGAAAGATCTGCTTGAGAGAATATGACGCCAACCTACAAGACCTGCAACAATAGAAAACACAAATGTGCCCCGGGGAATTGCATGGTATGATCTGTTCATTCATCGTCATCCGACACTCAAAGAAAATTTCAAATGTTTCCCTGCAATGTCATTTTTTTTTCAAATTATCACCATGTTTTAAATGCAATGCTATTTTTGCCAAAAATTCAGGACATTTTGCAAACAAAAATAAACACAACACAACTTTTGACTGAATATTCTTTTATTGAGAGGCCTCTGAATAGGAAAAAAATTTTACATCAGGAAGCAACCACCTGGAAAGAGGTAGCTACCATAAAATTGAGAAAATAAACTATCCTAATGGCAATGGACACGACATCCCATTGAGTTCCCTTCTTGCTATGACCATCATGTCTTCAAACCTCCCCATTCTTGCCTTTGCTTTCTGAGAAGATAAGGGGGCTGATTCCTATCCTTCTGATATTGTCAGGCTGTACGACACGATGATTTGGTTCAGATTACTCGGATCGTAGTTGTTCGCTTATTCCCTTGTTTTGCGTGGATCTCCCTTTTGGGTTTTCAATCCACCGGGATACCCTTTTTTGCCTGAATTGTCCGGTGTGGCTTTTCAACTCAGCGGGTGTACATTTTTTTTATTTTCCCTAACTTTTGCCCGAGCTTTTTATTCTGTTTTTAGCTCGCCGGGATGCCCTTTTCTTGCTTGGACTTTAATTCTGTTTTTGTGTCCAGCGGGTCTATTTATGCGAAGTATTTTTTAACTGCGTCCGAGTTAACAGGGGATTGGAAATCTTCTCCATCCATAGTAGTGAGCATTAGTGCTCCGCCTGAGAAAACTTTCTTCACTATGAATGGTCCTTCGTAGTTTGGGGTCCACTTGCCCCTGTGATCTGAACCTGGAGGAACAATCCTCTTGAGCACAAGCTCTCCTACTTGATACTCCCGAGTACGTACTCGTTGGTCGAATGCTCGCTTCATTATCCTCTGATAAATCTGACCATGACAGATAGCCGCTAACCTCTTTTCCTCAATTAGACATAGCTGATTATATAGAGAACACACCCACTCAGCCTCATCAAGCTTCACATCCATCATCACACGCAATGATGGAATCTCTACTTCAACAGGCAAGACTGCCTCCATACCATATACCAGTGAGAAGGGAGTTACCCCAGTTGACGTCCTGACTGACGTTTGGTACCCATGCAACGCAAATGGTAACATCTCATGCTAATCTTTGTAAGTGACAACCATCTTTTGCACAATCTTCTTGATATTATTATTTGTCGCCTCTACCACACCATTCATCTTTGGTCGATAAGGAGAAGAATTGTGATGTTGGATCTTGAAGTACCGACACAATTATGCCATTATCTTGTTGTTTAAGTTAGAACCATTATCAGTAATGATCCTTTCGGGCACTCCATATCTGCAAATGATGTCCCTTTTCAAAAATCTGGCTACCACTTGACGAGTGACATTGGCATAGGATGCTGCTTCAACCCACTTAGTGAAGTAATCAATCACAACCAAGATGAAGCGATGACCATTAGAAGCAGTAGGCTCTATTTTCCCGATCATGTCAATGCCCCACATAGAAAAGGGCCAAGGAGATGACATGACGTTGAGCGGGCTTGGAGGAACATGCACTTTGTCTGCATAAATCTGACACTTGTGGCACTTACGAGTGTACGAGCAACAATCTGCATCCATTGTCATCCAATAATACCCCGATCTCAACAACTTTTTAGCCATAGCATGCCCTCCTGCATGAGTACCGAAAGATCCCTCGTGGACTTCCTGCATCAACAGGCTTGCTTCGTGTCTATCCACACATCTGAGCAAGACCATGTCAAAGTTTCTCTTGTACAAAACCCCATCTATATTCAAGAAGAAACTAGCAACAAGTCGCCTTAAGGTCTTCTTGTCGTTGGATGATGCCCCAACTGGGTATTCTTGCTTTTCCAGAAAGAGCTTGATATCAAAATACCAAGGTTTCTCATCAGACACTGCATCCACAAAGAAAGCATGAGCTGGTGCGTCAAGCCTGGAAATGTCAATCCTGGGCACATAATTACAACACAAGACTTTGATAGACGAAGAAAGAGTAGCCAATGCATCGGCCAATTGATTCTCATCACGTGGTATGTACTGCAGCTTAACCATTGTGAAGAACGTCAACAGTTTTCTAGCATAATCCCTGTAAGGAATTAGATGTTCTTGATGCGTATACCGCTGTCGCTCCCCGAATTTCCATCCTGGTACAAACGCGAAAGTGGCGCGGAAAAGAATAGAGTCGCCAGCCAGTCATTTTTATCCCGAAGGAACGGGAATGGTAATGCTGCACAAACCAGAAGAAAGAAGAGGAAGGACACGGGTCCTGCGAACCAAAGAGACTAAGTTTGGGAGTCGGTTACGACCTGGGAAGGTATTAGCACCCAGATCGTCCGCCGTACCCGACGGGATCCACGCTTGCAAAGAAACCGTTTCAAAGGGTGAAGAAATGAAAGCTGCTGCAAAAAAAAAAAAGAAATGAACTGGAAAAAGAATCTGAGAAAGGAACTGAATAAGAAATGAAAAAGGAAAAAAATGTAGGGAAAATAAAGATTTTGCTCGAACGGGCCCTACCCCGCTGCCTACGTACCTCATCAGGACAATGAGGATCATAGACGCCGTAGTTCCCCTAACTAGGGGTAGAAAAGAAATTGTTTGTGAATTAAGGATTGAACTGCCTATGCCCATGCTCAGGTGTTTCAGACTCAGACGACGAGTGCGTAACCGTCTTGCAAAATGACAAGTAGGAGCAAGTTCGCGTACAGAGCGAAGGAGATGAGAAAAGAATTCCCAAAGGAAAGATGCTTATTGTTTGTTTGTGTTTTTTATGAAGCTTTTATGAGTGTGTCACAAGGAAGTGAACTCAAGCTATTTTCCATGGAATGTGCACTTGTCACTACATTCCAAGATGGAATAATAGAACAAGCACACTCAAGTAAGGAGAAGATCCCCAAAACTTGAACCCAAAGATTAGGGCCTAAGCTCACCAACTCATTAACTTATTAAGTGTTTTTGGTATTTACAATGAAGAAGTGTTTTTTATGCTTTTCTTTGTGAAGAAGATACCTTGATCAGACTTGTGCATCACAAGGTAAGATTGTACTATCCCAAGATGGGAAGACTACAAGTACCTCATGGGATAAGGCTATTGCTCAAGGTATCACTTCAAACTTTATTAAGATGTTTTCTTTAAGGTTATGAGATGAGAAGAGAAGAAGAACCAAAAGGATCACAAAGGCAAAAGTCTAATGAGGGACTAAAGAATCCTAAGTGTTTTCATGCATGGATATCCTAAGGTTAGTGTGGTTTTCTATCCTAAAGAAGAAAGAAAGAAGAAGAGAAGAAGAAGAAGAAGAAGAAGGGGGATGAGTAAGGCCTGAGCCCAACAAGCAAAGGGTTAGTACAAATAAGAATAAGAAGAGAAGAGATGAGATTTGGAGATGTGGGAAACACCTCCACACCTCTCACTTACCATAGCCCCTGAAAAGGTTAGCAACATAAGCACACAAGTGAAACACAATGAGAAAAATGACATGCCAACATCATAAAAACATAAATGAAGTCATGTATACAAATGCTCAATGATATGCAAGTTACAAGAAGGAGAAAGAAGCATGCAAGCAAATTGATGCAACATGAAACACATGGCAAACAAATGCACACTTAAGAAGATGCAAAGCAACAATGCACAAAACAAGAACTCAAAGCCCAAGACCAGAACCAAAACAAGTTAAAGAAGTGCTTTAGAAGCAAGGGAGACGAAGAGAAGAGACACACAAGACCACACAATCACATAATGGAAGGAAAGGATCAAAAGAGTGAGGTGAAAGCACATAAGAAATGAAAGAACTTAAAAGGAAAGAAAAACACAAAAGTTCTAAGACACAAACCCTAAGACAAGATCAGAATGGAACCCATACCCCAAAGAGACCCCAAATAAGAAGAAGAAGTTGGCACAAGTGCCCTTCTAAACTTATGAGAGACCTTATGATCAAAAGGAAGCAAAATGGGACAAGGTATGAATCAAAATTCAAATCAAATCAACAATGCATCTAAAAAATTCCACAACTTAGGACAAAGGATCCTCAAACATGATATAACAATGAGTCAAAAGGATTGGGAGAAATTCAGAAGCTAAGTAGGTCAAGAGAAGGCTTAAACATGAACTAAGGTTAAGAAACTTCCATCACAAGGCAAGGACCAAAACCCAATGAAAATATTTCTAAAAATCAGGGGAAAAATCACACATAAAGTTCATCCTCTTAGGAATCCAGAGCAAAAAGAACCAACACAAAACTCAAAAAGATGAACACTATGGAAATTGAATAAGGCAGGGTGCTCAAAAAGGACTTAAAAAAGAATTAATGAAGAGGAACAATTAAATGAAACGTGGATATTAAGAAAAAATGGAAAAGAAAAATATGGAAAAATAAAGAAAACTCAAATGAACACTCAAGAATTATTTTGGAATTTTTAGACACTTGGAAGTAATTTTAATAATTAGAAAGCAAAATGAAATAAAGAAATAAAATGAAAAAGAAAATAAAATAAGGAAAAGACTGGGAGGTGTGGATAGTCAGGATTTTAGTTGAAATGGTTTGGGCTTGGAATGCAGAGGGGTGCGAATAGGGGATTAGGGCCAATGGACTTGCGCTGGCTCACAAAAGCTGGGTGGAAATTTAGAAGAAATATGTGGATAATAAATGAGTCACTGAATTGATCCAACGCGTCTGGTGAATGAGCTCATTAAATGACATGGCAGTTTGATTGGTTATGAGACTGAGGCGCATGAGTGTTATGGTGAGGTGAAAAACATAATTAATTAAAATAGAAAACAAAAGCCACGTGAGGAAAGGGTGGTTCACTAAAACGCGTGGCATGATCTGGAGAGGTGAGGGGGAAGATCCAATGGCACAAGGTTCATCTCCTACCTCACGAAACCCTTATTACATGTTTCCAGATTCCGGTGACCGGAGCTAGGGCTCCGACACTGGAAATTACACCAGATGAACAAATCATAATAAAAATAATCAAGGACCTCCAGATCAAGCATTTAGACTACGCTGAGTTCAAAAATGGGCATGAAAAAGTCTATAGATCCTTGGATTCTCTGGATCGAACACAAACATAAATGACCATGAAATTTCAAATTCAAAATACAAGCTCTACAATGCATCAAATTCAAAAGCAAAACCAGCAAAGTGATCAGTGAACATCAAAGATCAAGATACACACCAACATTTTCATTTCCAGATGCGAAGATTCAGAAGCTTACCTGAGCTTGCAGATCTTGAAAATGTTTGCTAGAAGTCCAGATGATGAAGCTAATCCACTCCAAATGCTCTCTAGTTGCAAAATAAATGCAACTAAAGCCTTGAATCTTGCTGGATCTTGAGTGTTGCAAGAAACTGCCCTGAAATGGCAAGGTTCTGGATCTTGAGAGATAGCTTGAACAATGGTGAGATTAATGATCATGAGCTTCCAAGGATCAAGGATCTACAATTTGTTTTTGGAGAGAGCTAGTGTGTGAGGATATTTGAGAGAAAATGCAAGTTATGCACAAACTTGTAAGCTAAAGAATGAGAGAGAACTGAGGCAAGCTGAAACCCTAATTTGTTATATATCCTCTCATGAGCCAATGCTAAAAAAATGAAGAAGTTTGCACGTGTAGATCATAAGTTTTTGGTGATTTTGCAAATTTTTCAATTTTTTGATGAGAGCATGAAACACTCATGCATTCTCTTGCCTTCAACCCCATGTGCACCCTAAATCCAGCCCTTGATTTGAATCCAAAAGATCTTGGCCCTTAGATTAAGTTGTCACACCTTTCTCATGAATATGCAAAATTTGCACTTTTTGAATGAAATTCTTGTCTTGCACGAATTTGGTGCATTCTCTTGAGCAAAGTATGCCAAATACATTGTATTTTAACTTTGTAAACATATTGGATCCATACCAACACTCAAAATGAAGTTTTGTGACTTTTGGCTCTTGGTGCATGCATGAAAATCAACATTTGCCCTAATTTTGAAGGAATTTTCGAGGGCCTTAGATTCCAAACTGTAAACACCCCAAATTTTCCCTCACTCATTCACACCATGGCTTGTGATCATCTCATATGCATAAACACAATCATATCATCTCATATCTCATTTTTGATTCACTGCATAGATTCTAAGTCATCTGCACCTAGGGTTTGTGATCTGAGCAATCCCAAAGCTTCTTGAGCCACTCCAAATGCAACCAATCACTTCAAAAGGGGTCCATATGTGTTCTTGTATCATATTACATCCTCTCAAGGTCAAGACTCCAAAAGAATCACAAGAACTAGGGTTTGGATGGATGCAGAGCCAAGATTGACTGCACAGATGACTTAGAATTAGGGTTTTGGTTTCAGAGGCCATAACCCCAAATTTTTTGGTCATTCTTGTTTCCATTGGTCTCTATATGGTATATGGAGTATGCATATCAATTTTCATGAAGAAATTCCTTGGGGAAGTCATCTGATCAAGGGTTGACTTTCTGGACAAGTCAGTGCAAAATCAGGGCATCTGAGGCCCCCAATGACCCAACCAATGGGTGATCTTCATCATTTTGAGTGTATATGATCTTTATTTGATCATGGAAGAAGGTTGAAGTTCATAGAAATCAAGAATTTGGAAGTTTTGCAAATGTTGACTTTTTGGGCATAGTTGACTTTTCAAGAATGCTTCATTTTAGGTCATTTTTCAAGCCTTGATTCTTGATCCAAAAATGCTTCAAATGAAAAAACTTTGGTCATGAAAGTTGTAGATCTCATCTTTCCCTTTTCAAAAAGTACAAGAACATGATCAAACTCTTCTTGGATCAAAAGTTATGGTGTGACAAAGTTGGCAAAAATCATTGATTTTCAAGATGTGCACCAAGTGTGAAAATTGCAAAATCATGTACCAAGGCAAATTGCAACTTCTAATTGGCATCAAACCCTCACATAAACATCATGTAAGTCCTAAAATTCAGAATGGACTAGGCATTGCTCATGTTTCATGGCTTTTGGGACAAGATCTTTCCATGTGAACCATAAAGCAACAACTTGCAAAAACCCATGATCACACTTCCCACAACTTGCAACCTTGGATGCTGACTTTGGCTAGCCTTTCCCCTCACCCTTGCTGCGCAGCCCATGCCTTGTACTAGCCTAGATCATGAGCCATACTTCTCTTACACAAAAGGTGGACTTTGAGCAAAAGCAAACTTACCAATCACTATAGGCCAGGTCACATCATCTGACCTATAGGATTAAAATACAATATCCCTTGGCAAGCCAAAGATATGAAGAAGCAAGGCTGAAACCATTCACAACAACACATTCACAAAACACACCCCAGCTGCAAATTGCTTCGAATCTCTCTGCCCAGCCACAAAACACTCAAACCATTTTCACCATTCAACTCACCATGCCTCATTGAGTAGAAACCAGCAAGAACACAGGCCTGAAACCAACCACAAAACCACTTCACCATTTTCACCTCAGCCTGCATTTCTCTTCGAATCACCTTCCACAGCTTACAAACATCCAAACAAACTTTACAAAGCTTCTCCACTCACCATCTGGACCACAAACAACCCTTCACCATTGCCAGAAACAGCCTGAAACTCCGTTGCCATTTTCAACTAAGCTTGAGCAGAAGCTGCTCAAACTCTTCATTCAGCCAACATAAATTCCTCTTGAGCATTCAAGCATCACCAGAGGGTTAAATGGAGTGGTTTTCATCAAGAGGAGAGGCCAGAAAGTCATCAGAGTGAAAGCTTCGAATCTCAGGTAGCTCAAGAATTATTTTTCCAGAAATCGTTTTTCATGTTATAAACTTGTTCTCTATGCTTCACTGAGTATCCTGGTGCTTTTGGTTTTTGAAATGGTGTTGAAATGAGTATTTAATTAGCTTCTGAAACTCTGTGACCTAGAAATTTGTTTTGTTCGATTCATGGATTCCAGGAAGAATAAATTGGTTTTGAGTGAGGGTTTTGGTTCGTGAGTGGTTAAGGATCATTTCCCAATTCTTAGATTTCATTTTAGTTAGGTTTTTGGGGTTTTGGGGATTTTCAGGGGAGATGCTGGCCGGAGAAGACGACCGGAAGTCTTCTCCGGCCACCTGAAAGTCATTTGTGCCCTAATCGTGTAATTAATTCCCATTTGAATTTGGACCGTTGGATGCGTTGAAAGCGTTGACCTCCCGCGTGTGTGTGTGGTCCAGATCTGTTTGATTAGCCCTAATCCACGTGTTTTATTTAATTAATCATAATTTAATTAATTAACCCAGAAGCAACATGGACCCTTGGATCTGGCGCGTGGTCAATCCATTTAAACTCAGACTCAATCCTGGCCATCCTTTCTGATTACTTTCATTTTATTCATTTTTAATTCATTTTCTTTTCATTTAAATTGCACAATTAATTTAAAATAGTAAAAAGTCTTAAAAAATTATGAAACTTTTTCTCTTAAGTTTTATTAATTTTCATGACACAAAAAATATTTTTATTTTATTTTTAGCATTTAAAAAGTATTTTTAAATATTTAAAAGATTATTTTTAATTGATTAATGAGAATTAATTTATTAAAAATACTTTTAAGTATCTAAAAATCACCAAAAAATTCATGAAATGTTCTAAGACATTTAGAAACATTGTCCAACCTTCAAACCAAATTTCGTTTTTGATCTTGATGCATTTTAAGAATTTTTCATTGAATTAAATCATTTTTTATGCATTAATTTGATTCAAAGTTCAAAAATTCATTTCTGCCTTTTCATGAGGAGTTGGACATTGATTCTTTTTGCTTTGTTTTGTGTTTAGCATGTAGTTTCTAGGATAAAATGTCCATGTTTTGATTCCTCATTTTCAATTTGTTTGGTATTTCTTTTGTTTAGGAGCCCTAAAAACCCTAATAACTTAGAAAAATCATAACTTGAGATTGGTTAAGAGTTGAGACCTCCCCTTTGGACTTTGGTTTAGTATGGGTTTAGGGTTTCTTTGGTTGGCATTTTCCATTTTTTTTTATCTTAGGGTTTGCTTCTGATTTTGAGTTTTGTTTGATGTTGTTTCATAAACCCTAATTTGGGCTTTCTTTTGCATCCTTCTTGCATTCTCTTGCATAACATGACTTGCCATGACATTTCAAGCATCCATTTGATTCATTTGACATCTTAAGACATGTATAAAGCATGTTTGATCATTGCATCCCATATTTGCCATTTTGTTTGCCATGTATGTTTCATAACTTTTCATGTGTATCCATGCTTCTAAGCTTGCACCATTTGCATCCATAACCTTGTATGAATATTCTCATGCCTTGCCTCATGTTTATAGCACTCCATAGCATCATTATCATCATCAACATGCTTCTGGTTTTGTTTAGCATCATACCATTTCATCCCATTTTGCATTGCACTGCATTTCTTTCTAACATTTCAGGTGGTAAGTAAACTTGAGAAGTGAATTTGCCTTCACTCCTCATAACTTTTCTTTTCACCTCTCTTGCATCCATTGCTGCATTTTTGTTTGTGTTTGAGATTGAGCTTTCTCATGCTTCTTCCTCCCACTTTCTTTCTCCAAGTGACTTGACTTCTCGAGTGAAGCAAGTCACTTTGCTTCTCTTGATCCTGTTCATCTGCTTCCTGGTAGTTCCTCTGAAGATCTTCTTTTGCAAACCTCACAAACCTTAGGAACAACCATGTATGACAATGATTAGGGTTTTGATTAGTCTCCCCTCTTAGTTTTACCTTTGTGTCTCTTTTGAGTCATCTCTTCTCACCTCATAATCAGGGACTAAACCCTAAAGGCTTTAAGGCTTTGTGATTAAGCTTATGCCTGCATCCTTCTCTTAGGATGGAGTGTATAACTTTAATCCTAAGTGTTTAAACCCTTAATGTGTTTAAATCTCTTAATCAATTCATCTAATAATCATCAAGACATCACACTTGTAACTTGGGCCTTGCATTAGGGTTTTAATTCTTCCTTAACTGGTGAAGAAGGACTAACCCTAGTGTTAATGGACAAGTCCCCCTCAAGTTGTCTTACAAACCATAAAATTCACTTCTTCATCTTACCATTAAAAAAAATTTACTTAATCAAAGGCTTGTTTTGTCATGAGTTTAATCCCTAATCATGGATTAAGTTGAGGAGCTTTCCTCAGCTTAAACATTCTCATCTATTATCCTTCTATTAGGATGGTGTAATGAGTCTGTTTAATCCTTGATTATGGCTTAACCTCATTACTTAACACTAAACAAAAACGACAAAAACATCTAAATAATTACAAGTAGGTTAATGATCTTAATCCTACACCAAAGGTGATTAAGTGTGAGAATCTGACTTCACACTTAAGGTATTCTCATTACCCCTAATCAGAGGGAAGATGTGATGAGTTTACTAACCCATTGGTTTAGACTTAAGCTCATTAACTTATGACAAACATCAAAAAGCAATAAAAGACTGAAAACTCAAAAACAAACAATAATCGTCTCCTTCGGGATTCTTTTCTCATCTCATTCACTCACAAACGAGAACTTGCTTCTTCCGTCTAATGCAAGACAGTTTGCACCTGAGCCAGACAGGTCATACACTTGAGCATAGGCAAGTAAGCAGTTCACAAGTCAATTCATCTTTCAGTCTCTTTGGGTCGAACTACGGTGTTCTGACTTCCTCATTGCACGAGAGGATACGTAGGCATAACTTAACAGTTATCGAACAAAAGTCTCTGTATATTCCCCCTCTTTCCAGCTTTATTCTTTTAGCCTCATTATCATGAGCATCTCATTCCTGGTCTCACACTGACACTGTATATATCACACTTCACATTCTTTGCACTGACACCTGTACATCCTTTTCCAGCTCTTTTACACACAGATTGCACTGACACTACCCCTTTAAAACACAAATCTCTTAAGCGTGGATCCCGTCGAGTACGACGGACAATCTGGGTGCTAATACCTTCCCAGGTTGTAACCAACCCCCTTTCTCAGTCTCTCTGGTTCGCAACCGTCTTGTCCATCCTTTTTTAGGCCTATGCAGCATTGCCTTTCCTCCGGGATAAAAATGCCTAGCTGGCGACTCTATTCATCTCCAGTGAGTTCACGGCTGTGTGTTCTCACTGTCCCTTTCGCCGACCGTTCGCGTCTGTACCTTCATCTGATCCGTTTCATTTGTCGGGAGCGACACAAACCACACATGCTATGAAAAAGTACTTATACTTTTTGAAAATGGGAGGTCTTAATCTCCAACTTTCATGTTTGACTTTGGTCCATTTGAAGATTTTTCGATTAAGTTAAGGTCACTTGAATTTTAGGGCGAAAGTTGCCAAAAATGGAATTTCCTTAAAACCAACTTTGCACCAATTTTGCAAAAACCCTCAAAACGTCATGATTCTTGATCTTTGAACTTGCAAAACCTCTTATAACATTGTAAGAACATCCCTTGGCTAGAAAAATTAGGTTGGACCCCTTGAAACCACACAGTTGACGTTTTTTGAGGCACAGTTGACCAATTACTTCATCTGCAAGCAACTGAAGAATTTCCTGACTTCCACAAGGAATTTTCTCACCAAAATTGGTACCTAGGATCCTCTTGACATATAAAAGACTTTGCCTAAATGAAATGGCCAAAGTTTTGAGGTTTTGAAGCTTGAATCTCAAACCCTAGTTTAGGACCATTGTGTAGGAGCTTTGCCCTAACCTGGAATCCCTGATGATCTTCCAACCTTTTGAGCTTTTGCAAATGAACTTGAACTTGTAAATGCAATGTAAACCCCTCATATGACTTGTACAAATCCATTGGGCCCCTTGTCATGGCTTGTGATGCTTCAAGAACCTCCACAGATGATCATATGCCTAATGCTAGGTCACGAGAAATGTTATGCCTCATCTTTCCATGCTAGGATTCTAAGAAAATGATATGTTCATGATGAATATGATGTGATATGATGCTTAAAATGAAGAGGGCAAATTTGGGGTGTTACAGCTGCCCATATTCAAACAACTGCTAATCTGAAAAGGACGGTAGCACGGGCTATCGACCGTTCAAGATAAACTGTGGTTGAATACCAAGAAGACCTGAAATTTGCACTCCGACGAAGAATGCAAATGGAAATAAACCCAATCAAATGACGCTTTGGTGACTGTAGTGGAGAGAAAGCAGACGAGCTCCTTCCATGTTGAAACTGTTATCTGGAATAAGAATACTTTGACAGACGAGTCTTCTTCGAACAATCCTGTGACGCCAGGAGTTGGACATACAAGTCCTCACTGCAAAAACTTATGACTTGAGACAGACGAATCTCCTTCGGATATACCTGTTACGCCAGGACCGGCGATGCATTAAAGTCTGTGGGATAGACATGCATAAACAAGGTAGACGAACCCTCTTCATATATTATCCGTGGATATATTGTATAAGACAGACGAGTCTTCATCGAGCAAACCTGTTACGCCAGGTGCAACAATAATTAATTGGTGCTTGAGACAGACGAGCCTCCTTCAGATAATCCTGTTACGCCAGGACCGGTAACCATTTTGACGTTTGAAACCCACTGTCAGGACTTCAAACCTCTTCAATACAGACGAGTATTGGATAATCATCAAGATAACACAGACGAGTGCCAAAAGTCAATGATACAGACGAGTATTAGACGATGATCTAAGAAACACAGACGAGCACTTCAAGCAATGATACAGACGAGTATCAGCCACCAGTACAGACGAATACCAGAAATTCAAACACAGACGAGCATTTAGAGTAGCCATACCAATAAGTACCAAGATAGTCAGCAAATCCACACATACAAATATAAGCTAACACAGACGAGTGTGAGGGATGATACAGACGAGTATCCAAACAAAGCCGACGATCTTCAAACAGATAATAAACACAGACGAGTGCCGGAGAATGAAGACGAGCAATCAGAAATATTACAGATACCAGAACATCAAAACAAAGATGAGTGCTGGAAATTGCAGACGAGCAAACAACAAATATCATATACCAAACACAGACGAGTGCTGAGAAGTGCAGACAAGCACTATCAAATGTCAAACACAGACGAGTGTTGAAAATTGAAAACGAGCAACAACAAAGATTACATATCAAACACAAACGAGTGCTGGAAATTGCAGACGAGCAATATCAAGGTAATCATGGACCACTGCTGGGGAAAGCAAACGAGCAATACCAAAGTGATAACACAGACGAGTGTTGAAAGATGCAGACGCGCAACAATAAAGTACGAACACAGATGAGTGTTGGAGAAGTGCAAACAAGCAAACAACAAATATCAGATACCAACCACAGACGAGTGTTGGAAATTGCAGACGAGCAGACAACAAATATCAAACACAGACGAGTGTTGAGCAATTCAGACGAGCAACATCAAAGTGCAAACACAGACGAGTGTTGAGCAATGCAGTCGAGCAACAGCGACGTGCCCTGATTGGCAATAAGATTCACAACTCTGCACGGGAGAACCAGGTCAAGAGTTTTGGACGATGCTTAACTCTGACTGGGGATGAACAACTGCTTGTGTCATCACATTGACCAAAAATAAATTGGCAACTTCTCTGGGGAATATTTCACTAATGGGAGTCAAACATGAACCCTGTGGGGAAGGATCATCTTCAGACTTGGCTGGGAAAGATGCTTTAGCAATGCTCTAGACGGGGAGAGAATTTTGCTAATTCTCAGCTCTGTGGGAACATCAGGCATTCAGCCTTCTGCTGGGCACTCCACTGGGGAATAATAAACTTCTTGGGCTATCTGCCAAGACTTAGCTGGGGAAGAATTCTGCTTGGGAGAATGTGACTCCATCCTGCAACCTGCAACAACAGAAAACACAAGTGTGCCCCGGGGACTTGCATGGCATGATCTGTTCATCCAGCGTCACCCGACACTCAAAGAGGGTTTCAAATGTTTCCCTGCAATGTCATTTTCTTTCAAATTATCACCATGTTTTAGATGCAATTCTATTTTTGCCAAAAATCAGGACATTTTGCAAACAAAAATAAACACAACACAACTTTTTGACTGAATATTCTTTTTATTGAAAGGCCTCTGAATAGTCAAAGATTTACATCGGGAAGCAACCACATGGAAAGAGGTAGCCACCATAAAATTGAGAAAAGAAACTATCCTAATGGCAATGGGCACGGCATCCCAATGAGTTCCATTTCTGCTATGACCAGCATGTCTTCAAAGCTCTCCTTTCTTGCCTTTGCTTTCTGGGAAGATGAAGGGACTGATTCCTACCCTTATGATATTGTCAAGTTGTACGAAACGATGATGTGGTTCAGATTACTCGGATCGCAGTTGTTCGCTCATTCCCTTGTTTTGCGTGGATCGCCCTTTCGGGTTTTCAATCCACCGGGATACCCTTTTTTGCCTGAGCTGTCCAATGTGGCTTTTCAACTCAGCGGGTGTATACTTTTTTTTATTTCCCTAACTTTTGCCCGAGCTTTTTATTCTGTATTTAGCTCGCCGGGATGCCCTTTTTTTGCCTAGACTTTAATTCTGTTTTTGTGTCCAGCGGGTCTTTTTACGCGAAGTATTTTTTAACTGCGTCCGAGTTAACAGGGGACTGGAAGTCATCTCCATCCATAGTGGTAAGCATCAGTGCTCCTCCTGAAAAGACTTTCTTCACTATGAATGGTCCTTCGTAGTTTGGGGTCCACTTGCCCCTGTGATCTAAACCTGGAGGAATGATCCTTTTCAGCACAAGCTCTCCCACTAGAAACTCCCGAGTACGTACTCATTGGTCGAATGCTCACTTCATTCTCCTCTGATAAAGCTGAACATGACAGATAGCCGCTAATCTCTTTTCCTCAATTAGACATAGCTGATTGTAACGAGCACACACCCATTCATCCTCATTAAGCTTCACATCCATCATCACACGCAATGAAGGAATCTCAACTTCAACGGGCAAGACTGCCTCCATACCATATACCAGAGAGAAGGGAGTTGCCCCAATTGACGTCCTGACTGACATTCGGTACCCATGCAGCGCAAATGGTAACATCTCATGCCAATCTTTGTAAGTGACAACCATTTTTTGCACAATCTTCTTGATATTCTTGTTTGCTGCCTCTACCGCACCATTTATCTTTGGTCGTTAAGGAGAAGAATTGTGATGTTGAATCTTGAAGTCCTGACATAACTCTGCCATCATCTTGTTGTTCAAGTTAGAACCATTGTCAGTAATGATCCTTTCGGGCACTCCGTATCTGCAAATGATATCCCTTTTCAAAAATCTGGCTACCACTTGACGAGTGACGTTGGCATAAGATGCTGCTTCCACCCATTTTGTAAAGTAATCGATCGCAACCAAGATGAAGCGATGACCATTTGAAGCAGTAGGCTCTATCTTCCTGATCATGTCAATGCCCCACATAGAAAAGGGCCAAGGAGATGACATGACGTTGAGCGGGCTTGGAGGAACATGCACTTTGTCTGCATAAATCTGGCACTTGTGGCACTTACGAGCGAATGAATAACAGTCTGCATCCATTGTCATCCAGTAATACCCCGATCTCAATAATTTCTTTGCCATAGAATGCCCTCCTGCATGGGTACCAAAAGATCCCTCGTGGACTTCCTGCATTAACAGGCTTGCTTCGTGTCTATCCACGCATCTGAGCAAGACCATGTCAAAGTTTCTCTTGTATAAAACCCCGTCTGTATTCAAGAAGAAGCTAGCAGCAAGTCGCCTTAAGGTCTTCTTATCATTGGAAGTTGCCCCAGCTGGGTATTCTTGCTTTTCCAGGAATAGCTTGGTGTCAAAATACCAAGGTTTCTCATCAGACACGAAGTCTACAGAGAAAGCATGAGCTGGAGCGTCAAGCCTGGAGATGTCAATTCTGGGTACATAATTCCAACACAAGACTTTGATAGACGAAGCAAGAGTGGCCAATGCGTCGGCAAACTGATTTTCATCACGTGGTATGTACTGAAGCTTAACTGTCGTGAAGAATGTCAACAGTTTTCTAGCATAATCCCTGTATGGAATTAAATGCTCTTGATGCACGTACCACTTGCCGGTAACCTGGTTAATAACGAGGGCTGAATCTCTGAATATATCGAGGTTCTTAATCCGAAGATTAATAGCCTCCTCTATTCCCATTATACATGCCTCATATTCCGCTTCATTGTTGGTGCAGCCAAAAGTAATTCTGGCAGCGAAGGGAAAGTGAACACCTTCGGGAGTAATAAGAACGACACCAACTCTACGTCCATTGATATTCACTGCCCCATCAAACATCAACTTCCATTTGGATTCAGGGTCTGGCCCCTCCTCCGGAAGTGGTTCCTCGCAATCGTTTGCTTTGAGGTACATGATGTCCTCATCAGGGAAATCAAACTTCATTGGCTGATAATCATCTTCAAGAGGTTGCTGTGCAAGGTAGTCTGACAATACACTTCCCTTGATGGCTTTCTGAGAAGTATACTGGATGTCATATTCTGTTAAAATCATTTGCCACCTAGCAACCCTTCCGGTTAACGCTGGAACCTGTTTTGATTGAGCAACATATGACCTCTAAAGCTGGAATCCCTGGCTTTCATCTGGACTTCTTAATTTCTCAAGCTACCCTGAAAGCTTCTGTAGGAGAGTGGAAAGCTGTCTGTGCTTTACTGGCCTTGAGTATATATGGAATTGTATTGTTTGCAGATGAGCCTCGATTCATTAGCAAGAATGCAATCCATCTGTTCATCTTGAAGAACCCAGTGCCCACTTTATTAGGGGATCTCTACTATTCAGTGCATCAGAGAAATGAAAAGCAGAGGGGGAGGTTAGTGAGGTGTTGTGCTCCATTGTTCCACACTTGGCTTCTCAGGCATCTACCCAGGACAAATGCATTTCTGAACCCTCATCAGCAGAGCAACTGGGCTAAGAGACTCACTGTTCTAACTTCAGCTGACATCAGATGGTGCACTCAGAGCACCAAAGGCAGGGATATCATCACCAGCTGTGGGCATTTTCCTAATGTGCCCCTAATAGGAGTTAAGGGTAGTATTAATTACAACCCTCTGCTGTTCAGAAGGCAACTGGGCTATGCACTGGTCCATACTCCTAAGGCACAGGACTTGGTGGAAACTCTTTATTGTGAGAACAAGATTAATCTGACTGTTGTTAGGCAGGCTGCCTGGGCCTGGGATAATGTTCAAATCAAGGGAGTAACCATCCTGGGGAAGTGTAACAATGTGGCATCAGCACAATACAATGAGTGGTCCCGTGCCAGGGCCCAGTTCTCTGGAATGCCCTTTACCATAGAAGACATGCCTGAGTCATCTTCAGCACCACCCCCTGCCACTATCAGTTTGGAGGAGTTTGAGAGCTTGAAGGAAAGAAATGAGAAGTTAACCCAGGCTTTGCAGAAGACCCTCCGGGAGAGGAGTGAAGGTATGAGGGAGATTGAGAGATTGGAGAAGTTGAGAGTGGAGCATTTGACTAAGATTGAAAAGTCTGGGGATTATATTAAAAAGTCTAAGGCTGGTGAACAGATTCTGAAGAATGCTTGCAAAGAAGCCCAGTTCCAGAGAGCAAGGACAGACTTGTATTTGAAGGAGAGCCAAGCCCGGTGGGTCAGGATCACCGAGGCCCGTACTCTGGAGGACAAGAGAGTTCAAGACAAGATGGAGCAACTGGAAGCTAGTGCAAAAGTACAGCAAGAAGCCTTGGCAGCAGCCCAGAGGGAGATATCAGAGCTGAAAATCAAAGCAGGGGTGAAGAGGTCCAAGGACCAAACTCAGCACAAAAAGCTAGCAGCAGCTGTTACGACCCGGAATCTCCTCATCAGGAATCTCACGGAGCGTCCGGCTGATCCTGTGACCGAAGCACTTCTCAAGGAAGTTCGTGAGGATGAGTTTGGTCTTGGTGTTTGACCATTTGTTTGTTGTTGCTTTCTTTCCATGTACTTTTATTTTGTAATGTATTTTGACCCCTTAGGGGGCTTGTGTTGTAAAATGAACAAGTTGTAGTATTTCACCTTCTGTAATATATTTGTGTTAGTTTTGTTCCATCCAAGTTTCACTTCGAAAGCAACATCAACTGCATCTTCAGGGGTCTGGAAGGGTCAAAACTGAAGGCCAAACCGGATACCTTGAGAACAAATAAGCATAACTGCATTGCATGCTAACCCTTTGTTTGTTTTGTAGGTTTTGTTTTATTGTTGCTAACCTCTGTTGTGATGCCTCAGGAACTATTGCTAGACGCCGAGTTTTTCCCCTCAACCGTCCGCACCGTTATCCAACCCGAAACAACCTTCCGGGAATTCAGATGGATCAGATGCAGCAGGACCTTACTGAGGTCAGAAATCAAATGGCAAATGAAAGGCTAGAGATGAGGAACCAAATGACTCAGTTTATGGAAGTTATGAACAACATGGCTCAGAGCCAGGAAAGATTGAGGGCCATGGTGGAAAGGCAGAATCAAGAGGATCCACATATAGGGACTGCCGGTACCAGTAACAATGAAAGGGTACAACCTCACGTCAACCCTCCGGTATTTGGACCACACCTCCACCCTGAGGTCAATATTCCAGCAAATGTTCAAGGGACTGCCACCGCAGCCATGGTACTACAAGAAGATCCTCAGGAGGACCAATTCACAGTAATGGGTGGTGGGGAAGAAGCTTACGATAGAAGGTTGGAAGAGATAGCCGAGAAGTTAAGATCCCTAGAGTCTCAAAACTCTTTGGGTTTTGACGTGATGGATATGGGCTTGGTAGACGGGGTCAGGATCCCCCATAAGTTCAAGCCTCCTTGTTTCGAAAAGTATAACGGGACTTCATGCCCCCGGACTCATTTACAATCATTTCTGGGAAGGCTGAAGGCCTATACTATGGATGAGAAGCTCTGGATGTTCTATTTCGAAGACAGCTTAACTGGAGCGTCAAGAGAATGGTACTCTCACTTGACAAGGGCAACTATTAGATGCTGGAAGGACCTAGCAGAGGCCTTCATCAGACAGTATCAGTATAACTTAGATATGGCACCCAACAGGACCCTCCTAATGGGAATGTCACAGTCGTCAAGGGAAAGTTTCCGAGAATATGCCCAGAGATGGAGGCAATTGGCTGCTGCTGTTCAGCCACCTATGTCTGAACGGGAAATGGCAGATATGTTCATGAACACCCTTCAGGGAACTTATATTGACAGGCTGGCTGCTTTCTCTTCCACTAGCTTTGCAGATGTTGTCATAGCTGGGGAGAGAATTGAAAGCCTATTAAAAATGGGAAAGATCTCAGACAACGGTGCAAGCTCGTCCAGTAGTACAAGAAAGCCTTTTGCAGGACCGAGAAGAACTGGCGAGACCAATGCCATCCACACCAACAGGGGCAGGCCCCAATATGTTCAAAGGTCAATAGCAGTAGTCACCATTCCTGCTCCAGCTCATCCTCAACCTGTCTATCAACCTCCTCAGCAAAACTATCAGCCGCAACCTCAGTACCATCAGCAAAGTCAGTATCCTCCAAGAAATTACAACAACAGCAACAGCAACAGCAATAATCAGCAAAGGCCATTCCAGCAAAGGCCATCTCAAGCTAACAGAGTGATCGACCCGATCCCAATGCCCTATGCTACCTTGTTGCCACAACTCCTGAAACTCAACCTAGTTGAGCTAAGGACGCTGGCGCCTCCAGATCCCAACAGTCTACCAAGGAATTATGACTCCAACGCTAGGTGTGCCTTTCCTTCGAACGCACCTGGCCACAGTACGGAAAAATGCAGGGCTCTGCATATGAAGGTACAAGACCTGGTAGACTCCAAAGCTCTGAATTTCGCACCACCACCCAATGTCAACAAAAATCCTATGCCAAATCATGGTGGTCCCCGAATTAACGCTATTGAAGAAGACAAACCGTCTTATTTAATAACGAGTGTGGGACATATCAGGACACCATTGGTAGAGATCAAGGCTCAGCTCTTGGAATGCAACATGTTCCCAGGATGCGAATTGGGTTGTGCTTACTGCAATATCTCGGTAAATGGGTGCGATAATTTGAGAAATGGCATAGATGGCCTTATCCAGAGTGGCCAACTTCAGATCACCACATCATTTCCAACAAATCCAGCAATCTCATCAGCAACGGTTTCAGAACCTCCTACAACTGCAACAACTATTGTTCCTGACAATTCTTCGGTTTCATCAACAAGTACTTCATCTGTCATTTCAACTGATCTGATATCAATGAATGTTCCTTCTACAACTCCAGCACCACTCCATTTTGAAGCTCCTACAACAACAACATCCACACTCCCGACAATGTCTCCTACAACACCAGCAACAAATCATGAAGACGTCTCAACTGTCACCATATTCTACGATCCTGAAAACAACTCCGCCTACAACTCAGAAGGTGCTGCTCCCACTAGAGCACCAGTTACAATTTATTACGATCCACAGACTATCACAATTCCTTCAACAGCTGCAATCAGTCCAGTCACCATCACGGTGCCTGGACCCGTACCTTATGAAAGCAGTAATGCCATCCCCTGGCATTACGGCTCTGACTTGTACTGTGAAGGACAAAGAATCACTTTTGAATCATCAACCCCTGCACTACAAATTGATAATGTGGGCGGAGGCGGAGGCTTCACTCGAAGCGGACGTCTTTTCGCTCCACAAATCCAGAGACCCACAGCCGAAGCAGAAGCTGCTGCCAAGGCAAAAGGGAAGAGCCCTGTGCAGGAAGATCAAGCTGTCAAGGAAGCTTTGAAGACACCATTCGATCAAGAGGTTGATGATTTCATGCGAATCATCAAAAAGAGTGATTATAAAATTGTGGATCAGCTTCACCAGACGCCATCCAAGATCTCTATCCTCTCACTGCTTATGTGCTCCGAAGCCCATCGGAATGCACTACTCAAAGTCCTGCACGCAGCTTACGTGCCTGAAGAGATCACTGTCAATCAGCTGGAGGCAGTAGTTGGAAATGTTAATGCTAGTCACGGACTAGGGTTCACCAATACTGATTTGACAACGGAAGGCCGCAACCACAACAAAGCCTTGCACATAACCATGGAATGCAAAGGTGCTGTCCTTTCACATGTGCTGGTAGACACGGGGTCATCCCTTAATGTCCTACCTAAAAAAGCTCTGGTGAAGCTAGAATATGACGGATTGGCGTTGAGACCCAGCAACCTGGTGGTGAGAGCTTTTGATGGCTCAAAGAGATCGGTTCTGGGAGAGATTGAGCTGCCCGTAACGATTGGCCCGCAGACCTTTAAAACTATCTTCTACGTGATGGATATAGAGCCCGCCTACAACTGTTTATTGGGTAGGCCATGGATTCACGTCGCTGGTGCCGTGACATCCACCCTTCACCAGAAGTTAAAATATGAGTGGGAGGGTCAGATCGTTACAATCTGTGGGGAAGAGGACATTTTTGTCAGCCACCTGGCAACCTATAAGTACATTGAGATGGATGGGGAGATCCATGAAACAATGAGCCAGGGGTTTGAAGCCTTGAATGTGAATGAAACATCTGCTGTGTCTGGTACTTCGATATCATCATACCAACAAGCCCGGAAGGTTGTTGAGGAAGGAACTGCCCAAGGCTGGGGCAAGCTGCTATCGGTAGAGAAGAAAGAAGACAGATTTGGGTTGGGTTACAAACCAACTCAACAAGATCAAGCAGCGGCTGCGAAAGAGCCCAACTTTGTGAGTGGGGGGATGCTTACCCCTGATGCCATCAACTGTCTGGAAGACGAGCTGGAAGAGGAACGCAACCTGGAAAGCTGGATTCGTCCAAAGATCCCGGGGAGCAGTGTCTCGAACTGGTCTTCCCAGGAAATTATAAGAGTTACTCACGCAGAGTAATTATTATTTCCTGTATTTTTATAAGCATGCATCAAAGTCTTGCATCTTGCCCAAGATGACAAGGCTCATTTTGTAATCGGGCCATCTGTACTTTTTGTGCAAACAAGATCAATTAATGAAATATCAGACATCTTTTTGCAAACGAGTCTTTTCCTTTTCGTTCACTGTTTTTCCATTTTTCTTTTTGTACAAAAATAAATGGCGGTGTTTTCAAAATGACAACTTCATTTCACTTTTCTAAATAAAGATTAAAATCAAGTCACTAAAATGAACAAACTTAACCCTTGCAGAGAGTACCTTCCAGACAGCACCGACAACAGCACGGCTATGACTTCATATGACTTTGACAATCCAATCAATCAAGCTAATGAAGGGGTTGAAGAAGAATATGAGCTTCCTGAAGAGCTAGCCAGGTTGTTGAAACAAGAGGAAAAGGTTATTACTCCTCACCAGGAGGAGGTTGAAGTGATCAATCTTGGTACAGATGAAGACGTGAAAGAAGTTAGAATCGGGGCCTGCCTGCAAGACTCAGTGAAGAGACAACTGATAGGCCTGCTTCAAGAGTATGTAGATGTGTTTGCTTGGTCGTACCAAGATATGCCTGGGTTGGATACCGATATCGTCATGCACAAGCTGCCATTAAAAGAAGAATGCCCGCCAGTTAAACAGAAATTGCGCCGCACTCGCCCAGACATGGCTATGAAAATCAAAGAGGAGGTACAAAAGCAATGGGACGCCGGGTTCCTTGCTGTAACTAGCTATCCGCCGTGGGTTGCTAACATAGTACCTGTGCCTAAGAAAGACGGAAAAGTAAGAATGTGTGTTGACTACCGGGATCTGAACAGAGCCAGCCCGAAAGATGACTTCCCATTACCTCACATTGATGTATTGGTGGATAACACGGCTCAGTTCTCGGTATTCTCCTTCATGGATGGATTTTCAGGATACAACCAGATTAAGATGTCACCTGAAGACATGGAGAAGACAACATTCATTACACCTTGGGGCACGTTCTGCTACAAAGTGATGCCATTCGGACTGAAGAATGCTGGTGCAACATATCAACGGGCTATGGTGACACTATTCCACGATATGATCCATAAAGAAATAGAATGTTATGTGGATGATATGATCGCCAAGTCCCTTACAGAGGAAGATCACCTGGTGAATCTGCTCAAGTTATTCAAACGTCTGAGGAAGTACCAACTGAAGTTGAACCCCAACAAATGCACATTCGGGGTAAGATCTGGTAAGCTGCTGGGTTTTATTGTAAGCGAGAAAGGGATTGAAGTTGACCCTGATAAAGTCAAAGCCATCCAAGAGATGCCTGCACCGAAAACTGAAAAAGAAGTTCGAGGGTTCTTAGGTCGGTTGAACTACATCTCACGGTTCATATCTCACCTTACAGCAACCTGCGAACCCTTGTTCAAGCTGTTAAGAAAGGAACAGACGGTCAGGTGGAACGAAGACTGCCAGAAGGCTTTTGACAAGATCAAGGAATATCTGCAAGAACCTCCAATCCTTATGCCACCAGTTGAAGGAAGACCTCTGATAATGTATTTGACAGTATTAGAAGAGTCGATGGGGTGTGTGCTGGGCCAGCATGACGAGTCTGGTCGAAAAGAGTATGCAATATACTACCTAAGCAAAAAGTTTACCGACTGTGAACAACGTTATTCACTGCTCGAGAAAACTTGCTGTGCTTTAGCGTGGGCTGCTCGCCGACTAAGACAGTATATGTTGACCCACACTACTTTATTGATCTCAAAAATGGACCCAGTCAAGTACATATTTGAGAAGCCAGCTCTTACCGGACGGGTTGCAAGATGGCAAATGATTCTCACCGAATACGACATACAGTACACATCTCAGAAAGCCATCAAGGGCAGTGTACTATCTGAATATCTTGCTGAGCAACCCATTGATGACTACCAGCCTATGAGATTTGACTTCCCTGATGAAGACATCATGTTCATTAAAGCAAGAGATCATGAAGAGCCTATTCACACTGAAGGGCCCGACCCGGAAGAAGAATGGACTATGATGTTCGATGGGGCTGTTAACATGAATGGTCGTGGTGTTGGTGCAGTACTCATTACACCCAAAGGAGTTCACATGCCTTTCTCGGCAAAGCTCACCTTCAACTGCACTAACAACGAAGCTGAATACGAAGCTTGCATTATGGGTCTTGAGGAAGCCATTGACCTCAGGATCAAGACATTGACTGTATTCGGAGATTCAGCTCTGGTAGTTAATCAAACCAACGGAAAATGGTACACCCACCAGGATCATCTGATACCTTACAGGGATTATACAAGAAGGTTATTGACTTTCTTCACTACGGTCAAGCTTGAGTATATCCCTCGGGACGAGAATCAGTTTGCAGATGCTCTTGCTACTATTTCATCCATGATCAAAGTTCAAGCTGCTAACTTTGTACCTCAGATTTCAGTGTCCAGACTTGATAGACCAGCATATGTGTTCGCAGCAGAAGTTGTCAAAGATGATAAGCCTTGGTTCCATGACATTAAATGCTTCTTGGAGGATCAAACATACCCCCCTGGGGCATCTTCCAATGATAAGAAGACTTTGAGAAGGCTTGCTGGTAGTTTCTTTCTGAACACTGATGGGTCTTTATACAAGAGGAACTTTGATATGGTACTCCTCAGATGTGTTGACAAGACGGAAGCAGAGTTGTTGATGCATGAAGTGCATGAAGGATCCTTTGGTACCCATGCAGGAGGGCATGCCATGGCTAAGAAATTGCTAAGGTCAGGTTATTACTGGATCACAATGGATGCAGACTGTTATGCCTATGCCAGAAAATGCCACAAATGCCAGATCTATGCAGATAAGGTGCATGTGCCTCCCAATCCTTTGAACATCATGTCTTCACCATGGCCCTTTGCCATGTGGGGCATTGATATGATCGGCAAGATTGAGCCAACTGCTTCAAATGGCCACAGATTCATCCTGGTCGCCATTGACTATTTCACCAAGTGGGTTGAAGCAGCCTCATATGCAAATGTTACAAGGCAAGTGGTAGCCCGATTCCTAAAGAGAGATATCATCTGTCGATACGGAGTGCCCGAGCGAATCATTACTGATAATGGTTCCAATCTAAACAATAAAATGATGGCAGAACTGTGCCGGGACTTCAAAATTCAACATCACAATTCTTCTCCTTACAGGCCAAAGATGAATGGCGCTGTTGAGGCAGCAAATAAGAATATCAAGAAGATTGTGCAGAAGATGGTAATCACTTACAAAGATTGGCATGAAATGCTACCGTTTGCCTTGCATGGGTACCGCACGTCAATCAGAACATCCACTGGGGCAACGCCGTATCAACTTGTGTATGGTATGGAGGCAGTCCTACCTGTTGAAGTTGAATTACCCTCTTTGCGAGTATTGATGGATGTTAAGCTGAACGAAGAAGAATGGGTTAGGTCCCGATACGAACAACTGAGTCTGATCGAAGAGAAAAGATTGGCTGCAATCTGTCATGGGCAGCTATATCAGAAGAGAATGAAGAGAGCCTTCGATCAGAAAGTCAGGCACCAAGAGTACCAAGTGGGAGATCTTGTGCTGAAGAGAATCCTCCCTCCTCATACAGACCACAGGGGCAAGTGGACTCCAAATTATGAAGGACCATTTGTTGTAAAGAAAGTTTTCTCTGGTGGAGCACTGATGCTCAGCACCATGGATGGCGAAGATTTCTTGTCCCCTGTGAATTCAGATGCAGTTAAAAAATACTTCGCATAAAATGACCCGCTGGACACAAAAACAGAATGGAAGTCCAGGCAAAAATAGGGCATCCCGGCGAGTCAAAAACAGAATAAAAGACTCGGGCAAAAAATAAGGGAAATAAATGAAAAAATGTACACCCGCTGAGTTGAAAAGCCGCATTGGACAGCTCAGGCAAAAATGGGTATCCCGATGGATTGAAAACCCGAGAGGGCGATCCATGCAAAAATAAGGGAATAAGCGAACGACTGCATTCTGAGTTCGTCTGTATCACTTACAACTTGGAAAGCTTCTAAAGGATCAAGTTTCAATCAGAATCAACCTTCTTCAGAAAGCAAGACGAGAAGAACGTCAAAAGTCATACGAGTCATAGCAAAAGAGGAAGCTCTTTTGAAAGCGTCGTCAACATCGCCGGCATTTTGTTTCTCAATTTGTAACAGTCTCCTCCTTTTAGGAGATTTGTTTCTTTGACTGTATCTTGCCAATTCAGGGCACACGAATTAATAAAATCAGATTTTCAGTCATGTCTCGTTTTATACATTTTATTTGCAAAACAATGTCTGATGTCTTAAAAGAAAAAACTGATTACATAAGTACAGATGTTCTTCTCTAAGAAAATAAAGAAACATGCTTGCAGGGAATATACTTACTCTCAGAAGTATCCTAACTCCTATGACGGAATCCAGTAAGGGATACCTCGGGATTATCTTGTGCGTTGTTCTATCTTTTTCAGGATTGCAGGTATCCAGAACACAACTTGGGGCATGAAAGCTTCACCCTCAGCAAGCTGGCAGATCAGTATCAACTCGGTCTATCTTCCATGTGGCACTGGAAGGTGCCCATTTCCCCAGCGAAGTTGCCAAATCAACATACACTGAAATGCTCTATCCCCAGCTGAGTTGCCTCTCATTACTCTCCCCAGCTGAGTGGCCAACAACTCTCCCAGCCGTAGTACCAATCATTCCTCCTCAGCAGAATGCAAGAATCAGGGAGTCATCTCCCCACAGAATCCTCAGCCTCTATTCAGAAGAGCAACGCACGAAGGAATCACAACAGAGTGAAGAAAGCTTCTACAACCCCAGCTGGGTCCCTCATTTATTGGAATAGGTCTCTCAAGTGACCTGTATCCCCAAGCAGATGCATCTCACCAGGTCTACCGACGATCTCATCCCCAGCTGGGATGTCCATTTCAAACGGATTAGCCAGAGATCTTCGCAGCAACGGGATCCAAGTCCCGGCTTGGTATCTTTTGCACAGTCATAGCATTCGCATCATATTATCCCCTCAGAGCGTAGCATTCCGTCTAATACGGAGCATTACGGCAAAAATCAAACATATAGCATAATCACAAGCCATGTTTTAAACTAACACTTGTGAATAATAACCATTCATCAACAATGTACAGAAAAATCCCCACCAGAGTCCCCGGCAAGAGCAGCTGCCTCACAATCACAAACACCAGTATATACTCCTTTTGGCACCCGTCCGTGCCATCTTTCCCCAGTAAAGCCGCCTGAACACTCTTTACAACAAAATCACCCGTATTACAGATACTTTCTGGCACCCGTCCGTGTCATAACTCCCAGCAGAAAGCCAAAGACATCCCCTTTGCACTCACATCTACTTGTATATACACTTTCCTGACACCCGTCCGTGTCATTTCCCCAGCGCAGTCGCTTATACTTTTACAACCCACATACTTGCTAATATTATTATACTTTGACACTCGTCCGTGTCACCCACCCCAGCAGTTAAACACTCATCTATACACCACTCGCTCTTATACAGATACTCATCCGTATCTTGTATATACCAGTTATATACCCACAAATTCAACAGTAGTCTTTGTTATTTGTTAACCAGTTGGTACTCGTCCGTACCGTCATCTCAGAACATTGCGTCTAGTGTTTGTTTCTACATGATACTCGTCCGTATCATAGTCTTAAGGATGCTCGTCCGCATCTTTAATCCATACACCGTGTCAAACACTTGTGTCTTCTTGAATATAGATACTCGTCTGCATTTACTATTTCCCCAGAAGAGTCCCTTCAGATGCAACACTCGTCCGTGTTCCTTGTTAACCAGTTGATACTCGTCCGTATCATCATCTCTGAACATGTGTCAGTTTGTTTCTACCCGATACTCGTCCGTATCGTGGCCTTAGGGATGCTCGCCCGCATCTTTAATCTATACACAATACCAAACACTCATACCCTTTGTTTCTTGGATGTGAACACTCGTCCGTGTTTACTATTCCCCAGTAGATCGCAAACAAATTTTCCTTTTTATCTGACACTCGTCCTGTGTCATGATAAATCCGAGAGCAGCCGTACCCTGCTGAGTGGTCGTCCTCCACTTCTTGATGGTCGTCCTCCATCATGCTCATCCGATGGCCGTCCCCATCGTTGATTTTAGCAGCCGTCCCCTGCTAGGTGGTCGTCCTCCACCCCTTTGATGATCGTTCTTCATCATTCTATCCAATAGCCGTCCCCATTGTTGATTTTGGTTATCTGACATTCGTCCTATGTCATGATAAGCCCCGAGAGCAGCCGTACCCTGCTGAGTGGTCGTCCTCCACTTCTTGATGGTCGTCCTCCATCATGCTCGTCCGATGGCCGTCCCCATCGTTGACCTTTTCTATCCGATGGCCGTCCCCATCGTTGATATTTTCGGCAGCCGTACCCTGCCAGGTGGTCGTCCTCCACCTTTGATGGCCGTCCCCATCATATTTCTTTTATCCCCAACAGAGCAGCCGCCCCCTGCTAGGTGATCGTCCTTCACCTTTGATGGCCGTACCCCATCATCTGTTTATTTCATTTATTCTTTAACCCGATGGCCGTCCCCGTCGTGGTCCTTTTTCCTTTTCTTTTAGCCCGATGGCCGTCCCCATCGTCGGTTACCTTGCTTTATGAACTTGATGGCCGTCCCCGTCATGTTTCATTAACTCCCAGAAAATTTTACAGCTTTACCTTGATGGCCGTCCCCATCATAATTTCTTATTTTTCCCAGCTAGTCGGCCGTCCCCGTCTTGGCTTTACCTTTTATCCCCAGCATGTCGGCCGTCCCCGTCATTGCTGTATTTTTCACACTTTGCCCAGCATGTCGGCCGTCCCCGTCATTGCTCTTTACCCAGCGGTCGTCCTCTGCTCGACGGTCGTCCTCCGTCACCCACACTTTACAATATACTTTATTTTCCTTTTACAATCTATATCCCTTTTCTTCTTCATTCTGTGAGTGCAAATTTTGGACTGTCTTTGGTATTCAATCACAAGTTATCTTGTTTGCCTGTTAAGCCGTTGCTTACATCCTGCACAGCTAACTCATGTTTGAATAGGGGCAGCTTTAAACACCCCAAATTTGCCCTCACTCATTCACACCATGGCTTGTGATCATCTCATATGCATAAACACAATCATATCATCTCATATCTCATTTTTGATTCACTGCATAGATTCTAAGTCATCTGCACCTAGGGTTTGTGATCTGAGCAATCCCAAAGCTTCTTGAGCCACTCCAAATGCAACCAATCACTTCAAAAGCGGTCCATATGTGTTCTTGTATCATATTACATCCTCTCAAGGTCAAGACTCCAAAAGAATCACAAGAACTAGGGTTTGGATGGATGCAGAGCCAAGATTGACTGCACAGATGACTTAGAATTAGGGTTTTGGTTTCAGAGGCCATAACCCCAAATTTTTTGGTCATTCTTGTTTCCATTGGTCTCTATATGGTATATGGAGTATGCATATCAATTTTCATGAAGAAATTCCTTGGGGAAGTCATCTGATCAAGGGTTGACTTTCTGGACAAGTCAGTGCAAAATCAGGGCATCTGAGGCCCCCAATGACCCAACCAATGGGTGATCTTCATCATTTTGACTGTATATGATCTTTATTTGATCATGGAAGAAGGTTGAAGTTCATAGAAATCAAGAATTTGGAAGTTTTGCAAATGTTGACTTTTTGGGCATAGTTGACTTTTCAAGAATGCTTCATTTTAGGTCATTTTTCAAGCCTTGATTCTTGATCCAAAAATGCTTCAAATGAAAAAACTTTGGTCATGAAAGTTGTAGATCTCATCTTTCCCTTTTCAAAAAGTACAAGAACATGATCAAACTCTTCTTGGATCAAAAGTTATGGTGTGACAAAGTTGGCAAAAATCATTGATTTTCAAGATGTGCACCAAGTGTGAAAATTGCAAAATCATGTACCAAGGCAAATTGCAACTTCTAATTGGCATCAAACCCTCACATAAACATCATGTAAGTCCTAAAATTCAGAATGGACTAGGCATTGCTCATGTTTCATGGCTTTTGGGACAAGATCTTTCCATGTGAACCATAAAGCAACAACTTGCAAAAACCCATGATCACACTTCCCACAACTTGCAACCTTGGATGCTGACTTTGGCTAGCCTTTCCCCTCACCCTTGCTGCGCAGCCCATGCCTTGTACTAGCCTAGATCATGAGCCATACTTCTCTTACACAAAAGGTGGACTTTGAGCAAAAGCAAACTTACCAATCACTATAGGCCAGGTCACATCATCTGACCTATAGGATTAAAATACAATATCCCTTGGCAAGCCAAAGATATGAAGAAGCAAGGCTGAAACCATTCACAACAACACATTCACAAAACACACCCCAGCTGCAAATTGCTTCGAATCTCTCTGCCCAGCCACAAAACACTCAAACCATTTTCACCATTCAACTCACCATGCCTCATTGAGTAGAAACCAGCAAGAACACAGGCCTGAAACCAACCACAAAACCACTTCACCATTTTCACCTCAGCCTGCATTTCTCTTCGAATCACCTTCCACAGCTTACAAACATCCAAACAAACTTTACAAAGCTTCTCCACTCACCATCTGGACCACAAACAACCCTTCACCATTGCCAGAAACAGCCTGAAACTCCGTTGCCATTTTCAACTGAGCTTGAGCAGAAGCTGCTCAAACTCTTCATTCAGCCAACATAAATTCCTCTTGAGCATTCAAGCATCACCAGAGGGTTAAGTGGAGTGGTTTTCATCAAGAGGAGAGGCCAGAAAGTCATCAGAGTGAAAGCTTCGAATCTCAGGTAGCTCAAGAATTATTTTTCCAGAAATCGTTTTTCATGTTATAAACTTGTTCTCTATGCTTCACTGAGTATCCTGGTGCTTTTGGTTTTTGAAATGGTGTTGAAATGAGTATTTAATTAGCTTCTGAAACTCTGTGACCTAGAAATTTGTTTTGTTCGATTCATGGATTCCAGGAAGAATAAATTGGTTTTGAGTGAGGGTTTTGGTTCGTGAGTGGTTAAGGATCATTTCCCAATTCTTAGATTTCATTTTAGTTAGGTTTTTGGGGTTTTGGGGATTTTCAGGGGAGATGCTGGCCGGAGAAGACGACCGAAAGTCTTCTCCGGCCACCTGAAAGTCATTTGTGCCCTAATCGTGTAATTAATTCCCATTTGAATTTGGACCGTTGGATGCGTTGAAAGCGTTGACCTCCCGCGTGTGTGTGTGGTCCAGATCTGTTTGATTAGCCCTAATCCACGTGTTTTATTTAATTAATCATAATTTAATTAATTAACCCAGAAGCAACATGGACCCTTGGATCTGGCGCGTGGTCAATCCATTTAAACTCAGACTCAATCCTGGCCATCCTTTCTGATTACTTTCATTTTATTCATTTTTAATTCATTTTCTTTTCATTTAAATTGCACAATTAATTTAAAATAGTAAAAAGTCTTAAAAAATTATGAAACTTTTTCTCTTAAGTTTTATTAATTTTCATGACACAAAAAATATTTTTATTTTATTTTTAGCATTTAAAAAGTATTTTTAAATATTTAAAAGATTATTTTTAATTGATTAATGAGAATTAATTTATTAAAAATACTTTTAAGTATCTAAAAATCACCAAAAAATTCATGAAATGTTCTAAGACATTTAGAAACATTGTCCAACCTTCAAACCAAATTTCTTTTTTGATCTTGATGCATTTTAAGAATTTTTCATTGAATTAAATCATTTTTTATGCATTAATTTGATTCAAAGTTCAAAAATTCATTTCTGCCTTTTCATGAGGAGTTGGACATTGATTCTTTTTGCTTTGTTTTGTGTTTAGCATGTAGTTTCTAGGATAAAATGTCCATGTTTTGATTCCTCATTTTCAATTTGTTTGGTATTTCTTTTGTTTAGGAGCCCTAAAAACCCTAATAACTTAGAAAAATCATAACTTGAGATTGGTTAAGAGTTGAGACCTCCCCTTTGGAATTTGGTTTAGTATGGGTTTAGGGTTTCTTTGGTTGGCATTTTCCATTTTTTTTTATCTTAGGGTTTGCTTCTGATTTTGAGTTTTGTTTGATGTTGTTTCATAAACCCTAATTTGGGCTTTCTTTTGCATCCTTCTTGCATTCTCTTGCATAACATGACTTGCCATGACATTTCAAGCATCCATTTGATTCATTTGACATCTTAAGACATGTAGAAAGCATGTTTGATCATTGCATCCCATATTTGCCATTTTGTTTGCCATGTATGTTTCATAACTTTTCATGTGTATCCATGCTTCTAAGCTTGCACCATTTGCATCCATAACCTTGTATGAATATTCTCATGCCTTGCCTCATGTTTATAGCACTCCATAGCATCATTATCATCATCAACATGCTTCTGGTTTTGTTTAGCATCATACCATTTCATCCCATTTTGCATTGCACTGCATTTCTTTCTAACATTTCAGGTGGTAAGTAAACTTGAGAAGTGAATTTGCCTTCACTCCTCATAACTTTTCTTTTCACCTCTCTTGCATCCATTGCTGCATTTTTGTTTGTGTTTGAGATTGAGCTTGCTCATGCTTCTTCCTCCCACTTTCTTTCTCCAAGTGACTTGACTTCTCGAGTGAAGCAAGTCACTTTGCTTCTCTTGATCCTGTTCATCTGCTTCCTGGTAGTTCCTCTGAAGATCTTCTTTTGCAAACCTCACAAACCTTAGGAACAACCATGTATGACAATGATTAGGGTTTTGATTAGTCTCCCCTCTTAGTTTTACCTTTGTGTCTCTTTTGAGTCATCTCTTCTCACCTCATAATCAGGGACTAAACCCTAAAGGCTTTAAGGCTTTGTGATTAAGCTTATGCCTGCATCCTTCTCTTAGGATGGAGTGTATAAATTTAATCCTAAGTGTTTAAACCCTTAATGTGTTTAAATCTCTTAATCAATTCATCTAATAATCATCAAGACATCACACTTGTAACTTGGGCCTTGCATTAGGGTTCTAATTCTTCCTTAACTGGTGAAGAAGGACTAACCCTAGTGTTAATGGACAAGTCCCCCTCAAGTTGTCTTACAAACCATAAAATTCACTTCTTCATCTTACCATTAAAAAAAATTTACTTAATCAAAGGCTTGTTTTGTCATGAGTTTAATCCCTAATCATGGATTAAGTTGAGGAGCTTTCCTCAGCTTAAACATTCTCATCTATTATCCTTCTATTAGGATGGTGTAATGAGTCTGTTTAATCCTTGATTATGGCTTAACCTCATTACTTAACACTAAACAAAAACGAAAAAAACATCTAAATAATTACAAGTAGGTTAATGATCTTAATCCTACACCAAAGGTGATTAAGTGTGAGAATCTGACTTCACACTTAAGGTATTCTCATTACCCCTAATCAGAGGGAAGATGTGATGAGTTTACTAACCCATTGGTTTAGACTTAAGCTCATTAACTTATGACAAACATCAAAAAGCAATAAAAGACTGAAAACTCAAAAACAAACAATAATCGTCTCCTTCGGGATTCTTTTCTCATCTCATTCACTCACAAACGAGAACTTGCTTCTTCCGTCTAATGCAAGACAGTTTGCACCTGAGCCAGACAGGTCATACACTTGAGCATAGGCAAGTAAGCAGTTCACAAGTCAATTCATCTTTCAGTCTCTTTGGGTCGAACTACGGTGTTCTGACTTCCTCATTGCACGAGAGGATACGTAGGCATAACTTAACAGTTATCGAACAAAAGTCTCTGTATATTCCCCCTCTTTCCAGCTTTATTCTTTTAGCCTCATTATCATGAGCATCTCATTCCTGGTCTCACACTGACACTGTATATATCACACTTCACATTCTTTGCACTGACACCTGTACATCCTTTTCCAGCTCTTTTACACACAGATTGCACTGACACTACCCCTTTAAAACACAAATCTCTTAAGCGTGGATCCCGTCGAGTACGACGGACAATCTGGGTGCTAATACCTTCCCAGGTTGTAACCAACCCCCTTTCTCAGTCTCTCTGGTTCGCAACCGTCTTGTCCATCCTTTTTTAGGCCTATGCAGCATTGCCTTTCCTCCGGGATAAAAATGCCTAGCTGGCGACTCTATTCATCTCCAGTGAGTTCACGGCTGTGTGTTCTCACTGTCCCTTTCGCCGACCGTTCGCGTCTGTACCTTCATCTGATCCGTTTCATTTGTCGGGAGCGACACAAACCACACATGCTATGAAAAAGTACTTATACTTTTTGAAAATGGGAGGTCTTAATCTCCAACTTTCATGTTTGACTTTGGTCCATTTGAAGATTTTTCGATTAAGTTAAGGTCACTTGAATTTTAGGGCGAAAGTTGCCAAAAATGGAATTTCCTTAAAACCAACTTTGCACCAATTTTGCAAAAACCCTCAAAACGTCATGATTCTTGATCTTTGAACTTGCAAAACCTCTTATAACATTGTAAGAACATCCCTTGGCTAGAAAAATTAGGTTGGACCCCTTGAAACCACACAGTTGACGTTTTTTGAGGCACAGTTGACCAATTACTTCATCTGCAAGCAACTGAAGAATTTCCTGACTTCCACAAGGAATTTTCTCACCAAAATTGGTACCTAGGATCCTCTTGACATATAAAAGACTTTGCCTAAATGAAATGGCCAAAGTTTTGAGGTTTTGAAGCTTGAATCTCAAACCCTAGTTTAGGACCATTGTGTAGGAGCTTTGCCCTAACCTGGAATCCCTGATGATCTTCCAACCTTTTGAGCTTTTGCAAATGAACTTGAACTTGTAAATGCAATGTAAACCCCTCATATGACTTGTACAAATCCATTGGGCCCCTTGTCATGGCTTGTGATGCTTCAAGAACCTCCACAGATGATCATATGCCTAATGCTAGGTCACGAGAAATGTTATGCCTCATCTTTCCATGCTAGGATTCTAAGAAAATGATATGTTCATGATGAATATGATGTGATATGATGCTTAAAATGAAGAGGGCAAATTTGGGGTGTTACAGCTGCCCATATTCAAACAACTGCTAATCTGAAAAGGACGGTAGCACGGGCTATCGACCGTTCAAGATAAACTGTGGTTGAATACCAAGAAGACCTGAAATTTGCACTCCGACGAAGAATGCAAATGGAAATAAACCCAATCAAATGACGCTTTGGTGACTGTAGTGGAGAGAAAGCAGACGAGCTCCTTCCATGTTGAAACTGTTATCTGGAATAAGAATACTTTGACAGACGAGTCTTCTTCGAACAATCCTGTGACGCCAGGAGTTGGACATACAAGTCCTCACTGCAAAAACTTATGACTTGAGACAGACGAATCTCCTTCGGATATACCTGTTACGCCAGGACCGGCGATGCATTAAAGTCTGTGGGATAGACATGCATAAACAAGGTAGACGAACCCTCTTCATATATTATCCGTGGATATATTGTATAAGACAGACGAGTCTTCATCGAGCAAACCTGTTACGCCAGGTGCAACAATAATTAATTGGTGCTTGAGACAGACGAGCCTCCTTCAGATAATCCTGTTACGCCAGGACCGGTAACCATTTTGACGTTTGAAACCCACTGTCAGGACTTCAAACCTCTTCAATACAGACGAGTATTGGATAATCATCAAGATAACACAGACGAGTGCCAAAAGTCAATGATACAGACGAGTATTAGACGATGATCTAAGAAACACAGACGAGCACTTCAAGCAATGATACAGACGAGTATCAGCCACCAGTACAGACGAATACCAGAAATTCAAACACAGACGAGCATTTAGAGTAGCCATACCAATAAGTACCAAGATAGTCAGCAAATCCACACATACAAATATAAGCTAACACAGACGAGTGTGAGGGATGATACAGACGAGTATCCAAACAAAGCCGACGATCTTCAAACAGATAATAAACACAGACGAGTGCCGGAGAATGAAGACGAGCAATCAGAAATATTACAGATACCAGAACATCAAAACAAAGATGAGTGCTGGAAATTGCAGACGAGCAAACAACAAATATCATATACCAAACACAGACGAGTGCTGAGAAGTGCAGACAAGCACTATCAAATGTCAAACACAGACGAGTGTTGAAAATTGAAAACGAGCAACAACAAAGATTACATATCAAACACAAACGAGTGCTGGAAATTGCAGACGAGCAATATCAAGGTAATCATGGACCACTGCTGGGGAAAGCAAACGAGCAATACCAAAGTGATAACACAGACGAGTGTTGAAAGATGCAGACGCGCAACAATAAAGTACGAACACAGATGAGTGTTGGAGAAGTGCAAACAAGCAAACAACAAATATCAGATACCAACCACAGACGAGTGTTGGAAATTGCAGACGAGCAAACAACAAATATCAAACACAGACGAGTGTTGAGCAATTCAGACGAGCAACATCAAAGTGCAAACACAGACGAGTGTTGAGCAATGCAGTCGAGCAACAGCGACGTGCCCTGATTGGCAATAAGATTCACAACTCTGCACGGGAGAACCAGGTCAAGAGTTTTGGACGATGCTTAACTCTGACTGGGGATGAACAACTGCTTGTGTCATCACATTGACCAAAAATAAATTGGCAACTTCTCTGGGGAATATTTCACTAATGGGAGTCAAACATGAACCCTGTGGGGAAGGATCATCTTCAGACTTGGCTGGGAAAGATGCTTTAGCAATGCTCTAGACGGGGAGAGAATTTTGCTAATTCTCAGCTCTGTGGGAACATCAGGCATTCAGCCTTCTGCTGGGCACTCCACTGGGGAATAATAAACTTCTTGGGCTATCTGCCAAGACTTAGCTGGGGAAGAATTCTGCTTGGGAGAATGTGACTCCATCCTGCAACCTGCAACAACAGAAAACACAAGTGTGCCCCGGGGACTTGCATGGCATGATCTGTTCATCCAGCGTCACCCGACACTCAAAGAGGGTTTCAAATGTTTCCCTGCAATGTCATTTTCTTTCAAATTATCACCATGTTTTAGATGCAATTCTATTTTTGCCAAAAATCAGGACATTTTGCAAACAAAAATAAACACAACACAACTTTTTGACTGAATATTCTTTTTATTGAAAGGCCTCTGAATAGTCAAAGATTTACATCGGGAAGCAACCACATGGAAAGAGGTAGCCACCATAAAATTGAGAAAAGAAACTATCCTAATGGCAATGGGCACGGCATCCCAATGAGTTCCATTTCTGCTATGACCAGCATGTCTTCAAAGCTCTCCTTTCTTGCCTTTGCTTTCTGGGAAGATGAAGGGACTGATTCCTACCCTTATGATATTGTCAAGTTGTACGAAACGATGATGTGGTTCAGATTACTCGGATCGCAGTTGTTCGCTCATTCCCTTGTTTTGCGTGGATCGCCCTTTCGGGTTTTCAATCCACCGGGATACCCTTTTTTGCCTGAGCTGTCCAATGTGGCTTTTCAACTCAGCGGGTGTATACTTTTTTTTATTTCCCTAACTTTTGCCCGAGCTTTTTATTCTGTATTTAGCTCGCCGGGATGCCCTTTTTTTGCCTAGACTTTAATTCTGTTTTTGTGTCCAGCGGGTCTTTTTACGCGAAGTATTTTTTAACTGCGTCCGAGTTAACAGGGGACTGGAAGTCATCTCCATCCATAGTGGTAAGCATCAGTGCTCCTCCTGAAAAGACTTTCTTCACTATGAATGGTCCTTCGTAGTTTGGGGTCCACTTGCCCCTGTGATCTAAACCTGGAGGAATGATCCTTTTCAGCACAAGCTCTCCCACTAGAAACTCCCGAGTACGTACTCATTGGTCGAATGCTCACTTCATTCTCCTCTGATAAAGCTGAACATGACAGATAGCCGCTAATCTCTTTTCCTCAATTAGACATAGCTGATTGTAACGAGCACACACCCATTCATCCTCATTAAGCTTCACATCCATCATCACACGCAATGAAGGAATCTCAACTTCAACGGGCAAGACTGCCTCCATACCATATACCAGAGAGAAGGGAGTTGCCCCAATTGACGTCCTGACTGACATTCGGTACCCATGCAGCGCAAATGGTAACATCTCATGCCAATCTTTGTAAGTGACAACCATTTTTTGCACAATCTTCTTGATATTCTTGTTTGCTGCCTCTACCGCACCATTTATCTTTGGTCGTTAAGGAGAAGAATTGTGATGTTGAATCTTGAAGTCCTGACATAACTCTGCCATCATCTTGTTGTTCAAGTTAGAACCATTGTCAGTAATGATCCTTTCGGGCACTCCGTATCTGCAAATGATATCCCTTTTCAAAAATCTGGCTACCACTTGACGAGTGACGTTGGCATAAGATGCTGCTTCCACCCATTTTGTAAAGTAATCGATCGCAACCAAGATGAAGCGATGACCATTTGAAGCAGTAGGCTCTATCTTCCTGATCATGTCAATGCCCCACATAGAAAAGGGCCAAGGAGATGACATGACGTTGAGCGGGCTTGGAGGAACATGCACTTTGTCTGCATAAATCTGGCACTTGTGGCACTTACGAGCGAATGAATAACAGTCTGCATCCATTGTCATCCAGTAATACCCCGATCTCAATAATTTCTTTGCCATAGAATGCCCTCCTGCATGGGTACCAAAAGATCCCTCGTGGACTTCCTGCATTAACAGGCTTGCTTCGTGTCTATCCACGCATCTGAGCAAGACCATGTCAAAGTTTCTCTTGTATAAAACCCCGTCTGTATTCAAGAAGAAGCTAGCAGCAAGTCGCCTTAAGGTCTTCTTATCATTGGAAGTTGCCCCAGCTGGGTATTCTTGCTTTTCCAGGAATAGCTTGGTGTCAAAATACCAAGGTTTCTCATCAGACACGAAGTCTACAGAGAAAGCATGAGCTGGAGCGTCAAGCCTGGAGATGTCAATTCTGGGTACATAATTCCAATACAAGACTTTGATAGACGAAGCAAGAGTGGCCAATGCGTCGGCAAACTGATTTTCATCACGTGGTATGTACTGAAGCTTAACTGTCGTGAAGAATGTCAACAGTTTTCTAGCATAATCCCTGTATGGAATTAAATGCTCTTGATGCACGTACCACTTGCCGGTAACCTGGTTAATAACGAGGGCTGAATCTCTGAATATATCGAGGTTCTTAATCCGAAGATTAATAGCCTCCTCTATTCCCATTATACATGCCTCATATTCCGCTTCATTGTTGGTGCAGCCAAAAGTAATTCTGGCAGCGAAGGGAAAGTGAACACCTTCGGGAGTAATAAGAACGACACCAACTCTACGTCCATTGATATTCACTGCCCCATCAAACATCAACTTCCATTTGGATTCAGGGTCTGGCCCCTCCTCCGGAAGTGGTTCCTCGCAATCGTTTGCTTTGAGGTACATGATGTCCTCATCAGGGAAATCAAACTTCATTGGCTGATAATCATCTTCAAGAGGTTGCTGTGCAAGGTAGTCTGACAATACACTTCCCTTGATGGCTTTCTGAGAAGTATACTGGATGTCATATTCTGTTAAAATCATTTGCCACCTAGCAACCCTTCCGGTTAACGCTGGTTTCTCAAAGATGTACTTGACAGGATCCATTTTGGAAATTAGCAGTGTGGTATGAGTCAACATGTACTGTCTCAGCCGGCGAGCAGCCCATACCAAAGCGCAGCAAGTTTTCTCGAGTAGTGAGTAATGGGATTCACAGTCGGTAAACTTTTTGCTAAGGTAATAAATAGCGTACTCTTTTCGACCAGACTCGTCATGTTGGCCTAGAACACACCCCATTGACCCTTCTAGCACAGTCAAGTACATGATTAAAGGTCTTCCTTCAACTGGAGGCATTAGAATTGGAGGCTCCTACAAATATTCTTTTATCTTATCGAAAGCTCTTTGGCAGTCTTCGTTCCACCTGACCGTTTGCTCCTTTCTTAACAATTTGAATATTGGTTTGCACGTGGCAGTTAGATGAGATATGAACCGTGAAATTTAGTTCAACCTCCCTAAAAACCCTCACACTTCTTTTTCTGTTCTCGGTGCACGCATATCTTGAATTGCTTTTACTTTTGCAGGATCTACCTCAATCTCTTTCTGACTAACAATGAAACCCAGCAGTTTCCCGGAACACACTCCGAAAGTGCACTTGTTTGGATTCAACCTCAGCTTATACTTGATCACTCTATCAAACAACTTCTTGAGGTTGACCAGATGCTCTTCTTCGTCTCGGGACTTGGCAATCATATCGTCCACAGAACACTCTATCTCCTTGTGTATCATGTCGTGGAACAATGTGACCATCTCCCGCTGATAAGTTTCCCCGGCGTTCTTCAAACCAAAGGGCATGACCTTGTAGCAGAATGTACCCCACGGGGTAATGAACGTTGTTTTCTCCATGTCTTCCGGTGCCATCTTAATCTGGTTATATCCGGAGAAGCCATCCATGAAGGAAAATACCGAGAATTGAGCAGTATTGTCTACCAGCACATCAATGTGTGGCAACGGAAAGTTATCTTTTGGGCTCGCTCTGTTCAAATCCCGGTAGTCGACGCACATCCGGACCTTGCCGTCCTTCTTTGGTACAGGTACAATGTTAGCTACCCAAGGTGGGTAACTAGTTACGGCAAGGAACCCGACATCCCATTGCTTCTGAACCTCCTCTTTGATCTTCATCGCCATGTCAGGACGAGTTCTTCTCAACTTTTATTTTACAGGAGGACAGTCATCTCTCAATGGTAGCTTATGCACAACGATGTCGTTATCCAACCCTGGCATATCTTGATATGACCAAGCAAAGATATCCACATACTCACGCAGCATACCGATCAGCTCTTTCTTGACTTCGGCCTGCAGACTGGCCCCAATCTTGATCTCTTTCTTCACATCTTCAGTGCCGATGTTGATGATCTCAATTTCTTCCTGATGAGGCTGAATAACTCGTTCCTCTTGTTTCAACAATCTGACCAATTCTTCAGGGAATTCACAGTCTTCCTCAACCCCTTCATCAGCTTGGTAGACAGGATTGTCAAAGTCAGGCATGGTCATAGCAGGAATGTTATCAATGGAATCCGGATGATCAACCCTGCACAGATGATGTGCTTATTTCAGAATCTGCTTATTTTGCAAAGAGACGCAAACACAAAAACAAAAAGGAAAAACACATTGCCATTTTTATATTTTTGTGAAAAATTTAAAACAAAAGAAAGAGAACACAATTTGTCTGAAAATGTCCTTTATTTCATGGTAAAATAAGTGCATAACAAACATGGTGGCCCAATACAATGGATCCTAGCATCTTGGGAAGAATGCTGGATTTGACAATGCAGTATGATAAGAAAAGGAAACAAATAAATTACTCTGAGTGCCAGGTAACTTGGACAATGTCTTCAGCAAACCAGTTCTTTAGCTCCTCTCCGGGTGCACACGGATGAATCCAGTTGTCCCAGTCACCATCACTGTCTCCATCTTGGCTTGTCACACAGATTTGGTTGCGGTCGAGCATTCCAACACTTGTAAAAGTAATGGCTTTACCACTTAGAGTAGATCCACCAGGCTGATAACCCAAACCAAACTTGTCGTCTTTCTTTTCCAACTCCAACAAATTGCCCCAGCCTTGGGCGCTTCCTGACTGAACCACCTCCTATGCCTGCTTGTAGGAATGGATGGAGGTACCTTCTTTCTCACTGCCTTTCTCTACAGGAGTCAAGATGCTGACATTAACTGCTTCGAAGGCCTGACATAGAGTCTCATGGATCTCTCCATCCATCTCTACATATTTGAACGTTGATAAGTGGCTTACAAAGATGTCTTCCTCTCCGCACACCGTGATTACCTGGCCATCAACCACATATTTGAGCTTCTGATGCAGAGTAGAAGTTACAGCTCTGGCAACATGAATCCATGGGCGTCCCAACGAGCAGCTGTATGCGGGCTGAATGTCCATGACATAGAAGATACTTTTGAATACTTGAGAACCTATTTTCACGGGTAACTCAACTTCTCCAAACACTGACCTTCTGGACCCATCAAAAGCTTTGACAATCAAATCATTGGGTCTCAGGACAATACCATCAACATTGAGCTTCATTAATGCTTTCTTCGGAAGTACATTAAGAGAAGAGCCCGTGTCAACAAGGACATGCGACAACACAGCACCCTTTCACTCCATAGTAATATGTAGTGCTTTGTTATGGTTACGACCCTCTGACGTAAGGTCCCTGTCTGCAAAGCCCAACCCATAGCTTGCATTCACACTGCCCACTACAGCTTCTAGTTGATTGACAGTTATTTCTTGAGGAACATACGCCATCTGCAGTACCTTCAGCAAGGCTTCTCTATGTGCAGGAGAACACATCAGCAAAGACATAATGGAAATCTTGGAAGGTGTCTGGTTCAACTGCTCGACCACCTTATAATCACTCTTTTTAATTATGCGCATAAATTCCTCGACCTCCTTCTCAAAGGTACCCTGTCCAGCAACAGGAGTTGTTGTCTCATCAGTCACAACTTGCTTTCCTTTAGCCTTTGCCGAAGCCTCAGCCTCAGGATCCCCTCTCAGAACTGGGGGAGCAAATAAACTACCACTTCTTGTAAAGCCTCCAACTCCTCTGACGTTCACTACAGTCGGGTCAACAGCAACAGACTTGCTCTCAACTTTCTGTCCAGCCACGTACACATCTGAGCCGTAATGCCATGGAATGGCTTTATCATCTATGTAAGGAACAGGCCCAGGCACGGTGATAGTCACAGGACTAACCTCAGGAGTATAAATGGTTACAGTCTCTCTTCTGGCAGGCATCTCAGCTTCATCATAGAAAATGGTTATAGTGGACACATCATCAGCTTCATTACCAACTTTGTTAAACTGCAAAAATCCTTCATCAATCAAACTCTGCAACCCCATCTTCAGGTCTTCACACCCATTCTCTGAATTCAAACATCTCTCACAATCAGGACTGCATCCTGGAAACACTTGACCTTTCATCAACCTCTCTTTCACTACCAACAACGGAGTCTTCACTTCTTCAATACTCAGCATCAGACTTAACTTCTCACCACTTTCAACAGCATGTATCCTAGCCCCTCCATGATTCGGAATAGGGTTTGAAGTAACATTTGGCGGTGGTGCAAAGTTAATCGCCTTGGAGTCTATCAGATCTTGAACTTTGTGCTGTAGCGCCCTGCACTTCTCAGTCGAGTGCCCGGGTGCCCCTGAATGGAAAGCGCATCTTGCATTGACATCGTACCCACTGGAAGCTCTCCAGGTAGTGGTGGTGCCAAATTCCTCAGTTATATCAAATTCAGGTCCAGCAATCTTGGTAGCAAAGAAGCATAAGTCATGGGAATCGTTTCAAGCACCCTATTAGCCAGGCGAGCCTGCCTTGGCTGATAAGGTCTCTGTTGATAGTTGTTACGTGGCGGCTATTGTTGTTGCTGTTGTTGTTGTTGTTGAGGTTTCACCTGCTGCACAGGACTGGAAGGAATTGTGACTGCTGACACATGCTCATATGGTCTTCTATATCCTCGGCCCCGTCCTCGTCCAAACACAGCATTGGTCTCACTTTCCCTCCTTCTCGGGGGTCCGCTGAAAGCTTTTCTTGCTCCATCCGAACTGCTTGCACTTGTATCCAGAATCTTTCCCATCTTTAACAAGGTTTCTACTCTCTCTCCAGCAATTACTATATCGTTGAACTTGGTAGCCGAACAAGACGCCAATCTTTCAATAAACACACCTTGCAATGTCCCCATAAACATATCAGCCATCTCATTCTCCAGCAGTGGTGGTTGCACTCTGGCAGCGAGCTGACGCCACCTCTGAGCATATTCTTTGAAACCCTCCTTAGCAGTTTGAGACATGTGTTGCAATTGAGTGCGATTTGGAGCCATGTCCAAATTATACTGGTATTGTCTCACAAAAGCCTCTGCCAGGTCCTTCCAGCTCTTAATGTTGACTCTGCTTAGCTTCATATACCATTCCAAGGAGGCCCCAACTAGGCTGTCCTGGAAATAATACATCCATAGTTTTTCATCATCAGTGTGGGCAGCAATCCTTCCTACAAATGACTGAAGATGAGTCTTTGGGCATGTTGTGCCATTGTATTTCTCAAAAGTTGGAACCTTGAACTTGTAAGAGATTCTAACCCCTGGAACCAAGCCCAAGTCAGTAATGTCAAATCCCAAAGAATTCTGGGATTGAATAGCCCTGATTTGTTCTGCCATCTCCTCAAACTTCCTATTCATCTCAGCCCCTTGACCTTCAGCTTCGTCCAGCAGAGTGAACTGTTCGTCTTGTCCGTCCATTTGCACATTATTCAGCCCATCATTGATTATGGTAACCCCTGGCTGTGTTACAGGGACTTCAACTTGACGTGCGCCCGCACCATTACCATTACCTCCCTCAGCAGTACCATTGTTCCTGGCTTGACCATTTTCTATCATCTCCCGTAGACGTTCCTGATTTTGACCCATGCCTGCCATCAAGGTCATAAAATTGTCCATCCTTAGCCTCAGGTCAGCTAAGTCAGCTTGCATTTGATCCATGACTCTTTCTCTGTTGATCTTTGTTGGATATCTGTGTGCGACTGGCTATTCCCGAACTTTCCTGGGAGCTATAGTGCCTGAAACAACAAGAATGTTAGATACTGAAGCACTACCTGCAAAACAAACACGTCATATGCAATGCAATGTAACTGCTCATGTTCCCAAGTTTTAAGCATTTGCATGCCCCAGTTCTGGCATCTACTCCAGACAACTTTGAGTATTAACTTTCAAACTTTCTCTTTGAAGAACGTTCAGATATTAGCAGTATCAGACAAACGAGCCTTGCACATTCAGAAAAGATAATTTTGCACATTAACATTGTATATCATGGACAAACCACTGCCGGCCAAAAGTTAGAGCACAAACAGAAATATTCCCCGAGGGGTTACAAGCCATTACATGAATAAAAGACAAAAGAAATAAAGCAAGACTCCTACAATAGGTCTGTAGGTAATCTGAAAAAATAAACTAAACTAAGGACCCAGGCTCTACTACCTCTGCTCTGCTCTTCTTGACACCCGCTCTCAGCTTGAGCTCTTCAATCTCCTTCCGTGCCTCCTCCAAGGCTAACTGGCTTTGTGCTAACTGCTGAGTCTTTTCCCTCCGGATGTTGTGGACTTGCTCCACCTCTTCCTTCTTATAGGACATTTGCACTTCAAAGAACTCCTCTTTCTCTCTAAACTTCTTCTACTCTTCCTCCCTTTGGCCTTGCAACCAAACAATGGATTGACGAGCTTCCTTGAGAGTCTTCAAAGTCTTTTTGCGTTCAGCTTCTCTTTTTGCCTTCATCAGACCCAACCTGTGAAAGTGAGCTTCCCTTCCAGCAAAGTCTTTCTCTTTAGCTTCCAGAGAGTCTTGGAGCTTCTGCAGCTTTCCTTCTGCTTCATTCTTGGCCCTGTTGGCAAGATGGTATAGGCTTACCATTTCAGCATTCTCCACTCGAACTTCATGTAGCTGAGTTTCCAATTTCTTGTATTCTTCAAGGGAGACAGTACTCTGGCTTGGCACTTCTCTGGGATAAAGTGGAGCTTCAACTGAGAAAGGCATGAGAACCTCTTCTACATGTTTTTGCAACCATGCAGCAAAAGGTGGATACGTCTTGGGATCTACTCTACCAAAGTCTTTCTTACCCTTCCTTATCATGTGAGCCCAAGCTTGGGAGGCTTGTAGAACTAACTCCTTGTTCCCTTCCACAGGAAAATACAAAGACTCAGCAAACTTTTCCATCTGTGGAGGATCTCTCAAAGGGTAACCAAATTGTTTCCTGGCTAATGTTGGATGATAACTGATCACACCCTTCCTTCCCAGCAAAGGCACTCCAGCAAACCTTCCACAACTGACCAGCAATTCTTTTCCTAGCAGATCTCTGTCATATCCCCAGGCAATATCTTCAGCAGTTAGCCCCATCAACCTTCTTGACCATCTCCACTCATCCCTCATCTCCTTGAAGGCACCTGATTTTGGCAGTTGTCTGGCAAACCACTCAGCAAACAATAAAGCACATCAGACTACTGGTCCACCCCTACCTTTCTCATTTTTGTAATGAACACTGTAATATAAGTCACCCAAAATAGTAGGCACAAGATTGCCCTTTGCAAAGATAGAGATCACTTCTAAGCTTACAAATTCTTTCTCTCTTGGGAACAAGCTGGACCCATACACCATCAAAGCAAGCACAACACCAAAGTCATCCCAACTACCCTCTTTAGCATATCTCTCTGCCTCTGGTATGAGCACACTCCAAGGGAGTCCTTTGCCTTCACTATCCTTCAGAGCCTTCTTGACTGTAGCAGCTGGAAAACGACAAACTTTGGCTATGTCTTCTTCTTTAAGCACTACCTCAGACCCATAGAAAGGCAATGTCTGTCTGACTGGAACATTCAGCATGCTGGCAATCTCCTCCAAGGTAGGATCTAAGATGTAATCTGGAAACACAAAGCAACGCAGCAGAGGATCATAAAACTGCAACAAGGTATGCAAACTTTCCTTTTGGTCTGCAGTGGGCTTGTCCACATACTTCAATATCTGGCCATATCTTTTCCTGAAATTGCCCAAGACTTGGTCATTCATCAGACCTGCTAACTTATGAACACTTCTGACTTCAGGTTGAAGAAAAGTATAGTGAACATTCTTTTTCCTTGTAACTCTTCTGATTTCTGCCATCTGGAGATAAGATTTACCAGAACTGGGAGCTGACTATGAACAATGACCTGAAAAATGGAAACATAAACAGTTAATGCAAGAATGATGCAAATGCAAATGCAATGCATGCATATGATCAACTGGGACCATCTGGATATTGGACACTGAACACGAGGACCCTCTGATCAACTGCAAACCAAAAATCCTCTGAATCACAACTCTCTGATAGAAGATCTCAGAACCACAGTACCAAGAAAACCAGAACACCAGAACAATAGGACCATAGGACCAGAAATCATAACAAGGACCACTGATAATGAGGGTATGTAGAGGCCAAGGGTTCCTGCAAACCTGTAAACCCCTCCCAATCTCATTGGTATGCTCCGGGTCAAACATCACGGACTCTCAAAGCCGAATAGCAATAATACTTTCACCATCTCCGAGAAATGGCTCATGACTAGATTAGGGAATCGGTTTGGAATTATATACTACGCAGGGAGGCCTCAGGTGAGTCCGGGAAATAAGAACATCCTATGTGAGTCCCAGTTGGGCCCTCGGATGCAAATGGGTTTGCCACAAAATGTGGCCTGCCACTGTCATCACTAGAGAGGGATGTTTCCACAAGGTTTTCAATGATCGGTCCCCAGCTGCACATAACTGTCAAGGTTATGAAATGAGAGAGGGAGATCCCCAAATCAAAACATTTCCAAGACGGTCGCAAATCTGGGCGTGGAACTCACTACTACCCCCATGACAAGATCTCATGAGGCAAAAGTGGAACCACTCTAAGTCCTAAGGTGCACTCGAGCCGTGGTAATGAGCTCATCTCTCAGAAACAGTATCACCCAAGCCCACCAAACAGAAAATCCAATCCAGACAGTCCAGTATATAATATGATGCAGGAAAATAAATACTGAAAACTGTAAATAAAGCTGTAAACAAAGCTGTAAATAAACAACAGTAAAATACAACACACAACAGCAAGCAATCAACACCCAAAGAAACAGAAACGAACAAGCGCTAGGAAAGACTCACAAGGGAACCAAAGATACTGTTTATGAGATCCCTAGCAGAGTCGCCAGCTGTCGCTCCCCGGATTTCCATCCTGGTACAAACGCGAAAGTGGCGCGGAAAAGAATAGAGTCGCCAGAAGAAAGAAGAGGAAGGACACGGGTCCTGCGATCACAAAGGCAAAAGTCTAATGGGGGACTAAAGAATCCTAAGTGTTTTCATGCATGGATATCCTAAGGTTAGTGTGGTTTTCTATCCTAAAGAAGAAAGAAAGAAGAAGAGAAGAAGAAGGGGGATAAGTAAGGCCTAAGCCCAACAAGCAAAGGGTTAGTACAAATAAGAATAAGAAGAGAAGAGATGAGATTTGGAGATGTGGGAAACACCTCCACACCTCTCACTTACCATAGCCCCTGAAAAGGTTAGCAACATAAGCACACAAGTGAAACACAATGAGCAAAATGACATGCCAACATCATACAAACAGAAATGAAGTCATGTATACAAATGCTCAATGATATGCAAGTTACAAGAAGGAGAAAGAAGCATGCAAGCAAATTGATGCAACATGAAACACATGGCAAACAAATGCACACTTAAGAAGATGCAAAGCAACAATGCACAAAACAAGAACTCAAAGCCCAAGACCAGAACCAAAACAAGTTAAAGAAGTGCTTTATAAGCAAGGGAGATGAAGAGAAGAGACACACAAACCACACAATCACATAATGGTAGGAAAGGATCAAAAGAGTGAGGTGAAAGAACATAAGAAATGGAAGAACTTAAAAGGAAAGCAAAAAAAAAAGTTCTAAGACACAAACCCTAAGCCAAGATCAGCATGGAACCTATACCCCAAAGAGACCCCAAATGAGAAGAAGAAGTTGGCACAAGTTCCATTATAAACTTATGAGAGACCTTATGATCAAAAGGAAGCAAAATGGGACAAGGTATGAATCAAAATTCAAATCAAATCAACAATGCATCTAAAAAATTCCACAACTTAGGACAAATGATCCTCAAACATGATATAACAATGAGCCAAAAGGATTGGGAGAAATTCAGAAGCTAAGTAGGTCAAGAGAAGGCTTAAACATGAACTAGGGTTAAGAAACTTCCATCACAAGGAAAGGATCAAAACCCAATGAAACAATTTATAAAAATCAGGGGAAAAATCACACATAAATTACATCCTCTTCAGAATCCAGAACAAAAAGAACCAACACAAAACTCAAAAAGATGAACACTATGGAAATTGAACAAGGCAGGGTGCTCAAAAAGGACTTAAAAAAGAATTAATGAAGAGGAACAATTAAATGACACGTAGATATTAAGAAAAAATGGAAAAGAAAAAATGGAAAAATAAAGAAAACTCAAATGAACACTCAAGAATTAATTTGGAATTTTTAGACACATGAAGTAATTTTAATAATTAGAAAGCAAAATGAAATAAAGAAATAAAATGAAAAAGAAAATAAAATAAGGAAAAGACTGGGAGGTGTGGATAGTCAGGATTTTAGTTGAAATGGTTTGGGCTTAGAATGCAGGGGGGTGCGAATAGGAGATTAGGCCCAATGGACTTGCGCTGGCTCACAAAAGCTGGGTGGAAATTCAGAAGAAAAATTTGGAAAATAAATGAGTCACTGGATTGATCCAACGCGTCTGGTGAATGAGCTCATTAAATGACATGGCAGTTTGATTGGTTATGAGACTGAGGCGCATGAGTGTTATGGTGAGGTGAATAACATAATTAATTAAAATAGAAAACAAAAGCCACGTGAGGAGAGGGTGGTTCACTAAAACGCGTGGCATGATCTGGAGAGGTGAGGGGGAAGATCCAATGGCACAGGGTTCATCTCCTACCTCACGAAACCCTAATTACATGTTTCCAGATTCTGGTGACCGGAGCTAGGGCTCTGGCACCGGAAATTACACCAGATAAACAAATCATAATAAAACTAAACAAGGACCTCCAGATCAAGCATTTAGACTACGCTGAGTTCAAAAATGGGCATGAATAAGTCTATAGATCCATGGATTCTCTGGATCGAACACTAACAAAAATGACCATGAAATTTCAAATTCAAAATACAAGCTCTACAATGCACCAAATTCAAAAGCAAAACCAGCAGAGTGATCAGTGAACATCAAAGATCAAGATACACACCAACATTTTCATTTCCAGATGCGAAGATTCAGAAGCTTACCTGAGCTTGCAGATCTTGAAAATGTTTGCTAGAAGTCCAGATGATGAAGCTAATCCACTCCAAATGCTCTCTAGTTGCAAAGTAAATGCAACTAGAGCCTTGAATCTTGCTGGATCTTGAGCTTTGCAAGCAACTGCCCTGAAATGGCAAGGTTCTGGATCTTGAGAGATAGCTTGAACAATGGTGAGATTAATGATCATGAGCTTCCAAGGATCAAGGATCTACAATTTGTTTGTGGAGAGAGCTAGTGTGTGAGGAGATTTGAGAGGAAATGCAAGTTATGCACAAACTTGGAAGCTGAAGAATGAGAGAGAACTGAGGCAAGCTGAAACCCTAATTTGTTATATATCCTCTCATGAGCCAATGCTAAAAAAATGAAGAAGTTTGCACGTGTAGATCACAAGTTTTTGGTGATTTTGCAAATTTTGCAATTTTGTGATGAGAGCATGAAAAACTCATGCATTCTCTTGCCTTCAGCCCCATGTGCACCCTAAATCCAGCCCTTGATTTGAATCCAAAAGATCTTGGCCCTTAGATTAAGTTGTCACACCTTTCTCATGAATATGCAAAATTTGCACTTTTTGAATGAAATTCTTGTCTTGCACGAATTTGGTGCATTCTCTTGAGCAAAGTATGCCAAATACATTGTATTTTAACTTTGTAAACATATTGGATCCATACCAACACTCAAAATGAAGTTTTGTGACTTTTGGCTCTTGGTGCATGCATGAAAATCAACATTTGCCCTAATTTTGAAGGAATTTTCGAGGGCCTTAGATTCCAAACCACACATGCTATGAAAAAGTAGTTGTACTTTTTTGAAAATGGGAGGTCTTAATCTCCAAATTTCATGTTTGACTTTGGTCCATTTGAAGATTTTTTGATTAAGTTAAGGTCACTTGAATTTTAGGGCAAAAGTTGCCAAAAATGGAATTTCCTTAAAACCAACTTTGCACCAATTTTGCAAAAACCCTCAAAACTTCATGATTCTTGATCTTTGAACTTGCCAAACCTCTTATAACATTGTAAGAACATCCCTTGGCTAGAAAAATTAGGTTGGACCCCTTGAAACCACACAGTTGACTTTTTTTGAGGCACAATTGACCAATTACTTCATCTGCAAGCAACTGAAGAATTTCCTGACTTCCACAAGGAATTTTCTCACCAAAATTGGTACCTAGGATCCTCTTGACATATAAAAGACTTTTCCCAAATGAAATGGCCAAAGTTTTGAAGTTTTAAAGCTTGAATCTCAAACCCTAGTTTAGGACCATTGTGTAGGAGCTTTGCCCTAACTTGGAATCCCTGATGATCTTCCAACCTTTTGAGTTTTTGCAAATGAACTTGAACTTGTAAATGCAATGTAAACCCCTCATATGACTTGTACAAATCCATTGGGCCCCTTGTCATGGCTTGTGATGCTTCAAGAACCTCCATAGATGATCATATGCCTAATGCTAGGTCATGAGAAATGTTATGCCTCATCTTTCCATGATAGGATGCTAAGAAAATGATATGTTCATGATGAATATGATGTGATATGATGCTTAAAATGAAGAGTGCAAATTTGGGGTGTTACAGCCACTTGCCGGTAACCTGGTTGATAACGAGGGCTGAATCTCCGAATATATCGAGGGTCTTAATCTGAAGATTAATAGCCTCCTCTATTCCCATTATGCATGCCTCGTATTCCGCTTCATTGTTGGTGCAGCCAAAAGTAATTCTAGCAGTGAAGGGAAAGTGAACACCTTCAGGAGTGATAAGAACAACACGAACTCCACGTCCGTTGATATTGACTGCTCCATCAAACATCAACTTCCATTTGGATTCAGGATCTGGCCCCTCCTCCGGAAGTGGTTCCTCGCAATTGTTTGCTTTGAGGTACATGATGTCCTCATCAGGGAAATCAAACTTCATTGGCTGATAGTCATCTTCAAGAGGTTGCTGTGCAAGGTAGTCTGACAATACACTTCCTTTGATGGCTTTCTGAGAAGTATATTGTATGTCATACTCTGTTAAAATCATTTTCAACCTAGCAACCCTTACGGTTAACGCTAGTTTCTCAAAGATTTACTTGACAGAATCCATTTTGGAAATTAGCAGTGTGGTATGGGTCAACATGTACTGTCTCAGTCGGCGAGAAGGCCATACCAAAGCGCAACAAGTTTTCTCGAGCAGTGAGTAACGGGATTCACAGTCGGTAAACTTTTTGCTAAGGTAATAAATAACATACTCTTTTCGACCGGACTCGTCATGTTGGCCAAGAACACACCCCATTGACCCTTCTAGCACAGTCAAGTACATGATAAGGGGCTGTCCTGGAACTGGAGGCATTAGAATCGGAGGTGTCTGCAAATATTCTTTTATCTTATCAAAGGCTCTTTGGCAGTCCTCATTCCACCTGACCGTTTTCTCTTTTCTTAGAAATTTGAATATTGGTTCGCACGTGGCAGTTAGATGAGATATGAACCGTGAAATGTAGTTCAACCTCCCTAAGAACCCGCACACTTCTTTTTCTGTTTTCGGTGCAGGCATATCTTGTATTGCTTTTACTTTTGCAGGATCTACCTCGATTCCTTTCTGACTAACAATGAAACCCAGCAGTTTCCCGGAACGCACCCCGAAAGTGCATTTGTTTGGATTCAACCTTAGCTTATACTTTATCAGTCTATTAAACAACTTCTTGAGATTGACCAAATGCTCTTCTTTGTCTCGGGACTTAGCAATCATATCGTCCACATAACGATCTATCTACTTGTGTATCATGTCGTGGAACAATGTGACCATAGCCCGCTGATATGTTGCCCCGGCGTTCTTCAAACCAAAAGGCATAACCTTGTAGCAGAATGTACCCCATGGGGTAATGAACGTTTTTTTCTCCACGTCTTCCGGCGCCATCTTAATCTGATTATACCCAAAGAAGCCATCCATGAAGGAAAATACCGAGAATTGAGCGGTGTTATCTACCAGCACATCAATGTGAGGTAATGGAAAGTCATCTTTTGGGCTCGCTCTATTTAGATCCCGGTAATCAACGCACATCCGGACCTTGCCGTCCTTCTTTGGTACAGGTACAATGTTAGCTACCCAAGGCGGGTAACTAGTTACGGCAAGGAATCTGGCATCCCACTGCTTTTGAACTTCTTCTTTGATCTTCATCGCCATGTCAGGACGAGTTCTTCTCAACTTCTGTTTCACAGGAGGACAGTCTTCTCTCAATGGTAGCTTATGCACAACAATGTCGGTATCCAACCCTGGCATATCTTGATACGACCAGGCGAAGATATCCACATATTCACGCAGCATACCAATCAATTCTTTCTTTACTTCGGCCTGCAGATTGGCCCCAATCTTGATTTCTTTCTTCACATCTTCAGTGCCGATGTTAATGATCTCAATTTCTTCCTGATGAGGCTGAATAACTCGTTCCTCTTGTTTCAACAATCTGACCAATTCTTCAGGGAGTTCACAGTCTTCCTCAACCCATTCATCAGCTTGGTAGATAGTATTGTCAAAGTTATGCGTGGTCATAGCATGAACGTTATCAATGAAATCCGAATGATCAACACTGCACAGATGATGTGCTTATTTCAGAAGCTGCTTATTTTTCAAAAGAGACGCAAACACAAAAACAAAAAGGAAAAACACATTGCCATTTTTTTATTTTTTGTGAAAAATTTAACGAAAGAAAGAGAACACAATTTGTCTAAAAATGTCCTTTATTTCATGGTAAAATAAATGCATAACAAACATGGTGGCCCATACAATGGATCCTTGCACCTTGGGCAGAGTGCAGGATTGTCATGCAGCATGATAATAAAAGGAAACAAATAAATTACTTTGATTGCCAGGTAACTTGGACGATGTCTTCAGCAGACCAGTTCTTCAGCTCCTCTCCGGGCGCACACGGATGAATCTAATTGTCCCAGTTACCATCATTGTCTCCCTCTTCATTAGTTGCACATATATGGTTGCGGTCGAGCATCCCAACGCTCGTAAAATTAATAGCTTTACCACTTTGAGGCCAGTTACACCCACCAGGCTGATAACCCAAACCAAACTTATCGTCTTTCTTCTCTAATTCCAGCAATTTTCCCCAACCTTGGGCGCTTCCTGACTAAACCACTTCCTTCGCCTGCTTGTAGGAGTGAATGGAGGTACCTTCTTTCTCACTGCTCTTCTCTACTGGAGCCAAAATGCTGACATTAACTGCTTCGAAGGCCTGACACAGAGTCTCATGGATCTCTCCGTCCATCTCCACATATTTGAAAGTTAATAAGTGGCTCACAAAGATGTCTTCCTCTCCGCACACAGTTATTACTTGGCCATCAACCACGTATTTGAGCTTCTGATGCAGAGTGGATGTTACATCTCTGGCAGCATGAATCCATGGACGTCCCAGCAAGCAGCTATACGCGGGCTGAATGTCCATGACGTAGAAGGTTCTTTTGAATACTTGAGACCCTATTTTCACAGGTAACTCAACTTCTCCGAACACTGACCTTCTGGACCCATCAAAAGCTTTAACTATCAAATCACTGGGTCTTAAGACGATACCATCAACATTCAGCTTCATCAATGCTTTCTTTGGAAGTACATTAAGAGAAGAGCCTGTGTCAACCAGGACATGCGATAAATTAGCACCCTTACACTCCATAGTAATATGTAGTGCTTTGTTGTGGTTACGGCCTTCTGACGTAAGGTATCTATCTGTAAAGCCCAGCCCATGGCTTGCATTCACACTGCCCACTACAACTTCCAATTGATTAACAGTTATTTCTTGAGGAACGTATGCCATCTGCAACACGTTCAACAAGGCTTCTCTGTGTGTTGGAGAACACATCAGCAAAGACAAAATTGATATTTTGGACGGCGTCTGGTTCAACTGTTCAACCACCTTATAATCACTCTTTTTAATTATTCGCATAAATTCCTCCACTTCCTTCTCAAAGGTACCCTGTCCAGCAGTAGGAGTTATTGTTTCTCCAGTCGTTGTTTGCTTTCCTTTAGCCTTTGCCGAAGCTTCAGCCTCAGGATCTCCTCTCAGAACTGGGGGAGCAAAAAGACGACCACTTCTCGTAAAGCCTCCAACCCCTCTGACGTTCACTACAGTCGGGTCAATAGCTACTGACTTACTCTCTACTTTCTGTCCTTCCACGTACACATCTGAGTTGTAATGCCATGGAATGGCCTTATCATTTGTATAAGGAACAAGCCCAGGAATAGTGATAGTCACATGACTAACTTCAGGAGCATAAATAGTCACAGGTTTTCTTCTAGCAGGCATCTCAGCTGGATCATAAAAGATGGTTATAGTGGACACATCATCAACTTCATTATCAACTTTATCAAACTGCAATGACCCTTCATCAATCAGATTCTGCAACCCCATCTTCAGGTCTTCACAACCGTTTACTGAATTCAAACACTTTTCACAATCAAAACTGCATCCCGGAAACACTTGTCCTCTTAGCAGCCTTTCTTTAACTACCAACAACAGAGTCTTCACTTCTTCTATACTCATAATCAAACTTAACTTCTCACCACCCTCAACAACATTTATTCTAGCCCCTCCGTGGTTCGGAATAGGGTTTGAAGTAACATTTGGTGGTGGTGCGAAATTAATTGCCTTGGAGTCGATCAAATCTTGAACCTTGTGCTGTAGTGCCCTGCACTTCTCAGTTGAGTTCCCGGGTGCCCCTGAATGGAAAGCGGATCTAGCATTGGCATCGTACCCCACTGGAAGCTCTCCAGGTGGTGGTGGTGCCAAAGTCCTCAGTTGTATCAAGTTCAGGTCTAGCAATCTCTGCAGCAATGCAGTGTAAGTCATGGGAATTGCTTCAAGCACCCTATTAGCCGGACGAGCTTGTCTTGGCTGATAAGGTCTTTGTTGATAATTGTTACGTTGTGGTTGTTGTTGTTGTTGTTGTTGTTGCTGAGGCTGTACCTGCTGCACAGGACTGGAAGGGATAGTGACAGCTGCCACTTGCTCATATGATCTTCTATATCCTCGTCCCCGTCCTCGGCCAAACACAGCATTGGTTTCACCTTCCCTTCTTCTAGGGGGTCTGTTGAAAGCTTTTCTTACTCCACTTGAGCTGCTTGCACTCGCATCCTGAATCTTTCCCATCTTTAACAAAGTCTCGACCCTCTCTCCATCTATTACTATATCATTGAACTTGGTAGCCGAACAAGACGTCAATCTTTCGATAAACACTCCTTGCAATGTCCCCATGAACATATCAGCCATCTCGTTCTCCAGCAATGGTGGTTGCACTCTGGTAGCAAGCTGACGCCACCTTTGAGCATACTCTTTAAACCCCTCCTTAGCAGTTTGAGACATGTTTTGCAGTTGAGTGCGATTTGGAGCCATGTCCAAATTGTACTGGTATTGCTTCACGAAAGCCTCTGCCAGGTCCTTCCAGCTCTTAATGTTGACCCTACTTAGCTTCATATACCATTCCAAGGAGGCCCCAACCAGGCTATCCCGGAAATAGTACATCCATAGCTTTTCATCATTAGTGTGGGCACCAATCCTTCCTACAAAGGACTGAAGATGAGTCTTGGGACACGCTGTGCCGTTGTACTTCTCGAAAGTCGGGACCTTGAACTTGTAAGGGATTCTAACCCCTGGAACCAAGACCAAGTCAGTAATGTCGAACCCCAGAGAGTTCTGAGATTGAATGGCCTTGATTTGTTCAACCATCTCTTCAAATTTCCTGTTCATTTCAGCCCCTTGGCCTTCAGTTTTGTCCAACAACGTAAACTATTCGTCTTGACCGTCCATTTGTACATTGTTCAGCCCATCATTGATAATGGTGACCCCTGGCTGTGCTACCAAGATTTTAACTTGACGGGCGCCCGCACCGTTACGATTACCTCCGTCAGCAGTAACGTTGTTCCTGGCTTGACTATTTTCAACCAACTCACACAAACATTCCTGATTCTGACCCATTCGTGCCATAAGGGTCATAAAATTGTCCATCCTCAACCTCAAGTAAGCTAAATCAGCTTGCATTTGATCCATGACTCTCTCTGTTGACTCTTGTGGGATATCTGTGTATGATCAGCTGTTCTCGAACCTTTCTGGGAGCTATAGTGCCTGAAACAACATAAACGTTAGAAACTGAAGCACTAACTGCAAAACAAACAAACACGTCATATGCATACAATGTAACTACTCATGTTTCCAAGTTTTAAGCATTTGTTTGCCCCAGTTCTGGTATTTGCTCCAGACAGCCACTTTGAGTATTAATTTTCAGACTTTCTCTTTGAAGAGTGTTCAGCTATTAGCAGTATCAGATAAACAAGCTTTGCATATTCAGAAATGATAATTTGCATATTAACACTGTATATCATGGACAACTCACTGCCGGCCAAAAGTTAGAGCACCAACAAAAATATTCCCCGAAGGGTTACAAGTCATTACAAAAGACAAAAGAATAAAGCAAAACTCCTACAACAAGTCTGTAGGTAGTCTGAATCTGCTCTCAGCTTGAGCTCTTCAATCTCCCTCAGTGCCTCCTCCAAGGCTATCTGGCTTTGTGCCAACTGTTGAGTCTTCTACCTTCGTATGTTGTGGACTTGCTCCACCTCTTCCTTCTTAAAGGACATTTGCACCTCGAAAAACTCTTCTTTTTCTTTAAACTTCTTTTACTCTTCCTCCCTTTGGCCTTGCAACCAAACAATAGACTGGCGAGCTTCCTTGAGAGTCTTCAAAGTCTTTTTGCGTTCCGCTTCTCTTTTTGCCTCCATCAGACCCAATCTTTGAAAGTGAGCTTCCCTTCCAGCAAAGTCTTTCTCTTTAGCTTCCAAGGAGTATTGCATCTTCTGCAGCTTTCCTTCTGCTTCCTTTTTGGCCCGGTTGGCAAGATGGTACAAGTTAACCATTTCAACATTCTCCACTCGAACTTCATGCAGCTGAGCTTCCAATTTCTTATACTCTTCAAGGGAGACAGTACTCTAACTTGGCACTTCTTTGGGATAAAGTGGAGCTTCTACTGAGAAAGGAATGAGAACTTTTTCTACATGTTTTTGCAACCATGTAGCAAAAGGAGGATAAGTCTTGGGATCTACTCTGCCAAAGTCTTTCTTACCCTTCCTCACCCTGTGAGCCCAAGCCTGAGATGCTTGTATCACTAATTCTTTGTTTCCCTCCACAGGAAAATAAAAAGACTCAGCATATTCTTCCATCCATGGTGGATCTCTCAAAGGATAACCAAATTGCTTCCTGGCTAATGTTGGATGATAACTGATCACACCCTTCCTTCCTAGCAAAGGCACTCCAGCAAATCTTCCACAACTGACCAACAACTCTTTTCCCAGCAGATCTCTATCATATCCCCAGGCTATATCCTCAGCAGCTAACCCCATCAGCCTTCTAGACCATCTCCACTCATCTCTCATCTCCTTGAAAGCACCTGATTTTGGCAGTTGTTTGGCAAACCACTCAGCAAACAATGAAGCACAACAGCCCACTTGTCCACCTCTACCTTTCTCATTCCGGTAGTGAACGTTGTAGTAGAAATCTCCCAATAGAGTTGGCACAAGATTTCCTTTAGCAAAGATAGAGATCACTTCCAAGATCACAAATTCTTTCCCTCCCGGGAACAAGCTAGACCCATACACCTTCAAAGCCAGCACAACACCAAAATCCCCCCATTTACCCTCTTTAGCATATTCCTCAGCCTCTGGTATGAGCACACTCCAAGGGAGTCCTTTGCCTTCACTGTTCTTCAGAGCCTTCTTGACTGTAGCAGCTGGTAAACGACAAACTTTGGCTATGTCTTCTTCCTTAAGCACCACCTCAGACCCATAGAAAGGCAAGGTATCTCTGACTGGAACGCCCAAAATGCTGGAAATCTCCTCCAAGGTGGGAGCCAAGATGTAATCTAGAAACATGAAACACCGCAGCAGGGGATCATAAAAATGAAGCAAGGTTTGCAGGCTATCCTTCTGGTCTGCAGTAGGTTTGTCCAAATACTTCAATATCTGGCCATATCTCTTTCTGAAATTTCCCAAGACTTGGTCATTCATCAAACCTGCTAATTTCTGAACACTCCTAACTTCAGGCTGAAGAAAAGTATAGTGAACATTCTTTTTCCTTGTAACTCTTCTGACCTCTGCCATCTGGAGATAAGAATTACCAGAACTGGGAGCTGACTATGAACAACCTGAAAAAATGGAAACATAAACAGTTAATGCAAGAATGATGCAATGCAGGCATATGATCAATATGGGACCATCTGGATACTGGACACTGAACATAAGGACCCTCTGATCAACTGCAAACCAAAATCCTCTGAGCCACAACCCTCTGATAGAAATTCTCAGAACCATAGTACCAAGAAAACCAGAAAACTAGATCCATAGGACCAAAATCTCAACAAGGACCACTGATAATGAGGGTATGTAGAGGCCGAGGGTTCCTGCAAACCTGTAAACCCCTCCCAATCTCACTGGTATGCTCCGGGTCAAGACATTTCCAAGACGGTCGCAAATCTGGGCGTGGAACTCACTACTACCCCCATGGCAAGATCTTATGAGGCCAAAGTGGAACCGCTCTAAGTCCTAAGGTGCACTCGAGTCGTGGTAATGAGCTCATCTCTCAGAAACAGTATCACCCAAACCCACCAAACAGAAGATCCAGTCCAGACAGTCCACTATATATATGATGCAGAAAATAAATACTAAAAACTGTAAATAAAGCTATACATAAACTGTAAATAAACAAAAGTAAAATACAACACACAACAGCAAACAATCAACACCCAGAGAAACAGAAACACGCAAGCGCTAGGAGAGACTCACACGGGAACCAGAGATTCTGGTTAGGCATCTCCCCAGCAGAGTCGCCAGCTGTCGCTCCCCGGATTTCCATCCTGGTACAAACGCGAAAGTGGCGCGAATAAGATTAGAGTCGCCAGCCAGGCATTTTTATCCCAAAGGAACGGGAATGGTAATGCTGCACAAACCAGAAGAAAAGAAAAGGAAGGACACGGGTCCTACGAACCAAAGAGACTGAGTTCGGGAGTCGGTTACGACCTGGGAAGGTATTAGCACCCCAGATCGTCCGCCGTACCCGACGGGATCCACGCTTGCAAAAATATCTATTTCAAAGGGTGAAGAAATGAAAGTTGCTGCAAAAATGAGACTGGATCTGGAAAAGAAAAGAAAAGAAAGGGGGAAAATGTAGGGAAAATAAAAGAGTGTGCTCGAACGGGCCCTACCCCGCTGCCTACGTACCTCATCTGGACAATGAGGATCAGAGTCGTCGTAGTTCCCCTAACTAGGGGTGGAAAAGATTGCTTGTGTCTTAAGGCTTGAACTGCCTATGTCAATGCTCAGGTGTTGCAGGCTCGGACGACGAGTGCGTTACCATCTTGCAAAATGACAATTAGGAGCAAGTTCGCGTACAGAGCGAAGGAGATGAGAAAAGAATTCCCGAAGGAAAGACGCTTATTGTTGGTTTGTGTTTTTTTTATGAAGCTTTTAGGAATGTGTCACAAGGAAGTGAATTCAAGCTCTTTCCCATGGAATGCGCACTTGTCACTATATTCCAAGATGGAATAATAGAACAAGCACACTCAAGTAAGGAGAAGATCCCCAAAACTTGAATCCAGAGATTAGGGCTTAAGCTCACTAACTCATTAACTTATTAAGTGTTTTTGGTATTTACAATGAAGAAGTGTGTTTTATGATTTTCTTGGTGAAGATGATATCCTGATCAGACTTGTACATCACAAGACAAGCTTGTACTATCCCAAGATGGGAAGACTACAAGTGTCTCATGGGATAAGGCTATTGCTAGTGATATCACTTCAAACTTTATTAAGTGTCTTCTTTAGAGTTTTGAGATGAGAAGAGAAGAGGAACCAAAGGATCACAAAGGTAAAAGTCTAATGGGGGACTAATGAATCCTAAGTGTTGTCATGCATGGAAATCTTAGGTTAGTGAGGTTTACTATCCTAATGAAGAAAGAAAGAAGAAGAGAAGAAGAAGAAAGAAGAATAGAAGAGGGGGGAAGTAAGGCCTAAGCCCAACAATCACAAGGTTAGAACAAATAATAATAAAAAGAGAAGAGATAATATTTGGAGATGTGGGAATCACATCCACACCTCCTACTTACCAAAGCCCCTGAAATGGTTAGTAACATAAGTACAAAAGCAATACAAAATGAACATAATGCCATGCCAACACCATACAACCAGAAGTGAAGTCATACACATAAATGTCAAATGCAAATACAAGTCACAAGAATGAGAAGAGAAACATACAATTCATAATGGAACCACATGAATCACTATGGCAAAACAAAACAAACATGAGAAGATGCAAAGCAAAATGAACAAAGCACAACCTCAAGGTACAAAACCAAAACTCTATCATGCTAGAAGAATGCCTAAGAAGAAAGAGAGATGAAGAGAAGAGAAGCATATAGCTAAGTGGTAATATCATGAGAGGAAGTAAGCAAAGGAGAGGCATAAGAATGAAAGGACTTCAAAAGCAACCAAACACAATACTCCTCAAGGCACAAACTAAAACTCAAGATCAGAGAAGTAACAATATCCTAATAAGGCTCTAAATAAGATGAAGAAGTTGGCACAAGTGCCCTTCTAAGCTAAGGAGAGAGCAAATGATCCAAGAGAAGCAAAATGGGATAAGACAAGAACAAAAATCCAAATCAAATCATATGAGCATCCAAAAATTCCACAACCTTTCAAAAGTGATCTTCAATCAAACCAGAACAACATGCCAAAAGGAGGGCAAGAAATTCAGAAGCTAAACAAGTCAAATGAGAGGTCAAACATCAACTAGGGTTAAGAAGCTTCACTCACAAGTTAGAGACCAAAATTAATTAACCAATATCCTAAAAATCAGAACAAAAATCACCAATAAACTACACCTTATCATGAATCCAGAGCAAAAAGAACCAACCAAAAATTCAAAATAATGATCAAGATAGAAAATGGACAAGTCACCATGCTTCAAAATGAATTAAAATGAATTAATTAAGAGAAATAATTAATTTCCACGTGCCAATTAAAAATAAATGAAAAGTAAAAATGTCAAAAAATAGAGAAAACTAAAACAAACATTCATGAATTTTTTAAGAATTTTTTGAAACCTAAAACTATTTTTAAAAATTAAAAATCAAAATGACATTAAAATGAAATAAAAAGAAATGAAAATAAAAGGATGAAGCTGGGGGTACGAATAGAAATGGATTTCAGTTCAAAATCAATGGGCCTCAAAGCCAGGGGGTGGGAATAGCACTCAAGCCCACTGGATCCTACGCAGGTTCACAATATTTAACATGGTAATTCAATTATTCAGAAAAAACATGGGCCAATGGATCAAATGGACAAACAAGATTAGTCAACTCATTAAACTTAGGTCAGCACATTGATTGGTTGGCAGTGAGGGAACATGTTATTATTGTGAGGTGAGAAACATGAAGTTTAATTCAGATTCAAATTTAAAAAAGAAAACACGTGAGGGAGAGGGTGTATCATTTATGCGTTGGCGTGATATGGTGCGTCCAGATCTCAAATCCTACGGCCAAGAGGTCATCTTCCTCATTCAACTCTGATGAACTTATTCCCAGAATCCGGTGACCGGAGCTAGGGCTCCTGCACCGGAAAACACAGATCATGAACAAAACTTAATATAAATAAATCAAACTCTCCAGATCACACAATTAATGCATGCTGAATCCAAAAATGGCCATGAAATTCACAATAGATCACTGAATCAAACAGATCGAAGCAAAACAAATCTAACCTCAAAACTTCAAATCATCAATACAACTTCAATTCTCAAGCATTTCAAAATTTAAAAAGTGCAGAATCATCAGCATACTTCACAGATCAAAATGCACACATCAAAAACTATTTCCAGATCCATGAATTCAGAAGATTACCTGAACTTGCAGAGCACGAAATAGGTTGAGACAAGCCTCTAAACACTGCAGATCTACCTCTTCTAACCTCTCCTTGAAAAATAAATGCAAGAGAGAGCTTGAATTGCTCTGGATCTTGAAGTTGGAGATCAATTGCACTTGAATGGCACCACTTGAAATCTTGAGCTTCAGCTTAAACCAATGGTGGATTCATGATCCTTAAGCCTCAAGGATTCAGAATATATGATTTGTTTGTTAAGAGAGTGAGAGAATGAGGAGATTTGAAAGAAGATGCTCTTGGTGCAAAAACTTTGGAATGATGAAATGTGATGGATTAAGCCTCAAATAAAACCCTAGCTTTCTTTTATATCACTTCAAAAGGCAATGCTGAAAGAATGAGAGCAATAGAACGTGAGATGAGAGTGTGGGAGTAAAATTGCCAAATTTGCAAAATTCTTGTGATGAGGTGTTTTGCTCGTGCATCCCTCTCATTCCTTGCCCATGTGTGATCAATATCTCACCCTTGATTCAAAACAGAACTTATTCTGGCCTCTTTGATGTGGGGATCACACTTTTCTCATGTTCATGCAAATTTCCCTCTTGTGAATTATTCTTCTTTTCATGCACGAATTTGACACTATTTTTGGAGAAAATTAGCTCTCTTGCAATGCCTTGTAAGTTTGTGACCTCATTTGATTCATTACATCACTCAAAAATACATTTCATGAAGTTTTGCACTTGTGGAAGTCTTAGAATTCATGCCATGCCCTAATTTTCTTGAAATTTTCGAGGGGCCTATCTCTCTAACCATGAGGGCTATGAAAATGCTCTTGTAATTTTTGAAAAATGGGAGGCTTTAATCTTCAACTTTCATGTTTGGCTTTGGTCCATTTGAAGCTTTTTTCACCAAGTCATGCTTACTTGAAAATTAGGGCAAAAACATACTAAAAATGGAAATTCTCATGACCAAACTTATGCCAATTTTGCAAAACACCTCAAAACCTCATGATTCTTGATCTTTGATCTTGCCAAACCTCTTCTAAGGTTATAAGAACATCCCTTGGAAAGAAAAATGGGGTTGGACCCTTTGAAATCTCACAATTGACTTTCAAAATGCACAGTTGACCAATTTCTTCATTTACAAGCAACTGAAGAAATACTTGAATTCCACAAGGAATTTTCTCACCAAATTTCATCCCTAGGATCCTCTTAACATATGAGAGACTTTGCCCAAATGAAATGGCCAAAGTCACAAGGTTATCATGCTTGAAACTCAAACCCTAATTTGGGATCATTGTGTAGGAGCTTTGCCCTAGCTTGAATTCCCTGATGATCTTTCAACCTTCTGAGCTTTTGTGAATGATCTTGAACTTGCGAATGCAATATAGACCCCTCATAGGACTTGAGAAAATCCATTGGGCCCCTTTTCATAGCTTATGATGCTTCAAAAACCTCCACAGATGATCATATGCCTAATGCTAGGTCATGAGAATGTTATGCCTCATCTTTCTATGCTAAGATGCCAAGAATATGATATGTTCATGATGAATATGATATGATATGATGCTTAAAAAGAAGAGGGAAAATTTGGGGTGTTACAGCTTGCGACACCTGTACCTGCATGAACCCAACTGATAGTACCTGCAAAATGAGAGTTAGTTTTGGCCTGCATGCCCTAGGTTCGTGGTCTGAATCACCATCCCTGTTACTCAACATATCAGATACATGTCAAGTGTTTTATTCTCATGCATGTATTATAAAGCATTCATGTATCCACAATTCAATATTAATCATAATTTGTTGGACGTTTTTGCAATCAAACGATGGTTGAAAAAAAAACATTCGGAAGCAAATTTGAATGAAATTTCACTTTTATTGATTGAAAAGGGGCCATGAATAGGCATTACACCGGGAAACAATCCCTGGAAAGAGGAAATTGCACAAAAGGAAAATAAACTATCCTAATGGCAATGTGGAAATCAGATCTCATCGAGCTCCGACCCGAATATGAATTATATGTCCTCAAGACTCTCCGCGTGCTTCGCTTTTGAGGAAGATGATTGGATTGATCCTTAACCCTATTATTGTCCTTGATTGCTGATAACGAATCACATATCTCACAGATCACAGTTGTTTGCTTTAGTCCCTCTTTTGCGTGGATCCCCCTTTCGGGTTTTCAGTCCACCATGATACCTTTTTTTGTATGAGCCGTCCGATAAGGCTTTTCAACTCAGCGGGTGTACATTTTTATTTTATTTCCCTAATTTTTGCCCGAGCCTTTTTTTTCTGTTTTTGGCTCGCCGGGATGACCTTTTTTGCCTGGACTCTTATTCTGTTTTTGTCTAGAGGTTCTCTTTATACAAAGTTTTTTCTAACTACGTCTGTGTTGATAGGGGATGGCAAGTCTTCGCTATCCATGGTTGTTAACATCAAGGCTCCGCCCGAAAAGACCTTTTTAACCACGAATGGACCTTCATAGTTGGATGTTCACTTGCCCCTATGATCTGTTAGAGGAGGAAGAATCCTTTTCAGCACTAAGTCTCCGGGTATGTACTGTTGAAGGCGCACTTTCTGGTCAAAAGCTCGTTTCATTTGCCGCTAATACAACTGTCCATGGCATATAGCTGCTAGGTGCTTCTCTTTAATAAGGCTCAACTGAATGTACCTGGATCAGAGCCACTCAACTTCATCAAGCTTGACATCCATCAGTAACCTCTGCGAAGGAGTCTCGACTTCCACCGGTAGGATTGCCTCCATACCGTACACAAGCAAGAACAGGGTCGCCCCTGTTGAGGTGCGTACCGATGTTTGGTACCCATGCAGTGCAAAAGGAAACATCTCATGTCAGCCTTTATACGTCACAACCATCTTTTGCACAATCTTTTTGATGTTCTTGTTGGCCGCCTCGACGACGCCATTTATCTTCGGTCGATACAACAAAGAGTTGTGATGCTTGATCTTGAAATCCCGACACAGATCTGCCATCATCTTATTGTTGAGATTAGAACCATTGTTAGTAATGATTCTCTTGGGAATTCCATATCGGCAGATGATATACCTCTTGATGAATCGGGCTACCACTTGTTTGGCGACATTGGCATATGACGCCACTTTGACCCACTTCGTGAAATAGTCTAAGGTAACTAGGATGAAGCGGTGACGTTAGAAGCAGTTGGCTCAATCTTTACAATCATATCAATTCCCTACATGGCGAAGGGCCAATGTGACGACATGAAACTCAACGGGTTTGGAGGCACATGCACCTTATCAGCATAAATTTGGCACTTGTGGCACTTGCGGGAGTATTTACAACAATCGGATTCGATGGTGATCCAATAATACCCTGAATTGAGAAGCTTCTTTGCCATAGCATGTTCTCCAGCATGGGTACCATAGGATCCTTGGTGAACTACTTGCATCAACATGTCTACTTCGTGTCTATCCACACATCTGAGCAAGACCATGTTGAAGTTTCGCTTATAGAGCACAACATCCTGTTTTAAGAAGAACCCACTGCCAACCTCCTAAGAGTCTTCTTGTCTTTACTGGATGCCCCTACTGGATATTCCTGAGATTTCAAAAATCATTTGATATCATAGTGTAATACCCTAATTTTTCCCCTGAGATTTCTTCGCATTTCATCTGCATCTTGCAAACAAACAAGATCACGCACTGGTTCGTTATCCTTTTTCAATTGCAGGTCTATGTCTCACAGGGGATCACCATGCTTTTATTTTCTTTATTTGTATATATTTACTAACTTCTAACCAAAACACAAAAAATATGTTGCAGTCTGCTTCTTTTTCTCTCTTTGTTGCAGGTTTTCAAAGTGTGGCAGTGTTTTCAATTCAGATATGGTTGTCCGGTTGTGTTTCGATTCAGATGGATCTTTAAACTAATCTTGGTCAAACTATCAAAAGATTGTTCAGTTCAAGTTATTTGTGCCAGTGGTTTATTTCTTAGATAATACGTATTCAAAAATTCAAGTTGTGTTGCGTGCTAAGATCATGAGTTTATCAGGCAGTGGTATGTGTGAAGTTTGGTTTGAATCTTCAGATTTATCAGTGTTCATCAGTTCATCTATGGATTTATTTTCCTCAGCATGGATTCAAAAAATCAAGGCAATTTTTCAGACGATGGTCGTGGCTTGAGTTGTGAATTATTCAGTGGTTCAGGATTAACTTGTCGCTCCCTGGATTTTCATCCTGGTGCAAACGCGAATGGATGAGGCGAAGAGAAGATGGGTTAGAGTCGCCAGCTAGGCATTTTTATCCCGAAGGAAAGGTAATGCTGCATAAACCTAGAAAGATATGGATAAGACGGTTGCGAACCAAAGAGACTGAGTAAGGGGGTAGGTTACGACATGGGAAGGTATTAACACCCAGATCGTCCATCGTACTCGACGGGATCCGCGCATACCTGATTGTGTTTAAAAGGGGATAGTGTACGTGCTAAACTGTGTAAAAAAAGGCTAGGGGAAAAGGATGTACAGAGTGTCAGTGCAAAAAGAAAGTGAGTGCTCAAAACTGAAGCTAAGGAAAGATAAAATGGGAGGAGGAGGGGGGGGGGGGGGACTAAGAGAATTTTGTTCGATAACCGTTAAGTTATGCCTACATATCCTCTCGTGCAATGAGGAAGTCAGAACACCGTAGTTCGACTCAAAGAGACTGGTATGCTTTTGGTGTGAACTGCTTGCTTGTCTATGCTCAAGTGTATGACTCATCTGGCTCGAGTGCTAACTATCTTGCATTAGACAGAAGAAGTGAGTTCTCGTTTTCAGAGTGAATGTGATGAGAAAAGAATCCCAGAGGAGACATTTATTACTAGTTTTTTTGTGTTTTCAGCTTTTTATTGTTTTTGGTTTTTTGCATAAGATAATGAGCTTAAGCCTTAATCAAGGGTTTGCAAACTCATTATATCATCCCTGATTAGGGATAATGAGTATGCTTAAGTATGAGATGGATATCCCAACTTAATTACCCTAATGATACAAGATTAAGGTCATTAACCTACTTGTGATTATTAAGTGTTTTTGGATTTTGTTTTGTGTTAAGTAATAAGTTTAATCTCTAATCAGGGATTAGTGAACTCATTACACCATCCTAAGAGAAGGATAATAGATGAGAACACTTAAGATGAGGAAGACTCCTCAACTTAATCCAGGTTAGGGATTAAAATCATTATATAACAAACCTTTATTAAGTATATTTTAATTAAAAGGTGGTATTAAGAAATTGATTTTATGTTTGTAAGACTAAACCTGAGGGGGACTTGTCCATTGAACACTATGGTTAGTCCCTCTGAACCAATAGGCAGAGATGTAACCCTAATATAAGGCCCAAGTTACAAGCTTAAGTCTTAATGATTATTAGGTGTTTTAATTAGGAGGTGTAAACAACTTAAAGGTTTAACACTAAGTATTAAAGTTATACACTCCATCCTAAGATAAGGATACATGCATAACCCTAATTCAGAGTCTTAAAACTTTAACTGTTTAGCCTTGATTATGAGATGAGAAGCAGATACTCAAGGAGACTCAAAGGTAAAAACTAGGGGAGACTATGTACAACCCTAAAGTTATCATGCTTGGATATTCCTATGGTTTTTGAGGCTTAGAGAAAGATCTTCAGATGGCCACCAAGGAAGAAGAAGCAGATGAAAAGAGAAGAGAAATGAGAATAGGTTACTTACTTCCTGAAGAAGTTAAGTAACCTAAGAGAAAGAAAGGGAGCAATAGAGAGCATAAGTGAGTCAAACTCACTTCAAAGACAAATAAATATGCAAATGAAGAGATAAGAAGAGATTGGATGTGGAGGCAAATCCACATCCTAAACAACTTACCTGAAGCCCCTGAAATGGTTAGTATGAATGCATAAGATGTGAAACAAATGGAAATAAGGCAAATGAAGATGAAATGATCAAGATTAGAAGTGTAAACACAATGAAAATGTGTTATGAAATTATGCAAAGACATGTACAATGTTTATGTATGATCATACAAGAGATGAGATGCAAAGGAAAGCATGTTAGAAGCATGAAATCACATGAATACACATAAGAAGTAATGAATGCAAAACATTCCAAATGGATGCAAAAATGATCAACCAATGTTCATACATGTCCTAAGGTATCTAAGATGACATACAAATGCATGAGATGTTATGACAAGTTCATATGATGAAGGTATGCAAAGATGAATGCAAATGAACATGGCAAATAAGGGTTTTAAGAAAGTGTGAGATGCATATGATCAAAACAGAAGAAGAACACATGATAAAAAGATGAAATTGCAACCAAATGAACCCTAAACACACATAAGGTCACTCCCCAAATATGGAGGTCAGAAGCTATACCAAAGTTAAGTTATGGTTTTTCTAAGTTAAGCTAGGGTTTTGGGTACTTCTTCATGAAAAATGCGAAACAAATAGAAAATGCAATGCAAAAAAAAAATATGAGTTAAATGCCCTAGATACTACATGAAAAGTATGAAAGAATGCAAAAAGAACCATGCACAAACTCATATTGGTTGATCAGAAATGAATTTTTGAAGTTTTGAAACCCTAATTCTTGGTTAATTGTCAAAACATGATCAAAACCTAAAAGAAATTTGTAAAATGAATTTGTAAATTGTTCTAAATATGTAAGAATTCTTCATGATTTGTTTGGTGATTTTTAAATACCTAAAAGTATTTTTAATTAATTAAAATGAATGAATTAAATAATACAATTAAATGATTTAAAAATAGATTTTTAATGCAAAAATTAAAAATAAAAATGTTTTTTGTTTCTGAAAATTATTTAAAGACAAAATGAAAAAGATCATATTTTTTGAAAATGATTTTCTATTTTAAATAAATAAAGAAAATAAAATGAAATAAAAAGAAAATAAAATGCAAAGTAATCAGAAGGAAAGGCCAGGATTGCGTGGGAGATGGATTAAGGGCTCAGGATGAGAGTTGTAAACACCCCAAATTTTCCCTCACTAAGTTCACACCATGGCTTGTGATCTTTCATCTTTGCATTAGTATAAGCATATCATATCATATCGCATTTTTGCTTCACTGCATTGGTTCAAATTCATCTGCATCTAGGGTTTGTGATCTGAGCAATCCAAGATTCATCTGAGCAACTCCAAAGGTATTAAATCATTCCAAGAGGGTCCATGTATGTTCAATCATCATATTATGTCCCTCAAATATCAAGGAAGTCAAAGAATCACAAGAACTGGCAAAGCATGGAAGCAGAGCTAGGGTTTCACTACACAGATGACCTGAAATTAGGGTTTTGGTTTCAGAGGCCATAACTCCAAATTTTTTGGTCATTCTTGTTTCTATTAGTCTCAATATGTTATAAGGATCATTTGTACCAAATTTGATGAAGAAATTCATTGTGGAAGTCATCTGTTCACTGGGTAACTTCTTGAGCAAGTCAGAGCAAAATCAGGGCATCTGAGGCCCCCCAACATGGAACCAAAGTGGATTTTTCATCAAATTGAAGTTATATGATCTTTATTTGATCATTTAAGTGCTTATAAATTCACAAAATTCAAGAAAAGTGAGCTAAACCAAAAGTTGCCAAAAATGGAAATGACTTGTAATGTAAACTTTCCATTTTGGGAAAGTTTTTCAACCTCCTATTTCTCAACCAAAAATGCTTCAAATGAAAAGTTGCTGGTCATGAAAGTTGTAGATTGGATCATTCCCTTTTCAAAAAGTACAAGAACAAGTTCTAATTCATTATGGAACTCAAGTTATGGCTTGTCAAAGTTGGCAAAAATCACATAATTTTCAAGAATGCACCAAAGAGGATTCTTTGCAAATCCACTTGCCAATTCATTTTGTGAATTCAAACACACTTCTATGTATCATAACATCATAACACATTGCATAAAAATCAGAATTGCCCAAAGAATTGCATCATTCCATACCTTGAACATCAAGAAATTACAAAAGGGCCAAAGCTTCATGAATTTGCAAAATGACACATAAACTTCCATCCACTTGCTGAATTGCCTCAAGACTGATTCCATGGACATCCCTGATCCATGCTGCACATGGACAAGCCAATGAGCCAGCTACACCATTGCCCATACCTCAAGTACAAAACTTTTGACTTTTTGGCAAGAAGCACATACCAATCACCACAGTCCACCACCCACTCTCTGCCCAATCCAGACCTTACAAGCATGCTCCAAGGATTCATTTTCATAACACACACAAGCTGAAACCTCGAAGAACTCAGCATTCCACAAAATCACCCCTCTTGCATTTTCATTCAAAACTCACTGAATACTCACTCAATCTTTAAACCAATTACACCATTAATCTCAAAATCATCCACTGACCACAAAGCAGCCATTAAAACAGCCTCAAAGAACCCATAGACAAAACACGATTCTTGGCCAGTTCAGTTGCTACAACACAAACCAGCCACTCTCAAGGCCTTTCAAGCATCAAAGCTTCATCAAGGGGTTAAAGGGAGTCATTTTGCGCAAAGGAAGAGGTCAGAAAGCTCAAGTTTGGAAAGCTTCATCTCAGGTAGTCATCTCAAATCATTTTTCCAGAACTCCTATTTTAAGTTCCTATATGAAAGAGCATGCTTCACTGATCATTTTGAGCTTTGTATTTTTGAAAATGGTGAAGAAATGAGTATTTATTGAACCTCTAAAATTTTTACCATTTTTGATCTTTTCTTCGAATCTTGTTTGTAAGCCATCATAAATCTGTTTTGAGGTTATATTTAAGTTCAGAGAGATGAGAGGGTTTGATTTGGAGCTTTAGAGCTCCAGAAATAACCTAGGGTGGGAGTTTGAGATTTTCAGGGGAGGAGGCTGCCGGAGAAGACGTCCAGAGCTCTTCCCCGGTGACCTGAAAGTCATTAATGGCTTAATTAGGGTTAGGGCTAGGTTTGAATTATGGCCGTAGGATTTTAGCTTCCCGCGTGAGATGGAGGGTGGAGATTAGCTCATTTAAGTTTAATCAGGATTAGTTATTTAATTAATTAGGATTAAATGAATTTGAATTTCAACCCTAGGATCTGGCGCGCAGTCAACCCTAGTTTTCCCAGAATCCATCCAAGCCCTTGATTGCTCATACTTTTCATTTATTCAGCTTTTTAATTCATTTTTCTTATTTATTTTGCATCAATTTATTAAAATAGCTAGAAAACCCTAAAAAATATTTTATACTGCATTTTCACTTAAAATAATTTTCTTCACCCAAAAATATTTTTATTTTTATTTTTTGCATTAAAAAATCATTTTTAAAACATTTAAATGTTTATTTTAATTAATTAAAGGAAATTAATTAATTAAAATATCATTTAAGTTTCTAAAAATCCCAAAAAAATTCAAATTGCATCTTAGGACATTTAGAAACATTGTCATGCCATCCATACAAATTTCTTTTTGGTTTTGAATCATCTTTGACAATTTTCTTGAATTTAGGGTTCATAAAATTCTTATTTTTGAACCCTAACTTCAAGAATTCTTTTCTGTCTAACCATGAATGGTATGACAATGGTTCTTTTTTCATTGATCTTCATTTGACATGTAGTATCTAGCATAATTTTGTCACAAATTTCTTCTGCATTTTTGATTTGATTTGCATTTTTTCCCTTAAGGTACCTTAAAACCCTAGATAACTTAGAAAAATCATAACTTTCATTAGGTTAAGAGTTAGGTCTCCTCCTTTGGGGTGTGATATCATATGGGGTTAGGGTTCCTTTGATTGCATTTTCAATTTTTTATCTTGTCATTTGCTTCTGTTTTTGACTATTGCATCTCATATTGCATGAAAACCCTAATTTCTCATTTTCATTTGCATACATCTTGCATAAGAATTCATACAAGAACTTGCCATGACATTTCTTACATCCACATGACATCTAAGACATCATAGGACACATTAGACTCATGCTTGATCATTTCTTCATCCATTTGCCATGTTATGCATTCATTACATTCCATGAACTTTCATATACTTTCATGCTTCATTTGCATTCTCATCACTTGTATGATCATCCATTGCACTTGGCATGCATTTGCATCATCTCTTAGCATCATTTGCATCATGAATATGCTTCTGGTTTTGGTTTTCATCCTTGCATTCATTTCATTTTCATCTCATCTCTTTCTTTATACTAACCATTTCAGGTGGTAAGTAATTGAGAAGTGAATTTGCCTTCACTTCTCATCCCTCTTCTCATTCTCTTTTATGCATTCATTGCTGCATTTTGCTTTTGCTTTAGAGTGAGCTTGTTCACTCATGTTCATCTCTCACTTTCTTTCTTCAAGTAACTTATCTTCTTAAGTGAAGTAAGTTAGCTTGTTTCTTCTGCTTCTCCCCCTTTCATCTGCTTCTTCCTTGGTGGCTTTTCTTGAAGATCTCTTGCAAGCCTCATAAACCCTAGGAACACCCAAGAATGATAACAATTAGGGTTTTGATTAGTCCCCCATTAGTTTTACCTTTGTGTCATCTTTTGTGTCTCTCTTCTTATCTCATAATCAGAGACTAAACCTTTAAGGTCTTAAGGCTTTGTGATGAAGCTTATGCCTGCATCCTTCTCTTAGGATGGAGTGTATAATTTTAAGCCTAAGTGTTAAACCCTTGATGTGTTTAAATCTCTTAATCAATCCATCTAATAATCACTAAGACAATAAGCTTGTAACTTGGGTCTTGCATTAGGGTTCTAATTCTTCCTTAATTGGTTAAGAAGGACTAACCCTAGTGTTAATGGACAAGTCCCCCTCAAGTTGTCTTACAAACCATAAAATCCACTTCTTAATCCTACCATTAACTAAAATCCACTTTAATAAAATCTTTGTTTTGTCATGAGGTTAATCTCTAATCATGGATTAAGTTGAGGTATCTTCCTCAGCTTAAATGTTCTCATCTATTATCCTTCTATTAGGATGGTTTAATGGGTCCATTAAATCCTTCATTATGGCTTAAACTCATTACTTAACACCAAACAAAAACTCCAAAAACTTCTAAATAATCACAAGTAGGTTAATGATCTTAATCCTACATCATGGTAATTAAGTTTGAGGTGTTTACTTCATACTTAAGGTATTCTCATTACCCCTAATCAGAGGGAGGATGTGATGAGTTTACTAACCCTTGGTTTATGCTTAAGCTCATTAACTTATGACAAACACAAAAAAGCAATAAAAGATTGAAAACACAAAAAACAAACAATAATCGTCTCCTTCAGGATTCTTTTCTCACCTTATTCACTCACAAACGAGAACTCGCTTCTTCCGTCTAATGCAAGACAGTTAGCACCTGAGCCAGACAGGTCATACACTTGAGCATAGACAAGTAAGCAGTTCATCAATCAAATTTACCTTTCAGTCTCTTTGAGTCAAACTACGGTGTTCTGACTTCCTCATTGCACGAGAGGATACGTAGGCATAACTTAACTGTTATCGAACAAAAGTCTATGTCTCTTCCCCCCTCTCCTAGCATTTTTCTTTAAGTCTCATTCCTGAGCATTTCACTTCACTCCACGTCTCTTTTGCACTGACACTTGTACATTCTTTTCCAGCGTTTGCACACAGATAGCACTGACATCTACCCTTTTAAGCACAAACTTTCAAGCGTGGATCCCGTCGAGTACGACGGACAATCTGGGTGCTAATACCTTCCCAGGTTGTAATCAACCCCCTTTCTCAGTTTCTCTGGTTCGTGACCGTCTTATCCATTTCTTTCTTAGGTTTATGCAGCATTACCTTTCCTTCGGGATAAAAATACCTAACTGGCGACTCTTTTCAGTTCATCTTCTTGTTCTCTCCTTTCTCCGACCGTTCGCGTCTGTACCCCGTCTGACCCGGTGTCATTTGGTGGGAGCGACAAGAGTCAGCAAGACTTGTGGTATGAAGATCTAAGGGATCAGATTCAAATTTGTGATACGCGCGCTATCCAATGGCTCAGGTTCAATCTGATTTAATTAATTATAATTAACTTAATTAATTAAAAATTAGGGTTAAGTGATTTATCTGGACCATTCGTACACTAATTAAAAACAGATCCTAAGGCTCACAATCAATCAGGAAAACAAAACCCTAATTAACCCTAATAACTTTCAAGTGACCGGAGATAAGCTCCGGTCATCTTCTCCGGCCATCCCCTCAACCTAACTTCTTCTACAGGTCACTAAACACCATCAAATCTGCCCATAAACACTCCCCACACCCCCAGGAACACGAATCAATCATCAAACATCATTTATAACACATGAACATGAAGAATCGAAGCAATCAAAGAACACAGGCAAAATTTCAGAAGTTCATAAAATGCTTATTTCTTCATCATTTTTGATTTTAAAAGCATCTACATGATCCCTAGAGCATGCATTTTCATTTTATAACAAAAAATCAAAGCTTTGAGACAAAGTGTTCTTGAGTATACCTGAGCTGGTGACCTGCCAATGTGAGCTTTCAGAGCCTCCCCTTGTGCAAATGGTCTCCTTTGGACCTCCTGAATCTAGTGGAGTGCTTAGAATGCTTTGAAAGTGGCTGGTCTTTGAGGTCCAGTTCTGATGTAGCAGAAATGGAGGTTTTTATATGTGGTGTTTCAGGCAATTTTGATGGTTGATTCTTGTTCTATGGATGATATGTGATTGATTGGTGAAAGAATTTTGGAAGTTTGATGGCTGGTTTTAGAGAATCGAAGAGAGGAAGTTTTTGAGGGATTTTTGCAATATCAGTTTGTGTGTTCTTTCAAGGCTTGTTGTCTCATGTTTTATGCTTCTTAGGGTTTCTATAAACTATTGCCATTGGTCAGAAGAGTTGTTGTGGCACTGTGGGATTTGTATGACTTGAAATGCAAAAAGTCATAAGTTTGTGTACTTAAGGCATGAGCTAGGATAGAAGTGATTTGAGGTCTTGGGTTGCCTCGGCTGGCTTCAAGGAGAACCCTTGGATCAATTTTTATGAGCTGTGATGCTTGATTCAAGAGTTTGCCTAGGTTTTGCATTTTTCCAACTTTGATATTTCTTGAGAAGCAAGTCATGAAAACCCTAGGTTCTTGGCCCAATTCTGATCTTTAGAAGTTGTTTGATCATGGAATGATGTATTTGAGTGGATTAGAGGTCACATAAAGGCCTGAAATACCATTTTGCACATTTCCCTCTTTGACATGAACTTGAAAATTATGTGAGTTTTGCCAACTTTTATCCATCATAACTTGAGTTCTAGGATGAATCAAGAGGAGTTCTTGTACTTTTTGAAAATGGGAAGATTATATCTACAACTTTCATGTTTGAATAAAATTCATTTGAAGCCTTTTAGATCAAGAAAGAGGAGGTTGAAGATCTTTCCCAAAATGGAAAGTTTTCATTACAAGTCATGTCCAAAAATGGAAAGTTTCCAAATGGCTCAAAATTCTTCAATATTGTGAACTTCCAAGCATTCCTAAGATAAAATAAAGATCACAGGACCTCAAATTGAAGATGATGACCCTTTGGAACCCATGTTGGTGGTCTCAAATGCCCTGATTCTGACTTTTCTTGCACAACAAGTTACCATTTGATCAGATGACTTTCACAAGGAATTTTTGCATCAAATTTTATACACATGCTCCTTATACCATATATAAACCAATAGAATCAAGAGTGAGCAAAATTTTTGGGTATAAAGGCCTCAAACCCAAAACCCTAATTTCTAGGTCATCTGTGTAGGAGCTCCTAGCCTGCCTGGACATCTCTGCAATCCCTTGTGATTTCTTGACTCCAAAGAAACCTTGGAGGCATAATATGATCATATAACACTCATGGACCCTCTTGGCATGCTTCATGGCCTCTGAGATAGCTCAAACCACTTCTAAGATTCATCTGATCACAAACCCTAGCTATGCAGCTATGCAATGAGTAACTATGCAGTGTGAGATGGTATGCTTATACAATGCAATATGAAGGATCACAAGCCAATGTGTGAGAAAAAAGAGAGGGAAAATTTGGGGTGTTTACAGCTGCCCCTATTTAAGCCTGAGTTAACTGTGTAGGATGTAAGTTCTTGGCTTAACAGACAAACAAGATAACTTGTGGTTGAATACCGAGATAGTCCAAAATTTGCACTCTTTATTATAAGAAGAAAAGGGATATAAATTGTAATAGACAATATATACTGAATATTAAATGGTAGTGACGGAGGACAACCATCGAGCAAAGGACGACTGTTGGGGAATAAAAATGGTGAGAAACACGCTGACGGGGACGACCATCATGCTGGGGAATAAAGAATCTGCGACGGGGACGGCCATCGGGTAAAGAAAGGCGACCTTACTGGGGATTTAAAAGCACTAACAACCGTCAGGCTGAAGAATAAAGAAACCGCGACGGGGACGGCCATCGGGTGAAGAATAAATAAATCAATGATGAGGAACGGTCATCAAAAGGTGAAGGAAGATCACCTAGCAGGGTACGACTGCTGAGGATTATCGCGACATAGGACGAATGTCGGATAAAAAGATCGACGATGGGAACGGCCATCAGATGAATGATGAGGGACGGTCATCGAAAGGTGACAGACGATCACCTAGTAGGGTACGGCTGTTGAGGATTATCGCGACATAGGACGAATGTCGGATAAAAAGATCGACGATGGGGACGGCCATTAGATGAATGATGAGGTACAGTCATCGAAAGGGGATGGACGATCACCTAACAGGGTACGACTGTTGAGAAATATCGCGACATAGGATGAATGTCAGATAGAAAGATCAAAGATGGGGACGACCATCAGATAAAATGATGAGGAACGATCACCTAGCAGGGTATGGCTGTTGAGGATTATTGCGACATAGGACGAATGTCGGATAGAAATATTAACGATGAGGATGACCATCAGATAAAATGATGAGGGACGGTCATCAAAAGGTGAAGGACGATCACCTAGCAGGGTACAGCTGCTGAGGATTATCGCGACATATGATGAATGTCAGATAGAAAGATCGACGATGGAGACGGCCATTAGATGAATGATGAGGTACGGTCATCAAAAGGTGAAGGACGATCACCTAGCAGGATACGGCTGCTAAGGATTATCGCGACATAGGATGAATGTCGGATAGAAAAATTGTTTTGTTGGCGACTTCTGGGATAGATAAACACGGACGAGTGTTTAAGCCCTAAAAATAAAATGGTATAAGTGTTTCAACAATGTGTATAGATTAAAGATACAGACGAGTATCCTCAGGACCACGATACTGACGCGTATCAATAAAATCAAACAACGACGCGTGTTTAAGGAGTGACGATACAGACGAGTATCAATCGTTTGAACAAAGAACACGGAAGAATATTGATCTGCCGGGGAGATGCACAAGATACGGACGAGTATCAAATAATTATGTATAAGTAGGATACGGACGAGTATCAGAAGGATTATGTATAAGTATGTACAAGTATTTTTATTGAGAGTGCAAAAAGGATATTTTGGATTTTATCTACAGGGGATAAGTTTTTTTTGTGTATTGCTGGAGGGGTGATTTTGGTATTTGCAGGTGACTGTCTTGAACCCGGCTTATGATCATGCAAATGTTTGATTTTTGCCGTAATGCTCCGTATTAGACGGAATGCTACACTCTGTTTGGGGAGGAATGATGTGAATGCTATGATTATGCAAATGAGGGAAACGAGATCCGAGATCAGAAATCTGCTGGGAGAACGGATCACTGGGCGATCCGTGGGGAGAAAGGATCACTGCACGATCTTTCTGGAGTACTCTGGGGGGAGAGCTATGTGGGGATCCAATGCTGGGGAAAAGTGATTTAGGCATTGCTTTGGAGATCCTGCTTAGGGAGGAGAGAACTTCTGGGAAGTAATCTGCTAGAGGATCAGCTTTGAGGGGGATACTCTAAGGGGATAAAAAGCTCCATGGGGGAATACTTTCGTCAAGTAGTCCTTCTGATGAGGTGATTGTCGGCTTGGAAAGGGATATAATGCCTGATATGCCCCATGCTATGAAAGGTTATCCGCCTTGAGTACCTGCAACCTGTCAAACAAAGGAAACACACAAATTCCCTGAAGTATCCTCAACCGGATTCCGTCATAGGAGTTAGGTTCGCTTAAGAGCACATATTTCCTGCAAGCATTTATTGGAAATGGCTTATATGTTTTCATGAAAATGTTGTATTACGAACTTTGGACATTTTGCAAACAAACAAAAAAAGGTACAAAACAGAGTGTGAATGAATATTTGACTTTATTGATTTGTGTGCCCTAAATAGGTAAGTACAATGAAGAAGCTAATCCCTGAAATGAGGAGATAGATGCGAAATTGAGAAAATAAAAGTCCTATTCGGTAATGCTGAAGTTGATGCTCCAATGAGCTTCCTTTTGCTATGACTTGTATGAATTTGAATGCTCTTCTTATCTTGCTTTCCGAAGAAAATTGATTCTGACGGACGCTTTGTCCTTTCGAAGCTTGCCATGTTATGTGAGTGATATAGACGAATTCAGAATGCAGTTGTTCGCTTATTCCCTAATTTTGCGTGGATCCCCTTTCGGGTTTTCAACCCACCTGGATACCCATTTTTGCCTGAGCTGTCCGATGTGGCTTTTCAACTAAGCGGGTGTACATTTTTTTTCCAGATTTTTCCCTTATTTTTGCCCAAGTCTTTTATTCTGTTTTTGACTCGCCGGGATGCCCTATTTATGCTTGGACTTACATTCTGTTTTTATGTCCAGCGGGTCATTTATGCGAAGTATTTTTTAACTGCAACTGAATTCACAGGAGACGAGAAGTCTTCACCTTCCATGGTTGCGAGCATCCGTGCTCCGCCTAAAAAGACTTTAGTTATCACATAGGGACCTGCATAGTTTGGTGTCCACTTGCCCTTGTGGTTTGTATGAGGAGGAAGGATCCTTTTCAGTACAAGCTCTCCCACTTGATATTCCCGAGGTCTGACTTTTTGATCGAAGGCTTTCTTCATGCGTTTCTGATATAACTGACCATGATAGATAGCTGCTAATCTCTTTTCTTCAATCAGGCTCAGTTGGTTATAACGAGATCGGACCCATTCTGCTTCGTACAGTTTTACATCCATCATTACCCGCAAGGAGGGTAATTCAACTTCAACAGGTAGGACTGCTTCCATACCATACACAAGCTGATAAGGTGTTTCCCCGGTCGATGTTCTGATGGAAGTTCGGTACCCATGCAAGTCGAATGGTAACATTTCGTGCCAGTCTTTGTATGTGACTACCATCTTTTTCACAATCTTCTTAATGTTCTTGTTAGCCGCCTCAACAGCGCCATTCATCTGTGGCCTGTAAGGAGAAGAGTTGTGATGTTGAATTTTGAAGTCTCGGCACAGTTCTGCCATCATCTTGTTGTTAAGGTTTGAACCATTATTAGTAATGATTCACTCAGGAACTCCATATCAACAAATGATATCCCTTTTCAAAAATCGGGCTACCACTTGCCTGGTGACATTTGCATACGAAGCTGCTTCGACCCATTTGGTGAAGTAATCAATGGCTACCAGGATGAATCTGTGACCATTTGAAGCAGTTGGCTCGATCTTTCCAATCATATCAATGCCCCACATGGCGAAGGGCCAGGGTGAAGACAATATATTCAAAGGATTGGGAGGCACATGCACTTTGTCTATGTAGATCTGGCATTTATGGCACTTTCTGGCATAGGCACAACAATCTGCATCCATTGTGATCCAGTAGTAACCTGATCTTAACAATTTATTTGCCATTGCATGTCCTCCAGCGTGGGTACCGAAAGAACCTTCATGTACTTCGTGCATTAGTAGGCCTACTTCCTTCTTGTCAACACATCTGAGCAAGACCATGTCGAAGTTTCGCTTGTATAAGGATCCATCAGTATTGAGGAAGAAACTGTCGACTAACCTTCTTAATGTCTTCTTATCATTAGACGATGCCCCAGGTGGGTATGTCCGAGTCTCTAAGAAGCATTTTATGTCGTGGAACCAAGGTTTTTTGTCAATGTCGGTGTCTACAGAGAAAACATATGCTGGTCGGTCCAGTCTGGATACTAAAATTCGAGGCACATAGTTGGCAATCTGTACTTTGATCATAGATGAAATAGTGTCCAAGTCGTCTGCAAACTGATTCTCATCTCGAGGGATGTATTCAAGCTTGACTGTTGTAAAGAAAGTCAACAATCTCCTCGTATAGTTGCGGTAGGTGACCAGATGCTCTTAATGAGTATACCACTTGCTATTAGTTTGGTTGATCTCCAGAGCTGAATCTCCGAATATATTCAAGGTTTTGATCATGAGGTCAATGGCTTCTTTAAGACCCATGATATAAGCTTCTTACTCTACTTCATTGTTAGTGCAGGCAAAGGTAAGCCTTGCTGAGAAAGGCAAATGGACTTCCTTAGGTGTAATAAGCACTGCACCAACTCCACGACCGTTACAATTAATTGCCCCATCAAACATCATAGTCCATGCTTCTTCTGGATCAGGCCCTTCAGTGTGAACAAGCTCTTCACAATCTTTTGATTTTAAGAACATGATGTCTTCATTAGGGAAATCAAATCTCATAGGATGGTATTCATCAATGGGTTGCTCAGCCAGATAGTCAGACAATACACTACCCTTGATGGCTTTCTGAGAGGTGTACTGAATATCATATTCTTTCAGAATCATTTGCCACCTTGCAACCCTTCTGGTAAGTGCTGGCTTCTCAAATATGTACTTGACGGGGTCCATCTTTGAGATCAACAAGGTAGTATGAGTCAACATATACTATCTCAGTCGGCGAGCAGCCCACGCTAAAGCACAACAAGTTTTCTGGAGCAGTGAATAACATTGTTCACAGTCGGTAAATTTTTTGCTTATGTAGTATATTGCATACTCTTTTCGACTAGACTTGTCATGTTGGCCCAACACACACCCCATTGATTCATCCAATACTGTCAGGTACATTATTAAAGGTCTTCCTTCAACTAGAGGCATGAGAATTGGAGGTTCTTGTAGATACTCCTTGATCTTGTTAAAAGCTTTCTGACAATCATCGTTCCACCTGACTGTTTGTTCCTTTCTTAGCAGTTTGAACAAAGGCTCGCAGGTTGCAGTGAGATGAGATATGAACCTTGAAATGTAGTTCAATCTACCTAAGAACCCTCGAACTTCTTTCTCAGTCTTATGTGCAGGCATTTCCTGAATTGCTTTGACTTTGTCGGGATCAACCTCAATTCCTTTTCCGCTTACAATAAAACCCAACAGCTTACCAGAACGTACCCCGAATGTGCATTTGTTGAGGTTTAACCTTAACTAATATTTCCTCAGATGCTTGAAAAGTTTCAACAGGTTTACCAAATGGTCTTCTTCTGTGAGGTAGTGGGAAGTCATCTTTCGGGCTTTCTCTGTTCAGATCCCAGTAATCAACACACATATGCACCTTGCCATCCTTCTTGGGTACAGGTACAATGTTAGCAACCCAAGGCGGGTAACTAGTTACAGCAAGAAAACCGGCGTCCCACTTCTTTTGTACTTCCTCTTTGATTTTCATGACCATGTCCGGGCGAGTGCCGCGCAACTTCTGTTTGACCGGCGAGCAATCCTCTTTCAATGGTAATTTATGCATGATAATATCCGTATCCAAACCCAGAATATCTTGATAGGACCAAGCAAACACATCGACATAATATCGCAGCATACTGATAAGTTGTTCTTTTACTAGAGCTTGCAGACTGGCTCCAATCTTCACCTCTTTCACATCTTCTTCGGTACCAAGATTGATAGTCTCCACCTCCTCCTAATGAGGAGCAATCACCTTTTCCTCTTGTCTCAATAACCTGGCTAACTCTTCAGGTAAATCGTAGTCTTCTTCAACCCCTTCATCTGCTTGATTAATCGGATTGTCAAAGTCATACGAGGTCATAGCAGTGTCGTTGTCGGTGCAATCTGGAGGGCTATCTCTGCAAGGGTTGAGATTTGGTTCATTTTATTGATTGATTTTATCTTATTTAGAAAAAGTGAATGAAGTTATTATTGAGAAAAATATTGCCATTTATTGTTTTGTGCGAAAATAACAAAAATGAAAAGACAGTGAGCGAAAAGGATTGTTTGCAAAATGATGTCCATTGTTCATTAATATTCAATTTTCACAAAATATGTATGGCCCTATTACAAAATGAGTCCCGACATCTTAGGCAAGATGCAGGACTTTGATGCATGCTTAAAACAGGAAATAATAATTACTCTGCAGCAGTAACCCTTATAATTTCCTGGGATGACCAGTTGAGGACTTGTTGGCCCGTGACTCTTGGAAGGATCCAGCTTTCCAGGTTGTAGTCCCTCCCATCCTCGTCTTCCAGAGTGTTGACAGCATCAGGGGTCAGCATTCCCCCACTTATGAACTTGGGAGCTTCGGCAGCCTCCTCTGGAACTTGTCGGGATGGTCTGTAACCCAAACCGAATTTGTCTTATTTCATCTTAACCTTCAATAGCTTGCCCTAGCCTTGGGAATTCCCTTCTTCCACAACCTTCCAAGCTTATTTGTAGGAAGAAATTGAGGTACCCATCCTCTTCTCTTGGGATGCAGCAGACACCTCAGTTGTAGCTTCGTTGACGTTCAAGGCTTCAAAACCCTGACTCATGGTTTCATTGATCTCCCCATCCATTTCTATGTATTTGTATGTAGCCAGGTAACTTAAAAATATGTCTTCTTCTCCACAGATGGTGATAACTTGGCCTTCCCACTCATATTTTAACTTCTGGTGAATGGTTGAAGTTACCGCACCAGCGGCATGAATCCATGGTCGACCCAACAAACAACTGTAGGCAGGCTGTTTGTCCATCACATAAAAGGTAGTTTTGAAAACTTGTGGGCCAATTACCACGAGCAACTCAATCTCTCCGAGAAACGATCTCTTAGAACCATCAAAAGCTCTAACAACTAGGTTGCTCTGACAGAGTGCAAGACCATCATACTCCAGCTTGACTAAAGCTTTCTTTGGCAACACATTGAGAGAGGATCTAGTATTAACCAGGACATGAGAAAGTACAGTACCTTTACATTCCAAAGTGATATGCAAAGCCTTGTTGTGGTTACGCCACTCTGTAGTTAAGTCAGGTGAAACCTAGTCCATGACTAGTATTGACATTTACGACCGCCGTTTCTAACGGATTGACCGTAATTTCTTCCGGCACATAAGTTGCGTGCAAGACCTTGAGTAGTGCATTCTAGTTAGCCTCAGAACACATGAGCATAGATAGTATGGAGATCTTGGAGGGTGTTTGGTGGAGCTGATCCACAACTTTGTAGTCACTTCTTTTGATAATCCTCATAAACTCATCTACATCCTGATCAAAGGGTGTCTTCTGAGTTTCTTTTGCAGCTGGTTCTTCTGGCACCACACTTTTGCCTTTTGCTTTGGCAGTGGCTTCTGCTTCAGCATTAACTCTTGGAAATTGTGAAGCAAAGAGACATTCGCTCCGAGTGAAGCCTCCGCCTCCCCCGACATTGTCAACTTGTGGTGCAGATGTTGAGGAGTCAAGAGTGATCTTCCTTCTGTGGCAGTAAAGATCCGAACCATAATGCCAAGGCACGACACTGTTGTTATCATAAGGAATTGGTACAGGCACCATGATGGTCACCGAACTAATTACAGCAGAAGAAGGAGTTGTGATAGTCTGTGGATCATAGTAGATGGTGACAGGAGGTCTGACCGAAGATGGTGCAGGTGCAGGAAGTTGTTGATGTTGAGGAGGGTGTTGTTGAAAGTTGTTGCTGAGAGAATCCGGAACATGGATGGTTGCTGGATCATAATAGATGGTAACTGTTGAGATGTCGTCACTACTGGTGTTTGTTGTTGTTGTAGCTGATTCTGTTGGAATGAATTTTGTTGGCGTTGTAAGAGAGATTTTTGTTGCAGTTGTAGAAGATGGAATTGTTGTTGTGATTTGTAGGATGCCTTCCCTAATAAGACTGCTGATACCATTATTCAGTTTTGCACAACCATTGATAGAAAATTTGCAAGCCTTACAAAAGGCCTCACAACCCGGAAACACTTGGCAATTCAATAGCTGAGCTATTACTTCGGCCAGTGGTGTTTGAATACTTGCAATGTCATTAATCAGAATTGCTGGTTGGTCCTCATCAATGGAATTGATCTTTGGCTCACCATGATTTGGTATTAGATTCCTTGTGACATTTGGTGGAGGTGCAAAATTCAAAGCTTTGGAGTTAATCAAATCTTGGACTTTCATGTGCAGGGCCCTACATTTCTCTGTTGAATGACCAGGTGCATTGGAGTGAAAAGCACACCTGGCGTTAACATCATAATTCCTTGGAAGATTCAAAGGATCTGGTGGAGCCAAAGTCCTCAGTTCAGTCAGTTTAAGCTTCAATAGTTGCGGGAGTAAGACTGCATAGGGCATCAGGATGGGATCGATCACCCTATTAACCTGAGAAGGACTTTGTTGGAAAGGACGTTGTTGTTGGTTGTTGTTGTTATAAGATCTTTGTTGTTGTTGAGGATATTGTTGTTGCTGAGGTGCTGGAGTAGGAATGGAGACAACAGCCACTAATCTTTGCAAGTACTGGGGTCTACCTCTGCCAAAATGCACTGGATTAGTTTCTTCTGTCCTTCGGGGTCCGGAGAATGGTTTCTTTGTGTTGCTGGAGCTGGCACCACTATCAGAAATCTTGCCCATCTTCAGCAAACTTTCAATTCTCTCTCCTACTATGACCACGTCAGCAAATCTAGTGGAAGAGAAAGCAACAAGTCTATCAATGTAGGTGCCTTGCAAGGTATTTATAAACATATAAGTCATTTCCCTTTCAGACATAGGTGGCTGGATAGCGGCAACAAGTTGTCTCCACCTTTGAGCGTATTCGTGTAAACTTTCTCTCAAGGACTGAGACATACCCATCAATAGGGTCCTTTTGGGTTCCATATCCAGGTTGTACTGATATTGGCGTATAAAGGCCTCAGCTAAGTCTTTCTATTTCTTGACAGTAGCCCTTGACAAGTGTGAATACCACTCTCTGGATGCCCCGGTTAAACTGTCTTCAAAGTAAAACATCTACAACTTCTCATCCATGGTATATGCTTTCAATCTTCCCAAAAAAGATTTCAAATGGGTACGAGGACAGGAGGTACCATTATACTTTTCAAAGCATGGAGGTTTGAACTTGTGGGGAATCCTTACTCCCTCGACTAGGCCCATATCCATCATATCAAATCCCAAGGAGTTCTGGGATTCCAAGGATCTTAGCTTCTCTGAGATCTCGTCCAGTCGACGGTCATAAGCTTCATCTGCCCCAACACCTAACACTGTAAACTGCTCATCTTGAGGATCTTCCTATAGAATACGATCTCCAGTGTTCCTTTGGCCATTCCCAAGGATGTTAACTTCAGGATTGTTGTCAGGTCTAAACACTACCGGAGTCGTTCGTGGCCGATCGCGCGCATTGTTACTAGTACCTCTAATGCCTGCGTGGTTATCTTCTGGAGTTTTCCTCTCGACTAACTCCCTCAATCTTTCCTAGGTCTGTGCCAATTCAGTCATCACAGTCATAAATTGATTCATTTGAGTCCTCACCTCTGTCCTCACATCAGTCATCTAAGTCCTCACATCTGTCAGTTCCTGTTGTAGTTGATCCATTTGCAGACTTAGAAGGTTGTTATGGGTCAGATATCTGTGGATGCGATTGACGGGAAAGACCCTCCTGCGAGCAATATTTCCTGAAACAATCAACAAAGTGAGAAGACAACAACAAAACACCTACAAAACAAAGGATATGAGATTAGCATGCAATGCAATATGTCTATTTGTCTTTAGAGGGTATCCGACTTGGTTCTTGGTTTTGACCTTCCAGACCCTTTGGAGGAGATAGAGATGTTGGAGCGAACAAAATCCATATGAACCAACAATACATAGAATATAAGTGGAATTGCCAAAATACAACTAGTTCATGAATACAACAAAAAAAACTCCCATGGTGAGTTGAAATACATCAACAATACATAAACTACAATACAAATAGTTTACGAATACAACAAAACAAACTCCCATGGTGAGTCGAAATACAAAAACAAGTACAAAAAAAATCAAACATCCAATCCAAATGCATCCTCCCTGACTTCTTTTAGGAGAGCATTAGTCACGGGTCCAGCTGGGTGCTTTGCGATAGTCCTGATGAGAAGGTTTTTGGTTGCAATGACATTTGTCATCTTCTGATACTTGTCCTGTTGTTTGGATCTCTTTAACCCCGCTCAGAGTTTCAACTTTGATATCTCCTTCTGGGCTGCTAGTAGTGCTTCTTGGCTTCTTTTCTCATTAGACTCTAACTGCTCTATCTTGGATTGCATCTTCTGGTCTTCTTTCAGACGAGCCTCAATTATCCTGACCCATCTATCCTGACTCTCCTCCAGATAATGCTCAGCTCTTGCCCTTTGAATCTTTGCTTCTTTACATGCATTCTTCAACACAAGTTCCCCTGCCCGGGCTTTCCTGATGTAGTCTTCAGTCTTCTCAATTTTGGTTACATGCTCGATGCGGAGCTTCTCTAACCTCTCAATGTCTAGACGACCATCATTCCTTTCCCAAAGGGTATTCTTCAAAGCTTCAGCTAGCTGGGTATTCCTTTCCTTCAGCTTTTCAAACTCTTCCAGGCTTACCGTGGCTCTGGGTTCAACTGCTGATGTCCCTGATACATCTTCCAGGGTGAATGGCATACAGGTAATCTATCCTATGATGCGTGACCATTCAGTGTACTGAGTAGAGGTTATGTTGTTGCATTTCCCCAGAATAGCAGTCCCTTTAGTCTGTATGTGGTCCCAAGCCCAGGATGCTTGTCGGACAATGGCATGATTGTTCTGAATGGCACAATAAAGAGACTCTGTTAAGTCTTGCTCCCTAGGTGGATGTATCAAGGCATACCCCAACTGTCTCTTGAAAAGTAAAGGATTGTAATTGATGCAACCCTTTACTCACATAAGTGGCACATTTGGGTATTGCCCACAACTTGTTATTATGTCTCCGCCCTTGGTGTTCTGAGTACACCATCTGATATCTTCTGAAGTAAGGGAAATCATCCTCTTAGCCCAATTCCTTGACTGATGTAGGTTCAAGAAAGCTTCCGTATTTGGCATATGCTTAATCAACCAACTGTAGAAAAGAGGTGCACAACATCTTACCAGTCTTCCTCTCTGTTTCTCATTCCTTTGATGAACTTAGTAGTAGAAGTCTCCCAATAAGGTGGGAACCAGTTTCTTTAGCATGAAGATGTGAATGACATATTTGCTTACAAACTTAGGCTCGTCTACAAACAAAATGATACCATAAATACTGAGAGCCAGGAGAGCACACACAGTTTCTCAATTCCTTACTGTAGCTTGCTTTGTAGCCTGAGTGACCAAGAAATCCAGATGAAGGCCTGGAATTCCAGCCTTGGAAGTCATGTGCTCATTAATGATAGTTGCCTCCAGATGTAATGCTTTGGCTATGTCTTCATTCCTTGGAGGAGTCATTTCAGGATTGAAAGGAATTCCTCTTCTGATAGGGACACCCAATAGTATAGAGTATTCTTCCAGTAAAGGTCCTATCTGAAAATCTGGGAAAGTGAAGCAACATAGAGGAGGGTCATAGAACTTAAGACAGGTGTGAATCATGCTCCTCTGCAATGTGTCCAAGTCCATGATCATGTCCAGGATTCCACCATAATGCTCTCTGAATAAGGGAACCTGATTAGGGGTGATAAGGGCCTGTATCCGCCTGATGTCTGCTAGAGGATACTCAAAGAAGTGTTAGGTGATGTTGCTTTTCCTTGTTGAATCCATTCTGAAAATGTGTGCTGAAGGAGACAACTGAAAAGGACAACTGAAGAAGATAGCGGAAGAAGATAACTGAAGGAGTGTTGAAGCAGATAAGCTGAGCAGATGAACAGTCAAAACCAAACCAAGTGAAGGTGGATACCCTGTAAAACAAATAGACAAATGTTAAATGATGCAATATGATGTATGCTTATGATATGAAAGGGTTAGTGATCATCTGTTGGATTATTAGTTGCCTTTGGCAGGATCCTTGAGTGTTCAGAGTTTCAGATGGAAATCTGAGAACCAGTAATCGGGTGGGGGACCCAAATAAAGAGTCAATAATCCAGGGTTTCAAAGAACTAGTCCAACATAGTATAACCTTAAGAACAAATTCCAGTAGCAAGGTATGTTGAGGTCAAGGGTTCCTGCAAACCTATAAACAACCCAACCCACTCACAGGTATTGTTCTAGAACAAGGATCCTCATATTCAGATCTATTATGAGATGTGTAAACACTTCTAACCCGGAGGTACAATGTTTACCTTAATCATAAAGGATCCTCCTCTAATTCACCTCAGATGCTGAAGGTCATCTAAAAAGGTCATCCAGACTTAGCAGGCTTCCCAGATAGCCTTAGAACTACAGGAAATCCGTAGCACAAAGTTCTCAAAAGGAATCCCATGTCTGAACCGTGTTTTCATTTTCCCGCACCAGACCGAAATGGAACGGGAAAGAATACAAAACCACTCTAATCCTATGTGTCACTCAGGCCTTTATGTTGAGCCTTTTTCTTTGGAATACCCCCCCCCCCACCAAAGAAAACCAAAAGTCCAGCACAATGATATGATAATAATAAATGAAATTCCGAAAGCAATAAATGAAAGCGATAGAGTAAATGCAAAAAATAAAGATGTACAGGAAGCAATAAATAAAGCAAAAACAAAAACATAAATGGCACATAACACCCCCAATAAACATAAACAAATAAGTGCTAGGAGAAACCCACAAGAGAACCAGAAGCCCTGGTTGCAAAGTTCCCCAGCAGAGTCGCCAAGCTGTCGCTCCCCGGATTTTCATCCCGGTGCAAACGCGAACGGACGAGGTGAAGAGAAGAAAGGTTAGAGTCGCCAGCTAGGCATTTTTATCCCGAAGGAAAGGTGATGCTGCATAAACCTAGAAAGATATGGATAAGACGGTTGCGAACCAAAGAGACTGAGTAAGGGGGTATGTTACGACCTGGGAAGGTATTAGCACCCAGATCGTCCGTCGTACTCGACGGGATCCGCGCATACCTGATTGTGTTTAAAAGGGGATAATGTATGTGCTAAATTGTGTATAAAAAGGCTAGGGGGAAAAGGATGTACAGAGTGTTAGTGCAAAAAGAAAGTGAGTGCTATAAACTGAAGCTAAGGAAAGAGAAACTGGGAGGAGGAGAAGGGGGGACCAAGAGACTTTTGTTCGATAACCGTTAATTTATGCCTACGTATCCTCTCATGCAACGAGGAATTCAGAATACCGTAGTTCGACTCAAAGAGATTGGGATGCTTTTTGGTGTGAACTGCTTTCTTGTCTATGCTCAAGTGTATGACTCGTCTGGCTCGAGTGCTAACTGTCTTGCATTAGACGGAAGAAGCGAATTCTCGTTTTCAGAGTGAATGTGATGAGAAAAGAATCCCGGAGGAGACGTTTATTGCTTGTTTTTGTGTGTTTTCAGTTTTTTTATTGTTTTTGGTGTTTTGCATAGGATAATGAGCTTAAGCCTTAATCAAGGGTTTTCAAACTCATTATATCATCCCTGATTAGGGATAATGAGTATGCTTAAGTATGAGATGGATATCCCAACTTAATTACCCTAATGATACAGGATTAAGGTCATTAACCTACTTGTGATTATTAAGTGTTTTTGGATTTTGTTTTGTGTTAAGTAATGAGTTTAATCTCTAATTAGGGATTAGTAAACTCATTACACCATCCAAAGAGAAGGATAATAGATGAGAACACTTAAGATGAGGAAGACTCCTCAACTTAATCCACGGTTAGGGATTAAAATCATTATATAACAAGCCTTTATTAAGTGGATTTTAATTAAAAGGTGGGATAAAGAAGTGCATTTTATGTTTGTAAGACTAAACCTGGGGGGGACTTGTCCATTGAACACTAGGGTTAGTCCCTCTGAACCAATAGGCAGAGATGTAACCCTAATATAAGGCCCAAGTTACAAGCTTAAGTCTTAATGATTATTAGGTGTTTTAATTAGGAGGTGTAAACAACTTAAAGGTTTAACACTAAGTATTAAAGTTATACACTCCATCCTAAGATAAGGATACAGGCATAACCCTAATTCAGAGTCTTAAAACTTTAACTGTTTAGCCTTGATTATGAGATGAGAAGCAGAGACTCAAGGAGACTCAAATGTAAAAACTAGGGGAGACTATGTACAACCCTAAAGTTATAATGCTTGGATATTCCTATGGTTTTTGAGGCTTAGAGAAAGATCTTCAGATGGCCACCAAGGAAGAAGAAGCAGTTGAAAAGAGAAGAGAAAGGAGAATAGGTTACTTACTTCTTGAAGAAGTTAAGTAACCTAAGAGAAAGAAAGGGAGCAATAAAGATGCAAATTAAGAGATAAGAAGAGGTTGGATGTGGAGGCAAATCCACATCCTAAACAACTTACCTGAAGCCCTTGAAATGGTTAGTATGAATGCATAAGATGTGAAACAAATGGAAATAAGGCAAATGAGGATGCAATGATCAAGATCAGAAGTGTAACCACAATGCAAATGTGTTATAAAATGATGCAAAGACATGTAAAATGTTTATGTATGATCATACAAGAGATGAGATGCAAAGAAAATCATGTTAGAAGCTTGAAATCACATGAATTCACATAAGAAGTAATGAATGAAAAACATACCAAATGGATGCAACAATGATCAACCAATGTTCATACATGTCCTAAGGTATCTAAGATGACATACAAATGCATGAAATGTCATGACAAGTTCATATGATGAAGGTATGCAAAGATGAATGCAAATGAACATGGCAAATAAGGGTTTTAAGAAAATGTGAGATGCATATGATCAAAACAGAAGCAAAACACATGATAAAAAATGAAATTGCAACCAAATGAACCCTAAACACACATAAGGTCACTCCCCAAAGATAGAGGTCAGAAGCTATACCAAAGTCAAGTTATGATTTTTCTAAGTTGAGCTAGGGTTTTGGGTACTTCTTCATGAAAAATGCAAAACAAATAGAAAATGCAATTCAAAAATATGAGTTAAATTCCCTAGATACTACACGCAAAGTATGAAAGAATGCAAAAAGAACCATGCACAAACTCATTTTGGTTGATCAGAAATGAATTTTTGAAGTTAGGGTTAGAAAAATAAGAAATTTGGAAACCCTAATTCATGGTTAATTGTCAAAACTTGATCAAACCCTAAAATAAATTTGTAAAATGAGTTTGTAAATTGTTCTAAATATGTAAGAATGCTTCATGATTTTTTTGGTGATTTTTAAATACCTAAAAGTATTTTTAATTAATTAAAATGAATGAATTAATTAAATAATACAATTAAATGATTTATAAATAGATTTTTAATGCAAAAATTAAAAATAAAATATTTTTTGGTTTCTGAAAATTATTTAAAGACAAAATGAAAAAGATCATATTTTTTGAAAATGATTTGCTATTTTAAATAAATAAAGAAAATAAAATGAAATAAAAATAAAATAAAATGATAAGTCAGCAAGACTTGTGGTATGAAGATCTAAGGGATCAGATTCAAATTCTTGATACGCGCGCTATCCAATGGCTCAGGTTCAATCTGATTTAATTAATTATAATTAACTTAATTAATTAAAAATTAGGGTTAAGTGATTTATCTGGACCATTCGTACACTAATTAAAAACAGATCCTAAGGCTCACAATCAATCTGGAAAACAAAACCCTAATTAACCCTAATGACTTTCAGGTGACCGGAGATAAGCTCCGATCATCTTCTCCGGCCAGCCCCTCAACCTAAATTCTTCTACAAGTCACTAAACACCATCAAATCTGCCCAGAAACACTCCCCACGCCCCCAGAAACACAAATCAATCATCAAACATAATTTATAACACATGAACAAGCAGAATCGAATCAATCAAAGAACACGGGCAAAATTTCAGAAGTTCATAAAATGCTCATTTCTTCATCATTTTGTATTCTAAAAGCATCTACATGATCCCTAGAGATGCATTTTCATTTTATAACAAAAAATCAAAGCTTTGAGACAAAGTGTTCTTGAGTATACCTGAGCTGGTGACCTGCCAATGTGAGCTTTCAGAGCCTCCCCCTTATGCAAATGGTCTCCTTTGGACCTCCTGAAACTTGTGGAGTGCTTAGAATGCTTTGAAAGTGGCTGGTTTTTGAGGTCCAGTTCTGATGTAGCAGAAATGGAGGTTTTGATATGTGGTGTTTCAGGACATTTTGATGGTTGAGTATTGTTCTATGGATGATATGTGATTGATTGGTGAAAGAATTTTGGAAGTTTGATGGCTGGTTTGAGAGAATCGAAGAGAGGAAGTTTTTGAGGGATTTTTGCAATCTAAGTTTGTGTGTTCTTTCAAGGCTTGATGTCTCATGTTTTATGCTTCTTAGGGTTTCTCTAAACAATTGACATTGGTCAGAATAGTTGTTGTGGCACTGTGTGATTGGTTTGGCTTGAAATGCAAAAAGTAAAAAGTTTGTGTATTTGAGGCATGGGCTAGGACATAAGTGATTTGAGGTCTTGGGCTCCCTCAGCTGGCTTCAAGAAGCACCCTTGGATCAATTTTTATGAGCTGTGATGCTTGATTCAAGAGTTTGCATATGTTTTGCATTTTTCCAACTTTGACATTTCTTGAGAAGCAAGTCATGAAAACCCTAGGTTCTTGGCCCAGTTCTGATCTTTAGAAGTTGTTTGATCATGGCATGATGTATTTGAGTGGATTAGAGGTCACATAAAGGCCTGAAATACCATTTTGCACATTTCCTTCTTTGACATGAACTTGAAAATTATGTGATTTTTGCCAACTTTGATCCATCATAACTTGAGTTCTAGGATGAATCAAGAGGAGTTATTGTACCATTTGAAAATGGGAAGATTCTATCTACAACTTTCATGTTTGAAGAAAATTCATTTGAAGCCTTTTAGATCAAGAAGGAGGTGGTTGAAGATCTTTCCCAAAATGGAAAGTTTTCATTACAAGTCATGTCCAAAAATGGCAATTTTCCAAATGGCTCCAAATTCTTCAATATTGTGACTTCCAAGCATTCCTAATATCAAATAAAGATCATAGGACCTCAAATTGATGATGATGACCCTTTGGAACCCTTGTTGGTGGTCTCAAATGCCCTGATTCTGACTTTTCTTGCACAACAAGTTACCATTTGATTAGATGACTTTCACAAGGAATGTTTGCATCAAATTTCATACACATGCTCCTTATACCATATATAGACCAATAGAATCAAGAGTGACCAAAATTTTTGGGTATAATGGCCTGAAACCCAAAACCCTAATTTCTAGGTCATCTGTGTAGGAGCTCCTAACCTGCCTGGACATCTCTGCAATCCCTTGTGATTTCTTGACTCCAAAGAAACCTTGGAGGCATAATATGATCATAGAACACTCATGGACCCTCTTGGCATGCTTCATGGCCTCTGATATAGCTCAAACCACTTCTAAGATTCATCTGATCACAAAACCTAGCTATGCAATGAGTAACTATGCAGTGTGAGATGGTATGGTTATACAATGCAATATGAAGTATCGCAAGCCAAGGTGTGAGAAAAAAGAGAGGGCAAATTTGGGTGTTTACATAACTGTGTTCCTTTTATCAGAGGCTTGTGAAAAAAAATCAGAAGTTGGTTATGGGCTTAAAAATCATCACTTCATTCATCACCTATTTTTCTGATTAAAACCATCATTTTTTTATATAGCCGTTATCATTTTCTATTCATTCTCTAATTTAGCCGATTATCCATATATCTATTATCCATTTTTTCCCCGATTAAATCATTCCATATAACCATTTCCAATTACTATTTTTAATCCAATTTCATTATCCAATTTCCATGAAATTAATTCTAAATATCCATTTTATTGATTTCCTAAACCATTTTTATTTCTTACCACTATATAATCCTTTCTTTATTCACCATTATTTTCTTTTAATCAAAATCATAAAGCCCATTTTCTTTTACATAAAATCATTGCCAAAAATATGGAAAGAAAAATAAGGCCCATTCATTTCCAGCCATGTAAAAAAATTGCTTCAACCAACTACACTTCTTCAACCACACGTGAACCCAGTCAAAACTGCATCAGCCGAAAAGTATACACGGCTGCACGCCCAAGCCATCTTCGAAAACAATTCCAGCCAGCTTCTGCAAACCAAGTTGCATCTCACGTGAGCCATCTCAGCCCACAATAATATCAAACAATGAACGTGAAACGCAAACGCAAAACACACAAAACGCAGTGGAAGCCAAGCCCAAATGCATGTCAAAACGCAACTGAAATTTACACAAAACACAAGAAGATTAACTCAGCAAATACACGCACATAACACACGCGGAAAAAACACAACCTGCACTGTAAAATCAAAACGCAAACGTACAAGCTTCAAAACGCAAACCAGTTGCAGCAACAAAAACACTTATGTCGTTGAACTCAAAACGCAAAAAAATTTCCGAAAAAGGAATCGCAAATCTTAGTTCATTCTTCTATAAAAGCAACCCTTCCCTCCTTCATTCTCTAAGCTTAAAAAACCCACTAAATCCCTGCCCAAATAGAATCAAAGCTTCAAGAACAATTAAAAAAAAAACAATTTGAATTTTCAAATTCAGAAAAAAAATAAGAACCATTAAACATTTCACTTTATTCGTCGTCATCCTTCAAATTCATTCCTCAACAATACCTCGCAGCATATTTCAAATCACTTTGATATTCACCAAGAATCGGAATCGAGAAAGAGGAGGAAAAGAAAGGTGAACGAAATCGCAACGATCCAAATCAACATCATTAACAAAGAAAATCGGAATCGAGAACGAGATAGAAGAAGAGTGATGTGAGTTTGATGAGACGATGTTTCTAGTGTTTGATTAGGAGACAAAATATTGTCGGCGGTTTGTTTTCAAGAAAGCAGGTGAGGACGGCGCACAATATCTTTGAAGAAGAAGAAGCACACATTCTTCTTATTGTTCTTTTCTTTTTATTTATTTTATAATTTTTTTTTTTTTGGTTAAAGAGTGAGTGTTTTGGGACTAGCATTTGGACCAAGTTCTCTATCTCCACCCTACTCTCTGCGCAGAACTCCCCCCTTATTCTAATTATTTTGTTTTTTTATTTCTAATATTTTAATAGTTTTAAAAAAAAAAAGATAAGGAAACTTTGTTTATAGTTTAAAAGTTTTTTTGAGGTTTCTATGGAATGTTTTTTTTATATCATGATAATTGTTTTTTTTGGATTCTATATTAAGATCCATTTCTTTCATCTCTTATTTTTATTTTTTTGGTCGATGAGATCTCCGATTCGAAGATTATTGGTTTTCAAAGATGTTTAATCTTCATTATTTCAAATCTATGGATGAATGTTTATTTGGATCATTCTCCATATTTTGGGATCGTGATAGGTTGCCTTCGACAATTCAATGTAAAATCTCGATTAAGATTAGACCGTTACCATTTTTTCTTTTTGTGTGACATGTTTTCGAAGGATGATTCATTATATCATTTCACTAACATGTATTAACACAAATATATTCCACCTTAATTGGTGGTGGCCGGCCTCATTTGTAGGGTAATTACTTCGTAAATTACTCAGCGATTGCTTAACATAGACCTAAATTTGTCCCAATTTCGGAATATAATCTAATTGGGTACTTAAACTTTCGTGGACCGGATCTCTTGTTGATCGCGTAATCCCAAAGTGGTTAATCATATTGCATTAATAATTGAGACTTATGAATTTTTGATGCGTAGGTGCTTTGGGTCTCCCAATCGCCTTTCAAATTTCATTGAATTCGATTCGGTTTGCCTTGGTTAATCGCTATAGTGTAAGATGCTAAACGGATCCGTTTGCCTTTCAATTTTGTTTTAACTTTTGATTGTGGTTGATTAAGTTCACCATACCATTATTATTATGTAAATATTATTATATTACTACTATACAAATATTTTTTAGATTTTTGCACTTTAATTGTTTTTTTTATTTCTTGCACCTTTTATTGCTTTTATTTCATTATGCTTTATTCATCCATTATCATGTATAAACTTCTTTCTATTATTTTTATTGTGTGATTTTCTATTTGTCCATTTGGATATTGAAATTCTGTGATCAGGTATGAGATGTCCTATGAGATGTTCCAACACTTGACAGATTTAACCAAAACTTAAAGTGCAAGAAAATTAAACAACACAGTAGTTTGTTAACCCAGTTCAGTGTATAACCACACTTACATCTGGAGGCTACCAAGCCAGGAGGAAATCCACTATAAGTAATATTAATTCTAGACTTAAACCACCCAGTTTAATCTTTCACTTAATATCTACCCAATGCAATTTCTACCTAAGACACAACTTAGATATGAGTACCAACTCACTCCCCCTCAATCACACAGTGATCTTGTTTACAAGTTTAATGAAATTGAAGTCATCCTTCAAACAAAACAGCTTGATCTTACTTCACAGTTTCAATCAAGTCACAAATACACTTTTGCTTAAAAGCTCATAAAGTGGTACAATAAAAACAACCTGCTATTAAAACACAAAACACCCTATTTTGTCTTCTTAATTCGTACTCAATTCTGTGAGTTTCTGTTGATTAAATATGTGTTTGTATTTTGGGCTTTCTGTAGGTTAATCCAGTCCTAAAACGCATGCAGCTTCCACCTTGAATTAGGGTTTGTTACTTCCTAGATTCTAGGTGATTTAGTTCTTCTGATTATGCCGAAGTCTCATAACAATACTCCCTACAGATGCGCCTTATTCTGTTTTTGTCCATCCATAATTAATTCCAGATAACTTTCCTTAAATTACTCAGATCAGTTAGTCATTAATTAATTCTGGTAGCAGGTTTGAGATGTCACAACATCTGTTGGGACATCCTGAAAAACTGAACTTAAATCATTAACACAATGTCCCAACATCTGGTGTGACATCCTGAATTAAGTTCTTATACTCTGTTTGATAATGTCCCAACATCTGATAGGACATTCTGAACTGAATTCAACATTTCTTGTTGGTCAAAAATTCTGCCAATTCTAAACATCTACAAACTCCCCCTTTGGCTAATTTTTGGCTAACATATTTTCTGGTTATCAGAGTGCAGCAGAAGTTCTTTTATCAGAGTATAGCTTTCCTTTTCTGTTAAGTCATGTGTGAGTTTACTCCCCCTCAAACATACATGTATTCAGATTTGTTGCAACATAAATTTTCATTAAAACACACTGATTCAGTTCAGAAGCAAACAGAAGTTTTTCATTGATAACTAAACAGCATCATACATTGTTGTTGTTGTTCTCCCCCTTGTTAGACATAAATTTGGGGCCAAAGTTACTAATTCAAAATTACAATGCAGCAGTCATTACATTTTTCCTCACATACAGTTTTTTCACTCAGACTCCTCATAGTCAGTTTCTTCATCTTCCTTAGTCTCCTCATCAGAAGTAGCAGCTTTCTGAGCACTTTCTTCAAGCTCCAGCCTTTGGATAATCTCCTCAAGCTTCTGCTTCCTTGCATCCAGTTCTTTGCAAGTGCTCTTCAGTTCAGCAATCAATGCAGCTTTGGAGATTGGAGACATTGCCTTTGAAGGACCAGCAGATGTCCCAGAGGGTGCTTTAACATCAGATGCATGATGACTCAGAAATAGCTTGTAGTGGAAGGCCAGAGGGCTTTCTCTTTTGCACATTGTGTCCTTCTCAGTGAGGATCCCAGGGTACTGACTCAGCACTATTCCACACAGCAAGGAAGGGAAGGCAATTGGTAGCTTTGTTGCAGATGATCCAGCATGCTTCAATGTCTGATCAAATATATAAGCTCCATAATCCAGCTTTGTTTGGGTGCCCACAGCAAATATGAACCTGCCCAATCCAATAGATATTGAGGATGTATGGTTGGTAGGGACCCAGTTTGCTGTACCAATCCTGTTCAACATGGCATATTTCCTTGTCAGCATGCTAACTGAAAGCTTCCCTTTAACTGGCCAAGCCTTGACCTGGTTAGCAGTGATAACCTTGCAGACCTGGTTATCAGTCTTCCTTAACTCATTTGGACCATCAGATTCTCTTCCAAGGTATTGGTTGATGACCTTAGGAGAGAATTCTACACACCTGCCTCTTACAAATACTTTTCTAAAGTCAGCAGACTTACCATTGGCACAATCTTCTTGGAGGTTGACTATGAATTCCTTGACAAGCAGCTCATAGCAGGGAGAGAAGTTGGAGACAGTTTTGAAGAGGCCAGCAGAAGATATGAGATCAATTAACTCTGTGCACTCAAGTGCATTACTGCTCAGCTCTCTTTCAAGTGCTACCCTTCTTTGATAAACAAACTTCCATCTATTCACACTTGAAACATGATGAAAGGAGATGTTGTCCAATGGAGCTTCTGGAACAGCAGTTGATGACCTTGAGGGTGCTGATTTCTTCTTTGGAGGAGATGTTGGGACATCTTCTTCAACATCTGAATCTGAAGGAGTGACAGCTTTCCTCTTTTGTGTTTGCACCTTGCTCCATTGTTTTGTAGGACCAAAGACAACTTTAGCTTTGTCCTTCTTTGGTGTAGCTTGCTTCTTCTCAGGAATTGTATGTCCTGCATGCATCTTTTCTTTCCTAGTCCTAAGCCTTTTGGCTATGCTAGGATTTACAGAAGCAATGATTTCTGTATCAGAATTATGCTCTAGGTTTACAACAGGAGGAGATTGAGCAGTCTCCTCTTCAGCTGGTTGATCAACAGAGATGTGCTCTACAGTGGAGGCCTTGTGCTGGTCCTCAGATGCTTCTTCATCACTATCAGTGGAGGCCTTTTTCTGGTCCTCAGATATATCATCAGCAGTATCAGATGATACCTTTTGCTGGTCTTCAGATGCTTCAACATCTATTGGGACATCCTGTTGAGCAGGAGTGTCCTTTGCAGCCTGAGTTTGTTGATCTTCTTGTGGAGCTGGCATGGTGCTCATAGGGATAGAAATGCCACTTGCCACTCTTTGCTCAGAAAGAATCCTGTTTACCAACTCCTTTATGGAATCATCCACATATTCAGAAGATTTTGGAGTGATGTTTGCTGGTGAAGGTATGCCTTTGGATTTGCTGCAAACTTGATCTTTTGTTCTTTTTGGAGTTCTTGGCTTTTTAGCAAGAGGAACACTTCCTCTGATTTCGTCCATTGGAGTTGAATCCATGGGTACCACAGAAATGGGGGTTGCATGCACCACATCTTCCTTGTTGAGGATTTCTTCAGGAATGTTAGGGTTTTGAGACATTTTCGAAGAAGGTGGATGAAGAGTTTTAGGTTTGATGAGTTCTAAAAAACAGTTAGAGAATGCAATTCGTTTTTTTGAGAGTATGATGAGAAGATGGATAGCTGAAAGCAAGCTGATATTTTATAAGTAGCCGTTACTTTGAGACTTTTTAGGAGAGGAATACTCAAGGTGCTTGACCAGACTGGTGTTGCCATCTGGTGCTTATGCCACACAATGTCATATGACATGTTGGCACATCTCCATAACTGCTAAATTTCACATAAGCAGATTCCCAATTTTCCCCTTAGGTTTTCAAATTGAGTAGCATCCAAGGCTTTGGTAAATATATCAGCCAACTGCAGATTTGTAGCTACATGTTCCAGTGAAATCACTTTTTCTTCTACAAGATCTCTGATGAAATGATGTCTGATATCAATATGCTTGGTCCTGCTATGTTGGATAGGATTCTTTGATATGTTAATAGCACTTAAGTTGTCACAGTACAATGTCATGACATCTTGTGGGACATTGTACTCAGTGAGCATTTGCTTCATCCAAACCAACTGAGAACAACTGCTTCCAGCTGCAATATATTCAGCTTCAGCAGTAGATAAGGATACACAATTTTGTTTCTTACTGAACCAAGAAATTAAATTGTTTCCTAGAAAGAAGCATCCTCCTGAAGTGCTTTTTCTGTCATCGGCACTTCCAGCCCAATCAGCATCACAGAAGCCAGTGAGAATTGGTTTGCATCCATGAAAGTACATTATGCCATAGTCACAAGTACCATTAACATATTTCAGAATTCTCTTGACTTGATTAAGATGACTAACTTTTGGATCAGCTTGATATCTTGCACATACACCTACTGCAAATGCTATGTCTGGTCTGCTAGCAGTCAGATATAACAAGCTTCCAATCATACTTCTGTATAGGCTTTGATCTACATTCTCACCCTTGTCATCTTTAGTTAGCATTAAATGTGTGGGGGCAGGAGTTCTCTTATGAGTAGCACTGTCCATCCCAAATTTCTTGACTATGTTCTTAGCATACTTGCTTTGGGAAATGAACATGGAGTCCTCCATTTGCTTTATTTGCAGTCCAAGAAAATAGGTTAATTCTCCTACTAGGCTCATTTCAAATTCAGATTCCATCTGGTTGACAAAATGTTTGACCATCCTGTCTGACATCCCACCAAAGAAAATGTCATCTACATATATTTGAGCAATCATGACATTTCCTTCTTCATATTTACCAAACAAGGTTTTGTCAATTCCACCTTTCCTGTACCCTTGCTTGATAAGAAAAGTAGTCAGCCTTTCATACCATGCTCTTGGAGCTTGCTTCAGACCATAAAGAGCCTTCTTTAGTTTGTATACATGATTTGGACAGCTTGGATCAACAAATCCTTTAGACTGTTCTACATATACCTCTTCATTAAGATAACCATTTAAAAAGGCACTTTTCACATCCATTTGAAATAGCTTGAACTTTAAGATACAAGCAATTCCCAAAAGTAGTCTGATTGATTCAAGCCTTGCTACTGGTGCAAAGGTTTCATCAAAGTCTACTCCTTCAATTTGTGTGTATCCTTGAGCTACAAGTCTAGCTTTGTTCTTTGTAACAACTCCTTGCTCATTTGACTTGTTCTTATACACCCATTTAGTTCCAATCACATTTATGTCATCAGGTCTAGGAACAAGGTTCCACACTTCATTCCTTGTGAATTGACCTAATTCCTCTTGCATAGCACAAATCCAGTATTCATCAGTAAGAGCTTCCTTGATGTTTTTAGGTTCTATTTTAGAGACAAAACAGGAACCTGAAATCACTTCTCTTGATCTAGTGATTACACCTCTGTTGGGATCACCAATTATCAAATCTTTGGGATGATCCTTCTGGATTCTGATGGAGGGAGGTTTGCTGCATTGTTCTGTCCTTGCATCAGTTTGAGTGAAGTCAGAATGATCACTCTTTTCTTTAGCTTCAGTCTTGATATCAGCAGATGTTCCAACATCTTCTGGGACATCTGTAGGAGCATCATCAATTATCACATTTATGGACTCCTTGATAACCTTGGTTCTAGAATTAAATACTCTATATGCTCTGCTATTTATAGAGTATCCAAGAAAAATCCCTTCATCACTTTTAGGATCCATTTTTCTTCTTTGCTCCCTATCTGCCAGAATATAACAGTTACTTCCAAACACATGGAAGTACTTAACTGTGGGTTTTCTGCCCTTCCAGACTTCATAGATTGTGGACAAAGTTCCTTTCCTTAGAGTAACTCTGTTATGAATGTAACGAGCTGTGTTCATAGCTTCAGCCCAGAAGTACAAAGGTAACTTTTTAGCATGGATCATAGCTCTTGCTGATTCTTGAATAGTTCTATTCTTCCTCTCAACAATTCCATTCTGTTGAGGAGTGATTGGTGAAGATTATTCATGATTGATTCCTTCTGAAGAACAGAAATCTAAGAATTTTTGGTTCTCAAATTCTTTTCCATGATCACTTCTTATTCTGATCACACAACTGGCTTTTTCCCTTTGTATTCTTTGGCATAAGTCTTTGAATACATCAAATACATCAGACTTTTCTTTGATGAAATTTATCCATGTATACCTTGAAAAGTCATCAACCACCACATAGGCATACCTCTTACCACCAAGGCTCTCAACCTGCATAGGTCCCATAAGATCCATATGCAATAGTTCCAAAACTTTGGAAGTTGTCAGATGTTGGAGCTTTGGATGGGACATCTTGGTTTGCTTGCCTATTTGACATTCACCACATATTTTGCCATCATCAATCTTCAGTTTAGGAATACCTCTCACAGCATCCATAGATATGATCTTCTTTATGCCTCTGAAATGAAGATGACCTAGTCTTTGGTGCCATAGTTTCACTTCTTCTTCTTTAGCTAAAGAGCAAGTTGAAGTGAGACTGAAGTCTTGAGGTTCCCACATGTAACAGTTGTCTTTAGATCTGGTTCCTCTCATGACAACCTCTTATTCTTTGTTAGACACTATGCATTCAGTTTTGGTAAAGTTTACACTGTACCCTTGATCACATAATTGACTTATGCTGATCAGGTTAGCAGTTAAACCTTTAACCAGCAGCACATCATTTATTCTTGGTACATCTTGACAGTCCAAGGTCCCAACTCCCTTGATTTCTCCTTTAGCTCCATCTCCAAAGGTTACATATCTGGATGAATGTGACTTTAAGTCTACTAGCAGATTCTTCAATCCAGTCATGTGTCTTGAACATCCACTGTCAAAGTACCAGTCTTCTTTGGCTGATACTCTTAGTGATGTATGTGCTGTATATGCAACACCTTTCTTTGACCATTTGAGTTGAGATTTCTTTTGATACCTCTGCCCTGTGTATTGTTCATCAGTAGAGCTCTAAGGTTGTTTGTTGATCTTGTTCTTGGGTATGTAGCTTTGATCAGCATGAAGACTAGCTTTTGGTCTCCATACCTTTTTGATGACCTCTGTCTTCTGCTTAGAAGGTTGCTGATCTCTTTGATGTCTATGCAGCACTTTCTTGGTAACTTCTATCTTCTGCTTAGGAGGTTGCTGATACATCTGATTTGGATATCCATGCAACTTATAACAATGAGGTTTGATATGTCCAAATCTTCCACAATTATGACATCTCCATCTTTGATACTTTTTCTTCATTATGTTCTTTTCAGAATGTTGAGACATCTGTTGGAACATTATGTTTGACTTTGTGTTCTTTTCATGATGTTAAAGCATCTGTTGGGACATCTTGTTTGACTGTATGGACTTTGAAGTAGTTTTGCTAGAGCTAGCTTCATCCTTATGAACTCTGTTAAATCCCAGTCCACTTTTATCCCCTGAATGCTTATTGTTGTTGAGAATAACATCCAGTGTACTTGAGCTACTGTTCAGCATTCTAACAGATTTGGACATGTGTTCCAACTTAGAGTTGAGAAGACTTACTTCACTTTTCAAGGTGTCAATGATCTCTTGATCACTTGCTTTTTCATTCTTTAGTGCCTCATTCTGCTTCTTTAGCTTTATAATCTCACTACATATTTCAGTGCTTCTTTTGAATAATTCTTTGTATGCTTGCTCAAGTTCTTCAAAAGTAAGCTCCCCATCACTGGATTCACTTTCAGATTCACATAATCCAGCTAGAGCAGTGATATGCTTAGCTGATTCTTCTTCTGAATCACCTTCTGAGTCTTCATCAGACCAGGTTACAGAGAGTCCTTTCTTTTTCCTTTTTAAGTAGGTAGGACATTCATTCCTGATGTGTCCATATCCTTCACATCCATGGCATTTAATTCCTTTTTCTTGACTGGTCTTTTCATCATATTTTGACCTTGTATTAGCATCATAAGGTCTTTTGTTCTCAGAAGGTTTTGTGTATCTTCCACTGGGTTTGGATTTGTCTTCCATCTTTCTGAGAATCTGTTTGAATTGTCTTCCAAGCATAGCAATGTTGTCTGATAAGCTTTCACCAGTTTCTGATTCATCATTTTCTTCTTCTTCATCAGTATTTGTCACCAAGGCTATGCTTTTGTTCTTCTTTACATTTGTGTCATTCATTCCCATCTCAAATGTTTGAAGGGAACCAATGAGCTCTTCAACTTTCATTGTGCATATGTCTTGAGCTTCTTCTATTGCTGTGACTTTCATGTCAAATCTTTTTGGCAAAGATCTGAGAATCTTTCTTACAAGCTTTTCATCAGTCATCTTTTCTCCCAAGGCTCCAGAAGTATTGGCTATTTCTAAGATGTTCATGTAGAATTCATGAATTGTCTCATCTTCCTTCATTCTCAAGTTTTCAAACTTGGTGGTGAGAAGTTGAAGTCTTGACATCTTTACCTTTGATGTTCCTTCATGAGTTGTTTTGAGAGTGTCCCAAACATCTTTGGCTAGCTCACAGTGATGCACAAGTCTAAAGATGTTCCTATCAATGCCATTGAATAAAGCATTTAAGGCCTTGGAGTTGCCTAGTGCTGAATCTTCTTCCTCCTTACTCCATTCTTCTTCAGGTTTCAACACTTTTGATCCATCTTTGGTGTCTTGGACAGGATGTTCCCATCCAATGTTGACTGCTCTCCAGGCCCTATTGTCAAGTGATCTTCAGAATGCAATCATTCTTGGTTTCCAGTAGTCATAATTAGATCCATCCAGTATAGGTGGTCTATTTACTGATCCTATATCTCTGTCCATGTTTCCAGAATTTGTATTCCCTAGATCTCACCCAGTATAAACAGGCAGGGTGCCTGCTCTGATGCCAATTGAAATTCTGTGATCAGGTATGAGATGTCCTATGAGATGTTCCAACACTTGACAGATTTAACCAAAACTTAAAGTGCAAGAAAATTAAACAACATAGTAGTTTGTTAACCCAGTTCAGTGTATAACCACACTTACATCTGGAGGCTACCAAGCCAGGAGGAAATCCACTATAAGTAATATTAATTCTAGACTTAAACCACCCAGTTTAATCTTTCACTTAATATCTACCCAATGCAATTTCTACCTAAGACACAACTTAGATATGAGTACCAACTCACTCCCCCTCAATCACACAGTGATCTTGTTTACAAGTTTAATGAAATTGAAGTCATCCTTCAAACAAAACAGCTTGATCTTACTTCACAGTTTCAATCAAGTCACAAATACACTTTTGCTTAAAAGCTCATAAAGTGGTACAATAAAAAAAACCTGCTATTAAAACACAAAACACCCTATTTTGTCTTCTTAATTCGTACTCAATTCTGTGAGTTTCTGTTGATTAAATATGTGTTTGTATTTTGGGCTTTCTGTAGGTTAATCCAGTCCTAAAACGCATGCAGCTTCCACCTTGAATTAGGGTTTGTTACTTCCTAGATTCTAGGTGATTTAGTTCTTCTGATTATGCTGAAGTCTCATAACAATACTCCCTACAGATGCGCCTTATTCTGTTTTTGTCCATCCATAATTAATTCCAGATAACTTTCCTTAAATTACTCAGATCAGTTAGTCATTAATTAATTCTAGTAGCAGGTTTGAGATGTCACAACATCTGTTGGGACATCCTGAAAAACTGAACTTAAATCATTAACACAATGTCCCCACATCTGGTGTGACATCCTGAATTAAGTTCTTATACTCTGTTTGATAATGTCCCAACATCTGATAGGACATTCTGAACTGAATTAAACATTTCTTGTTGGTCAAAAATTCTGCCAATTCTAAACATCTACAGATATAAAACATTAATAAAGGATTAAACTTCTAAAAAACTTGTGATCTTAATTTGGGACTAATGGTTACTATCCTTGGCATTGGAATGGAAGTGTTGGACTTAGACTTTAGGATATCTTTTCCTTTGCCTTAACCTTCATGAAGATTGGAGTTTGCCTTTATTTGACCATTTGCTAGCTTATAAGGATGGAACTCTTATGCATATAATGATAAGTATCATCAAGTTTGGTTAGATCTTTCTTCCTTTATCTCATTATTTTTTTTTTAGGATAGTCCATTCATCTCCTCCCATTCTTTAATTTTCAAAACTTTCTCCCTTTTTTCAAAGGATACTCTTTTTAAATCATCACCTCTTTAATAAATAAAACCTTGACTTTTGTCAAGTGAATTTTACTTTTTCTTTTCTCTTAAAAAATCAATGAATTTAATCATTTTGACTTTAATTCAAAAAAATAAAAAGAACCAAACTCATTCAAATTGTCTTGTGCCTTTGTGCACTTTTGTTTGCTTTCTTTTAAAAAAGTGTCGATTATGAGTCATTATTCTTTAGTCGGGTGCAAGTCTCTCAATCTCCATGGTTGTAGTTTGATGTAATTGAGTCTCTTGTCATGCGTGGGGGTTTAGTGGCATACTCGTCGATTTTATCCGAGTTGGCACCCTCCCCATAATGATGTATGAGTCCATGCCTTCATTCTCATGGTAGATTTGTTTGGCTATCCACTTGAAGATGACAAATTCTTTTCATTTAATAAAATCAATCATAAAAAACCCTTTTCACTATTTGTACCACGAACTATGGTTTTTTTTATCTCGCATTGCACTTTGTGGGTACGTAGGCATGAGGTGGTAAACCTCTTCAAACACAAAAATATTAAAAAATAATTCTTTTCTCATCCCTCCACTTTGTTTCTCTGTTATGTTTCTTTATCTTTTTTCTTATAGATTCATTAGGATTTATTTTCTCTTTTTTTCCTTTTCCTCTTGGAATAAAAGTAAAGCGCGGTGGCGACTCTGTTTACTTTGAGTTAAGTTAACTAATAGCTTACACTCATGTTTTTACCACTACAATAACTAATAACTAATATCTAAGTGGATTCGGCCTACTTTGATTTATTTACTGCTTTGGTTTGATTTGTTTGTTATTTGTTTGTTCTGTTTTGGTTTTGGTGATCCTCTATGAGTGAGATAGATTCTAGCCCGGATCTGAGTTAAACTTATGATAGGACGGCGATTTTGGAAGCGATAAGCGATGGAGTAGTCCAAAGCTATATCAATTTGATAATCTCCACTTGGTTAGGCTCTCTTGGATTATGATAACGAGAAAACATATCGATTATATTACTAGGTTTCATTGGCGTTTTATCGAATAATCATCGTTTTAACACTCGATTTCTCGAGTTTTTCTTACCGTTTTGCAGGTACATCATTATATGGAGCTAAATCATGAATTAAGAGAAAAAGGAACAAAATCGGTCATAAAAAGTTGAAGAAATGAAGCTCTCTGCAAAACTGCATATTTTGCAGCAGTCACGACCGTTACAAGGGTGTCACGACCGTGACACCCCAAAATGAAGCATCACGACCGTGAGAGTAGTGTCACGACCGTGACACTTAAAAGTCACAAGTCACGAACGTAAAAGCATTGTCACGACCGTGACAAGGATTATTCTAGGTTTTTGACCAAGACTTCGTCAAGCCATTACGTGAAGAATTTGTTTCCTAAATATTTGCCACGTTCCTGCATTCCTTCCACAAATTCAGCAAGGCCCATTTCAACTAAAGTCCAAAAATTCAGCCCAATAATCCTTCTATAAATAGCACCAAGTTTATGAAGAAAACGGAGAGCATTTTTACTATTGAATTTCCTGCGGAAGCTCTACCGAACTGATTTACGACCCTTTCTATTTTTGTTTTAGTTTTAGTTTTCTGTTTCGTTCTTATTGTATCCAAACCCGCCATATAACAATTTCCAACATCAGGAAATTGTTATACATTTATATTTTTTTTAAACCTTCAGCCTTTGTTATTTTTGATTTCGCCAACTCCGAGCTTTCCGGTCTGTGGAAGAAGGAGTCTGCTCTAATATTGTTAACCAAGTTTTTTATTTATATTGCAATTTAATTATTTATAATGTTTATTTATTTTCCTGCCATGAGTATTTTATTATTTAATTTTCTGTCTCTGTCTGGTTCAACATCGATGAGTAGCTAAACATCTTAGGGCGGTATGTAGTTAGAACAAACTTAACCGGTAAAATATAACCATAGGCTAAAAATAATTAATCACTTAACATTTCTGGCTGAGACTTTTTAATTAAATAGACCTTTTCGTTACGAGAGTAAGAAAAGAGTATTAGGTTAGGTCAAGACCACGAGAGTGTGAGATTTTAACCAGATAGCTAACTGTGATTTTAACCAGTCGTAACATCAAAGGACGCAGAGATGGCTGAAGAACAAACTCATCCACTCAAGTATTACGCCAGTCCTTCGCAAGCTGAACCGCATTCAAGCATTGCAGCGCCGGCTATCAACCGAAACGATTTCGAACTAAAACCTTCGTTGATATCAGTCGTGCAACAAAATCAATTCGCCGGAAATCCTACCGAGGATCCGAATCTTCATCTTTCGATCTTTGTGCAATATGCAGATACCGTAAAAGCCAATGGAGTTACCCAAGAAGCTATTAGACTACGTTTATTTCCTTTTTCGCTTCGAGACAGAGCAAGAGCTTGGCTTCAATCTCTGCCTTCGAACTCAGTAACTACGTGGGAGGAACTTAAGAGAGTTTTCTTGAACAGATATTTTCCACCTAGCAAGACAGCTATGCTGAGAGCTCAGATCAACGGATTTAAGCAAAGGGAAAGTGAATCATTATTCGAAGCTTGGGAACGCTATAAGGATCTACTGAGACTTTGTCCACATCATGGATTAATAGAATGGATGGTCATCCATACCTTCTATAATGGACTCTTGTACAATACAAGAATGACAATTGACGCTGCCGCGGGCGGTGCATTGATGGACAAAGAATATAATGATGCCTATGCACTTATCGAAAGTATGGCTCAAAATCAGTACCTTTGGGGAAGCGAGAGAGTCGCAACTGAGAAACCAACAAAGGGAGTGTAAACACCCCAAATTTGCCCTCACTCATTCACACCATGGCTTGTGATCACCTCATATGCATAAACACAATCATATCATCTCACATCTCATTTTTGATTCACTGCATAGATTCTAAGTCATCTGCACCTAGGGTTTGTGATCTGAGCAATCCCAAAGCCTCTTGGGCCACTCCAAAGGCCACCAATCAACTCAAAGTGGTCCATGTGTGTTCATATATCATATTCCATCTTCTCAAAGTCAAAAATGCAAAGGAATCACAAGAACTAGGGTTTGAGTGGATGCAGAGCCAGGATGAACTGCACAGTTGACCTAAAATTAGGGTTTTGGTTTCAGAGGCCATAACTCCAAATTTTTTGGTCATTCTTGTTTCCATTGATCTCTATATGGTATAGGGAGTATGCATATCAATTTTCATGAAGAAATTCCATGGGGAAGTCATCTGATCAAGGGTTGACTTTTCAGACAAGTCAGTGTAAAATCAGGGCATCTGAGGCCCCCAATGACCCAACCAATGGGTGATCTTCATCATTTTGGGTGTATATGATCTTTATTTGATCATGGAAGAAGGTTGAAGTTCATAAAAATCAAGAATTTAGGGTTTTTGCAAATGTTGACTTTTTGGGCATGGTTGACTTTTCAAGATGCATCATTTTAGGTCATTTTTCAAGCTTTGATTCTTGATCCAAAAATGCTTCAAATGGAAAAACTTTGGTCATGAAAGTTGTAGATCTCATCTTTCCCTTTTCAAAAAGTACAAGAACATGATCAAACTCTTCTTGGATCAAAAGTTATGGCAATGCAAAGTTGGCAAAAATCACTTATTTTCAAGATATGCACCAAGTGTGAAAATTGCAAAATCATGTGCTAAGTCAAATTGCAACTTCTAATTGGTATCAAACCAGCACATAAACATTCTCTAAGCCCTAAAAATCAGATTTGAACCAAGATCACATGTGTTTAGTTCATGTAACAAGGCATTTTTATCAAGAAAATCACATGTGAACAAAAGAGCAACAACTTGCAAAACTCATGATCACATCTCACCAACTTGAGGCATTGGCTGCTGAACCAATCTAGCTTCATACACACACCATGCTGCGCAGCCCCTAGGCTTTGTACCAAGCTAGCACCTCACCATACTTGCCTTACACAAAAGTTGACCTTTTTGCAAAAGTAAACTTACCTATCACCACAGGCCATGTCACATCCTCTGGCCACTTGGATTAAAATAACATATCATTTTGCAAGCCATTCCATGTACTAAGCAAGCCTGAAACACATTCATTCCACACATTCACACAAACACTCCATTTTGCTTTTGCCTTCGAAACTCTCTGCCCAGCTCACATACATCAAAACCATCTTTACCAATCATCTCACCATGTCTCATTGAGCCCAAAGCAACCAAGAACCAGGCCTTAAACAAGCTACAACATCACTGCACCATTTTCACACCAGCTTGCAGTTTCATTCGAAACTCTCACCCTAGCTCACCAACACACCAACAAACACCACAGACCTTCTCCATTCATCCTCAGGATCACAAACAACCATTCACCATGACCTGAAGCTCTCTATTTCACCATTGCCATTTCTGACCAAGCTTGAGCAGAAGCTTTCGAATCTCACTATCCAGCCAGCTTAAACTCTCTTTGAGCATTCAAACATCTTCTGGGGACCAAGTGGAGTAGTTTGCACTGAAGGAAGTGGCCAGAAAGTCCTCAAGCTGAAAGCTTCGAATCTCAGGTAGCCTGAAATTTATTTTTCCAGAAATTGTTTTTCTTGTTACAAACTTGTTCTATGTGATTCACTGATCATCCTGATGTTCTTAGTTTTTGAAATGGCTTTGATTTGAGAGTTTAATTTGTCTCTGAAACCTGCGTGCCCTAGAACTTGTTTTGTTCGATTCTTGCTTATGGGGAAAAATAAATGAATTTGAACATGGGGTTTTGGTTCAGTAGGTTGTGGGAAACATTTCCATGGTTTTAGATTTCATTTTAGTGACCTAGGGAAGGATTTGGAAGTTTTCAGGGGAGAAGGTCACCGGAGAAGACGACCGGAGCTCGTCTCCGGTGACCTGAAAGTGATTAGTGAGGTTAATTAGGGTTAGGGCAAAGTTTGAATATGGGCCCTTAGATCTGGCTTCCCGCGCGCGTGTGTGTGGTCCAGATTGTGCCATTAATTCATAATCAGGATTAATTAATTTAATTAATTGAGTTTTAGAAGTTTGAATATGGGCCTTTGATCTGCGCGCGCAGTCAACCCATCCACTGCCAGAATCAATCTCAGCCGTCCTTCCTGATTACTTCATTTAAAATTCATTTTAATTCATTTTTCTTCTCATTTAATTTGCATATTTATTTTAAAATAGCAAAAATGTCTTAAAAATTATGAAACTTTTGCTTTAAAGTTTTATTAATTTTTAAGACCCAAAAATATTTTTATTTTATTTTTTATCATTAAAAAAGTATTTTTAAATATTTAAGAGATTATTTTTAATTGATTAATGGGAATTAATTAATTAAAAATACTTTTAGGTATTTAAAAATTACAAAAAAATTCATGAAATGTTCTAAGACATTTAGAAACATTGTCCAACCTTCAAACCAAATTTCTTTTTTGATCTTGATGCATTTTAAGAATTTTTCATTGAATTAAATCATATTTTGTGCATTATTTTGATCATGGATTCAAAAATTCATTTCTGCCTATTGGAGAAGGTTTGGACATTGATTCTTTTTGCTTTGTTTTGTGTTTAGCATATAGTTTCTAAGATAAAATAGCCATGATTTGATCTTGCATTTTCTATTTGTTTGGCATTTCTTTGGTTAAGAACCCTAAAAAACCCTAATAACTTGTAAAAATCATAACTTGAGTTTGGTTGAGAGTTGAGAGTTCCCCTTTGGGCAGTGGTTCATTATAGGTTTAGGGTTTCTTTGGGTACCATTTTCCATTTTTTATCTTAGGATTTGTTTCTGTTTTGGGTTTTTGTTTGATGTTTGATCCATGAACCCTAATTTGGGCTTTCTTTTGCATCCTTCTTGCATTTCCTTGCATAACTTGACTTGTCATTGCATTTTGTGCATTCTTGTGATTCATTTGACATCTTAAGACATGTAGGAAGCATGTTTGACCATTGCATTACATATTTGCCATGTCATTTGTCTTGTATGATTCATAACTTTTCATGCTCATTCATGCTCCTTAACTTGCATCATTTGCATTCATAATCCTGTATGAACATCTCCATGCCTTGTCTCATGTTTGCAGCACCTCATAACATCATAATCATCATCAACATGCTTCTGGTTTTGCTTTGCATCATACCATTTCATTTCATTTAGCATTGCATTGCATTTCTTTCTAACATTTCAGGTGGTAAGTGACCTTGAGAAGTGAATTTGCCTTCACTTCTCATAACTTTTCTTTTCATCTCTCTTGCATCCATTGCTGCATTTTATTTGTGTTTGAGATTGAGCTTGCTCATTCTTGCTCTTCCCACTCTCTTTCTTCAAGTGACTTGACTTCTTGAATGAAGCAAGTCATTTTGCTTCTCTTGATCCTGTTCATCTGCTTCCTGGTGGCTCCTTTGAAGATTGTTCTTGAAAACCTCACAAACCTTAGGACCAACCAAGCATGATAATGAATTAGGGTTTTGATTAGTCTCCCCTTATAATTTTACCTTTGTGTCTCTCTTTGAGTCTTCTCTTCTCATCTCATAATCAGAGACCAAACCCTAAAGGCTTTAAGACTTTGTGATTAGGGTTATGCCTGCATCCTTCTTTTAGGATGGAGTGTATAACTTTAATCCTAAGTATTAAACCCTTAAGGTGTTTAAATCTCTTAATCAATTCACTTAATAATCATCAAGACATCACACTTGTAACTTGGGCCTTGCATTAGGGTTCTAATTCTTCCTTAAGTGGTTAAGAAGGACTAACCCTAGTGTTAATGGACAAGTCCCCCTCAAGTTGTCTTACAAACCCTAAAAATCACTTCATCATCATATCATTAAATAAAATCCACTTAATCAAGGGTTTGTTTTGTCATGAGCTTAATCCCTAATCATGGATTAAGTTGAGGAGCTTTCCTCAACTTAAACATTCTCATCTATCATCCTTCTTTTAGAATGGTGTAATGGGTCTGTTTAATCCTTGATTATGGCTTAACCTCATTACTTAACACTAAACAAAAAAACCACAAAAACATCTAAATAATCACAAGTAGGTTAATGATCTTAATCCTACACCAAAGGTGATTAAGTGTGAGAATCTGACTTCGCACTTAAGGTAATCTCATTACCCCTAATCAGAGGGAAGATGTGATGAGTTTACTAAATCCATTGGTTTAGGCTTAAGCTCATTAACTTATGACCAATTCTCAAAAGCAATAAAAGATTGAAAACTCAAGAACAAACAATAATCGTCTCCTTCGGGATTCTTTTCTATTCATACTCACTCACAAACGAGAACTTGCTTCTTCCGTCTAATGCAAGACAGTTTGCATCTGTGCCAGACAGATCATACACTTGAGCATAGGCAAGTAAGCAGTTCACAAGTCAATTCACCTTTCAGTCTCTTTGGGTCGAACTACGGTGTTCTGACTTCCTCATTGCACGAGAGGATACGTAGGCATAACTTAACAGTTATCGAACAAAAGTCTCTGTATATTCCCCCTCTTTCTAGCCTCATTCTTTTAGCCTCATGATCTTGAGCATTTCACTCCTGTTCTTACACTGACACTTCACTTTTCTCTTACACTGACACCTGTACATTTTGTTTTCCAGCTCTTTTACACACAAATTGCACTAAAACTACCCCTTTAAAACACAAATCTTTCAAGCGTGGATCCCGTCGAGTACGGCGGACAATCTGGGTGCTAATACCTTCCCAGGTTGTAACCAACCCCCTTTCTCAGTCTCTCTGGTTCGCAACCGTCTTATCCATCTTCTTCTAGGTCTATGCAGCATTACCTTTCCTCCGGGATAAAAATGCCTAGCTGGCGACTCTATTCATTCTCCAGTGAGTTCACGGCTGTGTGTTCTCACTGTTCCCTTCGCCGACCGTTCGCGTCTGTACCTTCATATGAACCCGTTTCATTTGTCGGGAGCGACAGCTTGGCGACTCTGCTGGGGAACCTTATACTGCAACCAGGGCTTCTGGTTCTTTTTGTGGGTTCCTCCTAGCGCTTGTTTGATTTGTGTTTACTGGGGTGTTATGTGCTTGTTTGTGCTTGTATTTATTTTTGTTTATTGCTTTATGTACAGTTACTTTACTGCTTTCTTTATTGCATTTATATATATCATACTGTCATTGTTGCTGGCTGGATCTGTTGTTTGCCTTGGCGGGTGGGTGTTTCATTGAGAGTTAAGATCCTATACCTGGGATCTGAGTGACACCTAGGCTAGAGTGAATCATATTCTTTCCCATTCCATTTCGGTCTGGTGCGGGAATATGAAACACGGTTCAGATATGGGTTTCTTCTTGAGAACTCTGTGTTGCAGATTTCCTGCAATGCTAGGGCTATCTGGGAAGCCTGCTAAGTCTGGATGACCTTTTAGTATTGACCTTCAGAAACTGAGGTGAATTAGAGGAGGAATTGTTATGGTTATTGTAAACACTGTACCTCCGGGTTGGAAGTGTTTACACTTCTCATAACTGATCCAAGTCTGAGGATCCTTGTTCTAGATCACCACCTGTGAGGGGGTTGGGCTGTTTACAGGTTTGCAGGTACCTTGACCTCAGAATACCCTGTTACTTTGACTTTGTTAAGAATGCTCCATGTTGGATAGTTCTTGTGATTCTAAAACCCTGGACTTGTGGCTCTTTATTTGAGTCCCCCACCTTGGTTACTGGATTTATAGACCTCCATCTGGAATTCTTGGACACACATGGATCTATATCAGGGCATTTTGATCAGATCCAGCTCAGTCACAAACCCTTGCATTTCATTTGCATACATACCCATTGCATCATATTAACATTTGCTTATTTGTGTTTCAGGGTATCCACCTTCATCTGGTTTTGGTTTTGACCCCATCTGCAGTTCTGACCTGTCTCCACCAGCACTTGCTTCAGCCTGTCAGCCCTATACTTCAGTTACTTGCACTAGCCAGCCAGTGGCCCACTCCTCAGCATCTTCATCAGCACTTATCCTACTCAGTCCTCAGCATCATGGCTCCAAAGAAAAGCAACATCACTTATCATTTCTTCCAACCAGACTTATCAGACATCAGGAGGATCCAGACCCTGATCACTCCAGATCACATACCTTTGTTCAGGGAGCATTATGGGGATATACTGGACTTGGTTATGGATTTGGACCCATCTCAGAGGAGCCTGATCCATACCTGTATTCAGTTTTATGACCCCCCATTGAGATGTTTCACCTTTCAAGACTTTCAGTTGGGGCCTCTATTAGAAGAATACTCATCTTTGATTGGTTTGCCTATCAAGAGAGAAATCCCTTTCAACCCTGAAATGGTCTTTCCCAGCAATGGAGAGATAGCAAAAGCTTTGCACCTGGAGCCTGTTTTGATTGAACAGCATATGACCTCTAAAGCTGGGATCCCTGGTTTTCATCTGGACTTCTTAATTTTTCAAGCTAGTCTGAAGGCCTCCTTGGGGGATTGGAAAGCTGTTTGTGCTTTGTTGGCCTTAAGTGTATATGGAATGGTGTTGTTTGCAGATGAGCCTCGATTCATTAGCAAGAATGCAATCCATTTGTTCATCCTGAAGAACCCAGTGCCAACTTTACTGGGTGATCTCTATTACTCAGTACATCAGAGAAATGAGAAGCAGAGGGGAAGGCTAGTGAGGTGTTGTGCTCCATTATTCCATGCTTGGCTTCTCAGGCATCTACCCAGGACAGATGCATTTCTAAACCCTCATCAGCAAAGCAACTGGGCTAAGAGGCTCACTATTCTCACTTCAGCAGATATCAGATGGTGTGCTCAAAACACTAAGGGCAGAGATATCATTACAAGCTGTGGGCACTTTCCCAATGTGCCTTTAATAGGGGTCAAGGGAAGTATCAATTACAACCCTCTGCTGTTCAGGAGGCAATTGGGCTATGCATTGGTCCATACTCCTAAGACACAGGACCTGATTGAGACCCTCTACTGTGAGAACAAGATTAGTTTGGCTGTTGTTAGGCAGGCTGCCTGGGCCTGGGATCATGTTCAAACCAAGGGAATCACCATTCTGGGGAAGTGCAATAATGTGGCATCAGCACAATATTATGAGTGGTCCCATGCTAGGGCCCAATTCTCTGGAATGCCCTTCACCATAGAAGACATGCCTGAGTCATCTTCAGCACCACCCCCTGCCACTATCAGTTTGGAAGAGTTTGAGAGCTTGAAGGAAAGAAATGAGAAGCTAACCCAGGCTTTGCAGAAGACCCTCCGGGAGAGGAGTGAAGGTGTGAGGGAGATTGAAAGATTGGAGAAGTTGAGGGTGGAACACTTGACTAAAATTGAGAAGTCTGGAGATTATATCAACAAGTCTAAAGCTGGTGAGCAGATTCTGAAGAATGCTTGTAAAGAAGCCCAGTTTCAGAGAGCAAGAACAGACTTGTACCTGAAAGAGAGTCAGGCCAGGTGGGTCCGGATCACTGAGGCCCGTACTCTAGAAGACAAGAGAGTCCGGGACAGGATGGAACAGATGGAAAAAGCCCTGGCAGCAGCCCAGAAGGAAATATCAGAGCTGGAAATCAGAGCTGGAGTGAAGAGGTCTAAGGACCAAAGTCAGAACAAGAAGTTGACCGCAGCTGTTGCAACAAGAAACCTTCTCATCAGAAGTCTCACGGAGCGTCCGGCTGATCCTGTGACCGAAGCACTTCTTAAGGAAGTTCGTGAGGATGAGTTTGGCCTTGGAGTTTGATCATTTGCTTGTTGTTGTTCCTTTTCCATGTACTTTTGTTTTTTGTGATGTATTTTGACCCCTTTGAGGGCTGGTGTTGTAAAATGAACAAATTGTATTATTTCACCTTTGTAATATGTTTGTGTTAGTTTCCATCTGGGTTACTTCAAAAGCAACTTCAACAGCAGCATCTTCAAGGGTCTGGAAGGGTCAAAACTGAAGACCAAGCCGGATACCTTGAGAACAAATAAGCATAACTGCATTGCATGCTAACCCTTTTGTTTGTTTTGTAGGTTTTTGTTTTGTTGTTGCTAACCTCTGTTGTGATACTCAGGAATTATTGCTCGCCGCCGGGTATTTCCCCTCAACAGGCCACACAGGTACCCAACTAGAAACAACCTTCCGGGAATCCAGATGGACCAGATGCAGCAAGACCTTACGGAGGTCAGAAACCAGATGGCCAACGAAAGGTTGGAGATGAGAACTCAGATAACACAGTTCATGGAAGTAATGAACAACTTAGCTCAAAGTCAGGAGAGGCTCAGAGCCTTGTTAGAAGGAAGGAATCAAGATGAGCCCCATGTGGGGACTGCTGGCACAAGTAACAATGAAAGGGTGCAACCACATGTTAACCCCCCTGTGTTTGGCCCACATCTCCATCCTGAAGTTAATATTCCTGCAAACATTCAAGGGACAGCCACTGCAGCCAGAGTACTTCAAGAAGATCCTCAGGAGGACCAATTTACAGTAATGGGTGCTGGAGAGGAAACTTATGATAGACGATTGGAGGAAATAGCTGAGAAGTTGAGATCACTGGAGTCTCAAAATTCTTTGGGCTTCGACGTCATGGACATGGGTTTGGTAGACGGGGTCAGGATCCCCCATAAGTTCAAGCCTCCTTGTTTCGAAAAGTATAATGGGACTTCATGCCCCCGGACTCATTTGCAATCATTTCTGGGAAGGTTGAAGGCCTATACAATGGATGAGAAATTGTGGATGTTCTATTTTGAAGATAGCTTGACTGGAGCTTCGAGGGAGTGGTATTCCCATCTGACAAGAGCAACAATTAGATGCTGGAAGGACCTGGCAGAGGCCTTCATCAGACAGTATCAGTATAATCTAGACATGGCACCCAACAAGACTCTCCTAATGGGAATGTCACAGTCTTCGAGGGAAAGTTTCCGAGAATATGCCCAAAGGTAGAGGCAACTGGCTGCTGCTGTTCAACCACCCATGTCTGAACGGGAAATGGCAGACATGTTTATGAACACTCTCCAGGGAACGTATATTGACAGGTTGGCTGCTTTCTCCTCCACTAGCTTCGCAGATGTTGTCATAGCTGGGGAGAGAATTGAAAGCCTGTTAAAAATGGGTAAGATCTCTGATAACGGTGCAAGCTCGTCCAGTAGTACAAGAAAGCCTTTTGCAGGCCCGAGAAGAACTGGCGAGACCAATGCCATTCACACCAACAGGGGTAGGCCCCAATATGTTCAGAGGTCAATAGCAGCAGTCACTATCCCTGCTCCAGCACATCCTCAGCCAGTCTATCAACCTCCGCAACAAAACTTCCAACAACAACCTCAGTATCAGCAGAATCAATATCCCCCAAGAAACTACAACAACAACAACTCCAACAACAATCAACAGAGGCCATTCCAACAAAGGCCATCCCAAGCTAACCGAGTGATCGACCCGATCCCAATGCCGTATGCTGCCTTGCTGCCACAACTTCTGAAACTCAACCTAGTTGAGCTAAGAACGTTGGCACCTCCGGATCCCAACAGTCTACCAAGAAACTATGACTCCAATGCTAGGTGTGCTTTTCACTCAAACGCACCTGGTCACGGTACAGAAAAATGCAGGGCTCTGCATATGAAGGTACAAGACTTGGTAGACTCCAAGGCTCTGAATTTTGCACCTCCGCCCAATGTCAATAAAAACCCAATGCCAAACCATGGTGGTCCCCGAATTAACGCTATTGAAGAAGACCAACCGTCTTATTTAATAACCAGTGTGGATCAGATCAGGACACCATTGGTGGAAATCAAGGCTCAACTCCGTGAAAACCAAATATTTCCGGGGTGTGAACTAGGGTGCCCCTACTGCAATATTTCATGGAATGGGTGTGAGGACTTGAGGAATGGCATTGACAGCCTTATTCAGAGTGGCCTGCTACAGATCACTACATCATTTCCGACAAATCCGACAACTTCATCAGCAACGGTTCCAGAACCTCCTACAACCGCAGCGACTATTGTTCCCGACAATTCATCAGCAACACCGACAAGTACTTCGTCTGTCCTCCCAAATGATCATTTTTCAACAGTTTCTCCTGCTACAACTTCAGCTTCATTCCATTTCGAATCTCCATCAACAGCAACAACAGTCCTTTCAACAGTACCTCCTGCAACACCAGCAATCAATCATGAAGATGTCTCCACTGTTACCATATTCTACGATCCTGAAAATAATTCCGCCTACCATTCAGAAGGTGCTGCTCCTACCAGAGCACCAGTTACAATCTTTTATGATCCACAGACAATTACAGTCCCTTCAGCAGCAGCAATCAGTCCAGTCACTGTCACGGTGCCTGGACCAGTACCATATGAAAGCAATAGGGCCATCCCTTGGCACTATGGCTCTGACGTGTATTGCGAAGGAAAAAGAATCACTCTTGAAACATCAACACCTGCACCATAAGTAGATAATGTGGGGGGAGGCGGAGGCTTCACTCGAAGCGGACGTCTCTTCGCCTCACAAGTTCAAAGACCTACTGCCGAAGCAGAAGCTGCTGCCAAGGCAAAAGGAAAGAGCCCTGTGCAGGAAGATCAAACTGTTAAAGAAGCCTTGAAGACACCGTTCGATCAAGAAGTTGATGAGTTTATGAGAATCATCAAAAAGAGTGATTACAAAATTGTGGATCAACTTCACCAGACGCCATCCAAAATCTCTATCCTCTCACTGCTTATGTGCTCCGAAGCCCATCGGAATGCACTACTCAAGGTCTTGCACGCAGCTTACGTGCCTGAAGAGATTACTGTCAACCAGTTGGAAACCGTGGTTGGAAATGTTACTGCTAGCAATGGGCTAGGGTTCACCAATTCTGACTTGACAGCGGATGGCCGCAACCACAACAAAGCCTTGCACATAACCATGGAATGCAAAGGAGCTGTCCTTTCTCATGTGCTGGTGGACACAGGTTCTTCCCTGAATGTCTTACCGAAGAAGGCTCTGGTGAAGTTAGAATATGATGGATTGGCATTGAGACCCAGCAACCTGGTGGTACGAGCCTTTGATGGTTCGAAGAGATCGGTTCTGGGAGAGATTGAGCTGCCCGTGACAATTGGCCTGCAGACCTTTAAAACTATCTTTTATGTGATGGACATTCAGCCCGCCTACAGCTGTTTGTTGGGTAGACCCTGGATTCACGCCGCCGGCGCAATAACGTCTACCCTTCACCAAAAGTTAAAATTTGAGTGGGAAGGCCAAGTTGTCACAATCTGTGGAGAGGAGGACATTTTTGTCAGCCACCTGGCAACCTATAAGTACATTGAAATGGATGGAGAGATCCATGAAACAATGAGCCAGGGGTTTGAAGCTTTGAATGTGAATGAAGCATCTGCTGTATCTGGTACTCCAATGTCATCATACCAACAAGCCCGGAAGGTTGTTGAAGAAGGAACTGCCCTAGGCTGGGGCAAGGTTTTAGCTGTGGAGGAGAAGAAGGACAAGTTTGGGTTGGGTTACAGACCAACTCAACATCAAGCAAAGGCTGCTGCAGAGCCAGGTTTTGTCAGTGGGGGAATGCTTACCCCTGATGCTATCAACTGTCTGGAAGACGAGCTGGAAGAGGAGCGCAATCTGGAGAATTGGATTCGTCCAAAGATCCCGGGAAGCAGTGTCTCGAACTGGTCTTCCCAGGAAATTATAAGAGTTACTCATGCAGAGTAATTATTATTTCCTGCATTTTTATAGCATGCATCAAAGTCTTGCATCTTGCCCAAGATGACAAGACTCATTTTGTAATCAGGGCCATCTGTACTTTTGTGCAAACAAGATTAAATTAATGAAATATCAGACATCTTTTTGCAAACGAGTCTTTTTCTTTTCTGTTCACTGTTTTTCCATTTTTCTTTTTGTACAAAAATAAATGGCGGTGTTTTCAAAATGATAACTTCATTTCACTTTTTTCTAAAGCAAGATTAAAATCAATCACTAAAATGAACGAACTTAACCCTTGCAGAGAGTGCCTTCCAGACTGCACCGACAACAGCACGGCTATGACATCGTATGACTTTGACAATCCAATCAATCAAGCTGATGAAGGGGTTGAAGAAGAATATGAGCTTCCTGAAGAGCTAGCCAGGTTGTTAAGACAAGAGGAAAAGGTTATTACCCCTCACCAGGAGGAGGTTGAAGTGATTAATCTTGGTACAGAGGAAGACGTGAAGGAAGTAAAAATCGGGGCCTGCCTGCAAGACTCAGTAAAGAGACAACTGATAGATCTGCTTCAAGAGTATGTTGATGTGTTTGCTTGGTCGTATCAAGATATGCCAGGGTTGGATACCGACATTGTTGTGCACAAGCTGCCTTTGAGGGAAGAATGCCCACCAGTGAAACAGAAGCTGCGCCGAACTCGCCCAGACATGGCTATGAAAATTAAGGAAGAGGTACAAAAGCAATGGGACGCCGGGTTCCTTGCTGTGACTAGCTATCCGCCGTGGGTTGCTAATATAGTACCTGTGCCTAAGAAGGACGGCAAAGTAAGAATGTGTGTTGACTACCGGGATCTGAATAGAGCCAGCCCGAAAGATGACTTCCCATTACCTCACATTGATGTATTGGTGGATAACACGGCTCAGTTCTCGGTATTCTCCTTCATGGATGGATTTTCAGGGTATAATCAGATCAAGATGTCACCTGAAGACATGGAGAAGACAACATTCATTACACCTTGGGGCACGTTCTGTTACAAAGTGATGCCATTCGGACTGAAGAATGCTGGTGCAACGTATCAACGGGCCATGGTGACATTATTCCATGATATGATCCACAAGGAAATAGAATGTTATGTGGATGATATGATCGCCAAGTCCCTTACAGAGGAAGATCATCTGGTGAATCTGCTCAAGCTGTTCAAGCGTCTGAGAAAGTACCAACTGAAGTTGAACCCCAACAAATGCACATTCGGGGTGCGATCCGGTAAGCTGCTGGGCTTTATTGTAAGCGAAAAAGGGATTGAACTTGACCCTGATAAAGTCAAAGCCATCCAAGAGATGCCTGCACCGAAAACTGAGAAAGAAGTTCGAGGGTTCTTAGGTCGATTGAACTACATTTCGCGGTTCATATCTCACCTCACGGCAACCTGTGAACCCTTGTTCAAGCTGTTAAGAAAGGAACAAACGGTCAGGTGGAACGAAGATTGCCAGAAGGCTTTTGACAAGATCAAAGAATATCTGCAAGAACCTCCAATCCTTATGCCTCCAGTTGAAGGAAGACCTCTGATTATGTACTTAACAGTATTAGAAGAGTCAATGGGGTGTGTACTAGGTCAGCATGACGAGTCTGGTCGAAAAGAGTATGCAATATACTACCTAAGCAAAAAGTTTACCGACTGTGAACAACGTTATTCACTGCTCGAGAAAACTTGCTGTGCTTTAGCGTGGGCTGCTCGCCGACTGAGACAGTATATGTTGACCCACACTACCTTATTAATCTCAAAGATGGATCCAGTTAAGTACATTTTTGAGAAGCCAGCTCTTACCGGACGGGTTGCAAGATGGCAAATGATCCTTACAGAATACGACATACAGTACACATCTCAGAAAGCCATCAAGGGCAGTGTACTATCTGAATATCTTGCTGAGCAACCCATTGATGACTACCAGCCTATGAGGTTTGACTTCCCCGATGAGGACATCATGTTCATTAAAGCAAAAGATCACGAAGAGCCTATTCACATTGAAGGGCCTGACCCGGAGGAAGAATGGACTATGATGTTTGATGGGGCTGTTAACATGAATGGTCGCGGTATTGGTGCAGTACTCATCACACCCAAAGGAGTTCACATGCCTTTCTCGGCAAAACTCACTTTCAACTGCACTAACAACGAAGCTGAATACGAAGCTTGCATTATGGGTCTTGAGGAAGCCATTGACCTCAGGATCAAAACTTTGACTGTATTCGGAGATTCAGCTTTGGTAGTCAATCAAACCAACGGGAAATGGTACACCCACCAAGATCATCTGATACCTTACAGGGATTATACAAGGAGGTTATTGACTTTCTTCACAGCAGTCAAGCTTGAGTATATCCCTCGGGACGAGAATCAGTTTGCAGATGCTCTGGCTACCATTTCATCCATGATCAAAGTTCAAAAGGCTAACTTTGTACCCCAGATTTCAGTGTCTAGACTTGATAGACCAGCATATGTATTTGCAGCGGATGTTGTAAAAGATGATAAGCCTTGGTTCCATGACATTAAAAGCTTCTTGGAGGATCAAACATACCCGCCTGGGGCATCTTCCAATGATAAGAAGACTTTAAGAAGGCTTGCTGGTAGTTTCTTTCTGAACACTGATGGGTCTTTATATAAGCGGAACTTTGATATGGTACTCCTCAGATGTGTTGATAAGACAGAAGCAGATTTGTTGATGCATGAAGTGCACGAAGGATCTTTTGGTACCCATGCTGGAGGACATGCAATGGCTAAAAAGTTGTTAAGATCAGGCTATTACTGGATCACAATGGATGCAGACTGTTGTGCTTACGCCAGAAAATGTCATAAGTGCCAGATCTACGCGGATAAGGTGCATGTGCCTCCCAATCCTTTGAACATCATGTCTTCACCATGGCCCTTTGCTATGTGGGGCATTGATATGATTGGCAAGATTGAGCCAACTGCTTCAAATGGTCACAGATTTATCCTGGTCGCCATCGACTATTTCACCAAGTGGGTTGAAGCAGCCTCATATGCAAATGTTACAAGACAAGTGGTAGCCCGATTTCTGAAGAGAGATATCATCTGTCGATATGGAGTGCCCGAGCGAATCATTACTGATAATGGTTCTAACTTAAACAACAAAATGATGGCAGAGCTGTGCCGGGACTTCAAGATCCAACATCACAATTCTTCTCCTTACAGGCCAAAGATGAATGGCGCTGTTGAGGCAGCGAATAAGAATATTAAGAAGATTGTGCAGAAGATGGTAATCACATACAAAGACTGGCATGAAATGCTACCGTTTGCCTTGCATGGGTACCGCACGTCAATCAGGACATCCACTGGGGCAACACCGTATCAGCTTGTATATGGTATGGAAGCAGTCCTACCTGTTGAAGTTGAACTACCCTCGTTACGGGTATTGATGGATGTTAAACTGAGTGAAGCAGAATGGGTTAGGTCCCGATACGAGCAACTGAGTCTGATTGAAGAGAAGAGATTGGCTGCAATCTGTCATGGACAATTGTATCAGAAGAGAATGAAGAGAGCCTTCGATCAGAAAGTCAGGCACCGAGGGTACCAAGTAGGGGATTTTGTGCTGAAAAGAATCCTCCCTCCTCATACAGACCACAGGGGCAAATGGACTCCAAATTATGAAGGACCATTCGTTGTAAAGAAAGTTTTCTCTGGTGGAGCGCTGATGCTCAGCACCATGGATGGTGAAGATTTCCCATCCCCTGTGAATTCAGATGCAGTTAAAAAATACTTCGCATAAAATGACCCGCTGGACATAAAAACAGAATGTAAGTCCAGGCAAAAATAGGGCATCCCGGTGAGTCAAAAACAGAATAAAAGACTCGGGCAAAAATAAGGGAAAATAAACAAAAAATGTACACCCGCTGAGTTGAAAAGCCGCATTGGACAGCTCAGGCAAAAATGGGTATCCCGATGGATTGAAAACCCGAAAGGGCGATCCATGCAAAATAAGGGAATAAGCGAACAACTGCATTCTGAATTCGTCTGTATCGCTTACAACTTAGAAAGCTTCGACGGAATCAAGCTTCAATCAGAATCAACTTTCTTCAGAAAGCAAGACGAGAAGAACGTCATTGTCATACGAGTCATAGCAGGAGAGGAAGCTCCTTGAAAAATTCGTCAAACATCGCCAGCAGTTTGTTTCTCAATTTGTAACAGTCTCTTCATTTCAGGAGATTTGTTTCTTTGACTGTATCTCGCCAATTCAGGGCATATGAATTAATAAAATCAGATTTTTCAGTCATGTTTCGTCTTGTACATTTTTATTTACAAAGGATGTCTGATGTCTCTAAAAAACTAGTTGCATAAGTACAGATGCTTTTCTCCCAAAAGTAATAATAAACGCATGCTTGCAGGGAATATACTTACTCGTGAGAATGCTTAACTCCTTTGACGGAATTCAGTGAAGGATACCTCGGGACCTTTTGTGCGTTTCCTTATCTTTGCAGGATTGCAGGTATCCAGAACGCAACCTGGGGCATGCAAGTTACGTTTCAGCAAGCTGGCAAATCATTATCAACTCGGTCTATCTTCCACGTGGCACTGGAGAGTGCCCACTTCCCCAGCAAAGTTGCCAAATCGACATACACTCAATCTCGGCATCCGAAATGCTCTATCCCCAGCTGAGTTGCCTCTTGTTGCTCTCCCCAGCTGAGTTGCCTCTCATAATTCCCCAGCCAAGTTGCCGTGTCATCCTCAGCTGAATACAGAAGTCAGGGAATCATCTCCCCACAGAATCTTCAGCCTCTACCCAGAAGAGCAACACATGAGGAGATCACGACAGAGTGAAGAAAGCTTCTACAAACCCCAGCTGGGTCCCGTATTACAAGGATATGCCAATCAGTGACCTGTATCCCCAAAACAGATGCATCATTGGATCTACCAATGATCTCATCCCCAGCTGGGAGGTCCATTTCCAACAGATCGACCAGAGATCTTCGCAGTGACGGGATCCGAATCCCAGTGTGGTATCTTTGCATAATCATGGCATTTGCATCATACTATCCCCTCAGAGCGTAGCATTCCGTCTAATACGGAGCATTACGGCAAAAATCAAACATATAGCATAATCATAAGCCATGCTATGAATTAGCGCTTGTGAATAATAACCGTTCATCATCATTGTACAGAAAAACTCCCACCAGAGTCCCAGCAAAAGCAGTTGCCTCACAAATTAGCAAACACCAATATATACACTTTTGGACACCCGTCCGTGTCAAGTCACCAACAGAAATCCCAAGACATCCTCTTTGCACTCACATATACTTATATACACTTTCTTGACACCCGTCCGTGTCATATCCCCAGCGCAGTCGCTTACACTTTTACAACCCATATACTTGTTGATGTTATATTACTTTTCTCTCTTGACACTCGTCCGTGTCACTCTCCCCGGCAGATAAACGCTCATCATTATATATACTCACTACTCATGGTACACTTGTACAGATACTCGTCCGTATTTTGTATACATCATCACTCATATCCCCACAGATTCGACAGTAGTCCTTGTTCTTTGTTAACCAGTTGGTACTCGTCCGTACCATCATCTCAGAACATTGCGTCTAGTGTTTGTTTCTACATGATACTCGTCCGCATCATAGTCTTAGGGATGCTCGTCCGCATCTTTAATCCATACACCGTGTCAAACACTCTTGTCTCCTTGAATATAGATACTCGTCTGTGTCTACTATTCCCCAGAAGAGTCCTTTCAGATGCAACACTCGTCCGTGTTCTTTGTTAACCAGTTGATACTCGTCCGTATCATCATCTCAGAACATGTGTCAGTACTTGCTTCTACATGATACTCGTCCGTATCATAATCTTAAGGATGCTCGTCCGCATCTTTAATCTATACATAATACCAAACACTTATACTTTCCTTTCTTGGTTGTGAACGCTCGTCCGTGTTCACTATATCCCCAGTAGATCACCAACAAAGCTTCTTCTTTTATCTGACACTCGTCCTGTGTCATGATAACCCTGAGAGCAGCCGTACCCTGCTGAGTGGTCGTCCTCCACTTCTTGATGGTCGTCCTCCATCATGCTCATCCGATGGTCGTCCCCATCGTTGTTTTTAGCAGTCGTCCCCTGCTAGGTGGTCGTCCTCCACCTCTTGATGATCGTCCTTCATCATTTTATCCAATGGCCGTCCCCATTGTTGATTTTGGTTATCTGGCATTCGTCCTATGTCATGAGAAACCTCGAGAGCAGCCGTACCCTGCTGAGTGGTCGTCCTCCACTTCTTGATGGTCGTCCTCCATCATGCTCGTCCGATGGCCGTCCCCATCGTTGACCTTTTCTACCCGATGGCCGTCCCCATCGTTGATATTTTCGGCAGCCGTACCCTGCCAGGTGGTCGTCCTCCACCTTTGATGGCCGTCCCCATCATATTCCTTCTATCCCCAACAGAGCAGCCGTCCCCTGCTAGGTGATCGTCCTTCACCTTTGATGGCCGTACCCCATCATCTGTTTATTTCATTTATTCTTTAACCCAATGGCCGTCCCCGTCGTGGTCCCTTTTCCTTTTAGCCCGATGGCCGTCCCCATCGTTGGTTACTTTACCTTTATGAACTTGATGGCCGTCCCCGTCATGTTTCATTAATCCCCAGAGAATTTTACAACTTTATCTCGATGGCCGTCCCCATCATGATATCTTACTTTTTCCAGCTAGTCGGCCGTCCCCGTCTTAGCTCTACCTTTTATCCCCAGCATGTCGGCCGTCCCCGTCATCGCTTTACTTCACATTTACCCCAGCATGTCGGCCGTCCCCGTCATTGCTCTTTACCCAGCAGTCGTCCTCTGATCGACGGTCGTCCTCCGTCGCCCACACTTTATAATATACTTTATTTTCTTTTACAATCTATACCCCTTTTCTTCTTCATTCTGTGAGTGCAAATTTTGGACTGTCTTTGGTATTCAACCACAAGTTATCTTGTTGGCCTGCTAAGCCGTTGCTTACATCCTGCACAGCTAACTCATGTTTGAATAGGGGCAGCTGTAAACACCCCAAATTTGCCCTCACTCATTCACACCATGGCTTGTGATCACCTCATATGCATAAACACAATCATATCATCTCACATCTCATTTTTTATTCACTGCATAGATTCTAAGTCATCTGCACCTAGGGTTTGTGATCTGAGCAATCCCAAAGCCTCTTGGGCCACTCCAAAGGCCACCAATCAACTCAAAGTGGTCCATGTGTGTTCATATATCATATTCCATCTTCTCAAAGTCAAAAATGCAAAGGAATCACAAGAACTAGGGTTTGAGTGGATGCAGAGCCAGGATGAACTGCACAGTTGACCTAAAATTAGGGTTTTGGTTTCAGAGGCCATAACTCCAAATTTTTTGGTCATTCTTGTTTCCATTGATCTCTATATGGTATAGGGAGTATGCATATCAATTTTCATGAAGAAATTCCATGGGGAAGTCATCTGATCAAGGGTTGACTTTTCAGACAAGTCAGTGTAAAATCAGGGCATCTGAGGCCCCCAATGACCCAACCAATGGGTGATCTTCATCATTTTGGGTGTATATGATCTTTATTTGATCATGGAATAAGGTTGAAGTTCATAAAAATCAAGAATTTAGGGTTTTTGCAAATGTTGACTTTTTGGGCATGGTTGACTTTTCAAGAATGCATCATTTTAGGTCATTTTTCAAGCTTTGATTCTTGATCCAAAAATGCTTCAAATGGAAAAACTTTGGTCATGAAAGTTGTAGATCTCATCTTTCCCTTTTCAAAAAGTACAAGAACATGATCAAACTCTTCTTGGATCAAAAGTTATGGCAATGCAAAGTTGGCAAAAATCACTTATTTTCAAGATATGCACCAAGTGTGAAAATTGCAAAATCATGTGCTAAGTCAAATTGCAACTTCTAATTGGTATCAAACCAGCACATAAACATTCTCTAAGCCCTAAAAATCAGATTTGAACCAAGATCACATGTGTTTAGTTCATGTAACAAGGCATTTTTATCAAGAAAATCACATGTGAACAAAAGAGCAACAACTTGCAAAACTCATGATCACATCTCACCAACTTGAGGCATTGGCTGCTGAACCAATCTAGCTTCATACACACACCATGCTGCGCAGCCCCTAGGCTTTGTACCAAGCTAGCACCTCACCATACTTGCCTTACACAAAAGTTGACCTTTTTGCAAAAGTAAACTTACCTATCACCACAGGCCATGTCACATCCTCTGGCCACTTGGATTAAAATAACATATCATTTTGCAAGCCATTCCATGTACTAAGCAAGCCTGAAACACATTCATTCCACACATTCACACAAACACTCCATTTTGCTTTTGCCTTCGAAACTCTCTGCCCAGCTCACATACATCAAAACCATCTTTACCAATCATCTCACCATGTCTCATTGAGCCCAAAGCAACCAAGAACCAGGCCTTAAACAAGCTACAACATCACTGCACCATTTTCACACCAGCTTGCAGTTTCATTCGAAACTCTCACCCTAGCTCACCAACACACCAACAAACACCACAGACCTTCTCCATTCATCCTCAGGATCACAAACAACCATTCACCATGACCTGAAGCTCTCTATTTCACCATTGCCATTTCTGACCAAGCTTGAGCAGAAGCTTTCGAATCTCACTATCCAGCCAGCTTAAACTCTCTTTGAGCATTCAAACATCTTCTGGGGACCAAGTGGAGTAGTTTGCACTGAAGGAAGTGGCCAGAAAGTCCTCAAGCTGAAAGCTTCGAATCTCAGGTAGCCTGAAATTTATTTTTCCAGAAATTGTTTTTCTTGCTACAAACTTGTTCTATGTGATTCACTGATCATCCTGATGTTCTTAGTTTTTGAAATGGCTTTGATTTGAGAGTTTAATTTGTCTCTGAAACCTGCGTGCCCTAGAACTTGTTTTGTTCGATTCTTGCTTATGGGGAAAAATAAATGAATTTGAACATGGGGTTTTGGTTCAGTAGGTTGTGGGAAACATTTCCATGGTTTTAGATTTCATTTTAGTGACCTAGGGAAGGATTTGGAAGTTTTCAGGGGAGAAGGTCACCGGAGAAGACGACCGGAGCTCGTCTCCGGTGACCTGAAAGTGATTAGTGAGGTTAATTAGGGTTAGGGCAAAGTTTGAATATGGGCCCTTAGATCTGGCTTCCCGCGCGCGTGTGTGTGGTCCAGATTGTTCCATTAATTCATAATCAGGATTAATTAATTTAATTAATTGAGTTTTAGAAGTTTGAATATGGGCCTTTGATCTGCGCGCGCAGTCAACCCATCCACTGCCAGAATCAATCTCAGCCGTCCTTCCTGATTACTTCATTTAAAATTCATTTTAATTCATTTTTCTTCTCATTTAATTTGCATATTTATTTTAAAATAGCAAAAATGTCTTAAAAATTATGAAACTTTTGCTTTAAAGTTTTATTAATTTTTAAGACCCAAAAATATTTTTATTTTATTTTTTATCATTAAAAAAGTATTTTTAAATATTTAAGAGATTATTTTTAATTGATTAATGGGAATTAATTAATTAAAAATACTTTTAGGTATTTAAAAATTACAAAAAAATTCATGAAATGTTCTAAGACATTTAGAAACATTGTCCAACCTTCAAACCAAATTTCTTTTTTGATCTTGATGCATTTTAAGAATTTTTCATTGAATTAAATCATATTTTGTGCATTATTTTGATCATGGATTCAAAAATTCATTTCTGCCTATTGGAGAAGGTTTGGACATTGATTCTTTTTGCTTTGTTTTGTGTTTAGCATATAGTTTCTAAGATAAAATAGCCATGATTTGATCTTGCATTTTCTATTTGTTTGGCATTTCTTTGGTTAAGAACCCTAAAAAACCCTAATAACTTGTAAAAATCATAACTTGAGTTTGGTTGAGAGTTGAGAGTTCCCCTTTGGGCAGTGGTTCATTATAGGTTTAGGGTTTCTTTGGGTACCATTTTCCATTTTTTATCTTAGGATTTGTTTCTGTTTTGGGTTTTTGTTTGATGTTTGATCCATGAACCCTAATTTGGGCTTTCTTTTGCATCCTTCTTGCATTTCCTTGCATAACTTGACTTGTCATTGCATTTTGTGCATTCTTGTGATTCATTTGACATCTTAAGACATGTAGGAAGCATGTTTGACCATTGAATTACATATTTGCCATGTCATTTGTCTTGTATGATTCATAACTTTTCATGCTCATTCATGCTCCTTAACTTGCATCATTTGCATTCATAATCCTGTATGAACATCTCCATGCCTTGTCTCATGTTTGCAGCACCTCATAACATCATAATCATCATCAACATGCTTCTGGTTTTGCTTTGCATCATACCATTTCATTTCATTTAGCATTGCATTGCATTTCTTTCTAACATTTCAGGTGGTAAGTGACCTTGAGAAGTGAATTTGCCTTCACTTCTCATAACTTTTCTTTTCATCTCTCTTGCATCCATTGCTGCATTTTATTTGTGTTTGAGATTGAGCTTGCTCATTCTTGCTCTTCCCACTCTCTTTCTTCAAGTGACTTGACTTCTTGAATGAAGCAAGTCATTTTGCTTCTCTTGATCCTGTTCATCTGCTTCCTGGTGGCTCCTTTGAAGATTGTTCTTGAAAACCTCACAAACCTTAGGAACAACCAAGCATGATAATGAATTAGGGTTTTGATTAGTCTCCCCTTATAATTTTACCTTTGTGTCTCTCTTTGAGTCTTCTCTTCTCATCTCATAATCAGAGACCAAACCCTAAAGGCTTTAAGACTTTGTGATTAGGGTTATGCCTGCATCCTTCTTTTAGGATGGAGTGTATAACTTTAATCCTAAGTATTAAACCCTTAAGGTGTTTAAATCTCTTAATCAATTCACTTAATAATCATCAAGACATCACACTTGTAACTTGGGCCTTGCATTAGGGTTCTAATTCTTCCTTAAGTGGTTAAGAAGGACTAACCCTAGTGTTAATGGACAAGTCCCCCTCAAGTTGTCTTACAAACCCTAAAAATCACTTCATCATCATATCATTAAATAAAATCCACTTAATCAAGGGTTTGTTTTGTCATGAGCTTAATCCCTAATCATGGATTAAGTTGAGGAGCTTTCCTCAACTTAAACATTCTCATCTATCATCCTTCTTTTAGGATGGTGTAATGGGTCTGTTTAATCCTTGATTATGGCTTAACCTCATTACTTAACACTAAACAAAAAAACCACAAAAACATCTAAATAATCACAAGTAGGTTAATGATCTTAATCCTACACCAAAGGTGATTAAGTGTGAGAATCTGACTTCGCACTTAAGGTAATCTCATTACCCCTAATCAGAGGGAAGATGTGATGAGTTTACTAAATCCATTGGTTTAGGCTTAAGCTCATTAACTTATGACAAATTCTCAAAAGCAATAAAAGATTGAAAACTCAAGAACAAACAATAATCGTCTCCTTCGGGATTCTTTTCTCATCATACTCACTCACAAACGAGAACTTGCTTCTTCCGTCTAATGCAAGACAGTTTGCATCTGTGCCAGACAGATCATACACTTGAGCATAGGCAAGTAAGCAGTTCACAAGTCAATTCACCTTTCAGTCTCTTTGGGTCGAACTACGGTGTTCTGACTTCCTCATTGCACGAGAGGATACGTAGGCATAACTTAACAGTTATCGAACAAAAGTCTCTGTATATTCCCCCTCTTTCTAGCCTCATTCTTTTAGCCTCATGATCTTGAGCATTTCACTCCTGTTCTTACACTGACACTTCACTTTTCTCTTACACTGACACCTGTACATTTTGTTTTCCAGCTCTTTTACACACAAATTGCACTAAAACTACCCCTTTAAAACACAAATCTTTCAAGCGTGGATCCCGTCGAGTACGGCGGACAATCTGGGTGCTAATACCTTCCCAGGTTGTAACCAACCCCCTTTCTCAGTCTCTCTGGTTCGCAACCGTCTTATCCATCTTCTTCTAGGTCTATGCAGCATTACCTTTCCTCCGGGATAAAAATGCCTAGCTGGCGACTCTATTCATTCTCCAGTGAGTTCACGGCTGTGTGTTCTCACTGTTCCCTTCGCCGACCGTTCGCGTCTGTACCTTTATCTGGGCATGTCCCATTTATCGGGAGCGACAGGGAGGTATGTACGAAGTAAGTAGTATGGACCAAGTCAATGCGAAGTTTGACCAACTAAGCCAAAAGATCGACAACTTGGCCATAACACCAACAGCCACCGTGGCTGCAGTAACACCTAACTGTGAGTTATGTGGAGTTTCAGGACACGAAGTTTCTGATTGTCAACTATTGACAGGAACTCCCACTGATCAAGTGAATTATGCTCAAGGAAACCCTTACTCAAACACATATAATCCAGGTTGGAAGAATCATCCGAACTTCTCCTATAAGAATAACAACGTTTTATACGCACCAGGTCAAGCACCAGCTACATCACCAGGATATCAAAAGACTGCTCCTAATATCCCTAGAAAATCGAACCTTGAGTTGATGATGGAGAACTTTATAGCTAACCAATCTCAAACAAACAAGGACTTCTTAAACCAAAACATTCACACTAATGAGCAGATTAAACAATTAGTGAGCAAAGTAGATACATTAGCTACACATAACAAAATGCTGGAAACTCAGATTTCACAAGTAGCTCAACAACAAGCACCTACTGCTGCACCAGCTGGAGTGTTCCCTGGACAACCTCAACCAAATCCGAAAGGACATGCTAACGCTGTGATATTAAGAAGTGGCAAGGAACTTGACGGACCTACCGATCCAAGACTTGACAATCCAGCCATGTACCAACAACCGGATAAACCGACTGAAGTGGTGAATGATCCAGAAGAAAAGGAAGATGATAATCAAGAAGTAATGGAGAAAGAACAACCTTACGTGCCTCCACCACCCTATAAACCACCAATTCCGTACCCTCAAAGATTAATAAATTCTAAGACGACGGGTCAATTTAAGAAATTTGTTGAACTTCTGAAACAGTTGAATATTACTATTCCGTTTACAGAAGCAATCACTCAAATACCCTTGTAAGCTAAGTTTTTAAAAGAAATCTTATCCAATAAGAAAAAGATAGAGGATAACGGAACAGTTACACTTACTGCCGAGTGTAGCGCAATAATTCAGAATAAAATGCCTCCTAAGCTAAAAGATCCAGGAAGTTTCTCTATACCCTGTGTAATAGGAAAATTCGTCATTGACAAAGCTCTATGCGATTTAGGAGCCAGTATCAGTGTTATGCCCTTAACAATATGCAAAAGGCTAGACATGGGTGACCTAAGACCAACTAAAATGTCTGTTCAACTAGCCGATCGCTCTGTCAAATATCCTGTAGGCATACTAGAAAACGTCCCAGTACGTATAGGACAATTCTATATCCCTACTGATTTTATAATCATGGACATCTCTGAGGACTCCACTACACCTATCATACTAGGAAGACCATTCTTAGCTACCGCCGGAGCTATAATAGACGTAAAAAGAGGAAAGCTAACCTTTGAAGTGGGTGAAGAGAAAGTTGAATTTATTTTAACACAATTCTTACAATCACCAGCTATAGAGGATACATGCTATCTATTGGACGTAATTGACGAATGTGTAAGAGAAATGGAACTAAAAGAGACCACTTATTCTGAAATAATGAAAATTCAAATCCCTCCGATTTTCGAAGATGATAATTGGCGAAGACCGTATCAGGATGATAGTCTAAGCGAAAGTTTAGCACTTACACCAGATCCTATGCCAAGTAAAGATAAACCTACATTAGGATTAAAAACTTTACCTCATAACCTAAGGTACGAATTCTTAGACGTTGAATGTAAAAGACTAGTTATAGTAAATTCCAGTTTAGGAACTATAGAAACAAAGAAACTTCTAGATGTTTTGAAGAAATATCCGACTGCATTAGGATATAACATATCTGATCTTAAAGGAATATGTCCTTCAGTGTGTATGCATCGTATTCTGCTAGAAGAAGATTGCAGAACCTCCAGAGAATCTCAAAGAAGAATTAACCCAACCCTTAGCACTGTAGTAAAAGAAGAAGTTAAGAAACTATTAGATGCCGGAATAATATATCCAATCTCTGATAGTGAATGGGTTAGTCCAATACATGTAGTGCCAAAGAAAGGAGGTATCACTGTTGTGAAAAACGCTCAAGGCAAATCGATATCGCAAAGAGTAGTGACGGGATATAGAGTGTGCATAGATTATCGTAAACTAAACAAAGCCACTCGAAAAGATCATTTCCCATTACCTTTTATAGATCAAATGTTAGAACGATTAGCCAAGCATTCTTACTTCTGTTATCTTGACGGTTACTCAGGATTTTTCCAAATCCCTATCCATCCAGACGATCAAGAGAAAACTACATTCACATGCCCTTATGGAACGTTCGCTTATAGACGAATGCCCTTTGGATTATGCAACGCTCCTGCAACCTTTCAAAGATGTATGATGTCAATCTTCGCAGATTTTATAGACAACATCATGGAAGTGTTCATGGACGACTTCTCTGTATGCGGGCAAAGTTTTGAAGGATGTTTATCGAACTTAGAAAAGGTATTAGAAAGATGTGTAAAAGTAAACCTTGTGCTTAACTGGGAGAAATGTCATTTTATGGTCAACGAAGGAATCGTATTAGGTCATGTAATATCCGACAAGGGAATTGAAGTTGATAAAGCTAAGATTGAAGTAATAAAAGATCTTCAACCCCCTAAAACCGTTCGAGAAATAAGAAGCTTTTTAGGACACGCCGGTTTTTACCGACGATTCATCAAAGATTTCTCGAAAATTACTAAACCTCTTACTGGTTTATTAATGAAAGACGCTGAGTTCATATTCAACGAAGATTGTCTCAAAGCATTCGAAACTCTAAAAACAGCCCTCATCACCGCACCAATCATGCAACCCCCTGACTGGAGATTACCTTTTGAAATCATGTGCGATGCGAGTGACTATGCTGTAGGCGCAGTTCTAGGCCAGAGAAAGGAAAAGAAACTTCATGCGATTTACTATGCCAGTAGAACCTTAGACTCTGCCCAGATGAACTACGCCACTACCGAAAAAGAATTGTTAGCAGTTGTCTTTGCGCTTGACAAATTCCGTTCTTACCTAGTTGGAGCGAAAATAATCATTTACACAGACCATGCTGCTATCCGATATCTATTAACTAAGAAAGATGCTAAACCAAGACTCTTGAGATGGATTTTACTCTTACAAGAGTTTGACCTAGAAATAAAAGATAAGAAAGGTACTGAGAACGTCGTAGCGGACCATTTATCTAGAATAGAAGGTATTAAACCTGAACAAGTGCCGATTAACGATGATTTTCCGTATGAACAGCTGATAGCACAATTAGGAAGCGACCTAGCTCAGTTAGATATAAATGAACCAGAATCCGTGGAAACAATCCAGACAACTGTAGGACTGCCATGGTACGCTGACATTGTCAACTACCTAGCTGCAGGAGCTCTTCCACCCAACCTAACCTATCAGCAGAAAAAGAAATTCTTTCATAATCTGAAACATTACTATTGGGATGAACCATTATTGTTCAAAAGAGGACCAGATGGAATCTTTCACCGATGTATTCCCGAAGAAGAAATAGAAGATGTCATTGCTCAATGCCATTCATCTCCTTATGGTGGACATGCAAGCACTTCCAAGACTTGTGCAAAAATCTTGCAAGCCGGCTTATTCTGGCCTAATCTATGGAAGGATGTCCACATCTCTGTTATAAATTGCGATCGGTGTCAACGCACTGGCAATATTTCAAGAAGGGATGAAATGCCTCAAAAAGGAATATTAGAAGTAGAAATCTTTGACGTTTGGGGAATAGATTTCATGGGACCGTTCCCATCATCTTTCGGTAATAATTACATACTCGTAGCTGTTGATTATGTTTCGAAATGGATTGAAGCCATAGCTTCTCCTACAAACGATACGCGAGTAGTAATAAAGCTTTTCAAAAATATAATCTTTCCCAGATTTGGTGTGCCTAGACTCGTCATAAGTGACGGTGGCTCGCACTTCATCTCAAAAATATTTGACAAATTACTATCTAAGTATGGAGTAAGACACCGTGTGGCTACACCATATCACCCACAAACAAGTGGACAAGTCGAAGTCTCAAACAGAGAAATTAAACAAATCTTAGAAAAGACTGTCGCCATATCTCGGAAAGATTGGTCATCTAAACTTAATGAAGCTTTATGGGCTTATAGGACCGCTTACAAGACACCCATAGGTACTACACCTTTCAAACTCGTTTATGGAAAATCTTGTCACCTACCAGTAGAACTAGAACACAAAGCTTATTGGGCGATTAGAACTCTCAATATAAACTATAATGCTGCAGGAGAAAAGCGAATCCTAGACATTAACGAATTAGAAGAATTAAGGTTAGATGCTTATGAGAATGCTAAGATATATAAAGAAAGAACTAAGCGATGGCATGATAAACGCCTATCTAGGAAAGAATTTAGTGTGGGAGACGTTGTACTCCTCTTTAATTCAAGACTTAGGCTCTTTCCTGGAAAATTAAAATCTAGATGGTCAGGACCCTTTGAAATAATTAAAGTATTCCCGAGTGGAGCAATAGAAATTAAGGGTAGGAATAGTGAATCATTCATAGTAAACGGACAACATTTAAAACATTATCATAAAGTTGAAAATAGAGATTATGCGAATAATCTAAAGCTTTTAGAGTTGTCCACTAATTCCCCTGATTAATCTAAACCTAAGCATTACGTCAGGCTTTAGACGATAAAAACAGCGCTTAGTGGGAGGCAACCCATTTACTTATCAAATTATTTAAATTATTCTCTTTATCATTTTTTTTTTTTTTTATTTATCGTTTTACTATTTGTTTAATTGTTTTGTCATTTTATAGTTTTATTTTATATTACTATTATTGCCATTACATTATGCATTTCATTTTCTTATATTTATTTTAAATCACTTTTTACAGATTTTCTAAAAGTCTTTTCCATTTTCCTTCTTCTCCTGATTTGTTTCCTCCATATTTGCACTGACCATGGCTAACCCACCAATTAACCATATGGAAACCAAATTTAGAGGTAGGAACCAAAGAATGAAATTTGAAGAGTTATCACAGAGGCAAATGGATTTGACCCTGTACCCGGATGATCGGACTATGGAAACCTTAGGTATACATGATAGCATCATGTACATGTTTAACCGACTCGGATGGGAGAATGCATTGATCCAACATAAGTTTGTGACTTACCGCGAGCTCACTCTTGAGTTCCTTAGTTCCTTAATTTACCTACCTGAGCGCGGTTTTGGATTTAGGAAAGGATTTATTAGTTTCCGCCTGTTTGGAATAGAATATGACTTTAACCATAAAGAACTAGCTGACTTGTTAGGATTCCCTAGTGGACCATTTGCTTTCACTACCACACAGGTAGAATTGATGGATATTGAGCTACATTTCTTTTGGGGAACTTTAACCGGAAACTACCACCCTGAACCAAATAACATGAATAATGATGAGATCCATAATCCTGCTCTCCGTTACTTCCATAAATTCCTTGCCCACACATTCTTTGGAAAAGAAGAAAACATTACCGGAGTTTCTAAAGATGAAATATTTATTATGTCATGTTTCACTAATGGACAGCTTGTTAATGGTGTACCTTTCATGATGCAAACCTTCACCCGTATCCAAGAAGAACCTGAATTACCTATATTAGTAGGAGGTCTTGTAACCATGATTGCTGATGCCATAGGACTTAGGTACCAATTGCACAGGTGCAACCGTTTAGGTAACATCCGTCCTATGGATCTTAACTTCTGCTTCAATAGACATATCATAAGGAATTTAGGACATCCACCTTTTGAGTACCTAATCCGGAACGAAGTAGTAACCCTGTTCACATTGCCTAACCATGCTAAAGTAAGTGTTCATAATAAGGATAACTGGCTTTATGAGTTAAACCCACCTGATTATCCACCCACTCCTGATACACCTCAGTCGTACAAAATAAAAGATGATACAATGACCGATGTCGAAACTGACCCTGAGACGCCTCCTGGTTACCATGACATTGACCACACTGAAGAAGTTTATGAAACCCCTGAAGTGAATCAAGGAGAGTATGCTAACAACTTACAAAACATCATGAACACTCTAAATGCTTACCAAACTGACATTAACTTATTTAAAGAAGATATTAAGAGCATGCGGTTGGACATTATAGGTTTGACTGACATAACCTGCGAACAATTCTATCACTTGAACTGCGCCATCGAAGACTTGAAGAAACGCTTTTGATAATGTTATAAGTGATTTAGTTTATTTTCTCATTGTTTTCGTTTCTAGTTAGATTTATTTTTCGCAACAATTTCTTATCGTTTTTCCATTTATGTAATTTCATTTTCAAGTACTTTATGCAATGCATCTTTAATTCCAAAATTTCTCCATTTTTAGCAATTTATGTATTTTTCATTCTATGTACTGTTATGCTTGCATTTATTCATATTATATACAATCTCTCATGCCTTGCAAGTTATTGAAGTACTGTGTTGAAAATGCATAATATGTGGTGTTTATAAATTAATATGAGAGTTAGTGAAGAAAATACATTAATATAAAATATGTAAAACAAGTGAGAAAGTGTTTTTCTGGAAATTATTTAACGTATCAAGCCTCACGGTCGTCATTGCCCCATAACGATCGTGACACGCTCTTTTTGGGTGTCACGACCGTCGTACCCCTGTCACGACCGTGACGCCCCTTATACCAGAAATCGTGAGAAACAGAACTGTTTCTCTTCGTGCCTCTTCTTCTTCTTCTCCATAACTTCCTAAAAAAAACTACCCATCTTCTACATAACCTCCGTAACCCCCCCATTACGAACTTTAATCTCATTAACCCCCCATTATCACAACCTACCACATTCTCACTCTCCATCATTTATCCCGAATCAATATTTCTCTCATTTTACCATTTTTTCACAAAAACTTCAAAAATCTTCATTCTTCACTCTAAGCTCTTGCATGCAATGGATTCTATCACTTTTAGAGAAGGTGATGCTGGAGAAACTCAGAGAGAACGATTTCTCCGATTCCAAAACCGCGGTGTGCAACCTGCACGTTACATCGACACTGTGTGTTTGAGGGAACTCGGAATGCTTGCCAGTGTTACGAACCTGCTTCAAAAAGTCGGGCTCTAGGACCTTTGCAGTCAACCTCAGCCAACCTTCGAACTTCTGACACTGGAGTTCTTAAGCTCCTTCAGTTACATCACCGGCACCGGTTCTCTAAGTCAGCTCACCGGTTTCGCAAAATTCAGATTGCATGGCCAAGAGTTCAACCTTTCGCAAGACAGGATCGCCGAGTTGTTAGGCTTCCATCACGGAACTGAAGCTCACTGTCGCGTGCCCGATAATTTTAGTGAACAAGCTTTCACTCTATGGCACGACTTAACCAACACCCGTGCATCAGCTTTCCAAAGCCTCAACGCCACGCACATTCACAATCCGGCAATCCGCTATTTCCACAGAGTCATTTGCAACACCATCTTCGCTCGAGAGAGCAACCATAAGCTTAACTCCAAGGAGCTTCTATTCTTGCATTGTGCTCTTAATGACGAGCCGATCAACGCTGCCCCTTTCATGCTTTACCACATCCAGGCCATTGCACACAGAGGCTCCACCCCGTTCTTCATAGGCGGCATCGTCACCACCCTCGCCATTCAGTTGGGGCTTGGTGACGTGATCGCAAATCAGCCTCACCTAGCCGCTGAATTCCTCACCAAGAGTTATTGCAGGTCCGCTCACCTGATTGCGCAGCGAGAGGATGGCAGGTATAGCCCTGTTGTCCATGGCACCATATTTCATCATATCACTCTGTCGTCCCGCGACCGCATCGACCCATCCAGCCGAGCCAACTGGCTCTTTGTTCTACCTGATGCTGTTGACCACGCTCCTATCCATGATCAGGCAGATCTCCCTGCGGATGAGATGCAGGACGCTATGGATGCAGGTGAGCCTGTCCAGGATATACCAGAGACATCTACCCAACAGCCTCCTGCATAGGAATTCACTCTTGAGGATGTCCTCCGTGCGATTCATCAGCAGAACCAGATGAACGCCGCACTGGAGCGAAGGCATAAGGAGCAGTACGATGCTTTGCTCGGCACTATTGCAGCAAACCAGGCAGCTACTAATGAGAGGTTTGACGCGATTTTTGGCGAATTAGAAGCCTTGCGTATCGACATCACTGGGACCACCAACACCGGTTCTGATCCTGAAGCGACTCCTTCCAGACGCCGCTCCCGCACCAGAAGCCGACCCCGCGGTCCTCAGCAGCCATAGTTCTAGTTTAGTTTTTCTTATGTTTGTTTTTCGTTCCTGTCGTTTGTACTGTACTTTTACCTCATTTATATCACAACATTGAGGACAATGTCTGATATAGTGTGGGAGAGGTACCTTTCATTTCCGCATTTTTCCGTTTCGCACTTTTCCATTTTCGTTGTATTTTCATTTCCGTTGTATTTCTTTTAGCAAGTTAATGAAGCGTACAAAAATCTTTATGATATTTTCTTTAGTTTCAAACCTTCCCGTTTATTTAGCCATAACCGAAAAAAAATTTTATTCGCATTACCCGACTTACCTACGAAATCGTAAATAGGAAGCTGAGAACGATTAAACAAGACCAATACAATCTTGACAACTTTGACTTCCTACTTAAGCGATTCCATCTCCGATTACCATTACGAGTACACTTCTAGTTTTAGTTCAAAAGTAACCCCGAGTAGTTTATACTAGCAGTCAGCACCGTCTGAACACAAACCATGTGGGGAGCCGATGAATATAAGCGTTTGATGCCTAATCAATAATGATCCTTCATATCTCGATGCAAAATGAAAAGAAATTGCACCAAAGTACACGGTCGCATATAAGAAACGAGAAATATGAGAAGGAGTCCATTGCGGGTTGGTTCAGAGGTACTGGTTCTGAACTCGGTAGGGCGTGCTACGGCTTGATCCCCCACAACCTCCAAATCGGATACAAAATGTAGGGTTACCACACTCGTGTACCAGACCCCGTGCTAAAAAAAAAACAGATCAAAGTCGCTAACCGGCTACTCCACTACGTGCGTGCTAAGGCAAAGGGCTTAATGTGATTGCGCTAGAATGAAACCGGGCGAAATAAGATCGAAAAACTTTAGGTGAAATCGTAAAGTAATTGCCGATTGGCTCATTTAACGGGAAGTCGACGACATAGCTTGTTGCTTGTGTCATTAGTGTATCGGTAGTGTTCTATCAAAGTATCGGATTATCCAACAAAGCGATCCCTCGTATGATTTGTTAGGAGTATGCGTGAATGACATCTTGTCCGCCGATTTTCAACCGACTATTTGCTTGAGGACAAGCAAAGGTTTAAGTTTGGGGAAGTTTGATAACGAGAAAACATATCGATTATATTGCTAGGTTTCATTGGCGTTTTATCGAATAATCATCGTTTTAACACTCGATTTCTCGAGTTTTTCTTACCGTTTTGCAGGTACATCATTATATGGAGCTAAATCATGAATTAAGAGAAAAAGGAACAAAATCGGTCATAAAAAGTTGAAGAAATGAAGCTCTCTGCAAAACTGCATATTTTGCAGCAGTCACGACCGTTACAAGGGTGTCACGACCGTGACACCCCAAAATGAAGCATCACGACCGTGAGAGTAGTGTCACGACCGTGACACTTAAAAGTCACAAGTCACGAACGTAAAAGCATTGTCACGACCGTGACAAGGATTATTCTAGGTTTTTGACCAAGACTTCGTCAAGCCATTACGTGAAGAATTTGTTTCCTAAATATTTGCCACGTTCCTGCATTCCTTCCACAAATTCAGCAAGGCCCATTTCAACTAAAGTCCAAAAATTCAGCCCAATAATCCTTCTATAAATAGCACCAAGTTTATAAAGAAAACGGAGAGCATTTTTACTATTGAATTTCCTGCGGAAGCTCTGCCGAACTGATTTACGACCCTTTCTATTTTTGTTTTAGTTTTAGTTTTCTGTTTCGTTCTTATTGTATCCAAACCCGCCATATAACAATTTCCAACATCAGGAAATTGTTATACATTTATATTTTTTTTAAACCTTCAGCCTTTGTTATTTTTGATTTCGCCAACTCCGAGCTTTCCGGTCTGTGGAAGAAGGAGTCTGCTCTAATATTGTTAACCAGGTTTTTTATTTATATTGCAATTTAATTATTTATAATGTTTATTTATTTTCCTGCCATGAGTATTTTATTATTTAATTTTCTGTCTCTGTCTGGTTCAACATCGATGAGTAGCTAAACACCTTAGGGCGGTATGTAGTTAGAACAAACTTAACCGGTAAAATATAACCATAGGCTAAAAATAATTAATCACTTAACATTTCTGGCTGAGACTTTTTAATTAAATAGACCTTTTCGTTACGAGAGTAAGAAAAGAGTATTAGGTTAGGTCAAGACCACGAGAGTGTGAGATTTTAACCAGATAGCTAAAGTTAGGCATTTAAATTAAACACAGCGAGAGCGCTTTAAGATAAATTAGAATTACTTAGTTTCCAAAAATTACCTCTAAACACTTATGGGCTAGTGAGAGCAGGCATAGGGCTTTAGGGATAAGATCTGATATAAGACCACGAGAGTGTGAGTTGAGGGTATTTAAACTGGTAATCTCTACCGAATAGATTAAGTGAACACCTTAAATAAGCCTAGGTTAGATTGACCCACCTAAGTTAATATAATTACATACCGACCGCCTTAGAATTACTTAATTAAAACTTAAATTTAATTCCGCCTTTAGTAGTCTTAAAAATCAACAAAAAAAATCGTGACAACCATTCGCCTTAGCTAAACTAGAAGTTCATCTAGCACTAAGTAACCATAGAATCCCTGTGGATCGATAATCTTAAATATTACTTCGATAGGCTGTGCACTTGCAGTAAGATACCGCTAGACGCATAAGTAGACACGTCCTTAGCCCATCAGATTATCAATGTCATGATGAGTAATCATACGTGGCATTATTTTCCGACCTTGAGCTGATCATACTGAGGGCCGTAGAACCCTTAACCCATCAAGCCAATTTAGGAACATAGTGCGGAAACCATCCGGGTGTAAACCTAAGGTGGTTGTCACGCGATACTACACTCAGACGAGGTCTATTTTAAGAATGTTATTGGTTGGGAAGTAATCCAACATACCGATAATATTCTAAAGATGGTTGTTAACTCCGGGCACCTCTGTTAGCACCTTTTTGGTTTTCTGCAGGTACAATGAAGACAAAACCTTAGTACTTACCTATGTGGGTTGGTGTTCTGTTACCTTGACTTCATGCTCGTGACTCTGAACCTAAACCCATGTGCTTTGTGTGATATTGTTTGTGGTTTTGCATACATGCACTCATGCATTCAAGAGCATTGTTTTTGAGATTTCAAGGGACTCATAAGGAACTTTTGCAAAATTTCAGATGTCTATGTGTTGCACCCCAAAATTTTCCCTCACAAGACAAGACTTTGTGTACTAAGAGGCTCACAAGGTTCACAAGGTTCACAAGACCTCCCATGAGGTTCACAAGGTTCACAAGACCTCCCATGAGATTCACAAGGTTCACAAGACCTCCCATGAGATTCACAAGGTTCACAAGACATCTTATGAGGTTCACAAGGTTCACAAAGTTCACAATTAGTCAGAAGATTTGACAATTCCCTCAGACAATGCATCCTCCTAAGCAGTGCATCCTAAACTAGAGTTTTAACTTTAATCAGGCTAAATGGACTTCTAAGACTTCAAGTGAGCTTCATAACATCTTATATGTGTTTAAGAATTCCCATGACAAGTTTCAAGACTTTTCCCAAAGGTTTGCTCAGTCAGATGATCAGATAGGTCAAAATCAGTCAAGGCAGTTAAAAAGTCAAACTGAGGTCAAACCAAAGTCAAACTTCATGATTTTTTGCCAACATCAAGTATATGAAGTAAAATTCATCATTTTATCAAGGGTTGATCATGATTCATCAAATAAATTCCAGATCATCAAGAATCAGGAGTTTCTAAATTAGGGTTTCTTGAGGAAAAGTCAACTGAACTTTGACCAGCCATAAAATTCACATGCTTCATCAAATTTTTCCCATCCAAAGCTCATTTTGAAGGAAATTGAATTCTCTACAACTTTGTGTCTCACAAGCCAAGCCCAAAAATGCTTCATTTGGAAGGTATGAGCTAAGACATTATAGGTCCTTTTGAAAGTCAACAAAAAGTCAACAACTTCAAAAGAGCATAACTTGAGAATGGTAAAAGATATGGACATGAAACCAATGGGGTTGGTTATAGGACTCTTTAAGCTTTCGAAAATGTCCAAGAACACCCTCATAGCATTAGAATTGAAGGATTTGTGCCCTTGCAAAGTTGGGAAATTTTTGGGAGGTTTATGAAGCAAATAGGGCCTTAAAACCAAATTCTTCCAAATGGGCTTGCAATTTTGTGATCCAAACTTTAACATGACATCATGCACGACCCAATCCTCATTTATTCAGATTTTTATTATTTTTATTTTATTTATTTTGATTTTATTCATTTAAAACCATTTTAAATCAAAATCAAATATATAAATCAAATATTTGGATGAGATATTGCTTCTAGAAAATCATAAATGTTGCTTGGATCAGATTGATATGAAAATTATGGTGATTGTCTTAAAATAGAAATGTTATATCAAAAAATATTTGAATTTTAAGGCATGATCTTTTTCAATCTCATTGATCCAAAAAGTCCAAAGAATAATCACTTCTCTTGACCTAATTTCACTCACTATATGTACATGAACATAACACAATGCAAGGGGACGAAAAATTCAGCCTCCAAGAGCACTTTGCACATTCAAAATTTTCCTTGGAATTTCAATTTTAGGTTTCATACTTACAGGACGATTAAAGGTATTCTAAGGACATAGACATGATCCTTGGACTCTCATGATGCTATCCATATGATCATAAGCATCTCTAACCTCATGAACTGTGAAAACCGAATCGTTTTTATGCCAAATACATTTTGTTTCGATTCCTTAATTTAATGCATGATTAATCGAATTTGAGCTTGTAATGTTGTTTGTTGAATGATGTAGATGAATTCTGGGTGTTTTGTTGTAAGTTTTGATGCAGGTTTGGAGTTCCACCATTGTTAGGGTTTATAGCTCGTTTTAGGGTTTTGCGACTGAGGCAACATAAATCCATTCAAAGACCATGGCTAGACTTTATAACTCCCAAGGAACACATTAACCTAATCAATTTGAAGAAACAATAAGCCAGGCCATAAGATGTGATTTTCGCAGGTTCTGAGTATGGAGAAATTCGCAGGAAATTTCACATGTGATTTCGCAGGTGTTTTTGCAGGTCTTGAGGAAGAAGAAGACTCCTGGCGCGAAATTCAAATATTTGAATTTGAATATATATTATATATTATTGTTTGTATTATATATTATGAGAAACATTGATGGCTTGGTGGTGAGGACGCACATGTGTGAAGCTAGAATCCAGGGTTCGAATCCAGTCAGGAGCAATTTTTGCTTCAATTTCTTTTGTTTTTGCAGGAATGGAATAAAACAAAGTTATGCTGGTTGCCTACATCAACGCGCACGTTGGCCCAGTGGCTGGGGTTCTCTTCAGGTATTGGGGAGGTCCTGGGATCAAAACCAGGCCTCCCCCTTTTTCTTTTCTTCTATTTTCTTCTGTTTTTATTATTATTGTTTTTAAATTATAATTAATTTTAATTAAACTATAACCCTAATTTCTTTTAGTTCTAAATTTTAATTTATTTTTATAAATGCTAATTATAATTCTTAATTTATTTATTTGTAAATTTTAATCATGTATATTTATTTTATAATTTGTACATAGTTTTTATATGTAAATAATTTAATTAATTAATTAACCCTAATTTTTTATAAAAAAAACCCTAATTTATTTTGATAAACCCTAATTTTCTTTTTATGAACCTTAATTACATTGTAAATATTAATTTATTTGTTTATTTTCATAATTTGTTCATATTATATGTAGTTTTATAATTTAAATAATTTAATTAAGTAGTAAACCCTAATCTATTTTTCTAAATAATTAAAAAAACCTAATTTTATCTTATGAATATAATTTATTATTTTTTATATGCTTATTTAATTATAATTAGATATTTCTATAATATGTATATAAAATTAAATAATTAGATTATTAATCATATTTTATTAGTATATAATATTTATTATTTATTTTTCTTATTAAAAATCTTTTTAAAAAAATAATTATTTATTTAAAATTGAACTTTTAATTTATTATTATTGTGCTAATTTCTTCATCTTATGCTTATTTATTTTTGTTCATTATTACTAACCCTCTTATATTTATTTATTTTTGTTTATTACTACTAATCCATTTAATTATTTATTTGCTTATTTTAATTATTTTTAATTATAATGTAATTGTATCCAATATGTAATAGTTGTAGAATAATTTTTATTATTTATTTTTAAATGCCATGGTTAGTAAAATAGGGAGTGTAAAACATGTTTGTATGTAAAATTGAATTTAGATCATTAATCTCAAGATAAATATTTGAATTGGTACACTCACACACGTAAGTCGATCTTGGATCGCCATCTCACTTCTTAAGGGTTACCTCTCAAGTTGCCTAAACAAAAGGTCAAGTAAGGTGTAAAGCAAAGTCCCTCATCTCATATCATCTAGTCCCTTAATAGATAAAAAGATCAAGTCCCTTCATGGTTGCCTTCGTAATGATCTTGTCCCTTTCGAATAAAGATGATAAGTCCCTTCGAATTGCTTATACACCTTATAGTTGCCTAAATAACAGTTGTCCCTTCACTTGTCCCTAAAACATCCAAGGTAATGACTACCTATTCCTTAATAATAGGGATAGTCTTAACATTTAAAGGATATTTAAGAACATAAAAGACTTAACTTAGGGTAGGTTCCTCTTATGTACTTGCTCACTTTTTAAAAACATTTCAAAACACTTCACATTTTCAAGCAATTTTCAAAACAAAGGCTTTATATATATCCGTACATGGATCATTATAAAGTACTTAAGAAAATTTCTAAACACACACTACACTTCTAAAAAACATTTTAAAGTGAGCTAAGTAACTAAGAGCCCATGGATAACCATGGATGTAAAGGGTGCTAACACCTTCCCTTTACATAACCTACCCCCCGAACCCGAAAATCTTTTAAGGTCTTTCCTGTTCTTTTATACCCTTTCCTTTGGATAAAATAAAAGTCGGTGGCGACTCTTTCTATCCGCAACATTTAACTAAAGTCAGTTCTCCCACCGTGTTACACTATGGTTATGAATTTTGAAAGGACAAACACAAAAAAGTAAAAATTCAAGAATCCTAATCTAGTAGAGCTGAGAAAGCTAGGAGCATTGGTGGTTGACGCCCAGGAGTTCCGGAAATGTTATGGAAAGCTCTTGTTTATCTTGGATATCGATGTACCAGAGGGGATTCTCACTAACTTAGCTCGGTTTTATGATCTGTTGCATCATTGTTTCACTTTCCTGATTATCAGCTTGTGCCAACCATGGAGGAGTACTCTCATTGGATGGGTTTACCTATTTTGGACAAGGAATTTCTTTTCAGTGGTTTAGAGAAGGAGCTTACGACCAAAGTCATCGCCAAAGCCCTTTTTCTCAAGGAGTCCGATCTTAATGGGAAGTTTCTTCCAAAAGGGAGTGTCTGTGGTATTAATGCTAATTTCTTGATGGGAAAAGCTTCTACTTCTCTTAATTTGGGTCTTAAGGATGCTTTTTAGGTTATTCTTGCTCTGCTCATTTATGAGATTATTTTGTTTCCTAACTTAGATGGTATTGTGGACGAGAATGCCATTCAGATTTTTTTGAAGAGGAATCCGGTACCTACATTTCTCGGAGACATGTATCATGCCTTTCATTATAAGACCTCCAAAGGTGAGGGAGAGATTGTGTATTGTGCGCCTCTTCTCTATAGGTGGTTTATTTCGCACCTACCAAAGTCTAACGTCTTCAAGGATAATAGAGAGAAGCGAAAATGGTCTCTAAGGATTATGTCTCTTTCTCATAAGGATATGACTTGGTATTGTTCCCATTATGATACTGGAGTGCTTATTGACAGTTGTGGAGAATTTCCTAACGTACCTCTTCTTGGTACACGTGGGGGAATTAGTTACAACCCTATTCTTGCTAGGCGACAGTTGGGATATTATTTGAAGGACATACTAAACAACCTTTCCTTATCTAGTTTCTTCTTTCTTAATGTTGCAGATCATGTAGAAATGAAGAAAAGGATTGCTCATTCTTGGCATGTGGTTCATCGGAAAGAGAAGGGTCAATTGGGAAGACAACACCTTTCTCCCTCCGAGTGTTACATCCAGTGGGTTAGATCTAGGGCTTCCAAGCTCAAGATGCCTTATCCACTCGAGGAGCCTTTGTTTCCTATACTACCATTGTCCGCTTTTCTTCCTCCCGTTGATGAGAAGATTTCTCTTCAAGAAGAGTTGGACAAGATGAAGAAAGAGAAAGAAGAATGGCTACTTGAGAAGATGACGATGCAAGAGCAACTGAAGGAGAAGGATGATCTCATTGAGTTACTTGAGCGGCGTGTTACGAAGAGGCCAAGAGAGGATTTATCTTTCTCTAGTACTCCATCTACCATTCCTTCTACATCCGGCGCTTGGAAGGCCATTGTTGACCAGTTGGTGAAGGGTAAGGAAGACATGGAGAATCGGTACAAGAAAGAGATTAAGAGGATTTATGTGAAGTACCAGCAGGGATTCAGATCTTCTTCGGATGTGATCTCCTAGGCCTAGTTTACTTTTCTATCATGTATTATGATTGTTGAAACTTGTACTTCACTTGTAATCCTTACTTTGATTTTAATGAGAATTCGTTTTTTAATAATTCAAAAAAGTGTTTCTTTATAAATATTGCAATTTATCTTATAGTCCTTTGAAATCTTTGCATTTGCATACGTATACCATGCATCATACCCGCATTTGTCTTGCTTTTTGAGAGTTGTACAGGGATCTTATGTTGTTTATTGGTCTTCATTCAGTTCTCCTGAAAAGGTGACTCACAAGGTTGATACTCGAGCTAATCGGAAGAAGATGTCGGAAAATTTACAACAAGAGAATCGCGAGCTGCGCGAGGAAGTTGCATATCTGAGGGAAAGCTTGGAAAGAGTTACTGCCTTGATTGAAAGCTTGGTGGCTTCTCAGAATCATCCACCTCCTCCTAATACTCCTGTTCAAAATACAGTAATCTCTAAGATTGTCACTGCTTCAATTCCTGCTGAAACTGTCCTTTCTCCTTGCTATCACATGCCTTCTAGCACACCGTGGGACATTCTAGAGATGACTACTCTTCCGCCAGTGATGACTACTGCACCGCCTGTGATGCACACTATTCCGCACCATGATGAAGTGATTTACCATACTGAGCCCAGTGAAGGCGCTGGTGTGATTGAAAGACTTGAAGATTTCCAAGGTTGTTTTGTTGAGATACAGAAGGAGATGAGAGCCTTGAAGCATAAGGATTTGTTCAAAAAAGATGCTTATGATCTCTGTTTGGTCCCTAAAGTCAAAGTTTCGTACAAGTTCAGGTTGCTTGAGTTCGAGAAGTATAAGGGCAACACTTATCCTCTGAGTCATTTTACTATGTATGCTAGGAAGATGTCTGCTCAGTCAGACAATGATCAGTTGTTGATTCATTATTTCCAGGATAGTCTGACTGGTGCAGCCATGAGATGGTACATGAGTTTGGATAATAGCCAAATCAAGACTTTCAATGATTTGGGAGAGGCTTTTGTTAGGAAATACAAGTATAATGTTGATATGGCACCAGACAGAGATCAACTCCGTGCTATGTCCCAGAAGGACAAAGAAACTTTCAAAGAGTATGTGCAGAGATGGCGCGAGCTAGCAGCTCAGATTGTTCCTCCTCTTGAAAGAGATGACAAAGATCTTCTTGAAGAATTTAAGTTCTTTCTACTATGAGAAGATGATAGCAAGTGCTCCTTCTGATTTCACTGAAATGGTGAGTATGGGGATGCGATTAGAAGAAGGTGTCCATGAGGGGAGGTTGAGCCAAGAGAGTAGTAATGGCTCGATCTCTAAGAGGTTCAACTTTGGTAAAAATAAAGAAGGTGAGACTAATGCTGTGACTCGTGAAAGTTACATAAGACCTCGTGGTCGTGAGAATCGTCATCAGCAGGATGTAGCTTTTATAACTCTGATGATTAATGTGACTGCAACTGTGCCAACAGCTCCAAAGTATCAGTCTCGCTATCAACAACCTTTTGTACAACAAAGTGGTAATCAACAGGTTCATGCTAAGCCGAGTTTTGATCCCATTCCAATTTTGTATGAGGATTTGCTTCCATCTTTGATTGCAAAGAATCTTGTGCAAACACGTTCTCCACCTCCAGTTCCAGAGTCAATCCCATGGTGGTATAACCCAGAGGCTCACTATGCTTTTCATCAAGGTGCCTTAGGGCACGGTGTTGAAAATTGTTATCCATTGAAGTTTAAAGTGCAGAAATTGATAAGGAGAAATATTATGTCCTTCAATGATGTTAATCCAAATGTGAAGACAAATCCGCTTCCGAAGCATGGTAATACGTCTGTGAATATGGTTGATGGTTGTCCTGGTTTGTTCAAGATTTATGAGTTTCGCCATATTCGAAGGTATTTGGTTGAGATGCGTTCTTTCTTAAGTGAATATCATTATATTGATCACGATTATGCTGGATGTTGTATTTGTTCGGTGAACCCTCGTGGTTGTGTGATTGTTAAGAGAGACATTCAAAAGATGATGGATGCTAAGTTGATTGAAGTGACATCGAAGAGAGATATGACAATGAAGTGAATGTTATTGTGCCTCAGTTCAATAATCCTGAGAAGGTTGTTCCTGAGAAGGTGGTTATTTATTTTGATAGCCGCAAATATGCTGTTACTCCCTTGGTGATCAATTTGCCTAGACCAATGCCATATGAGTATGATAAAGTTGTTCTGTATCGGTATAATGCTACGATGATAGAGAATGGTAAGGAAGTTCCTATTCCTTCTCCAAAGTTTGTGGTTAGCTTGGCTGATGTGACAAAGGTTACTCGAAATGGTAGAGTTTATGCTTCAGATCCTCCGAAGAGAGCTGAAGATACAAGTGCGAGTAAACAAATTATGGATGTTGTTTCCTGATCAGGCCAATTTGGTGGTTCCAGTTTAAAGGATAATGAAGATGGGGTGTTAAAATCGATAAAGAAGAGCGAGTACAACATTGCTGAGCAATTGTTGCATACTTCGTCGAAGATATCAGTTTTATCACTCTTGATGTGATCTGAGGCTCATAGGCAGTCTTTGTAGAAGATTCTTGATCAAGCTTATGTTGAACATGATGTGACTGTTGATCAGTTTGATAGTATTGTGGCTAATACCACATCGTCCAACAATCTGAGTTTATGTGATGATGATTTGCCTGAAGAAGGAAGGAACCATAATTTGGCTCTACATATTTCATTGAATTGTCAGGAAGATGCTATGTCTAAGGTGTTGGTTGATATTGGGTCTTCTCTAAATGTGATGCCAAAGTCGACTTTGTCAAGGCTTGCGTACCAAGGTGCTCCCATGAGGCATAGTGGGATTATTGTGAAAGCTTTTGACGGATCGAAGAAGACAATGATTGGTGAAATTGATCTTCCTATTCTGATTGGACCATTTATATTCCAAATTACTTTTCAAGTAATGGATATACGTCCCGCTTATAGTTGTCTCCTTGGAAGACCCTGGATTCATGAGGCAGGAGTTGTGACATCTACTCTTCATCAGAAGCTGAAGTTTGTGAAAGGTGGGAAATTAGTGACTATTGACGGTGAACAGGCGATGCTAGTAAGCAATTTTTCATCTTTCTCCTATATTGATGTTGAAGAAGAGGTGGGAACTTCATTACAGGCTCTTTCTATTGTTGATAATGTTGCTAAGAAGAATGTTATGCATATGTCTTCTCTCAAGGATGCTCTGCGCGTACTCGAAACGGGCCAATCTGACGGCTGGGGATGAGTTATTGATGTTGTTGACAACAAAGAAGGATTTGGTATTGGTTTTGCACCAGGTGTGGCTCTCAATGACCCGAAGACTATTCAGGAAGGATTCTGAAGTGCTGGGTTTATCAACGATCATTCCGCTGTTGCCATCATTGAAGATGATGAAGATGAAGAAATGCCTAACTTTGTTACGCACGAAAAGATTTGCAAGAACTGGATTGTTGTTGATGTTCCTTCCATTGTTCATGCTTCAAAGTAATTTGTTTTATTTTCTTTCAAAATAATCCTTTCACTCTGCCCAAGGTGAAAGTGATGTTTGTTGGGCTTTGTTTCAAATTTTATCATCATCAATAAAATGCTATTTTGTTATTTCCATATGTGTTTTTCCTTTTTTCTTTATTCTGAAAAATAGTAACATAAAAAACCCAAAATAAAAATAATAATTGTTTATCTGCATGATGTTTGCACTTTTGTTCATACTCTAAAAATAAAAATAAAATCAATGTGCAAGTTGATTGGTAAACCCATTGAAAACAATGATCCTATGCCCACTACCAACTTTGAATTCCCTGTGTTTGAAGTTGAGGAAGAGGATGTTGAAGAGATTCCTGATGAAATTTCTTGGTTGCTTGAGAACGAGGAGAAGATTATTCAGCCTCATGGAGAGTCTATAGAGATGGTCAACTTGGGTTCTGAAGATGATAAGAAAGAAGTCAAAGTTGGAGCATTGCTAGGTCCCGATGTTAAGAAGAGGATTGTATATCTTCTTAGAGAGTATGTTGATGTGTTTGCTTGGTCTTATCAAGACATGCCAGGTCTTGATACTTGTATTATGGAGCATATATTGCCGCTGAAGCCTGAATGTCCACCTGTGAAGCAAACGTTGAGAAGAACTCATCCTGATATGGCAGTAAAGATCAAAGAGGAGGTATAAAAACAAATTGATGCAGGTTTCCTTGTGACATCTAAGTATCCTCAATGGGTGGCCAATATTGTGCCTGTTCCAAAGAAAGACAGAAAAGTTTGAATGTGTGTTGATTATAGAGATTTGAACAAAGCCAGTCCAAAAGATGATTTTCTATTACCACACATTGATGTGTTGGTAGATAATACGACTAAGTTTGATGTGTTCTCTTTTATGGACGGATTTTCCGGTTATAATCAAATAAAGATGGTACCCGAGGAAATGTGTCGCTCCCACCAAATGAGGCTAAGTCAAATGGGGTACATACGCGAACGGTCGGCGAAAGAAATGAGAACACACAGGAGTGAACTCAGGAAGACAAAGAGTCGCCAGCTAGGCATTTTTATCCCGGAGGAAAGGTAATGCTGCATAGACCTAGAAAGATATGGATAAGACGGTTGCGAACCAGAGAGATTGAGAAAGGGGGTTGGTTACAACCTGGGAAGGTATTAGCACCCAGATTGTTCGTCGTACTCGACGGGATCCACGCTTAAAAGATTTGTGTTTTAAAGGGGTAGTGTCAGTGCAGACTGTGTATCAAAGCTGGAAAGAAATGTACAGGTGTCAGTGTAAGAGAAGTGAAGTGTAGTATGTACAGTGTCAGTGTAAGAACAAGAGTATAATGCTCAAGACTATGAGGTTTAAAGAGTGATGCTGGAAAAGGGGGAATACACAGAGACTTTTGTTCGATAACTGTTAAGTTATGCCTACGTATCCTCTCGTGCAATGAGGAAGTCAGAACACCGTAGTTCGACTCAAAGAGACTGAAAGATGAATTGACTTGTGAACTGCTTACTTATCTATGCTCAAGTGTATGACCTGTCTGGCTCAGGTGCAAACTGTCTTGCATTAGACGGAAGAAGCAAGTTCTCGTTTATGAGTGAATTAGATGAGAAAAGAATCCCGGAGGAGACGATTATTGTTAGTTTTTGATTTCAGTCTTTTATTGCATTTTGAGGTTTGTCATAAGTTAATGAGCTTAAGCTTAAACCAATGGATTTAGTAAACTCATCACATCTTCCCTCTGATTAGGGGTAATGAGAGTACCTTAAGTGTGAAGTCAGCTTCTCACACTTAATCACCATGATGTAGGATTAAGATCATTAACCTACTTGTGATTATTTAGATGTTTTTGGTGTTTTTGTTTAGTGTTAAGTAATGAGATTAAGCCATAATAAGGGATTAAACAGACTCATTACACCATCCTAATAGAAGGATAATAGATGAGAATGTTTAAGCTGAGGAAAGCTCCTCAACTTAATCCATGATTAGGGATTAACTTCATGACAAAAACAAAGCCTTTATTAAGTGGATTTTAGTTAATGATAAGATGATGAAGTGATTTTTAGGGTTTGTAAGACAACTTGAGGGGGACTTGTCCATTAACACTAGGGTTAGTCCTTCTTAACCAGTTAAGGAAGAATTAGAACCCTAATGCAAGGCCCAAGTTGCAAGCTTGATGTCTTGATGATTATTAAGTGAATTGATTAAGGGATTTAAACACCTTAAGGGTTTAACACTTAGGATTAAAGTTATACACTCCATCCTAATAGAAGGATGCAGGCATAAGCTTAATCACAAAGCCTTAAAGCCTTTAGGGTTTAGTCCCTGATTATGAGATGAGAAGAGAAGACTCAAAGAGACACAAAGGTGAAATCTAAGTGGGGGGACTAATCAAACCCTAATTGTTATCATACTTGGTCATTCCTAGGGTTTGTGAGGTTTGCAAGAGAGATCTTCAGAGAAACCACCAGGAAGCAGATGAAAGGAGTAAAGAGAAGCAAAGTAACTTGCTTCATTTAAGAAGACAAGTTACTTGAAGAAAGAAAGCAAGATGAAGAAGAAAGAGCAAGCTCAATCTAAAACACAAGACAAAATGCTGTAATGATGCATAAGAGAAGTGAAAAGAGATTGTGAGAAGTGAAGGCAAATTCACTTCTCAAAGTAACTTACCACCTGAAAAGTTAGTGAAAGGAATGCAATGCAAAATGAGATGAAATGGGATGATGCAAACCAAAACCAGAAGCATGAACATGATTCTAATGATGCTAAGAGATGATGCACATATGAGGCAAGGCATGGGAATGATCATACAAACATATGGATGCAAGAGAAACATGCTTAGAACCATGAACATACATGAAAAGTTATGGAATGCAAATGACATACAACATGGAAAATGAAAGATGCAATGATAAAACATGATTCTAATATGTCCTAAGATGTATTATGAATCAAATGGATGCACAAAATGTCATGGCAAGTCATGGTATGCAAGCAAATGGAAGATGGATGCAAATGAAAGCCCAAATTAGGGTTTATGATCCATACACAAAACAAAAATCAAAACCAGAAGCAAACATCAAGATAAAAAATTGAAAATGCATTCAAAGGAAACCTAAACCTATACAAACTCACTGCCCAAAGGAGGGGTTCTAACTCTTAACCTAATGAGGGTTATGAATTTCTTAAGATTGCTAGGGTTTTAAGGTACCTTGTCAAGAAAAATGTCAAACAAATAAGAAATGCAAGATCAATTCATGCCAATTTAATCCTCTAAACTACATGCTATACAAGATGCAATGCAAGAAGAATCAAGGTCCAACTCTTAAAGGCTAGGCAGAAATGAATTTTTGAAGATTGGATCAAAATAATGCCTTGAAATTAAATTAATTCCATGGAAAATTGTCAAAAGTCATCAAGATCAAAAAAGAAATTTGGTTTGAGAGTTGGACAATGTTTCACAATGATTTTAAATGTTTCATGAATTTTTTTGTGATTTTTAAATACCTAAAAGTATTTTTAATTAATTAATTCTCATTAACTAATTAAAGATAAACTTTTAAATGATTTAAAAATAATTTTTAATGCAAAAAATAAAAATAAAAATGTTTTTGGTTTCTGAAAATTAATTGAAACTTTGACAAAAAATTTCAGAATTTTTAAAGATGTTTTACTATTTTTAATAAATTGTAGAAAAGAAATGAAATTAAATGAAATAAAAATGAATTTAAACTGAAAAATGAGAAAGTCAACAGAATCAAAGGCTGAGGTTCAAACTGGCACGCGCGCGAATTGACTTGGCGCTCATCTGGACGGCCAGCATTCAAAATCTCCTAATTATGATTAAACCCTAATTAAATGCCCTAATCACTTTCAGATGACCGGAACAGTGTTCCGGTCATCTTCTCCGGCAAGCCAAAACCTCTATCTCTCTGAATACGCATCAAATCCTCACCAAACTCTCCAGAATCAATCTATGAACATCCCTAAGCATAAACCCTAACTCAAACAACATTTATTTTCAATGAATCAGAGGAACACAAGCAAGAACAATTTTACGGGCAAACTTTCAGATCAAGCATACAACCTCAAAACTCAATCATTTTCAAAAATAAAAGGTTCAATGGACTCAGGGGAACATGTAGATCATTTTAGAAACAAGAAATGAGAGTTCTGGAAAAATGAATTTCCATGGCTACCTGAATCGAAGCTTTGATTTCTGGAACTTTCTGGCTGGCCCTTTGATCCAAAACACCTCTAATGGACCTCCTGAGAAGCTTGCAACACTTGTTTGGAGTTTAAAATGGCTGGTTTGAAAGATTGCTGATGTTCTGTTCAATGAGGGGCAGAAATCGTATTTTGGTTTCGGTGAGTTTCAGGCTATGGTGATGGGTGGTTTGTGATCAGTGAGGCATGTTGAGATTGTTTGTGAAGTTTGTTTGTGTGTTTGCAGCTTGTGTGATGAGTTTCGAAGAGTTTTGCAAATGGAGCATAAACTTGGAACTAGGGCTTGGGGTGTGTTTCAGCATGAAGTGTTATGTGCTTTGGCTTGCTTTTGATTTGTATAAACAATTGTGATAGGTCAGAGGGTGGGTGATGGCCTATTGTGATTGGTATGGGTCTTTGGCCAAAATGTCAACTTGATTTGTACTTGAGGTATGGGCAATGGTACAACTTGCTTTTTGGCTTGTCTTGGTTCAGCTGAGTTTAGGGAGAACCATGGAATTGTTTATGAGATGATTCAGCAAGTTGATCAAGGTTTGTGTAGTGTTTTGCAAATTTCACAAAGCTTGGCCCCTTTGGAAATTCATGCAATTCAAGGCATCAAAATGCAAAGTTCTTTGGCCCATTCTGAATTTTAGAGGTCATGTGATCATGTTGTGAAGAATAGGTACACATTTGAGGCCCTTAGAACACTTGATCATAGCATTTTGCAAAATGCCTCTTTGGTAGAAAACTTCAAATTTTGTGATTTTGGCCAACTTTGACAAGCCATAACTTTTGATCCAAAATGAATTAGGTCAAGTTCTTGTACTTTTTGAAAAGGGAATGATCCATTCTATAACTTTCATGACCAAAGTTTTTTCATTTGAAGCATTTTTGGATCAAAAAGCAAGGGTTGAAAAAGTTTCCCAAAATGGCAATTTTCATTATAAGTCAACTTTCCCAAAAAGTCAACTTTGCAAATGACTTGAAATCTTCCAATTTTGTGAACTTCTAACATCTTCTATGATCAAATAAAGATCATACATAATCAAAATTATGATGAACACCCTTTGGTTGGGTCATTGGGGGCCTCAGATGCCCTGATTTTGCACTGACTTGCTTAGAAAGTCAACCCTTGATCAGATGACTTCCCCATTGAATTTATTCATGAAAATTGATATGCATGATCCTTATACCATATAGAGACCAATAGAAACAAGAATGACCAAAAAATTTGGAGTTATGGCCTTTGAAACCAAAACCCTAATTCTAGGTCATCTGTGCAATTAAACCTGGCTCTGCTTCCATGCCATTCTCAGTTCTTGTGATTCTTTGACATTATTGACTTTGAGGGGATATAATATGATGCTTGAACATACATGGACCCCTTTGAAGTGATTGATGACCTTTGGAGTGGCTCAAGAAGCTCTTGGATTGCTCAGATCACAAACCCTAGATGCAGATGACTTAGAAACAATGTAGTGAATCACAAATGTGATATGGGATGCTATGATTGAGTTTATGAATATGAAATGATCACAAGCCATGGAGTGATTTGGTGAGGGCAAATTTGGGGTGCTTACAACATGGAAAAGACCACATTTATTACACCATGGGGAACATTCTGCTATAGAGTGATGCCCTTTGGATTGAAGAATGCTGGTGCGACATACCAAGGAACTATGACCACACTTTTCCATGATATGATGCACAAAAAAATTGAGGTATATGTTGATGATATGATCTCTAAGTCGAGGACTAAAGAGGATCATGTTGAACATTTTCTGAAGTTGTTTCAGAGGTTAAGGAAGTTTAAGCTTCGTTTGAATCCGAACAAGTGCACATTTGGTGTACGTTCTGGAAAGTTGTTAGGTTTCATTGTCAGCGAAAGAGGCATTGAAGTTGATCCTGATAAAGTGAAAGCTATTCGGGAAATGCCTACTCCAAGAACTGAAAAACAAGTAAGAGGATTCTTAGGCAGTTTGTATTATATTTTGAGGTTTATCTCTCACATGACTGCCACATGTGCTCCGATTTTCAAATTGCTTCGAAAAGACAAAGGTTGTGCCTGGATAGATGATTGTCAGAAGGTGTTTGAAAGTATCAAATAATAGCTGCTTGAACCTCATATCTTGTCTCCTCTGGTGGAAGGTAGACCGTTGATCATGTACTTGACTGTGCTGGAAGATTCCATGGGTTGTGTGCTTGGTCAGCAAGATGAATCTGGAAGAAAAGAATATGCAATTTACTACTTGAGTAATAAATTCACTGATTATGAGTCTCGATACTCCATGCTTGAAAAAAATTGGTGTGCCTTAGCATGGGCTGCAAAGTGTCTTCGCCAGTATATGCTGAATCATACAACTTGGTTGATCTCTAAAATGGATCCAATCAAGTATATATTTGAAAAGCCTGCTTTGACTGGGAGGATTGCTCGTTGGAAAATGTTGTTGTCAGAATATGATATCAAGTACCAAGCTCAAAAAGCTATAAAAGGTAGTATCTTGGCTGACCATTTGGCACATCAACCGATTGATGATTACCAGCCTATCAAGTTTGATTTCCCAGATGAGGATATGATGTATTTGAAAATGAAATATTATGATGAAACTTTGATTGAGGAAGGGCCGGAGCCTGGATCTCGATGAGGTTTAGTTTTTGATGGTGCTGTAAATGCACGCGGAAGAGTAATTGGGGCAATGATCATTACTCCCTATGGTTCACATATTCCTTTTGCTGCAAGGTTGAGTTTTCCTTGTACCAATAATGAAGCTGAGTATGAAGCCTGTATTATGGGTCTTGAGGAAGCTATTGATCTGAGGATTAAGCATCTTGATGTGTATGGAGATACGGCCTTAGTAATCAATCAAATAAAGGGTAAGTGGGTAACTCATCAACCCCACTTGATCCCTTATAGAGATTATGCCAGGAGGATATCAACTTTATTCACTAAAGTTGAGTTTCATTATGTGCCTCGTGATGAAAATCAGATGGCAGATGCTTTAACAACTATAGCTTCTATGATAAAGGTGCACCAGTGGAATGATGTTCCCATGATCAGGGTGATGCGGCTTGAAAGACCAGCTCATGTGTTTGCAGTTGAAGAGGTCCATGATGACAAGCCTTGGTATCATGATATTAAATGTTTTCTCCAGAGTCAGGAATACCCACTTGGGGAATCAAATAAAGTTAAGAGGACTTTGAGGAGATTGGCAGAAAATTTCTTCCTGAATGGAAATGTGCTTTATAAGAGGAATTTTGACATGGTCTTGCTCAGATGCATGGATAAACACGAAGCAGACATGTTAATGAAAGAAATTCATGAAGGATCTTTTGGTACTCATGCTAATGGGCATGCAATGGCTAAAAAGATGTTAAGAGCAGGTTACTATTGGCTGACAATGGAATCTGATTGTTGCAAGTATGTGAAAAAGTGCTATAAGTGCCAAGTGTATGCTGATAAGATTCATGTGCCACCAACTCATCTCAATGTGATTTCTTCCCTGTGGCCTTTCTCTATGTGGGGAATTGATATGATTGGTATGATTGAACCCAAGGCTTCGAATGGACATCGTTTTATTCTTGTGGCAATTGACTACTTCACTAAGTGGGTGGAAGCGACATCGTATGCTAATATGACCAAGCAAGTTGTGGTTCGGTTTATCTAGATTAACATTATCTGCAGATATGGTGTTTCGAATAGAATCATTACTGATAATGGTTCGAACTTGAATAATAAGATGATGAAAGAGCTTTGTGAAGAATTCAAGATTCAACACCATAATTCTTCTCCTTATAGACCGAAGATGAATGGGGATGTTGAAGTTGCGAATAAGAACATTAAGAAGATCATTCAGAAGATGGTTGTGACATATAAGGACTGGCATGAGATGCTCCCTTTTGCTTTGCATGGGTATCGTACATCTGTCCGCACTTCAACAGGGGCAACCCCTTTCTCACTTGTTTATGGTACAGAAGCAGTGTTCCCCGTCGAGGTTGAGATCCCATCAATGAGAGTTCATATGGAAGCCAAGTTGATTGAGGCTGAATGGTGTCAGAGTAGATTTGACCACTTTAATTTGATTGAGGAAAATAGAATAGCAACTTTGTGTCATGGTCGGTTGTACCAACAAGGAATGAAGAAAGCTTTTGACAAGAAGGTCAAACCTCATGTATTCAGAGAAGGCGACCTCGTGCTAAAAAAGATCCAGTCTTTCATTACAGATTCTCGGGGCAAGTGGACTTCGAACTATGATGGCCCATATGTTGTCAAGAAAGCCTTCTCTGGAGGTTCATTAATTCGTGCAACTATGGTTGGTGAGGAGATCACTCGTCCTATGAATGCGGATTCAGTCAAGAAATACTTCGCCTAAAAAATAAAAGAACAGCTCGCTAAGTTGAAAACCCGAAAAGGCGGCTTAGGCAAAAATGAGCGTCTCAGTGGACTGAAAACCCGAAAGGGCGGTCCAGGCAAAAATTAGAGACATAAACAGAAATAATTATCCCGGTAGATTGAAAACCCGAAAGGGAAATCTAGGCAAAAGTTAGGGATCATGGCAAGTAACTGCATCGACAAATTGGATCACTTGAAACGACTGAGGATCTCAGATTCTATCCCTCAGAAAAATTGCCCACCAACGATTCTTATTCACTCATCCTTGATTGAAGTTTCACACAGTGGAGTTCAAAGTTGATAGGGAGAATAATGATCATTGTATTTCAATGTAGCCCTTTTTCCATGTATTTACCATTTTTCAAACTTGTAATGATCTATGGAGTCATGCCATTTGCTGACTACCATTCTATCAATGAATTTGAGCTTTTATCCAATTGTTTGCAACTCTTTATATTGTTTATGTTTACAAAATTTCAATTTATTGTTGATGATGATTTTTGAAACAAATTTAATAAATTTAATCTTTGAAGATTATAAAAACATTTTTCTTTTGATATGTGAACAAAGAAAGGATATCAATAGTGATTCCAAGGATGGTAAAGTCTGGATGTGTGTAACCTGTCTCTCCCAAAGCAGGGTTTGATTCGGTTGTATCCATGTGAAATTCCTGAATAGTCTTGGAAGGTTGATGTTAATAATGTTTTGTTCCCCAACAACAAGAATGAATGGGGATTGTATGAATGTTCTTAGTTTGAGTTTCAATGTCTTCCCCAGAAGAATTGTGGGAAGGGATGTTCTTAGGAATCCCCAGTTGAGTTTTGATCTCTTCCTCAACAAGTTATCTTTAATTTGAGAAGCATTGGGAATCCTCATCCGAGTTCTTGTTCCTCAGCTTGAGTTGGTTGCATCCCTGAGCAGAAGTATTGATATAGCAGTCAGTTTAGAGGTTTTCTTTTACCTTATGGTGGGTATTGATTTAAAATCCCTCGTAACTGTTGTTTTGGCAATGATGTTAACTTTTGGTATTCCCATGTGGGTAAGCAAGTCTGAAATTTTTAGTGATGAATGATCTCCATAGATCTTTCCCATGGATCCCCAGTAGATCTGCATGTGATAGTTACCAGCATGTTCCTATGTGATCCTCAACGAGTCTTGTACCCTTTCCTCAAGAGGAATAGTAATGGTATGATAACTATTCTTTGCAGAGTCTGATTCTTAATGAGAGTACTTTTGTCCCTAGAGGATTGTGGAAGCTTTTCCCCATCCCCGACAGATTATTACCTTTCCTCAGCAAGGTGGTGTCCCTATGCAGAGTTGATGTTTGATGCTCCAGTAGGCTATGTTTTATTTGCATCACTGGTAGATCTTTATCTTTTTTCCTCAAACAAAGTTGTAAAGATATTTGTCCCCATCAGTGTTTAACAGGGACATTTCCCTCTTTCCCCAAAGAGTGGAAGATTTTGTGTTGTTGGTGTTTCGCCAACATATTATCCTCCCATAGTGGAATTTCTGATGTTATCCTTTTACGGATTCTTGAAGATTTCCTTGTGGATTGGATCCCTAGCAGTTGTTTCCTCAGTATGAGTTAAGCCTTGTAGTAGGATTTTATTCCTTTGATGGCTTTTGATGTTCCCCTGCAGGATCTCAAATTGAATCTCCAGCATGATTCCCTGCATTGTTGCCTTGGGATTATCCAAGTATCTGGTTGTTGTGGTGTTTATGTCACTCATTTCTTATCTTTATGTCTGTTTTGTCAGCATATTCATACGCATATCCATACACATAAGCATATCATCCTTTGCTTGCATTCTTGCATTTATCATTGTTCCCTTCTCTTTGGTATGGATTTTCCCCCACGGAGTGTGTGTGTTGTCTTCCTCTCAAGTTTAGAGTGTCAACCCTTAAGCAGAAAGTGTTTATCCTTTCTAATTCCCCACTGAGTTTGTTCCTTGTGGATGATATTGATTCAGTTTCCTCCCCAGTTTATTATCTGGATGGAATTTCCCCAGTTGAGATATTTCCTCCTTGGGATGAGTCTTGTTTGACCGTTTCTCTCCAACTTGTTCTTGGATTGAACTTTGGTCCCCTTTTGTGAATAATATTGCTTTGGAATTAAGCTATCATTGTTTGATAGTGGGTAACATTTTCTCCATCTTGAGTATATTACTTTGGAATTAAGCTATCAGTTATTTGATAGTGGGTAATATTACCAAATTGATCAAGCTCATTTGCTTGTGCTCCTACCAAGTAAATCTGGTAGTCGAGAGTTCTTCTTCCTACCTAGTAAAAAGGTAATAGAAGTTGTTTCCCTTTGCTTGAGATCCTACCCAGTAAATCAGGTAGTTGAGAATATTTCTACCCAGTAAAAGGGTAGTGGAGGTTATCCCTCTTTGTTTTTCTCCTATCTAGTAAATCGATAGTCGAGTCCTTTATTTTCCTACCCAGTAAACAGGTAGTTGATGATTCTTTTCCAACTCGGTATTCCTCCATTTTTGGACTCGGATACTTTTTTTGGTTGATTTTCCCTGGCAGAGTGTTTACTCTTCCTCGTTGAACCTTTTACCTTGGTTATATCATATTTTTTCCCCAAGTTGAGTCAGCTATCCAGTGATTTATTTTCCTGGTAAACTCTTTTGTTGTCTGTTGTTTTTCCCCAGCGGGATTTTTCATCTATGTCCCCAAGCTTTTGCTTTCTTTGGTGTTTGTTTTCTCCTCACAGAGATTTTGGGTTTGCATATCATATTCATATCATATCATGTTCTCTTAGGACAAAAATTGGATTTTCTGTATTTAAGTATCTCCCATCTTGTCAATCTTCATATCTCCAGATTGAAGAAACTTAAATCGGGGCAGCTGTAATACCCTAATTTTTGCCCTAAGATTTCTTCGCATTTCATCTTCATCTTGCATACAAATAAGATCACGCACTGGTTCGTTATCCTTTTTCAATTACAGGTCTATGTCTCACAGGGGATCACCATGCTTTTATTTGCTTTATTTGTTTATATTTACTAACTTCTAACCGAAATACCAAAAATATGTTGCAGTCTGCTTCTTCTTCTCTCTGTGTTGCAGGTTTTCAAAGTGTGGCAGTGTTTTCATTTCAGATATGGTTGTTCGGTTGTGTTTCGATTCAGATGGACGTTTGACCTAATCTTGGTCAAACTATCAAAAGATTGTTCAACTACAAGTTATTTGTGCCAGTGGTTTATTTCTTAGATAATGCGTATTCAAAAATTCAAGATGTGTTGCGTGCTAAGATCATCAGTTTATCAGGCAGTGGTCTGTGTGAAGTTTGGTTTGAATCTTCAGATTTATCAGTGTTCATCAGTTCATCTGTGGATTTATTTTCCTCAGCATGGATTCAAACAATCAAGGCATTTTTTCAGACGATGGTCGTGGCTTGAGTTGCAAATTGTTCAGTGGTTAAGGATTAACTGTGTTCATTTTATCAGAGGCTTGTGAAAAAAAATCAGAAGTTGGTTGTGGGCTTAAAAATCATCACTTCATTCATTACCTATTTTTCCGATTAAAACCATCATTTTTTATATAGTCGTTATCATTTTCTATTCGTTCTCTAATTTAGCTGATTATCCATATATCCATTATCCATTTTTCCCCGATTAAATCATTCCATATGACCATTTCCAATTATTTTTTTTAATCCAATTTCATTATCCAATTTCCATGAAATTAATTCTAAATATCCATTTTATTGATTTCCTAAACCATTTTTTTCTTACCACTATATAATCCTTTTTTTTATTCACCATTATTTTCTTTTAAACAAAATCATAAAGCCCATTCTCTTTTACATAAAATCATTGCCAAAAATATGGAAGGAAAAATAAGGCCCATTCATTGCCAGCCATGTAAAAAAAATTGCTTCAACTAACTACACTTCTTCAACCACACGTGAACCCAGTCAAAACTGCATCAGCCGAAAAGTACACACAGCTGCACGCCCAAGCCATCTGCGAAAACAATTCCATCCAGCTTTACAAACCAAGCTGCATCTCACGTGACCCATCTCAGCCCACAACAACATCAAACAATGAACGTGAAACGCAAACGCAAAACACACAAAACGCAGTGGAAGCCAAGCCCAAACGCATGTCAAAATGCAACTAAAATTTACATAAAATGCGGGAAGATTAACTCAGCAAATACACACACATAACACACGTGGAAAAAACACACTCTGCACTGTAAAATCAAAACGTAAACGTACAAGCTTCAAAATGCAAACTAGTTGCAGCAACAAAAACGCTTATGTCGTTGAACTCAAATGCATAAAAATTTCCGAAAACAACATCGCAAATCTCAGTTCATTCTTCTATAAAAGCAACCCTTCCCTCCTTCATTCTCTAAGCTTAAAAAGCCCTCTAAATCCCTGCCCAAATAGAATCAAAGCTTCAAGAACAATTAAAAAAAAAACAATTTCAATTTTCAGATTCAGAAAAAAAAAATAAGAACCATTAAACCTTTCACTTTATTCGTCTTCATCCTTCAAATTCATTCCTCAACAATACCTCGCAGCATATTTCGAATCACTTTGATATTCACCACGAATCGGAATCAAGAAAGAGGAGGAAAATAAAGGTGAACGAAATCGCATCGATCCAAATCAACATCATCAACAAAGCAAATTGGAATCGAGAACGAGATAGAAGAAGAGTGATGCGAGATTGATGAGACGATGTTTCTAGTGTTTGATTAGGAGAAAAAATATTGTTGGCAGTTTGTTTTCAAGAAAGAAGGTGAGGACGGTGCACAGTATCTTTGAAGAAGAAGAAGCACACGTTCATCTTATTTTTCTTTTCTTTTTATTTATTTTATAATTTGTTTTTTTTTTTTTGGTTTTTTTGGTTAAAGAGTGAGTGTTTTGGGCCTAGCATTTGGACCAAGTTCTCTATCTCCACCTTACTCCCTACGCAGAACTCCCCCCTTATTCTAATTATTTTGTTTTTTTTTATTTCTAATATTTTGTTAATTTTTAAAATAAAATAAAAAGATAAGGAAACATTGTTTATAGTTTAAAAGTTATTTTGAGGTTTCTATGGAATTTTTTTTTTTTATTTCATGATAATTGTTTTTTTTTTGGATTCTATATTAAGATCCATTTCTTTCATCTCATATCATTATTATTATGTAAATATTATTATATTACTACTATACTAATATTTTTTAGATTATTGCACTTTAATTGTTTTTTTTATTTCTTGCACCTTTTATTGCTTTTATTTCGTTATGCTTTATTCATCCATTATCATATTTAAATTTCTTGCTATTATTTTGATTGTGTGATTTTCTATTTGTCCATTTGGATATAAAACATTAATAAAGGATTAAACTTCTAAAAAACTTGTGATCTTAATTTGGGACTAATGGTTACTATCCTTGGCATTGGAATGGAAGTGTTTGACTTAGATTTTAGGATATCTTTTCCTTTGCCTTAACCTTCATGAAGATTGGAGCTTGCCTTTATTTGGCCATTTTCTAGCTTCTAAGGATGGAACTCTTATGCATATAATGAGAAGTATCATCAATTTTGGTTAGATCTTTCTTCCTTTATCTCCTTATTTTCTTTTTTAGGATAGTCCCTTCATCTCCTCCCATTCTTTAATTTTCAAAACTTTCTCCCTTTTTTCAAAGGATTCTCTTTTTAAATCATCACCTCTTTAATAAATAAAACCATGAATTTTGTCAAGTGAATTTTACTTTTTCTTTTCTCTTAAAAAATCAATGAATTTAATCATTTTGACTTTAATTCAAAAAAATAAAAAGAACCAAACTCATTCAAATTGTCTTGTGCCTTTGTGCACTTTTGTTTGCTTTCTTTTAAAAAAGTGTCGATTATGAGTCATTATTCTTTAGTCGGGTGCAAGTCTCTTAATCTCCATGGTTGTAGTTTGATGTAATTGAGTCTCTTGTCATGCGTGGTTGTTTAGTGGCATACTCGTCGATTTTATCCGAGTTGGCGCCCTCCCCATAATGATGTATGAGTCCATGCCTTCATTCTCTTGGTAGATTTTTTTGGGTATCCACTTGAAGATGACAAATTATCTTCATTTAATAAAATCAATCATAACCAACCCTTTTCACTATTTGTACCACGAACTACGGGGTTTTGATCTCGCATTGCACTTTGTGGATACATAGGCATGAGGTGGTAAACCTCTCCAAACAAAAAAATATTAAAAAATAATTCTTTTCTCATCCCTCCAATCACATATTACAAACCATTTTCAAACCAAAAGCATTAAATTTTTCAAAGGGCTCTCGTGGAGTACCACAGACATTTTGGGTGCGTAAAACCTTCCCATTGTGTAACCTATCCCCTTACTTGTTTCTCTGTTGTGTTTCTTTAGCTTTTTTCTTTTAGATTCATTAGGATTTATTCGCTCTTTTTTTCCTTTTCCATTTGGAATAAAAATAAAGCGCGGTGGTGACTCTGTTTACTTTGAGTTAAGTTAACTAATAGCTTACACTTATGTTTTTACCGCTACACACAGTACCATGGTTTGTCATCATTAGCCCCATCAACTACAAAAACGTATGACGGTCTCTCGAGACGAGATACATCGATTCTGGGCACATAGTTCTCTTGGTGAACCTTTATCATGGAAGATAAGGTTGCCAAAGAATCAGAAAATTGATTCTCGTCCCGAGGTATATAGTGCAGCTTGACCTTTGTGAAGAAAGTTAGCAATCTTCTTGTATAGTCCCTGTAAGGAATCAGATGAGGTTGATCAACCAACCATTTCCCGTTAACCTGATTGATAACTAAAGCCGAATCACCGAAGATCTCGAGGTTCTTGATTTTCAAACCAATTGCTTCCTTGATCCCCATTATACAGGCTTCATACTCCGCTTCATTGTTAGAGCATTCGAATGTCAATCGGGCAGTGAAGGGCATAAGGATCCCTTCCAGAGAGATAATAACAACAACAACTCCACTTCCGTTCATGTTAACGGCTCCGTCAAACATCAGACTCCATTTGGATTCAGGGTCTGGCCCCTCCTCTGTGAGTGGTTCCTCACAGTATTTCGACTTGAGGAACATGATATCCTTATCCGGGAACTCGAACCTCATTGGTTGGTAATCCTAAATCGGTTGTTGGGCCAAATAATCCGACAAAACACTCCCCTTGATAGCTTTTTGTGAAGTATATTAGATATCGTATTCTGTCAAAATCATCTGCCATCGGGCTACTCTTTCGGTTAGCGTTGGCTTTTCAAATATGTATTTAACGGGGTCTATCTTGGAAATCAACAGAGTGGTATGTGTCAGCATGTACTGTCTTAGTCGGTGTAACACCCCCTTTCTATACCCGAAATAATCAATTAATCATTTAGGCACAAATTAAAAATTCCATCAGAGTATTATTAAAACATAGTATAAAAGAGGCATGTCACATTATACATGAAATTAGAACATCCAACACCTGCTCATTTAACGATATGCAACAATGGGGTAACTTGCAATAGAGGAATTTAATCCTTACACCCATACCTCAACATTAAAATAACAGCGGAAACTAAACAATGAACAACATCAAACATATATACATATATATCATCAAGTTTGATTCACCATATAATTCATGTTTACATAAACATTCATCACCAAGATACATATACAAATGCATCACAAAAAGGCATCAAGCCAACCCTAGCTACCCGGTGCTACATATCAGAGCCGACCAACCAAAAGAATGAAGACACGCTTCACAAAAGACCTCCAGCAAACCTACTCTGCAATGCCTCATAGAGCATCATAAAACATCAGAAGGGTGAGAAATATTATCATAATAACAATGCATATAATTATATATCTTAACATAAAAATACACATATACATATTCTCACCATAATTCATCACTCATCACACATATACATCACAATGTATATATACAACCCAAGCATATTCATCATGCACAATTTCATCATTTCACATCATTCTAGATAAACATATACATTCATGTTTATTCACCAATTTCTATCACTCCACATAAACATACATTATTCATGTTTATTCACCAATTTCAATTATAGATGATAAATGTAAATCATAGAGACCGACTCACGACTCTATGCAAGTGCAATGTGGTACCGACTGAATCATCTTAAGTTCACTCAGGAACTTATTGGAACCATCGCTCGTTACCTAAAGTAACTCCCCGTCGGGCATACGATGTTCACCCATTGCTCACACCCCGCACGGGAACCCAATGTTTATGGATTTCTCACACTCCACACGGGCACACAATCTGATTGCTCACACCCCACATGAGCACATAATTATTCATGATTAAATCACCCATTGTTTACACCCCACATGGGCACACAATGTTTATGGATTTCTCACACCCCTCACGGGCACACAATCCAAATGCTCACACCCTACACGGGCACACAATCATGTTGTAATCATCGCTCACACCCCATATGGGCACACGATGTTACAACGGATTCACATAGAATCCCACAATACAAGAATGCATACATTATGCTTCACATGCAAAATGACTCAAAACATTCTTGAAATGCATACATATTTACAATATATTAATGCATTCATCTAATACCATCACATACCATCCATACATATTCACATCAATTACGCCAAACGGCAACGAACACTTTCACAATCAACATGCATTTATGTTTAATTTAAACAATGCATCTATTTGCCAAACGGCCACAACACACAATCAATTCCACAATTTCTTAATTCACATAATTACGATTAATCAGAAAAGTTGAGTAAAAATCGGTTAAAAATAAATTTTTTTGGCATCATGAGAAAACACATATTTTTAGCTTCAAAACGATATGTGGAACGCTAAAAACGGTTTCCGGTTCAAAAGTTATGAAAGAAAACATAATTCTTAAAAAAAACACAATGCTTCCTGAAAGTTACAGTTCGCGGGGCGATCTGGGTAAAATGCTTCAGTTCGCGGGGAGAACTTAGCAGAAATCCCAAAAACACTAGCTACGGGAAAACCATCCCAAACCTCAAAAATCCATCAAAACATCACCAAATCAGTGGAAACAAAACACAAACATGATAGTTATCACATACTAACTATCATACTTCATTTTAATCGATTTTTAACCGTTTAAATCACCGATTTTTTGATTTCTCACAAAATACCCTAAAAACTCATAACCTCTAAACTCAACCACAACAAGAACACATTCAAACAATCACATACATAATGATACACATTGATAAGATAATAAGATTTCACACCCTTACCCGATTAAATTGATTCCTAGGAGCTATCTTGAAGATTTTCCAAGTTTTTCCCTTTTTCTCCTCTTTTCTCTTTTTCCTCTTTTCTTTCCTTTCTATTTCTTTCTATCTCTCTTTTTCTTCTCTTTCTCTTTTTCCTCTTTTCTTCTCTTTCTATTTCTATTTTCTATTTCTAATTTTCTACCAAATATCATTTTCTCTCAAAATATAATTCTACATAGTTTCTAACTTAACATTAATTAGCAAATGTCTAAAATACCCTCCAATCTAATTTTACCCAAAAATTCTCAAAACGGTAAATAATATAACACATCAACATATCACATAAACACACCAATTTCACAAATAAAATAATTACCACTCAATTTAAATAAAAGACTCAACAAAAATGGAATAATCGAATCGGGGCGTTACAATCGGCGAGCAGCCCATGCCAAAGCGCAACAAGTTTTCTCGAGTAGTGAGTATAATGTCTCATAGTCGGTAAACGTTTTGCTAAGGTAATAGATTGCATGCTATTTTTGAAATTTTCGTCCTCGAAAATATTACCTGAATTAAAAAACTCTGGATACGACTCTCGCATCCCACTCTCTAATTCCCAAGTCATATTGCCTTCCGCAGCGCCTCTCCACGCTACTTTCACAAGCGCAATATCCTTGCCTCTTAGCTTCTTGACTTCACTGTCCAAAATCCTAATCGGTAAAGCTTCCACCATAAGGTTATCTCTCACTTCAACCTCGTCCATAGGAATAACATGTGATGGATCCTGAACATACTTCCGAAGTTGCAAAATATGGAACACATCATGCAAATTCGAAAGATTCGGAAGCAACACCACACGGTAAGCCACATCGCCAATTCGTGCAGTAATCTGATACGGTCCAATAAAACGAGAAGTCAACTTCTTCGACTTCAAAGCACGACCCACACCCGTAACCGGTGTAACTCTCAAAAACACATGGTCGCCTTCCTGAAACTCAAGATCTTTCCTTCTCTTGTCATGATAGCTCTTTTGTCTACTTTGAGAAGCTCTCATCTTCTCCCGAATAAACTTCACCTTCTCCGTCGTTTGTTGTACCATCTCCGGTCCAACTACCATTCTCTCACCGGTTTCATGCCAACACAAAGGTGTTCGACATCTCCGACCATACAAAGCCTCAAATGGTGCCATACCTATTCTTGAATGAAATCTGTTATTGTAGGTGAACTCAATCAACGCTAAATAACTATCCCAAGCACCACCTTGCTCTAGCACACAAGCACGCAACAAATCCTCCAACGATTGAATTGTCCTCTCGGTTTGACCATCCGTTTGTGGATGATAAGCCGAACTCAATCTTAGCTTAGAACCCAAATCCTTTTGCAAACTCTCCCAAAACCTCGATGTAAATCTAGGATCTCTATCCGATACAATACTCTTAGGAACTTCATGCAACTTCACAACCAAAAAAACATAAATCACGTCTAACTTCTTCAAAGGATAACTAATATCAATTGGAATAAAGTGAGCAGATTTAGTAAGCCTATCAACAATCACCCAAATAGCATTATGACCTCTTTACGTATTCGGCAATCCCGTAACAAAATCCATCGATATACTATCCCATTTTCACTATGGAATGCCCAACGGTTGCATCAAACCACTAGGCTTATGATGCTCTACCTTAAACTTCTGAAAAGTTAAACACGCATATGCAAAATGAGCTACATCCCTCTTTAATCTGGACCACCAAAAGATCCTCTTCAAATCTTGATACATTTTATTCGCTCCCGGATGAATACTTAAATTACTTTGGTGTCCCTATTCCAATATCATCTTTTTCAACTCCACATCATCGGGAATACAAATACGACCACAGAATCTCAAAACTCCAAAATTATCAACCTTGAAATCCTCATTCTCATTCATCCTCAAATCAACAAACTTCAAATCCAACTTTTTCTTTTCACAAACGGTTGCAAGAAAATCATTTGTAACATGTAGCATACAAAGTCTCACACTTCTCGACGTCATTTCACAAACTAAACTCAAGTCTCTAAAATTCTCCAAAAGTTCCCATTCTCTTATCATCAATGCAGACACGTGTAACAACTTGCGACTTAAAGCATCGGCCATCATATTTTCCTTACCCGGATGGTAATTCAAACCAAAATCATAATCCTTCAAAAGCTCTAACCACCTCCTTTGTCTCATGTTCAATTCATTTTGATCAAATAAATACTTCAAACTCTTGTTATCACTAAAAACATCAAATCTTGCACCATAAAGATAATGCCTCTAAATTTTCAAAACAAACACCATGGCCGCTAATTCCAAGTCATGCGTAGGATAATTCTTTTCATGCACTCTCAATTGTCTTGAAGCATAAGCCACAACTTTTCCATCTTGCATCAAAACACCACCTAACACAAAGAATGAAGCATCACAAAACACCACAAATGGTTCCGTCGGATTTGGCAAAATCAAGATCGGAGCCGTTGTCAACCTTCTCTTAAGTTCAATGAAACTCTCTTCACAATGAATATTGTAAACACCCCAAATTTGCCCTCACCCATTCACACCATGGCTTGTGATCATTTCATATGCATAAACACAATCATATCATCTCATACCACATTTTGATTCATTGCTCTGGTTCAAAGTCATCTGCATCTAGGGTTTGTGATCTGAGCAATCCAAGGGCTTCTTGAGCCACTCCAAAGGCAACCAATCACTTCAAACGGGTCCATGTGTGTTCTTATATCATCATACATCCTCTCAAAGTCAAATTTCAAAAGAATCACAAGAACTGGGTTTGGAATGGATGCAGAGCCAGGTTTGACTGCATAGTTGACCTAAAATTAGGGTTTTGGTTTCAGAGGCCATAACCCCAATTTTTTTGGTCATTCTTGTTTCCATTGGTATCTATATGGTATAAGGAGTATGCATATCAATTTTCATGAAGAAATTCCATGGGGAAGTCATCTGATCAAGGGTTGACTTTCTGGACAAGTCAGTGCAAAATCAGGGCATCTGAGGCCCCCAATGATCCAACCAATGGGTGATCTTCATCATTTTGAGTGTATATGATCTTTATTTGATCATGTAAGAAGGTTGAAGTTCACAAAAATCAAGAATTTGGAGTTTTTGCAAATGTTGACTTTTTGGGCATAGTTGACTTTTCAAGAATGCTTCATTTTAAGTCATTTTTCAAGCCTTGATTCTTGATCCAAAAATGCTTCAAATGAAAAACTTTGGTCATGAAAGTTGTAGATTGCATCTTTCCCTTTTCAAAAAGTACAAGAACATGATCAAATTCTTCTTGGATCAAAAGTTATGGTGTGACAAAGTTGGCAAAAATCATTGATTTTCAAGGCATGCACCAAATGAGAATTTTGCAAAACCATGAACCAATGCCTTTTGTAACCTCTAGTTCATTTCAAACCATGACACAAATATTCTATAAGTCATAAAAATCAGAATTGAACCAAGAATGCTCATGTATTTTGGCTTGTGGGATAAGGAAATCACATGTGAACCATAAAGCAACAACTTGCAAAACTCATGATCACACTTCCTACAACTTGCAACCTTGGATGCTGACTTTGGCTAGCCTTTCCCCTCACCCTTGCTGCGCAGCCCCATGCCTTGTACTAGCCTAGAACCACACCATACTTCTCTTACACAAAAGGTGGACTTTGAGCAAAAGCAAACTTACCAATCACTATAGGCCATGTCAAATCATCTGACCTATAGGATTAAAATATACTATCCATTTGCAAGCCATTTCATAAAGGAAGCAAGGCTGAAACACTTCACACCATCACATACACCAAAACACACCATTTTGCATTTGTCTTCGAATCTCTCTGACCAGCTCACAAACATCCAAACTATTTCCACACTTCAACTCACCATGTCTCATTGAGTCAAAAGCATCAAAGAACCAAGCCTGAAACAAGCCATAACACCACTTCACCATTTTCACTCCAACTTGCAGTTTCATTCGAAACTCCTTCCACAGCTTACAAACATCCAAACCAACTCCACAAACCTTCTCCACTCATCATCTGGACCACAAAGAACCCTTCACCATTGCCAGAAACAGCTTGAATCACCATTGCCATTTTCAACTGAGCTTGGAGCAGAAGCTGTTCAAACTCTTCATCCAGCCAACATAAATTTCTCCCAAGCATTCAAGCATCATCAGGAGGTCATAAGGAGTGGATTTCACCAAGAGAGGAGGCCTGAAAGTTGCTGGAGTGAAAGCTTCGAATCTCAGGTAGCTTAAGAACTTTTTTTCCAGAAATGGATTTTTAAGTTCTAAACTTGTTCTCTGTGTCTTCCTGATCATGAATATGCCTTTGGTTTTGCAAATGGTGATGAAATGAGAATGTAATTGCTCTCTGAAACTTTTGTGCCCTAGTTCTTGTTTGTTTCGATTCAGCCTTGTTAGGAAATATAAATTAGTTTTGAGTAGGGGTTCTGGTTCGTGAGTGAGTGGGGATCATTTCCCAGTTTTTAGATTTCATTTTAGTTAGTTTTTTAGAGTTTTGAGGATTTTCAGGGGGGATGCTGGCCGGAGAAGACGACCGGAAGTCTTCTCCGGCAGCCTGAATGTCATTATGCCCTAATCCAGTCATTAACTCTCATTTGAATTTCGTGCGTTGGATGCCTTTGACCCGTTGACTACCCGCGCGCATGTGTGGCCTGGATCTTCCCAATTAGCCCTAATCCACGTGTTAGCTTAATTAATCCATAATTAAATTAATTTAATCAGAATCAACCACAGCCCTTGGATAGCGCGCGTGGTCAACCCATTCAAATCCAGGATTCATCTCATCCCTCCATTCTGTTGACTTTCCATTATTTTCATTTTAATTTCATTTCTTTTCATTTAACTTGTATAATTTATTTAAAATAGTAAAAAATGTGTAAAAATTATGAAACTTTTTCTCATAAGTTTTATTAATTTTTATGACACAAAAATATTTTTATTTTTATTTTTATCATTTAAAAAGTATTTTTAAATATTTAAAGGATTATTTTTAATTGATTAATGGAAATTAATTTATTAAAAATACTTTTAAGTATCTAAAAATCACCAAAAAATTCATGAAATGTTCTAAGACATTTAGAAACATTGTCCAACCTTCAAACCAAATTTCTTTTTTGATATTGATGCATTTTGAGGATTTTCCATTGAATTAAATCATTTTTTGTGCATTATTTTGATCCTAAGTTCAAAAAATCATTTCTGCCTATCTAGGAAGAGTTGGACATTGATTCTTCTTGCATTGTTTTGTGTTTAGCATGTAGTTTCTAGGATAAAATGTCCATGATTTGATTCCTCATTTTTCATTTGTTTGGCATTTCTTTTGTTTAGGAACCCTAAAAACCCTAATAACTTGTAGAATTCATAACTTGAGATTGGTTAAGAGTTGAGATCTCCCCTTTGGGCATTGGTTTAGTATAGGTTTAGGGTTTCTTTGAGTGGTATTTTCCATTTTTTATCTTAGGGTTTGCTTCTGTTTTTGGTTTTTGTTTGATGTTTGCTCCATAAACCCTAATTTGGGCTTCCATTTGCATCCTTCTTGCATTCCCTTGCATAACATGACTTGCCATGACATTTCAATCATCCATTTGATTCATTTGACATCTTAAGACATATAGAAATCATGTTTGATCATTGCATCTTGCATTGGCCATGTTGTTTGCCATGTATGTTTCATAACTTTTCATGTATGTTCATGGTTCCTAGCTTGCTTCATATGCATCCATAAGCTTGTATGAACATTTCCATGTGCTGCCTCATGCTTGTATCACTTCATAGCATCTTTATCATCATCAACATGCTTCTGGTTTTGTTTTGCATCATGTCATTTCATCTCATCTTGCATTGCATTGCATCTTTCTCACTAACATTTCAGGTGGTAAGTGACTTTGAGAAGTGAATTTGCCTTCACTTCTCATAACTTTTCTTTTCATCTCTCTTGCATCCATGCTGCATTTCCATATGTGTTTGAGTTTGAGCTTGCTCATTCTTCTTCTTCCCACTTTCTTTCTTCAAGTGACTTGACTTCTTGAATGAAGCAAGTTGCTTTGCTTCTCTTGATCCTTTCATCTGCTTCCTGGTGATTCCTTTGAAGATTCTTCTTGCAAACCTCACAAACCTTAGGAACAACCAAGCATGACAATGATTAGGGTTTTGATTAGTCTCCCCTCTTAGTTTTACCTTTGTGTCTCTTTTGAGTCATCTCTTCTCATCTCATAATCAGGGACTAAACCCTAAAGGCTTTAAGGCTTTGTGATTAAGCTTATGCCTGCATCCTTCTCTTAGGATGGAGTGTATAACTTTAATCCTAAGTGTTAAACCCTTAATGTGTTTAACTCCTTTAATCAATCCATCTAATAATCATCAAGACACCACACTTGTAACTTGGGCCTTGCATTAGGGTTCTAATTCTTCCTTAATTGGTTAAGAAGGACTAACCCTAGTGTTAATGGACAAGTCCCCCTCAAGTTGTCTTACAAATCATAAAAAACACTTCATCATCATACCATTAACTAAAATCCACTTAATAAAGGTTTTGTTTTGTCATGAGTTTAATCCCTAATCATGGATTAAGTTGAGGAGCTTTCCTCAGCTTAAACATTCTCATCTATTATCCTTCTATTAGGATGGTGTAATGAGTCTGTTTAATCCTTGATTATGGCTTAATCTCATTACTTAACACTAAACAAAAACAACAAAAACATCTAAATAATCACAAGTAGGTTAATGATCTTAATCCTACACCAAAGGTAATTAAGTGTGAGAAGCTGACTTCACACTTAAGGTATTCTCATTACCCCTAATCAGAGGGAAGATGTGATGAGTTTACTAAACCCATTGGTTTAGGCTCAAGCTCATTAACTTATGATAAATCCAAAAAGCAATAAAAGACTGAAAATTCAAAAACAAGCAATAATCGTCTCCTCCGGGATTCTTTTCTCATCACCTTCACTCATAAACGAGAACTTGTTTCTTCCGTCTAATGCAAGACAGTTTGCACCTGAGCCAGACAGGTCATGCACTTGAGCATAGACAAGTAAGCAGTTCACAAGTCAATTCATCTTTCAGTCTCTTTGGGTCGAACTACGGTGTTCTGACTTCCTCATTGCACGAGAGGATACGTAGGCATAACTTAACAGTTATCGAACAAAAGTCTCTGTATATTCCCCCTCTTTCCAACCTTATTCTTTACGCCTCATATTCTTGAGCATTTCATTCTTGTTCCTGCACTGACACTGTATATATCACACTTTGCACTTCCTTTACACTGACACCTGTACACCTTTTCCAGCTCTCTTTATACACAAATTGCACTGACATTACCCCTTTAAAACACAAATCTTTTAAGCGTGGATCCCGTCGAGTACGACGGACAATCTGGGTGCTAATACCTTCCCAGGTTGTAACCAACCCCCTTTCTCAGTCTCTCTGGTTCGCAACCGTCTTATCCATCTTTTTCTAGGTCTATGCAGCATTGCCTTTCCTCCGGGATAAAAATGCCTAGCTGGCGACTCTATTCATCTCCAGTGAGTTCACGGCTGTGTGTTCTCACTGTCCCCTTCGCCGACCGTTCGCGTCTGTACCTTTATCTGGGCCAGTCCCATTTATCGGGAGCGACAGCTTGGCGACTCTGCTGGGGACCCTTATACTGTAACCAGGGCTTCTGGTTCTTTCTGTGGGTTCCTCCTAGCGCTTGTTTGATTTGTGTTTACTGGGGTGTTATGTGCTTATTTGTGTTTGTATTTTTGTATTTATTTTTGCTTTATGTACAGTTGCTTTACTGTTTTCTTTATTGCTTTTGTATATATCATATTGTCATGCTGCTGGCTGGATCTGGTTTTTTGTCTTGGTGGGTGGGGTTCTATTGAGAGTTAAGGCCCTACACCTGGGACCTGAGTGACACCTAGGCTAGAGTGAATCATATTCTTTCCCATTCCATTTCGGTCTGGTGCGGGAATATGAAACACGGTTCAGACATGGGTTTCTTCTTGAGAACTCTGTGTTGCAGATTTCCTGCAATGCTAGGGCTATCTGGGAAGCCTGCTAAGTCTGGATGACTTTTAGTATTGACCTTCAGAAACTGAGGTGAATTAGAGGAGGAATTGTTATGGTTATTGTAAACACTGTACCTCCGGGTTAGAAGTGTTTACACTTCTCATAACTGATCCAAGTCTGAGGATCCTTGTTTTAGAACACCACCTGTGAGGGGGTTGGGCTGTTTACAGGTTTGCAGGTACCTTGACCTCAGAATACCCTGTTACTTTGATTGTTTAAGAATACTCCAATTTGGGACAGTTCTTGTGATTCTAAAACCCTGGACATGTGGCTCTTTATTTGAGTCCCCCACCTTGGTTACTGAATTTATAGACCTCCATCTGGTATTCTTGAACATTTGGACCTATATCAGGGCATTTTGATCAGATCCAGCTCAGTCACAAACCCTTGCATTTCATTTGCATACATAATTATTGCATCATATTGACATTTGCTTATTTGTGTTTCAGGGTGTCCATTTTCATTTTTGGCCAGTTTTGACCCCATCTTCAGTATTGACCTATCTTCATCAACACCTGCTTCAGTTTAGCATCTGCTTCAGTTATCACCAGCATCAGCTAATCAGTGGCCCCTTCTTCAGAATTATCATCAGCACCTGTCTCTACTCAGTCTTCAGCATCATGGCTCCTAAAAAGAGCAACATCACCTATCACTTCTTCCAGCCAGAGCTATCAGATATCAGGAGGATTCAGACCCTGATCACTCCAAATCACATACCATTGTTCAGGGAACACTACGGAGATATACTTGATATGGTTGTGGACCTGGACCCATCACAGAGGAGCCTCATTCACACTTGCATTCAGTTTTATGATCCCCCACTGAGATGTTTCACCTTTCAAGACTTTCAGTTGGGCCCCTTATTGGAAGAGTACTCTTCATTAGTTGGTATGCCTATCAGGGGTGGAATCCCTTTCAACCCTGAGATGGTCTTTCCTGCTAATGGAGAAGTAGCAAAAGCTTTGCATCTGGAACCTGTTTTGATTGAGCAGCATATGACTTCTAAAGCTGGAATCCCTGGTTTCCATCTGGACTTCTTGATCTCTCAAGCTACCCTGAAAGCTTCTTTAGGAGAGTGGAAAGCTGTTTGTGCCTTGTTGGCTTTGAGCATATATGGAATTGTGTTGTTTGCAGATGAGCCTCGATTCATTAGCAAGAATGCAATCCATCTGTTCATCCTGAAGAACCCAGTGCCCACTTTATTGGGGGATATCTACTATTCAGTGCATCAGAGGAATGAAAAGCAGAGGGGAAGATTAGTGAGGTGTTGTGCTCCATTGTTCCATACTTGGCTTCTCAGGCATCTACCCAGGACAGATGCATTTTTGAATCCTCATCAGCAGAGCAACTGGGCTAGGAGACTCACTGCCCTGACTTCAGCTGACATCAGATGGTGCACTCACAGCACCAAGGGCAAAGATATCATCACCAGCTGTGGGCATTTTCCCAATGTGCCCCTAATAGGAGTTAAGGGTAGCATTAATTACAATCCTCTGTTGTTCAGAAGGCAACTGGGCTATGCACTAGTCCATACTCCTAAGGCACAGGACTTGGTTGAGACTCTCTATTGTGAGAACAAGCTTAATCTGGCTGTTGTTAGGCAGGCTGCCTGGGCCTGGGATAATGTTCAAACCAAGGGAATAACCATTCTGGGGAAGTGCAACAATGTGGCATCAGCACAATATTATGAATGGTCCCGTGCCAGGGCCCAATTCTCTGGGATGCCCTTTACCATAGAAGACATGCCTGAGTCATCTTCAGCACCACCCCCTGCCACTATCAGTTTGGAGGTGTTTGAGAGCTTGAAGGAAAGAAATGAGAAGTTAACCCAGGCTTTGCAGAAGACCCTCCGGGAGAGGAGTGAAGGTATGAGGGAGATTGAAAGGTTGGAGAAGATGAGAGTAGATCATCTGACTAAGATTGAGAAGTCTGGGGATTATATCAAGAAGTCTAAGGCTGGAGAACAAATTCTGAAGAATGCTTGCAAGGAAGCCCAGTGCCAAAGAGCAAGGACAGACTTGTATTTAAGGGAGAGTCAAGCCCGGTGGGTCAGGATCACCGAGGCTCGTACTCTAGAAGACAAGAGAGTTCAAGACAAGATGGAGCAACTGGAAGCTAGTGCAAAAGAACAGCAAGAGGCCCTGGCAGCAGCCCAGAGGGAGATATCGGAGCTGAAGATCAAAGCAGGGGTGAAGAGGTCCAAAGAGCAAACTCAGCACAAGAAACTAACAGCAGCTGTTACCACCCGGAATCTCCTCATCAGGAGTCTCACGGAGCGTCCGGCTGATCCTGTGACCGAAGCACTTCTCAAGGAAGTTCGTGAGGATGAGTTTGGTCTTGGTGTTTGACCTTTTGTTTGTTGTTGCTTTCTTTCCATGTACTTTTATTTTTCTTGTACTGTATTTTGACCCCTTAGAGGGCTGGTGTTGTAAAATGAACAAGTTGTATTATTTCACCTTCTGTAATATATTTGTGTTGGTTTGTTTCATCTGAGTTTTCTTCAAGCAACAACAACAGCATCTTCAAGGGTCTGGAAGGGTCAAAACTGAATGCCAAACCGGATACCTTGAGAACAAATAAGCATAACTGCATTGCATGCTAACCCTTTGTTTGTTTTGTAAGTTTTTGTTTCGTTGTTGCTAACCTCTGTTGTGATGCATCAGGAACTATTGCTAGGCGCCGGGTATTTCCCCTCAACCGTCCGCACCGTTATCCAACCCGAAACAACCTTCCGGGAATTCAAATGGATCAGATGCAGCAGGACCTTACTGAGGTCAGAAATCAAATGGCAAATGAAAGGCTAGAGATGAGGAATCAAATGACTCAGTTTATGGAAGTTATGAACAACATGGCTCAGAGCCAGGAAAGATTGAGAGCCATGGTGGAAAGGCAAAATCAAGAGGATCCACATATAGGGACTGCCGGTACCAGTAACAATGAAAGGGTACAACCTCATGTCAACCCTTCGGTATTTGGACCACACCTCCATCCTGAGGTCAATATTCCAGCAAATGTTCAAGGGACTGCCACTGCAGCCAGGGTACTACAAGAAGATCCTCAGGAGGACCAATTCACAGTAATGGGCGCTGGGGAAGAAGCTTATGATAGAAGATTGGATGAGATAGCTGAGAAATTGAGGTCCTTAGAATCTCAGAACTCCTTGGGCTTCGATGTCATGGACATGGGCTTGGTAGACGGGGTCAGGATCCCCCATAAGTTCAAGCCTCCTTGCTTTGAAAAATACAACGGGACTTCATGCCCCCGGACTCATTTACAATCATTTCTGGGGAGGCTGAAGGCCTATACCATGGATGAGAAGCTCTGGATGTTCTATTTCGAAGACAGCTTAACTGGAGCGTCAAGAGAATGGTACTCTCACTTGACAAGGGCAACTATTAGAAGCTGGAAGGACCTGGCAGAGGCCTTCATCAGACAGTATCAATATAACTTAGACATGGCACCCAACAGGACCCTCCTAATGGGAATGTCACAATCGTCAAGGGAAAGTTTCCGAGAATATGCCCAGAGATGGAGGCAATTGGCTGCTGCTGTTCAGCCACCTATGTCTGAACGGGAAATGGCAGATATGTTCATGAACACCCTTCAGGGAACTTACATTGACAGGCTGGCTGCCTTTTCTTCCACTAGCTTTGCGGATGTTGTCATAGCTGGGGAGAGAATCGAAAGCCTATTGAAGATGGGTAAGATCTCGGACAACGGTGCAAGCTCGTCCAATAGTACAAGAAAGCCTTTTACAGGCCCAAGAAGAACTGGCGAGACCAATGCCACCCACACCAACAGGGGCAGGCCCCAATTTGTTCACCGGTCTGTAGCAGCAGTCACTATCCCCGCTCCAGCTCATCCTCAGCCAGTCTATCAACCGCCGCAGCAAAACTATCAACAACAACCTCAGTACCATCAGCAAAATCAGTATCCTCCAAGAAATTACAACAACAGCAACACCAACAACAACAGTCAGCAAAGGCCATTCCAACAGAGGCCATCTCAAGCTAATAGGGTGATCGATCCGATCCCTATGCCATATGCTACCCTGCTGCCACAACTCCTGAAACTCAACCTAGTTGAGCTAAGGACGCTGGCACCTCCAGATCCCAACAGTCTACCAAGGAATTATGACTCCAACGCTAGGTGTGCCTTTCATTCGAACGCACCTGGCCACAGTACAGAGAAGTGCAGAGCTCTGCATATGAAGGTACAAGACCTGGTAGACTCCAAGGCTCTGAATTTCGCACCACCACCCAATGTAAATAAGAATCCAATGCCAAACCACGGTGGTCCTAGAATTAACGCTATTGAAGAAGACAAGCCGTCTTATTTAATAACCAGTGTGGGTCAGATCCGGACACCGTTGGTAGAAATCAAGGCTCAGCTCCTGGAATGTCAAATGTTCCCAGGGTGTGAGTTGGGTTGTGCTTACTGCAATATCTCGGTAAATGGGTGCGATAATTTGAGGAATGGCATAGATGGCCTTATTCAGAGTGGCCAGCTCCAGATCACCACATCATTTCCAACAAATCCAGCAATCTCATCAGCAACGGTTTCAGAACCTCCTACAACTGCAGCAACCATTGTTCCTGACAATTCTTCGGCTTCATCAACAAGTACTTCATCTGTCTTCTCAACTGATCAGTTTTCAACAATTTCTCCTGCTACAACTTCAGCTTCATTCCATTTTGAATCTCCTACAACGACAACATCCATCCTTCCGCCAATGTCTCCTACAACTCCAGCAACAAATCATGAAGATGTCTCTACCGTCACGATATTTTATGATCCTGAAAGCAACTCTGCCTACAATTCAGAAGGTGCTGCTCCCATCAGAGCACCAGTTACAATTTATTACGATCCGCAAACTATCACAGTTCCTTCAACAGCTGCAATCAGTCCAGTCACCATCACGGTGCCTGGACCCGTACCTTATGAAAGCAGTAATGCCATCCCCTGGCATTACGGCTCTGACTTGTACTGTGAAGGACAAAGAATCACTTTTGAATCATCAACTCCTGCACTACAAATTGACAATGTGGGTGGAGGCGGAGGCTTCACTCGAAGCGGACGTCTTTTCGCTCCACAAATTCAGAGACCCACTGCCGAAGCAGAAGCTGCTGCCAAGGCAAAAGGGAAGAGCCCTGTGCAGGAAGATCAAGCTGTTAAGGAAGCTTTGAAAACACCATTCGATCAAGAGGTTGATGAGTTCATGCGAATCATCAAAAAGAGTGATTATAAAATAGTGGATCAGCTTCATCAGACGCCTTCCAAGATCTCAATCCTATCATTGCTTATGTGCTCCGAAGCCCATCGGAATGCACTACTCAAAGTCCTGCACGCAGCTTACGTGCCTGAAGAGATCACTGTCAATCAGCTGGAAGCAGTAGTGGGAAATGTTAATGCTAGTCACGGACTAGTGTTCACCAATACTGATTTGACAACGGAAGGCCGCAACCACAACAAAGCCTTGCACATAACCATGGAATGCAAAGGTGTTGTCCTTTCCCATGTGCTGGTGGACACGGGGTCGTCCCTTAATGTCCTACCTAAAAAGGCTCTGGTGAAGCTAGAATATGACGGATTGGCGTTGAGACCCAGCAACCTGGTGGTAAGAGCTTTTGATGGCTCAAAGAGATCGGTTCTGGGAGAGATTGAGTTACCCGTAACAATTGGCCCGCAGACCTTTACAACTATCTTCTACGTGATGGATATACAGCCCGCCTACAGCTGTTTATTGGGTAGGCCATGGATTCACGCCGCTGGCGCCGTGACCTCTACCCTTCACCAGAAGTTAAAATATGAGTGGGAGGGTCAAATCGTTACAATTTGTGGAGAAGAGGATATTTTTGTCAGCCACCTGGCCACCTATAAGTACATTGAAATGGACGGAGAGATCCATGAAACAATGAGCCAGGGGTTTGAAGCTTTGAATGTGAATGAAACATCTGCTGAATCTGGTACTTCAATATCATCATACCAACAAGCCCGGAAGGTTGTTGAGGAAGGAACTGCCCAAGGCTGGGGCAAATTGCTATCGGTAGAGAAGAAAGAGGACAGATTTGGGTTGGGTTACAAACCAACTCAACAAGATCAAACAGCGGCTGCGAAAGAGCCCAACTTTGTGAGTGGGGGGATGCTTACCCCTGATGCCATCAACTGTCTGGAAGACGAGCTGGAAGAGGAGTGCAATCTGGAGAATTGGATTCGTCCAAAGATCCCGGGGAGCAGTATCTCGAACTGGTCTTCCCAGGAAATTATAAGAGTTACTCATGCAGAGTAATTATTATTTCCTGTATTTTTATAGCATGCATCAAAGTCTTGCATCTTGCCCAAGTTGACAAGACTCATTTTGTAATCGGGCCATCTGTACTTTTTGTGCAAACAAGATCAATTAATGAAATATCAGACATCTTTTTGCAAATGAGTCTTTTTTCTCGTTCACTGTTTTTCCATTTTTCTTTTTTGTACAAAAAATAAATGGCAGTGTTTTCAAAATGACAACTTTATTTCACTTTTCTAAAGCAAGACTAAAATCAGATCACTAAAATGAACAAACTTAACCCTTGCAGAGAGTGCCTTCCAGACAGCACCGACAACAGCACGGCTGTGACTTCGTATGACTTTGACGATCTAATCAATCAAGCTGATGAAGGGGTTGAAGAAGAATATGAGCTTCCTGAAGAGCTAGCCAGGTTGTTAAGACAAGAGGAAAAGGTTATTACTCCTCACCAGGAGGAGGTTGAAGTGATCAATCTTGGTACAGATGAAGACGTGAAAGAAGTTAAAATCGGGGCCTGCCTGCAAGACTCAGTGAAGAGACAGTTAATTGACCTGCTTCAGGAGTATGTGGATGTGTTTGCTTGGTCGTATCAAGACATGCCAGGGTTGGATACCGATATTGTTGTGCACAAACTGCCTTTGAGAGAAGAATGCCCGCCGGTTAAACAGAAACTGCGCCGTACTCGCCCAGACATGGCAATGAAAATCAAAGAAGAGGTACAAAAGCAATGGGACGCCGGGTTCCTTGCTGTGACTAGCTACCCGCCGTGGGTTGCTAATATAGTACCTGTACCTAAGAAAGACGGTAAAGTAAGGATGTGTGTTGACTACCGGGATCTGAACAGAGCTAGCCCGAAAGATGATTTCCCTTTACCTCACATTGATGTATTGGTAGATAATACGACTCAGTTCTCGGTATTCTCCTTCATGGACGGATTTTCAGGATACAATCAGATTAAGATGTCACCTGAAGACATGGAGAAGACAACATTCATCACACCTTGGGGCACGTTCTGCTACAAAGTAATGCCATTCGGACTGAAGAATGCTGGTGCAACATATCAACGGGCTATGGTAACATTATTCCACGATATGATCCATAAAGAGATAGAATGTTACGTGGATGATATGATTGCCAAGTCCCTTACTGAAGAGGACCATCTGGTAAATCTGCTCAAATTATTCAAGCGTCTGAGGAAGTATCAACTGAAGCTGAACCCCAACAAATGCACATTCGGGGTGAGATCTGGTAAGCTGCTGGGCTTTATTGTAAGCGAGAAAGGGATTAAGGTTGACCCTGATAAAGTCAAAGCCATTCAAGAGATGCCTGCACCGAAAACTGAGAAAGAAGTTCGAGGGTTCTTAGGTCGATTGAACTACATTTCACGGTTCATATCTCACCTTACAGCAACCTGTGAGCCCTTGTTCAAGCTGTTAAGAAAAGAACAGACGGTCAGTTGGAATGAAGACTGCCAGAGGGCTTTTGACAAAATCAGGGAATATCTGCAAGAACCTCCGATCCTTATGCCTCCAGTTGAAGGAAGACCTCTGATAATGTACTTGACAGTATTAGAAGAGTCAATGGGGTGTGTGTTGGGTTAGCATGACGAGTCTGGTCGAAAAGAGTATGCAATATACTACCTAAGCAAAAAGTTTACCGACTGTGAACAACGTTATTCACTGCTCGAGAAAACTTGCTGTGCTTTAGCGTGGGCTGCTCGCCGACTGAGACAGTATATGTTGACCCACACTACTTTATTGATCTCAAAGATGGACCCAGTTAAGTACATATTTGAGAAGCCAGCTCTTACCGGACGGGTTGCAAGATGGCAAATGATTCTCACAGAATACGACATACAATACACATCTCAGAAAGCCATCAAGGGCAGTGTACTATCTGAATATCTTGCTGAGCAACCCATTGATGACTACCAGCCTATGAGATTTGACTTCCCTGATGAAGACATCATGTTCATTAAAGCAAGAGATCATGAAGAGCCTATTCACACTGAAGGGCCCGACCCGGAAAAAGAATGGACTATGATGTTCGATGGGGCTGTTAACATGAATGGTCGTGGTGTTGGTGCAGTACTCATTACACCTAAAGGAGTTCACATGCCTTTCTCGGCAAAACTCACTTTCAACTGCACTAACAACGAAGCTGAATACGAAGCTTGCATTATGGGTCTTGGGGAAGCCATTGACCTCAGGATCAAGACATTGACCGTATTCGGGGATTCAGCTCTGGTAATCAATCAGACCAACGGCAAATGGTATACGCACCAGGATCATCTGATACCTTACAGGGATTATACAAGGAGGTTACTGACTTTCTTCACAACAGTCAAACTTGAGTATATCCCTCGGGACGAGAATCAGTTTGCAGATGCTCTTGCTACCATTTCATCCATGATCAAGGTTCAAGCTGCTAGCTTTGTACCTCAGATCTCAGTGTCCAGACTTGACAGACCAGCATATGTGTTCGCAGCAGACGTTGTCAAAGATGATAAGCCCTGGTTCCACGACATTAAATGCTTCTTGGAGGATCAAGCATACCCACCTGGGGCATCTTCCAATGATAAGAAGACTTTGAGAAGGCTTGCTGGTAGTTTCTTTCTGAACACTGATGGATCTTTATACAAAAGGAACTTTGATATGGTACTCCTCAGATGTGTTGACAAGACGGAAGCAGATTTGTTGATGCATGAAGTGCACGAAGGATCATTTGGTACCCACGCTGGAGGACATGCAATGGCTAAGAAGTTGTTAAGATCAGGCTATTATTGGATCACAATGGATGCAGACTGTTGTGCCTATGCCAGGAAATGCCACAAATGCCAGATCTACGCAGATAAAGTGCATGTGCCTCCCAATCCTTTGAACATAATGTCTTCACCCTGGCCCTTTGCTATGTGGGGCATTGATATGATTGGCAAGATTGAGCCGACTGCTTCAAATGGCCACAGATTCATCCTGGTCGCCATTGACTATTTCACCAAGTGGGTTGAAGCAGCCTCATATGCAAACGTCACAAGACAAGTGGTAGCCAGATTTCTGAAAAGAGACATCATCTGTCGATATGGAGTGCCCGAGCGGATCATTACTGATAATGGTTCCAATTTAAACAACAAGATGATGGCGGAGCTATGCCGGGACTTCAATATCCAACATCACAATTCTTCTCCTTACAGGCCGAAGATGAATGGCGCTGTTGAGGCAGCAAATAAGAATATCAAGAAGATTGTGCAGAAGATGGTAGTCACTTACAAAGACTGGCATGAAATGCTACCGTTTGCCTTGCATGGGTACCGCACGTCAATCAGAACATCCACTGGGGTAACACCGTATCAACTTGTGTATGGTATGGAGGCAGTCCTACCTGTTGAAGTTGAACTACCCTCTTTACGAGTATTGATGGATGTTAAGCTGAACGAAGCAGAATGGGTTAGGTCCCGATACGAGCAACTGAGTCTGATCGAAGAGAAAAGATTGGCTGCAATTTGTCATGGGCAGTTATATCAGAAGAGAATGAAGAAAGCCTTCGATCAGAAAGTCAGGCACCGAGAGTACCAAGTAGGAGATCTTGTGCTGAAAAGAATCCTTCCTCCTCATACAGACCACAGGGGCAAATGGACTCCAAACTATGAAGGACCATTCGTGGTAAAGAAAGTTTTCTCTGGTGGAGCACTGATGCTCAGCACCATGGATGGTGAAGACTTCCTGTCCCCTGTGAATTCAGATGCAGTTAAAAAATACTTCGCATAAAATGACCCGCTGGACACAGAAACAGAATGTAAGTCCAGGCAAAAACAGGGCATCCCGGCGAGTCAAAAACAGAATAAAAGACTCGGGCAAAAATAAAGGAAAATAAATAAAAAAATTGTACACCCGCTGAGTTGAAAAGCCGCATTGGACAGCTCAGGCAAAAATGGGTATCCCGATGGATTGAAAACCCGAAAGGGCGATCCATGCAAAAATAAGGGAATAAGCGAACGACTGCATTCTGAGTTCGTCTGTATCATCTACAACTTGGTAAGCTTCAACAGGATCAAGCTTCAATCAGAATCAGCCTTCTTCAGAAAGCAAGGTGAGAAGAACGTCAATTGTCATACGAGTCATAGCAGAAGGGGAAGCTCCCTAAAGCGTCGTCAACATTGCCAGCATTTTTGTTTCTCAATTTGTAACAATCTCCTCATTTCAGGGGATATGTTCCTTTGACTGTATCTCGCCAATTCAGGGCATATGAATTAATAAAATCAGATTTTCAGTCATGTCCCGTTTTATACGTTTTATTTGCAAAAAAATGTCTGATGTCTTAAAAGAAAAAAACTGATTGCATAAATACAGATGTTCTTCTCTAAGAAAATAAAGAAACATGCTTGCAGGGAATATACTTACTCTCGAAAATGTTTAACTCCTATGACGGGATCCAGTAAAGGATACCTCGGGATCGTTTGTGCGTTTCCTTATCTCTGCAGGATTGCAGGTATCCAGAGCACAGCTTAGGGCATGAAAGTTTCACCCTCAGCAAGCTGGCAGATCATTATCAACTCGGCACTGGAAGGTGCCCATTTCGCCAGCAAAGTTGCCAAATCGATATACATTCAATCTCAGCATCTGAAATGCTCTATCCCCAGCTGAGTGGCCAACAACTCTCCCAGCCGTAGTACCAATCATTCCTCCTCAGCAGAATGCAAGAATCAGGGAGTCATCTCCCCGCAGAATCCTCAGCCTCTATTCAGAAGAGCAACGCATGAAGGAATCACAACAGAGTGAAGAAAGCTTCTACAAACCCCAGCTGGGTCTCTCATTTATTAGGATAGGTCTATCAGTGACCCGTATCCCCAAGCAAATATCATCTTATTAGATCTACCAATGATCTCATCCCCAGCTGGGATGTCCATTTCAAGCAGATCGGCCAGAGATCTTCGCGGCAACGGGATCCGAATCCCGGTTCGGTGTCTTTGCACAATCATAGCATTCGCATCATATTATCCCCTCAGAGCGTAGCATTCCGTTTAATGCGGAGCATTACGGCAAAAATCAAACATATAGCATAATCACAAGCCATGTTTTAAGCTAACACTTGTGAATAATAACCATTCATCAACAATGTACAGAAAAATCCCCACCAGAGTCCCCGGCAAAAGCAGCTGCCTCACAAACACCAGTATATACTCCTTTTGGCAACCGTCCGTGCCATCTTTCCCCAGTAAAGCCGCCTGAACACTCTTTACAACAATATCACCCGTATTACAGATACTTCCTGACACCCGTCCGTGTCATATCCCAGCAGAAAGCCAAAGACGTCCTCTTTGCACTCACATATACCTATATACACTTTCCTGACACCCGTCCGTGTCATTTCCCCAGCGCAGTGACTTATACTTCTACAACCCATGTACTCGTTAATATTATTATACCTTGACACTCGTCCGTGTCACCCTCCCCAGCAGATAAACACTCATCTATACGATACTCATGCTCACTACTCATGATTGCACTTAGGCAGATACTCGTCCGTATCTTATATATACCACTTATATACCCACAGATTCAACAATAGTCCTTGTTCTTTGTTAACCCGTTGGTACTCGTCCGTACCATCATCTCAGAACATTGCGTCTAGTGTTTGTTTCTACATGATACTCGTCTGTATCATAGTCTTAAGGATGTTCGTCCGCATCTTTAATCCATACACTGTGTCAAACACTTATGTCTTCTTGAATATAGATACTCTCCTGTGTCTACTATTCCCCAGAAGAGTCCCTTCAGATACAACGCTCGTCCGTGTTCTCTGTTAACCAGATGATACCCGTCCGTATCATCATCTCTGAACACGTTTCAGTTTGTTTCTACCCGATACTCGTCCGTATCGTAGTCTTAAGGATGCTCGTCCGCATCTTTAATCTATACACAACATCTAAACACTTATACTTTCTCTTCTTGGTTGTAAATACTCGTCCGTGTTTACTATATCCCCAGTAGATTGCCAACAAAACAAATTTTCTTTCTTATCTAACACTCGTCCTGTGTTATGATAAACCCTGAGAGCAGCCGTACCCTGCTGAGTGGTCGTCCTCCACTTCTTGATGGTCGTCCTCCATCAGGCTCATCCGATGGCCGTCCCCATCGTTGATTTTAGCAGCCGTCCCCTGCTAGGTGGTCGTCCTCCACCTTTTGATGATCGTCCTTCATCATTTTATCCAATGGCCGTCCCCATTATTGATTTTGGTTATCTAACATTCGTCCTGTGTCATGATAAACCTTGAGAGCAGCCGTCCCCTGCTAGGTGGTCGTCCTCCACCTCTTGATGGTCGTCCTCCATCATGCTCGTCCGATGGCCGTCCCCATCGTTGACCTTTTATCCGATGGCCGTCCCCATCGTTGATATTTTCGGCAGCCGTACCCTGCCAGGTGGTCGTCCTCCACCTTTGATGGCCGTCCCCATCATATTTCTTTTATTCCCCAACAGAGCAGCCGTCCCCTGCTAGGTGATCGTCCTTCACCTTTGATGGCCGTACCCCGTCATCTGTTTATTTCATTTATTCTTTAACCCGATGGCCGTCCCCGTCGTGGTCCCTTTTCCTTTTCTTTTAGCCCGATGGCCGTCCCCATCGTTGGTTACTTTACCTATATGAACTTGATGGCCGTCCCCGTCATGTTTCATCAATCCCCAGAGAATTTTACATCTTTATCGTGATGGCCGTCCCCATCATAATATTTTATTTTCCCCAGCCGGTCGGCCGTCCCCGTCTTGGCTTTACCGTTTATCCCCAGCATGTCGGCCGTCCCCGTCATTGCTATTTACCCAGCAGTCGTCCTCTGCTCGACGGTTGTCCTCCGTCGCCCACACTTTATAACATACTTTATTATTTTCTTTTACAATCTATATCCTTTTTCTTCTTCATTCTGTGAGTGCAAATTTTGGACTGTCTTTCGTATTCAACCACAAGTTATCTTGTTTGCCTGTTAAGCCGTTGCTTGCATCCTGCACAGCTAACTCATGTTTGAATAGGGGAAGCTGTAAACACCCCAAATTTGCCCTCACCCATTCACACCATGGCTTGTGATCATTTCATATGCATAAACACAATCATATCATCTCATACCACATTTTGATTCATTGCTCTGGTTCAAAGTCATCTGCATCTAGGGTTTGTGATCTGAGCAATCCAAGGGCTTCTTGAGCCACTCCAAAGGCAACCAATCACTTCAAAGGGGTCCATGTGTGTTCTTATATCATCATACATCCTCTCAAAGTCAAATTTCAAAAGAATCACAAGAACTGGGTTTGGAATGGATGCAGAGCCAGGTTTGACTGCATAGTTGACCTAAAATTAGGGTTTTGGTTTCAGAGGCCATAACCCCAATTTTTTTGGTCATTCTTGTTTCCATTGGTCTCTATATGGTATAAGGAGTATGCATATCAATTTTCATGAAGAAATTCCATGGGGAAGTCATCTGATCAAGGGTTGACTTTCTGGACAAGTCAGTGCAAAATCAGGGCATCTGAGGCCCCCAATGACCCAACCAATGGGTGATCTTCATCATTTTGAGTGTATATGATCTTTATTTGATCATGGAAGAAGGTTGAAGTTCACAAAAATCAAGAATTTGGAGTTTTTGCAAATGTTGACTTTTTGGGCATAGTTGACTTTTCAAGAATGCTTCATTTTAAGTCATTTTTCAAGCCTTGATTCTTGATCCAAAAATGCTTCAAATGAAAAACTTTGGTCATGAAAGTTGTAGATTGCATCTTTCCCTTTTCAAAAAGTACAAGAACATGATCAAATTCTTCTTGGATCAAAAGTTATGGTGTGACAAAGTTGGCAAAAATCATTGATTTTCAAGGCATGCACCAAATGAGAATTTTGCAAAACCATGAACCAATGCCTTTTGTAACCTCTAGTTCATTTTAAACCATGACACAAATATTCTATAAGTCATAAAAATCAGAATTGAACCAAGAATGCTCATGTATTTTGGCTTGTGGGATAAGGAAATCACATGTGAACCATAAAGCAACAACTTGCAAAACTCATGATCACACTTCCTACAACTTGCAACCTTGGATGCTGACTTTGGCTAGCCTTTCCCCTCACCCTTGCTGCGCAGCCCCATGCCTTGTACTAGCCTAGAACCACACCATACTTCTCTTACACAAAAGGTGGACTTTGAGCAAAAGCAAACTTACCAATCACTATAGGCCATGTCAAATCATCTGACCTATAGGATTAAAATATACTATCCATTTGCAAGCCATTTCATAAAGGAAGCAAGGCTGAAACACTTCACACCATCACATACACCAAAACACACCATTTTGCATTTGTCTTCGAATCTCTCTGACCAGCTCACAAACATCCAAACTATTTCCACACTTCAACTCACCATGTCTCATTGAGTCAAAAGCATCAAAGAACCAAGCCTGAAACAAGCCATAACACCACTTCACCATTTTCACTCCAACTTGCAGTTTCATTCGAAACTCCTTCCACAGCTTACAAACATCCAAACCAACTCCACAAACCTTCTCCACTCATCATCTGGACCACAAAGAACCCTTCACCATTGCCAGAAACAGCTTGAATCACCATTGCCATTTTCAACTGAGCTTGGAGCAGAAGCTGTTCAAACTCTTCATCCAGCCAACATAAATTTCTCCCAAGCATTCAAGCATCATCAGGAGGTCATAAGGAGTGGATTTCACCAAGAGAGGAGGCCTGAAAGTTGCTGGAGTGAAAGCTTCGAATCTCAGGTAGCTTAAGAACTTTTTTTCCAGAAATGGATTTTTAAGTTCTAAACTTGTTCTCTGTGTCTTCCTGATCATGAATATGCCTTTGGTTTTGCAAATGGTGATGAAATGAGAATGTAATTGCTCTCTGAAACTTTTGTGCCCTAGTTCTTGTTTGTTTCGATTCAGCCTTGTTAGGAAATATAAATTAGTTTTGAGTAGGGGTTCTGGTTCGTGAGTGAGTGGGGATCATTTCCCAGTTTTTAGATTTCATTTTAGTTAGTTTTTTAGAGTTTTGAGGATTTTCAGGGGGGATGCTGGCCGGAGAAGACGACCGGAAGTCTTCTCCGGCAGCCTGAATGTCATTATGCCCTAATCCAGTCATTAACTCTGATTTGAATTTCGTGCGTTGGATGCCTTTGACCCGTTGACTACCCGCGCGCATGTGTGGCCTGGATCTTCCCAATTAGCCCTAATCCACGTGTTAGCTTAATTAATCCATAATTAAATTAATTTAATCAGAATCAACCACAGCCCTTGGATAGCGCGCGTGGTCAACCCATTCAAATCCAGGATTCATCTCATCCCTCCATTCTGTTGACTTTCCATTATTTTCATTTTAATTTCATTTCTTTTCATTTAACTTGTATAATTTATTTAAAATAGTAAAAAATGTGTAAAAATTATGAAACTTTTTCTCATAAGTTTTATTAATTTTTATGACACAAAAATATTTTTATTTTTATTTTTATCATTTAAAAAGTATTTTTAAATATTTAAAGGATTATTTTTAATTGATTAATGGAAATTAATTTATTAAAAATACTTTTAAGTATCTAAAAATCACCAAAAAATTCATGAAATGTTCTAAGACATTTAGAAACATTGTCCAACCTTCAAACCAAATTTCTTTTTTGATATTGATGCATTTTGAGGATTTTCCATTGAATTAAATCATTTTTTGTGCATTATTTTGATCCTAAGTTCAAAAAATCATTTCTGCCTATCTAGGAAGAGTTGGACATTGATTCTTCTTGCATTGTTTTGTGTTTAGCATGTAGTTTCTAGGATAAAATGTCCATGATTTGATTCCTCATTTTTCATTTGTTTGGCATTTCTTTTGTTTAGGAACCCTAAAAACCCTAATAACTTGTAGAATTCATAACTTGAGATTGGTTAAGAGTTGAGATCTCCCCTTTGGGCATTGGTTTAGTATAGGTTTAGGGTTTCTTTGAGTGGTATTTTCCATTTTTTATCTTAGGGTTTGCTTCTGTTTTTGGTTTTTGTTTGATGTTTGCTCCATAAACCCTAATTTGGGCTTCCATTTGCATCCTTCTTGCATTCCCTTGCATAACATGACTTGCCATGACATTTCAATCATCCATTTGATTCATTTGACATCTTAAGACATATAGAAATCATGTTTGATCATTGCATCTTGCATTGGCCATGTTGTTTGCCATGTATGTTTCATAACTTTTCATGTATGTTCATGGTTCCTAGCTTGCTTCATATGCATCCATAAGCTTGTATGAACATTTCCATGTGCTGCCTCATGCTTGTATCACTTCATAGCATCTTTATCATCATCAACATGCTTCTGGTTTTGTTTTGCATCATGTCATTTCATCTCATCTTGCATTGCATTGCATCTTTCTCACTAACATTTCAGGTGGTAAGTGACTTTGAGAAGTGAATTTGCCTTCACTTCTCATAACTTTTCTTTTCATCTCTCTTGCATCCATGCTGCATTTCCATATGTGTTTGAGTTTGAGCTTGCTCATTCTTCTTCTTCCCACTTTCTTTCTTCAAGTGACTTGACTTCTTGAATGAAGCAAGTTGCTTTGCTTCTCTTGATCCTTTCATCTGCTTCCTGGTGATTCCTTTGAAGATTCTTCTTGCAAACCTCACAAACCTTAGGAACAACCAAGCATGACAATGATTAGGGTTTTGATTAGTCTCCCCTCTTAGTTTTACCTTTGTGTCTCTTTTGAGTCATCTCTTCTCATCTCATAATCAGGGACTAAACCCTAAAGGATTTAAGGCTTTGTGATTAAGCTTATGCCTGCATCCTTCTCTTAGGATGGAGTGTATAACTTTAATCCTAAGTGTTAAACCCTTAATGTGTTTAACTCCTTTAATCAATCCATCTAATAATCATCAAGACACCACACTTGTAACTTGGGCCTTGCATTAGGGTTCTAATTCTTCCTTAATTGGTTAAGAAGGACTAACCCTAGTGTTAATGGACAAGTCCCCCTCAAGTTGTCTTACAAATCATAAAAAACACTTCATCATCATACCATTAACTAAAATCCACTTAATAAAGGTTTTGTTTTGTCATGAGTTTAATCCCTAATCATGGATTAAGTTGAGGAGCTTTCCTCGGCTTAAACATTCTCATCTATTATCCTTCTATTAGGATGGTGTAATGAGTCTGTTTAATCCTTGATTATGGCTTAATCTCATTACTTAACACTAAACAAAAACAACAAAAACATCTAAATAATCACAAGTAGGTTAATGATCTTAATCCTACACCAAAGGTAATTAAGTGTGAGAAGCTGACTTCACACTTAAGGTATTCTCATTACCCCTAATCAGAGGGAAGATGTGATGAGTTTACTAAACCTTTATCTGGGCCAGTCCCATTTATCGGGAGCGACAAATATCCCAAACGAAAGTCTTTCCCTTACAAGTAAATTGCGTTAATGGAAGTGCCAACTTTGAAAATCCCTCAATAAACCTCCGATAATAACCCGCCAAGCCTAAAAAGCTTCGAATCTCCATAACCGATCTAGGAACTTCCCATTGCATTACCGTATCAATCTTAGATGGATCAAAACTAATACCACCATCGGAAATAACATGTACAAGAAAATTCACTTATGACAACCAAAATTCACATTTCGACAACTTAGCATACAATTGTTTCTCTTTCAAAATCTATAACACAATCCTTAAATGCTCTTCATGCTCCTCTTGAGACTTAGAATAAATCAAAATATCGTCGATGAACACAACCACAAAACTATCCAACTGCTCATGAAAAATACGGTTCATGTATTCCATAAACACACCTGACGTATTAGAAACTCCGAATGGCATCATGGAATATTCGTAATGACCATATCGTGTTCTAAAAGACGTCTTTTGAATATTCTCTCTTTTCACACGAATCTGGTGATATCATGATCTCAAATCAATCTTTCTAAAAACACGCGCACCAACCAATTGGTCTATCAAATCATCGATCCTTGGAAGAGGATACTTGTTCTTAATTGTCACCTTGTTCAACTGTCCATAATCAATGCATAACTGCATACTCCCATCCTTCTTCTTTACCAACAATACCGGAGCACCCCAAGGAGAAACTTTTGGCCTTAAAATCTCTTGTTCAACAAGTCATTCAATTGTTTCTTCAACTCTACCAACTCTAATGCTGACATACAATACGGTGCCATCGAAATCGGTCTAGTACCCGAAACTAGATCAATAGAAAACTCAACTTCTCTTTCCGGCAGTACATCCTTAATATCCTCCGAAAACACTTCTGTAAAATCACACACCACTGGGAACCCATTGAGTTCAACTTCACTCTTCATCGACAATGATGCAAACAAACCAAACAATTGAGCTTCGTCCGCTAAAAGTTTCTTCAACTCTTTAGTGGAAAGGAAACTCTCATCTTCAACATCATCCAAAGAAGGAAACCTTACTAACTTATGATAACAATCTATATGAACTCGATTACATTGCAACCAGTTCATACCCAAGATTACGTCCAAACCTTCCAACGGCAAACAAACTAAATCCATAACAAAATCTTTACCATACATGGTCAAGGAACAACTTACACACACCAAGGACGTAATTACCGACCCTAGAGCAGGAGTCTCAATAACTATTTCACCACCCCAAGAAGACATAAACAAATTCAATCGCTTAGCGCACTCAAGAGAAATGAACGAATGAGTCGCTCCCGTATCAATAATAGTAACTAAAGTCATACTATTAATAAAATATGTACCTTTAATCAAACAGTCTGCACTAGTAGTGTCCTTCTCTGCTAATGCAAACACATTTCTGCCCGCTTGAGCTTGCTTCGGCTTAGTACACTAGTACTAATGTGACCCACTTCTCCATAATTGAAACACTTCACAACATTCTTTCTACACTCGGTAGTAGCATGTCTAAGGCCTCCACAGTTAGAACATTTCACTATATTCTTCCCACACTAAAAAGACTTATGACCCAAATCACCACACTTGTAACACTTAACGGGATCAGAACCTCCTCCTCCAGATCTCTTATCAAAGTTTCCCTATGCTTGCCCTTATCAGCAGGTGTCACACAAGGTCCACTTCTAGCTTATTGCTTTCCTTTCCTCTCATTCAAACTCTTGTAATGTGTAGAACGAGCTTTGCTATCCTCCTCGAAAATTCTAAAACATTCCGTCAAATCCAAAAACCTTCTTATTCTTTGAAATCCCACAACTTGCTTAATCTCAGGACGCAATCCATTCTCATACTTAATACACTTTGAGAAATCAATAGTAGTAGCAACATAATGAGGATGAAATTGAACCAACTCCACAAACTTAGCAGTATAGTCCACCACGGACATACTACCTTGTTTCAGTTCAAGGAACTTCATCTCCTTCTTCCCTTTCACACTTTCAGGGTAATACTTCCCCAAGAAATCAGTACGAAAAACATCCCAAGTTATCTCTTCATCTTCTTCCTCAAGAGCTTGACTTCTACCGGCCCACTAATCATCAGCTTCTTCCTTCAGCATGTGAGATCTAAGCCTCACCTTACTCTCTTCAGCACAGTCCACGACTCTTAAGATTCTTTCAATCTCTTTCAACCAAACTTGAGCACCATCGGGATCAAATCTTCCTTTGAAGACAAGTGGTTGATTCTTCCTGAACTCATCATTAGCATTCACATTCGGAGCACCCTGCACCGCCAAAGCCATTGCTTCTAAAGCAGTAGCCATCGCATTGTCATTTCTACCAGCCATATTCTGATTATTCCCCAAAACAATAACAATGGTAAACAATAGTTCAACCATCACAACAACAAGACAGATACAACAGACTCAACACTGGTTCGACACTGGCTCGACACTGGCTCCGATACCAATTAATGTAACACCCCGCTTCTATACCCCCAAATAATCAATTAATCATTTAGGCACAAATTAAAAATTCCATCAGAGTATAATTAAAACATAGTATAAAAGAGGAATGTCACATTATACATGAAATTAGAACATCCAACACCTGCTCATTTAACGATATGCAACAATGGGGTAACTTGTAAAATAGGAATTTAATCCTTACACCCATACCTCAACATTAAAATAACAGCGGAAACTAAACACTGAACAACATCAAAAATACACACACACACACACACACACACACACACACACACACACATATATATATATATATATATATATATATATATATATATATATATATATATATATATATATATATATCATCAAGTTTGATTCACCATATAATTCATGTTTACATAAACATTCATCACCAAGATACATATACAAATGCATCACAAAAAGGCATCAAGCCAACCCTAGCTACCCGGTGCTACATATCAGAGCCGACCGACCAAAAGAATAAAGACACGCTTCACAAAAAGAATTCCAGCAAACCTACTCTGCAATGCCTCATAGAGCATCATAAAACAGCAGAAGGGTGAGAAATATTATCATAATAACAATGCATATAATTATATATCTTAACATAAAAATACACATATACATATTCTCACCACAATTCATCACTCATCACACATATACATCACAATGTATATATATAACCCAAGCATATTCATCATGCACAACTTCACCATTTCACATCATTCTACATAAACATATACATTCATGTTTATTCACCAATTTCTATCACTCCGCATAAACATACATTATTCATGTTTATTCACCAATTTTAATTATAGATGATAAATGCAAATCACAGAGACCGACTCATGACTCTATGCAAATGCAATGCGGTACCGACTCAATCATCTCAAGTTCACTCAGGAACTTATTGGAACCATCGCTCGTTACCTAAAGTAACTCCCCGTCGAGCATACAATGTTCATCCATTGCTCACACCCCACACGGGCACTCAATGTTTATGGATTGCTCACACCCCACACGGGCACACAATCTGATTGCTCACACCCCACATGGGCACACAATCATTCGTGATTAAATCACCCATTGCTCACACCCCACATGGGCACAGAATGTTTATGGATGGCTCACACCCCACACGAGCACACGATCCGATTGCTCACATCCCACCCGGGCACAATCTCATGGTGTAATCATCACTCACATCCCACAAGGGCACACGATGTTACAACGGATTCACATAGAATCCCACAATACAAGAATGCATACATTATGCTTCACATGCAAAATGACTCAAGACATTCTTGAAATGCATACATATTTACAATATATTCATGCATTCATCTCATACCATCACATAACATCCATACATATTTGCATCAATTACGCCAAACAACAACGAACACTTTCACAATCAACATGCATTTACGTTTAATTTAAACAATGCGTCTATTTGCCAAATGGCCACAACACACAATCAATTCAACAATTCCTTAATTCACATAATTACGATTAATCGTAAAAGTCGGGTAAAAGTCAGTTAAAAATAATATTTTTCAACATCATGAGAAAATATATATTTTTAGCTTCAAAACGATATGTGGAACGCTAAAAACGGATTCCCGGTTCAAAAGTTATGAAAGAAAACATAATTCTTTTAAAAAATCACAATACTGCCTGAAAGTTACAGTTTGCGGGGCAAACTGAAAAAAATGCTTCAGTTTGCAAGGCGAACTATATCCGCGGGACGAACTTAGCAGAAATCCTAAAAACACTAGCTACAGGAAAACCATCCGAAACCTCCAAAATCCATCAAAACTTCACCAAATCAGTGGAAACAAAACACAAACATGATAATTATCACATACTAACTATCATACTTCATTTTAATCGAGTTTGAACCGTTTAAATCACCGATTTTAGGATTTCTCACAAAATACCCTAAAAACTCATAACCTCTAAACTCAATCACAACAAGAACACATTCAAACAATCACATACACAATGATACACATTGATAAGATAATAAAATTTCACACCCTTACCCGATTAAATCGATTCCTAGAAGCTATCTTGAAGATTTTCCAAGTTTTTTCCTTTTTCTCCTCTTTTCTCTTCTTTCTCTTTTCTTTCCTTTCTATTTCTTTTTATCTCTCTTTTTCTTCTCTTTCTACTCTTAAATCTTTCTATTTCTATTTTTCTACCAAATATCATTTTCTCTCAAAATATAATTCAACATAATTTCTAACTTAACATTAATTAGAAAATGTCTAAAATACCCTCCAATCTAATTTTACCCGAAAATTCTCAAAACGGTAAAATAATATAACACGTCAACATATCACATAAACACACCAATTTCACAAATAAAATAATTATCACTCAATTTAGATAAAAGACTCAACAAAAATGGAATAATCGAATCGGGGCGTTACAGTCGGCGAGCAACCCATGCCAAAGCGCAACAAGTTTTCTTGAGTAGTGAGTATCGTGTCTCATAGTCGGTAAACGTTTTGCTAAGGTAATAGATTACGTGCTCTTTTTGACCAGACTCATCCCGTTGACCCAGTACATAGCCCATTGAACCCTCGAGCATTGTGAAGTACATGATCAAAGGTCTCCCTGGCCCTAGAGGTATGAGAATCGGAGGTTCTTACAGATACTCCTTGATTCGGTTGAAAACTAATTGGAAGTCATCATTCCACATGATGGTCGGATTCTTCCTCCGAAGCTTGAAAATAGGCTCACACGTGGCTGTTAGGTGAGAGATGAACCGTGCAATGTAGTTCAACCTCCCTAAGAAGTCATATACTTCCTTCTCGGTTCTCGGCTCTGGCATCTCCTGAATTTCTTTCACCTTCGCATGGTCGACCTCAATCCCCCTTCCACTAATGATAAAGCCCAACAGCTTTCCGAAATGCACCCCAAATATGAACTTGTTCGGGTTCAGTCTCAATCAGAACATCCGAAGCCTGTCAAACAACTTGGCTAGGTTGACTAGATGTTCTTCTTCTATTTGTGACTTCACGATCATGTCATCGACGTAGACCTCGATCTCATGATGAATCATGTCATGGAATAGAGTCACCATTGCCTGTTGGTATGTTGCTCCAACATTTTTCAAACCGAACGACATTACTTTGAACAGAAGGTGCCCCATGGGGTGATGAAAGTTGTCTTCTCCATGTCATCTGGCGACATCTTGATTTGATTATAGCCTGAAAAGCCATCCATGAAGGAAAACACATAAAATTCGGCAGTGTTGTCAACTAGCACGTCAAAATATGGCAACGGGAAGTCATCTTTGGGCTCTCCCCATTCAAGTCCCGATAGTCCATGCACATTATGACTTTGTCGTTCTTTTTAGAAACTGGAGCAATATTTGCAACCCATGGAGGATAACATGTCACGGCCAAGAATCTGGAACCAAACTTATTTTTCACCTCTTCTTTGATTTTGATAGCCATGTCGGGTCGAGTTCTTCTCAGTTTCTGTTTCACCGGCGGGCAGTCTTCTCTAAGCGGCAACTTGTGCATTACGATATCAGTGTCCAACCTTGACATGTCCTGGTAAGACCAGGAAAAGATGTCAACATATTCTCGGAGCATGGAAATCAAAAGGCTCTTGATAGATTCTTCCAAAGCATCCCCAATTTTGACCTCTTTTTTGTCCTCTTCTGTACCCAGGTTCACCACTTCAACGACTTTTTCATATGGCTGAATCACCCTCTCCTCTTGCTTGAGCATTCTATCTAAATCTTTGGGTAATTTACAATCTTCTTCACCTTCCTCGTCGGCTAGGTAAATTGAATTGTCGAAGTCATATTGAGCCATTGCAAGGTCTTCATTGATGAGACCCGATGAGCTACATCTGCATGAATGATGATTCATGCTAGATTTAGAAAGAGTGGGAGACATGGAAAAACATTGCCATTTATTTTTAAAACCAAAATAAAATGAAAGACAAGGAAAACCATGAATGAATGCCAAAACGTCCACTTTATTAATGATGATGTTATTGCATTATGAAATGTGTCGTTCCCAAAGATTAACATCCCGGTGCAAACGCGAACGGTCGGCGAAAAGAGAAAATGAGGTTGATTTGAATAGAGTCGCCAACTAGGAATTTTTATCCCGAAGGAAAGGTAATGTTGCATAAACCTGGAAAGAGATGGATAAGACGATTGCGAACCAGAGAAACTGAGAAAGGGGGTTGGTTACGAACTGGGAAGGTATTAGCACCCAGATCGTCTGTCGTACTCGACGGGTTCCACGCTTACAAGATTTTGTTTAAAAGGGGGAAGTGTATGTACTATTTGTGTGCAAAAGCTAGGGATGAATGTACAGGTGTCAGTGCAAAAGGGTGTGAATTGCTCAGGAACTGAGGCTTAGAAAAGAATGCTGAAAGAGGGGGGATGACAAAAAGACTTTTGTTCGATAACCATTAAGTTATACCTACGTATCCTCTCATGCAATGAGGAAGTCAGAACACCATAGTTAGACTCAAAGAGACTGGAATGAATTGACTGTGAACTGCTTGCTTGTCTATGCTCAAGTGTATGACTCGTCTGGCTCGAGTGCTAACTGTCTTGCATTAGACGGAAGAAGCAAGTTCCCGTTTGTGAATGAGCATGATGAGAAAAGAATCCCAAAGGAGACAATTATTGTTTGTTTTTGGTGTTTTCAGTTTTTATTGTTTTTGGTGTTTTGCTTAGGATAATGAGCTTAAACCTAAATCAAGGGCTTGTAAACTCGTTATATCCAATCCTCCTTGTTTAGGGATAATGAGCCTACTTATGTATGAGATAAGTATCTCAACTTAATTACCATGATGATTTAGGATTAAGGTTATTAACCTACTTGTGATTATTTAGATTTTTTTGGGTTTTTGTTTAGTGTTAAGTAATGAGTTTAATCTCTAATCACAGATTAGTGAACTCATTACACCATCCTAATAGAAGGATAATAGATGAGAAAACTTAAGTTGAGGAAGATACCTCAACTTAATCCATGGTTAGGGACTAAATTCATTATATGACAAGCCGTTATTAAATGGATTTTAATTAAAGGATGAGATTAAGATATGGATTTTATGGTTTGTAAAGACAACTTGAGGGGGACTTGTCCATTAAACACTAGGGTTAGTCCCTCTTAACCATAAGGAAGAGATGGAACCCTAATGTAAGGCCCAAGTTACAAGATAAAGTCTTAGTGATTATTAATGTGATTTGATTAAGAGGTGTAAACAAATTAAAGGTTTAACACTTAGGATTAAAGTTATACACTCCATCCTAAGAGAAGGATGCAAGCATAACCCTAATTCAAAGTCCTAAAGCTTTAAGAGTTTAGTCTCTGATTATTGAGATGAGAAGAGATACTCAAGGAGACTCAAAGGTAAAAGACTAAGGGGGACTATATACAACCCTAAAAGTTATCATGCTTGGGTATCCTATGGTTTGTGAAGCTTAAGAGAAAGGATCTTCAAGGCCACCAATGGAAGAAACAGATGAAAAAAGAAGGAAGAAGAAGAATAAGTTACTTACTTCCTGAAGGAGATAAGTAACTTAAAAGAAAGAGAGTAAGAAGAATGGAACATAAGTGAAACAAACGCACTTCAAAGACAAGTAAATATGCATATGAATGATGAGAAGAGATGGGATGTGAAGGAAAATTCACCTCCCAAATAACTTACCAAAACTTCCTGAAATGTTAGTATGAATGCATAAGACATAAAGTAAAAGGAAGTGAAATGAAATGAGATGTGAAGACCAAAGTCAGAAGTAAAAATTCAATGTAAAAGGCATATGAGATGATGCAAAGTTAATACAAGATGCTTATGAATGATCATACAAAGATGAGATGCAATGAAAGCATGTTTAGAAGCTTGAAAACACATGGATGTTCATGAAATGTAATGGATGCAAAGCATAGCAAATGAATGAAGAAATGATCAAGCAATGTTCAAGCATGTCTTAAGATGTCTAATATGTCATACAAATGATTGAAATGTCATGTCAAGTTCACATGATGATGATATGCAAAGATGAATGCAAATGAACATGAGAAATTAGGGTTTTATGAATGTATGAGATGCAAATGACCAAAACAGAAGCATACATCATGATAAAAATTTGAAATCAAACTCAAACAAACACTAAACCTATACAAGATAAAATCCCAAAGGAGAAGGTCAGAAGCTTAACCTAGTGAGAGTTATGAATTTTCTAAATTTGCTAGGGTTTTTGGGTGATTCTTAAGGGAAAATTCAAATCAAATTGAAAATGCAAGATAAAATATTGAGAAAACTAACCTAGAAACTATATGCAATATGTGAAACAATGAAAAAAGAATCAAGTTCAAACTCATCATGGTTAGGCAGAAGTGAATTTTTCAATTTAGGGTTAGAAAATGTGATTTTTTAAGAACCCTAATTCAAAGAAAATTGTGAAATTATGATCAAACCTAAAAAGAAATTTGTATGGTAAGTTTGAAAATGTTTCTAAATGTATTGGAATGATTCATGATTTTTTTGGTTATTTTTAGAAACCTAAATGCATTTTTAATTAATTAAAATCCATTAATTAATAAAAAATAACATTTAAATATTTTAAAAATACCCTTTTAATGCAAAAAATAAAATAAAAATTATTTTCAGGTTGAGAAAATTATTTGGATCAGAAATGCAAAAGATCGTATTTTTTTGATAAGTTTTGCTATTTTTAATAAAATGAGAAATAAAATGCAAAGAAAATGAAATAAAAATAAAATAAAATGGAAGTATGCTGATCCAAGGGTCAGGATTAGAACTGCGGTGGAGGGAATTGACTGCGGGCGCGTTTGGGTGGATGAGATTCAATCTGGAAAATTTAAATTAATCCTAATTAATTAATCTAATTAAAAACTATTAGGGTTTAAGTGGACACATCCTAGCCCTCCAATCACGCGCTAAACACAATCTGATGGCCTACATTCAAACTGGGAGGATTAGCCCTAATCACAAACCCTAAGCATTTTCAGGTGACCGGAGCAAGCTCTGGTCATCTTCTCCGGCCAACTCTTCAACCTAACTTCGTCCCTAGGCTAACCCAGATCCTCTAAAGCTCCAGAAATGATCCTCTAACATCCCTAAGCATGAATCCAACATCAAACAATATTTATGTTCCACCAAAATCATGAATCGAAGCAAAACGAAAAAATATTCAAAACTTTCAGAAGTTAAATACATGCTTGATTCTTAACCATTTTGAAAACTAAACACATCACCATGATCAGAGAGACATATAGAATCATTTAGGAACTTAAAATAGGAGTTCTGGAAAAATATTTCTTGATGATACCTGAGATGAAGCTTTCAATCCCTGAGCTTTCTGACCCTTTCTTTGGTGCAAAACAATTCTAGTGGCCCATCTAAAGATAGTGTGATGCTTAGAACAAGTTTATATGGGCTATTTTGAGTTGTGTGGTTATGGTTTTGTAGAAATCGTGTTTGTGAATGGGGAGCTTTCAGGCCAAAGTGAAGGGTGGTTTGTGTTCCCTATGATGTGTAGAGATGATTGGTGGAAAAATATTTGAGGTTTGATGCTTGTGCTGAGGGAATCGAAGAGATGAATATTTTTGTGATTTTTGGGAAAACTGACTTGTGGGAGGTTCTGAGCTTGTGTGTGTTGTGCTTTGGAGTGATTGAGGTTTGTATAAACAAATGTGATTGGCTCAGAGAGTTGGTGTGGCATAGTTTGATTAGTATGGGCAAGTTGCAAAAAGGTCAACAACTTTGTACTTCAAGCATGGGCCAAGGAAGGAGCTGTTTGAAAGGGTATCTGGCCTCAGCCTGATTCGTGGAGGGCCATAGGATTGATTTTATGCAATTGGCACAAGTGGATGGAAGGTTCCAAGAGGTTTTGCAAAGTTTGTGCATTTTGGCCATTTTGAAATTTCTTAAGGATCAAGTCATGAGAACTATGCAATCTTGTGCCAATTCTGATCTTTGGAAGTTGCCTTGACATGTTATGATGCATAGAAGTTGATTAGAGGTCATGGAATGGCTTGGCAAGTGAAATTACAAAATTCCCTCTTTGGCATGAACTTGAAAATTATAGGATTGTTGCCAACTTTGAAAGGCCATATCTTGAGTTCTAGGATGAATCAAGACATCTTCTTGTACTTTTTTAAAATGGGAAGACATAATCTACAACTTTCATGCCAAAGAATTTTTCATTTGAAGCATTTTTGGTCATGAAAGAATAGGTTGAATATCTTTCCCAAAATGGAAAGTTTCCATTACAAGTCATTTCCAAAAATAGCAAGTTTGCATTTGGCTCAAAATTATTCAACTTTGTGAACTTATAACCACTTCTAATATCAAATAAAGATCATAGAGACCCAAAATGATGATGATGGCCCTTTGGTACCCTTGATGGAGGCCTCAGATGCCCTGATTTTGACTTTACTTGCTCAAGAAGTTACCCAATGATCAGATGACTTCCACAGTGAATTTCTTCATCAAACTTGGCCCACATGATCCTTATAACATGTTGAGATCATTAGAAACAAGAATGACCAAAAATTTTGGGATTAAGGCCTCTGAAACCAAAACCCTAATTTTGGTCATCTGTGTAGGAAAACCCTTGCTCTGTCTGGACCTCTGTGCAATCTTTTGATATTTTGTGCCTTCAAAGACTTCTTGGGGATGCAATAAGACCATAGACCACTCATGGACCCTCTTGGCAGGCTTCAAGAACATTGGTATGGCTCAGATTGATTCTTGGATTGCTCAGATCACAAACCCTAGATGTAGATAAAAAATGGACTATGCAGATGAAACAAATATGCAATGTGAGATGGTATGCTTATGCTTATGCAAAAAAAATGAAAAGATCACAAGCCATGGTGTGAGAAAAAGTGAGGGAAAATTTGGGGTTGTTGCACCAAAAAATTTGCCCTCCCACAATCAAGACAACCTCTCTCAAGACTTCTAAATGATCATAAGGTCCTCAAGACTCCCAATTGGTCAAGAAGTGTGGAAGTTTCCCCAAAAAATGCCTCCTCCTAAGCAAAGTGTCCAAAACTAGGGTTTTGAGTTTCCTCAGGTTAAAATGAGTTTCAAAGCCTCAAGTGAGCATCATAAAATCCCATATTTATTCAAGAATCCCTATGTCAAGTTTCAAAACTTTCCCAAAGAGTTCGCCCAGTCAGATGATCAGATATGCAAAAATCAGTCAAAGCAGTTAAAAAGTCAAACTGAGGTCAACTGTGGTCAAATTAAAGTCAAACTTCAAGATTTTTTGCGAACATAAAGTTTATGAAGTAAAATTCATCATTTGATCAAGGGTTGATCATGATTCATCAAGAAAGTCTCAGATCATCAAGAATCAGGAGTTTCTAAATTAGGGTTTTCTAAGGAAAAGTCAACTAAACTTTGACCAGCCATAACTTTCACATGCTTCATCAAAAAATTCCCATCCAAATATCATTTTGAAGGAAATTGAATTCTCTACAACTTTGTGTCTCACAAGCCAATCCTTAAAATGCTTCATTTAGAAGGTATGAGCTAAAACATTACATGTCATTTCAAAAGTCAACATCTTCCAAATGGCATAATTTGAAAATGGTAAAAGATATGGACATGAGATCAAAGAGATTTGTTAGAGGACTCATTAAGCTTTCCAAAATGTCCAAGAACACCTTCATATCCTTAAAATTGAGGGATTTATGCCTTGTGAAATTTGGGAGATTTTTAAGGGGTGTATGAAGAAAATAAGGTCTTAAAACCAAATTTTTCCAAATGGGCCTATCATTTTGCAACCCAATCTTCATGATAACATCAAGCACGACCCAATTTAAATATTTTCTGATTTTTATAATTTATTTATTATTTATTTGGATTTTATTCATTAAAATTCATTTTAAATCAAAATAAAATATGAAAATATAAATATTTGATTTGATCCTTCTTCTAGAAGCTTTTAAATGACATTCAAGAGGATTAGATACTATCCAATTTCGTGCACACCCAATTTAGAAGCATGTCATTTGATTTTTTTCACATTTAAGATGGAAGATTTCTTCATGATCAAGTTATTCAAAAAGCCTATAAATCTACCAATTTTTCTAACCTAATTCATTCATTATAAATACATGAAGTCAACCAAAACATTGGGGACGAATTTACAGGTCAAGAGCACACTATTCAAACCTCAAATTTTCCCTTGAAAAGTCAAATTCGGATTCTCCTCTTGAGGCCTTTTTCAAACAAAGTAAAGGTTGCAAATCGTTCTTGGATTATCATTGGGTGAATTTACATCATTGGCAACATCAAAAACACTCTCATACTCTATAATCTGAATCAAGTTTTCTTACTTTTAATTTTTTTTCGTTCTTGCATATTCATGCCTTATTAATCAAATTTGTTTGTGGATTTGTGTTTAGATGAATGCAGTGATGGATTCTGGACATTTAAACTAAGGTTTCGAAGGCCAATGAGTGAAACGCCATTTTAGGGTTCATCCCTTTGAATTAGAGTTTCCCAATTTAATGAATATAAATGCATTCTAAGAACATAAATCAATTAAATGAACTGTTTGGTTCATGTTTGTGTGGTCAATTTTATAAGATAAGATGTATTCGGCATAGTATGAATTTCGCAGGTTTTTCAAACGTAGGAAAAAACGCAGGAAACTTTGCTAGAAAATTCACAGGTAAACCTGCGAATCCGGAGGAAGAAGGTGAAGTTTTGGGCGCCAAAACCTGGGGTTCAAATTTCTTCTTATTTTTTATTTTATTTGTTGTATATTAATTTCAGAAGAAGCTGGTAGATCAGTTGGTAAGGCACGCATGTGAATATTCTCCAGATCAAGGGTTCGATCCTTGTTGAGGTTTTTTTTTATATAACTTGTTTTATTTTTTATGTTTTCAATATTATGTTTGCTGGCCATTCCAATCACAAGTTGCGCGCTTGGCCTGGTGGCAGGAAGGGTGGACCAAAGTTTGAAAAGCTTAGGGCATGGGTTCGAATCCCACCCCAGATATTTTTGGTTATTTTCTTTGTTTTAACTATTTTTATTTATTTCTAATAATTTCTAATTAATTAAAACTATAGTTAAATATTAACTTTAATTTAATCCCTCAAATATTTTTTCAAAAAAAGAAAAACTAATCTTTATCTTAATTGTTTTTTTTATATATATAATAATAATTTTGTAAATAAAATCTAATTAGCCATTTTTTTAAATTAAAATAATAATGATAAATGTAGTATTTTTTTCATAATTCATAATTAACTTAGTAATTTATTATTTTCTTTATTACTTTTATTTATTTTGTAAATAACTAACTTAATATTTTTTCATATAACTCTTTTATTTTATAATTTGTACATTAATTTTTTTTTTAAAATTCTTTTATTATTACTAATTTATTTTAAACTCATATTGTTCTAATAACTTCTAAAAAATCTAACTTGTTTAACCTAAAATAATTTCTTTTAAAATTCTAATCATTTTATTATCACTTTATTATTATTATTATTTTATTATTTCTTTATTACCATTGTTTATTTATTATTTTATTATTATTTGTTTTTATCTATTCTATTTTTGCTTCATTATTTTCCTTATTTTAATTTTGTTTTATTTATAATATTAGAGAAAACTATATAGGTTGTAAATTATTCTTTGTCGCCTGATTATTATGTATATGCCCCATAGCCATGTAATAGTTTAGGAATTTATTTTTCTTGCTTTTATTTTCGTAAATGTAACTGCGTGGTTAGTAAATAGGGAGTGAAAAGATTAAATGAATTAAATTAACTTAGAAAATTAAATAAAAAGAATAAATATTTGAAAATAAACTCTCACACACGTAAGTCGATCTTTGATCGCCATCTTGCACTTCCTAGGGTATTCCTCTTGGTTGCCTTCACACCATGGTCAAGTCCCTCGAAAGTGGGGTGTCTAAAAAGCAATGTCCCTTCACTTATAAAATCATCAAGTCCCTACAGATTTAAAAGATCAAGTCCCTTCGAGGTTGCCTACGGAATAATGATCTTGTTCCTTCGAATAAATGATGATAGTCCATACGAATTGCTAAAGACACCCCTTAAGTTGCCTTCATTGAGCATACGATGACCCTACGCCTGCCCCTTAACAAATCCATGGTAATGACTACCTATTCCTTAATAATAGGGATAGTCTTACCCTTGAAAGAACATACGAGAACATGAAAGACTTAATCTAGGGTAGGTACCTCTTAGTTGCTTGCTCACATTTCAAAATACTTCTTACACCTCACTTTCTTAAACATTTTTCAAAATGAAGCTTTGTATACATCCATACGAGGATCATTACAAAGTGCTTAGAAAACTTTCTAATCACACACTACACTTTTCAAAAACAATTTAAGTGAGCTAAGTAACTAAGAGCTCATGGATAACCATGGTTATAAAGGGTGCTAACACCTTCCCTTTATATAACCTACCCCCCGAACACAAGTCTTTTAAAATAGGTCTTTCCTGTTCTTTTATGTCCTTTCCATTTGGATAAAATAAAAGTCGGTGGCGACTCTTGCTATCCGCAACATGACTAAAAGTCAGTTCTCCCACCGTGTTACAGAACTGGCGACTCTGCTGGGGATCTACTAAGTAAAAGAAGGGTACCCTTAGGAATTAGATAGCTTAATTGTTTGCTTTGTTTGCTTTACTTTTCTGTTGAGATTTTTGTGTGAAAGATCCTAACCCGAATCTAGTGTACCCTATGTAAATGGCAATAGACCAAGGAAACTGTATGTTGTATACCGATATGGTTGATATGGTGGCCATAGTTAGTGTGACTTCTTGGTTGGTGCTTATGTTCCTTAAGTAAGTTAAGGATAATATGGGGCTGCCATATGTTGTCAATACACTAACTGACCTTTAGAACCCTAGTTATCCCATCTTGGCCTTTAGAAAGTAGTGAGATAGCCGGCTTTGGTGAAGACTGAAGTTGTTTGATACTCGATACTACGCTCATTGAGATCCTAAACTTGGAGGGTTTTGGTTGGCAAGTATGTTGCCTACTGAACAACCACCCTTGGGAAGGATCAGTGATATTGAGATCCCTTAGAACCTGATTACTTTTGTAGGACACAATGAACTAACTAAACTTCAGGGGAGGGTACTTACCTTTAAACCTCATGCAAGCCTTCAAACCTAGGGCTATTGTGTGACTTGTTTGTGTGTGCCACATGTTTCTGATTGAGCATAACATCATGACACCATAAGCATAGCATTTTCACTAACCATTTCAAGGACCAAAGGATTTATCTTTGTTCTTTGTTGCAGGTCATGGCTTCTGCTCGTAGGAATACTACCCGGATCAACTTTGTAGGAATACCTCCTAAGCTTAAGGAATTGGTCTCTCAAGTTTCTGAAAACTCCCAATTCATCAAGAGGCACGGTCACCTACTGGATCTAGTCACTTCGGGGTTCAATGAAGACATGATGAGTGTCCTGTTTCAGTTCTTTGATCCTAAACATCATTGCTTCACATTCCCCGATTATCAGCTGGTTCCTACAATGGAGGAGTTCTCCAAATTACTAGGTATACCTATCCTTGATCAGAGACCCTTCACAGGCTTAAAGAAGGAGCCTAAACCTGAAGTCATTGCTGCAGCCCTACATCTGAAGAAATCAGACATTATCCTAGAAACGAAAAGCAGAGTTAAGGGTATTCTTGCTAAGGTATTAATGGAGAAAGCTCAAGTATTCTTGAAGGCTATGAGTTATGATGATTTTGAGGAGATTCTAGCCCTATTAATTTATGGCTTAGTGTTGTTCCCTAATCCAGTCCAGTTCATAGACGTACACGCCATCAACATATTCCTGACTCACAACCCAGTGCCTACATTACTTGGAGATATCTTACATTCTCTTCACACTCGTACTACGAAGGCGAGAGGGACTCTGATGTGTTGCATACCTTTATTGTCTAGGTGGTTTATTTCTCACCTTCCTCGATCAGTGATGAAGAATGAACAAGGGTTCAGGTGGTCTTAGAGGATCATGTCACTTTCTCATTCAGATATTCATTGGTGCTCTCGATCTATGGAGAATGTTACTATCATTGACCGTTGTGGGGAATTCCCTAATGTGCCACTCCTTGGCATAAGAGGGGTAATTACCTATAACCCTTCTTTAGCACTACGTCAGTTTGGTTATGCTCGAAGTAATGGTCCTCATGACATGCTTATTCAGGGTATTGTGTTTGAATACGACAACGATATTAAGGGTTACCATCAAAGGTTTATACGAGCTTGGAACAAGGTGAATAGGATTGACAGCAACACTTTGGAGCCAAAGTATTTTGTTCTTATGGAGCCTTATCTCAGATGGGTTCGATCTCTTGCTCAGACTCTTATGATGTCATATCCTGCTGTTCTACCAGTCACTATGGAGCTTGTTGCTAAAGGAGACGTTCCTTATACCATCCTTCATCCAGACATGCCCACTGATTTGGAAGAATTTCAAAAGTCCTGGATTCAGTTGAAGGAGCAAAGGGATACTTTTGAGACTCATTTCAGAGCTGGTCAAGAAATAATTCTGGAGCTAACAAGGCAACTTCACGAGGAGCAAAACCTCAACAAGTACCTCCACGCAAAGAGGAAGCGTCCATGGGAGACTTAAAACCCCATATATTTATCTTTTGTATCTTATTGTTATTTCTTTGTAATCCCAAGGGGCAAAACTTATATTAAGTATTTACTAATAAAATTTTGTTCTTGTTTTCTTTTAAACAAATTTAAATCCTGCGGTCCTTGAAAACATTGCATAAACATATACATACCATATCATTGCATCACAGGTTTCTTATGAACAGGTATCTTATCTTCTCGCTGTTAATTTCAGAAGAAATGACTCTCGAACAAACTATCATGGATCTCCAGGCTTAAATTGCTCAGTTCTAAGAAGTGATCCTGAATTTGTCCAAGGGGAAAAAAGAGTTGAAAGCACTCCTCTCTGAAAATCATGAAGATAACAAGAATGGTCAGTTGGAACAATTGCAAGCTGAGATGATAGAAATGAGAATCTAGATGAATGACCAGATGGCTCTTATTCAAAGTTTAGCTCAGGGGCAAGAAGAGATAAGAACCTTTGTCCACAAACTTCAAAGTAATGGAGTCAGGAATCTAATTGTCATTCAACCTTCGTTAAAACAAGTTGACTTGGTTGAAAGGAAGATGAGGATAAAAGAAGGTAAGAGGCAGGTTGCCACTGGTTGTTCTTCAGTTGAAGAAAAAAGACCTGGTAAGGTTAATCCACTTCGACACAAGGAATATAAAAGACAATTTATCAAATTCAGCACTCCAATGTCGCAAGTTTTGCAATGCTTGTTGGAGATGAAGCTAATTTCCTTGGAAAATCCTCCTCAAAATCCTAATACTTCCTCTTCTCGCTAGCATCCCAAGGCAAGGTGTATGTATCACTCCAAATGTCCCATACACGATACTAATAGTTGTTGGGCATTGAAGAAAAGGATTCAAGACTTGATTGACGAAGGAATCCTCGAGGTTACGCCAGAAGGCCAGATTGAGTTTTTCTATTGCCCATCAAACATCAAAGTTCCCAAACATCTGGAGTAACCAGTTTAGAGGGAGAGGCTTTGAGAACATTTGAATTTTCATTTGTAATTTCTTTTGTTTGGTTAAACACTTACTATTATGTCAAACTTTTGTTTTCATTAATGCATTGCATATGTTTGTCTTGAATTAATCCATTCGTTTCACTATATTTTGTGATATTTAACTCCTGATAAAGCTATAAGCCTGTAGAGGGGGGATGACAAAAACAATACCATAATCTTAGGCAGTATGCTTTTGGACAGACTATGTTGACGATGTACAGACATTGTTTCAATTCCTAAACAGTGGAGATATAAGGAAGTTAATCCCTAGTCAACCCTTTTGAGCCTATGAAGTATGAGTTTTCATTCTCACGCAAATTAAAACCCTTATTCATAACCTGGGGCAGGGTAGTTATTTGGTTAACTCAACTATGTCAATTGTCTGTGTTGTACACAACTAATGCTGGTTCCCTGTAATCACTAAAGTCTGCAAGTCAATACCTAGCAAAAGAAAAGCTCACTAAGTCAAAACCTATGAAGGAGACTTAGTAAAAAAATTAAGACATCCCGCTGACTGTAACCTTGAAATAAACAGTTCAGATAAAAAGAAGGGATAATAAAGTCAAAAGAGAAAAAAAGAGGTCATTATAAATCCTCAACAAAAAATGACTGAATGTTCAAATGAATTTTTGGTCTTTGAATAATCACAAATATCAGTTCCAAACTTCTTTGGAGCTTCAATGCATAAGTTAACCGAACATAGGACTGAAGAACATCACGAAGAATGGGTTGGGTACAAATAAAATTTGAGCCTTTATCCTTTGTTTCTTAAACCGTGAACCAGGCCACGTTATAACCCTTTAAAATTCCTAACTGAAGCATGGTAGTTTGAAAGCGTATTGCCACAAAAATGTATCCTGACTCCTTTAAGGCTTATTATAAATCTTGAGTTAATATCATAGTTTTTACAAACATTGTTTTACTAAAATAAATCTTTTTCAAAACTTCAAGACAAACATAAGCATTGCATTTTTTAAATATCATAGTTTACATATAACTAAGTGTTTGACACACAGAGGAGCTTACAGGATGAATGTTCAATAAACCAAAGTGCTTCTGATAGACAAATTTGTTTCCTGGATCAAAGCCAATGTATACAAGGGGCATAGTCACTGTTTCCCAATTAAGGGGGCATACCAAGTTACTATTCAATTCATTTGGGGTAATCAGATCCAGATTAAACAATGCTTAATAGCCCGGGGCAGTTCTCTTCATCTATCTGAATTACCAAGGGTAACATTACAGAGTTCACGATGCCAGGGGCATATTATTGTGGGGCATTCTGCTTATTTCTCTTGAGGTAGCTTCATTCAGATTCTTCCATTATGAGACAATTCATCCTCAACCAAGGGGCAACACTCTCTTTCCAAATTTAATACTCGGAGCATATATGGTCCATCACAATTTGAAGGCACGTTCCTCTCATTGTATTACCTTGATATTTAATTCTCAGCAGAAGCCATTGTGGAAATTAACTGTCTATGCCAGTAGTATCAGATGGTGTCAGTATCATCTCTTCGGATCTAGACATGAGAATTCTTGGGAAATTATTCAAGAAAATTAAGAACCTCAGAAGCTCTAAATCCAATTGGTTGTACACTCTCAAAGTTGAAACGATTATGTTTTCGATTTCAGCTTTACTTTTCCCTCTTTATTCAAGTAGGAAATGCTTTCCGAATTTAGGTTTACTTTTCCCTTTTTACTAAAGCGAGAAATGTCTGTTGGTTATGTTTGAATGTATATATGCCTTTGAATATGATTGATGTTTACCAGAAATGCATAGAATACAATAATAGAATTTACTAAGAACGAAGGGAGATAGGAATTCAATGAAGTTTCGCCGGTTCATCCCCACGGAGTAATCTTTACAGATATCCTTACGGGATACTTCAAGTAATATCTTATACTTCCAACTCTATGAAGTCTCCAAGCAGCTTCATATCGTCCGAAGAAATGATACTTAACCAAATAAGTCTCCCGGATCTATGTCTATCTCTTTTATCCTCAGTCAGGATATTCAGGAACTTAATCCTTCAATAAGAAGTACGATGAACGAAAACGGGAAGTTCTAAGTACGATAATCTTAAACAAGACAGGAACAAAGTCTTCATGCTCCTCAGCAACAAATCATGATTTATTTTCCCCCAGCCAACAGTTATTATATGAAGCTACTGTTCAGCTTCCCGACATAATTCATTCGTACATACATCACATCATATCATATCATATCATATCATATCATATCATATCATATCATATCATACCATACGCATTCTCATAAAATATTGTCTTGCAGATTATTATTATTATTATTATATATATATATATATATATATATATATATATATATATATATATATATCATTATACTTGCACCAAACTAACCTTATTTTTCAGGTTAATTCTCCAACAGACAAACATCATCAACAACTTACCTTAGGCCGTCGTTTATTTTTCCCAATGGTTATCTTGTTACCTCGGGCCGTCGTTTATTCTTCCCGAAGGTTATCTCATTTTGGGCCGTCGATGATTCTTCCCAAAATGCCAACTTACCTTGGGCCGTCGTTTATTCTTCCCAATGGTTATTTTGTTACCTCGGGCCGTTGTTTATTCTTCCTGAAGGTTATCTCATTTTGGGCCGTCGATTATTCTTCCCAAAAGTCAACTTACCTTGGGCCGTCGTTTATTCTTCCCAATGGTTATTTTGTTACCTCGGGCCGTCGTTTATTCTTCCCGAAGGTTATCTCATTTTGGGCCGTCTTTTATTCTTCCCAAAAGTCAACTTACCTTGGGCCGTTGTTTATTCTTCCCAATGGTTATTTTGTTACCTCGGGCCGTCGTTTATTCTTCCCGAAGGTTTTCTCATTTTGGGCCGTCTTTTATTTTTCCCAAAAGCCAAATTACCTTGGGCCGTCGTTTATTCTTCCCAATGGTTATTTTTTTTCCTCTGGCCATCGTTTATTCTTCCCGAAGGTTATCTCATTTTGGGCCGTCAATTATTCATCCCAAAAGCCAAATTACCTTGGGTCGTCGTTTATTCTTCCCAATGGTTATCTCGTTACCTCGGGCCATCGTTTATTCTTCCCGAAGGTTATCTCATTTTGGGTCGTCGATTATTCTTCCCAAAAGCCAACTTACCTTGGGTCGTCGTTTATTCTTCCCAATGGTTATTTTGTTACCTCAGGCCGTCGTTTATTCTTCCCGAAGGTTATTTCATTTTGGGCCGTCGATTATTCTTCCCAAAAGTCAACTTACCTTGGGCCGTCGTTTATTCTTCCCAATGGTTATTTTGTTACCTCGGGCCGTCGTTTATTCTTCCCGAAGGTTATCTCATTTTGGGACGTCTTTTATTCTTCCCAAAAGTCAACTTACCTTGGGTCGTCGTTTATTCTTCCCAATGGTTATTTTGTTACCTCGGGCCGTCGTTTATTCTTCCCGAAGGTTATCTCATTTTGGGCCGTTGTTTATTCTTCCCAAAAGTCAACTTACCTGGGGCCGTCGTTTATTCTTCCCAATGGTTATTTTGTTACCTCGGGCCGTCGTTTATTCTTCCCGAAGGTTATCTCATTATTGGGTCGCCGTTTATTCCTCCCAAAAAGTTATCTTCATATTTAAGAAACATATCTGAAGACTCCTTATTCAAATGGCATCTTTAAGCCCATTCAAGCAACACGGTCAACCAACAATATCATTCTACACACCAACGAGTGCATGTTTTTGGGCTTTTGTGTTCAATCCTCTTCAATCTTCAAGTCACGAATGGCGTACATGCCAATCTAACTCCTCAGATTCCAGAAAATTGAACAAGGGGCAGCTGTTGCACCCCAAACTTTTCCCTCCCACAATCAAGACAATCTCTCTCAAGACTTCTAAATTATCATAAGGTCCTCAAGACTCCCAATTGGTCAAGAAGTGTGGAAGTTTCCCCAAACAATGCCTCCTCCTAAGCAAAGTGTCCAAAACTAGGGTTTTGAATTTCCTCAGTTTAAAATGAGCTTCAAAGCCTCAAGTGAGCTTCATAACATCCCATATGTATTCAAGAATCCCTATGTCAAGTTTCAAAACTTTCCCAAAGAGCTTGCCCAGTCAGATGATCAGATATGCAAAAATCAGTCAAAGTAGTTAAAAAGTCAAACTGAGGTCAACTGTGGTCAAATTAAAGTCAAACTTCAAGATTTTTTGCCAACATAAAGTTTATGCAGTAAAATTCATCATTTGATCAAGGGTTGATCATGATTCATCAAGAAAGTCTCAGATCATCAAGAATCAGGAGTTTCTAAATTAGGGTTTTCTAAGGAAAAATCAACTAAACTTTGACCAGCCATAACATTCACATGCTTCATCAAAAAAATACCATCCAAATCTCATTTTGAAGGAAATTGAATTATCTACAACTTTTTGTCTCACAAGCCAATCCTAAAAATGCTTCATTTGGAAGGTATGAGTCAAAACATTACAGGTCATTTCAAAAGTCAACATCTTCCAAAGGGCATAATTTGAAAATGGTAAACAATATGGACATGGGACCAAAGAGGTTTGTTAGAGGACTCTTTAAGCTTTACAAAATGTCCAATAACACCTTCATATCCTTAAAATTGAGGGATTTATACCGTGTCAAAGTTGGGAGATTTTTAAGGGGTGTATGAAGAAAATAAGGTCTTAAAACCAAATTTTTCCAAATGGGCCTATCATTTTGCAACCGAATCTTCATGATAACATCAAGCACGACCCAATTCAAATATTTTCTGATTTTTATAATTTATTTATTATTTATTTGGATTTTATTCATTAAAATTCATTTTAAATCAAAATAAAATATGAAAATAAAAATATTTGATTTGATCCTTCTTCTAGAAGCTTTTAAATGACATTCAAGAGGATTAGATACTATCCAATTTCGTGCACACCCAATTTAGAAGCATATCATTTGATTTTTTTCACATTTAAGATGGAAGATTTCTTCATGATCAAGTTATTCTAAAAGCCCATAAATCTACCAATTTTTCTGACCTAATTCATTCATTATAAATACATGAAGTCAACCAAAGCATTGGGGACGAATTTATAGGTCAAGAGCACACTATTCAAACCTCAAATTTTCCCTTGAAAATTCAAATTCGGATTCTCCTCTTGAGGCCTTTTTCAAACAAAGTAAAGGTTGCAAATCGTTCTTGGATCATCATTGGGTGAATTTACATCATTGGCAACATCAAAAACACTTTCATACTCTATAATCTGAATCATGTTTTCTTAATTTTAATTTTTTTTCTTTCTTGCATATTCATGCCTTATTAATCAAATTTGTTTGTGTATTTGTGTTTAGATGAATGTAGTGATAGATTCTGGACATTTAAACTAAGGTTTCGAAGGCCAATGAGTGAAACGCCATTTTAGGGTTCATCCCTTTGAATTAGGGTTTCCCAATTTAATGAATATAAATGCATTCTAAGACCATAAATCAATTAAATGAACTGTTTGGATCATGTATGTGTGGTCAATTTTATAAGATAACGTGTATTCGGCATAGTATGAATTTCGCAGGTTTTTTCAAACGCAGGAAACCTTGCTAGAAAATTCGCAGGTAAACCTGCGAATCCGGAGGAAGAAGATGAAGTTTTGGGCGCCAAAACATGGGGTTCAAATTTATTCTTATTTTTTATTTTATTTGTTGTATATTAATTTCAAAAGAAGCTGGTAGATCAGTTGGTAAGGCGCGCATGTGAATATTCTCCAAATCAAGGGTTCGATCCTTGCTGAGGTTTTTTTTTATATAACTTGTTTTATTTTTCAGGTTTTCAATATTATGTTTGCTGGCCATTCCAATCACAAGCTACGCGCTTGGCCTGGTGGCAGGAAGGGTGGACCAAAGTTTGAAAAGCTTAGGGTGTGGGTTCGAATCCCACCCCAGGTATTTTTGGTTATTTTCTTTGTTTTAACTATTTTTATTTATTTCTAATAATTTCTAATTAATTAAAACTATAGTTAAATATTAACTTTTAATTTAATCCCTCAAATATTTTTTCAAAAAAGAAAAACTAATCTTTATCTTAATTGTTTTTTATATATATAATAATAATTTTGTAAATAAAATCTAATTAGCCATTTTTTTAAATTAAAATAATAATGATAAATGTAGTATTTTTTTTTCATAATTCATAATTAACTTAGTAATTTATTATTTTCTTTATTACTTTTATTTATTTTGTAAATAACTAACTTAATATTTTTTCATATAACTCTTTTATTTTATAATTTGTACATTAATTTTTTTTTCAAAATTCTTTTATTATTACTAATTTATTTTAAACTCATATTTTTCTAATAACTTCTAAAAAATCTAACTTGTTTAACCTAAAATAATTTCTTTTAAAATTCTAATCTTTTTATTATCACTTTATTATTATTATTATTTTATTATTGCTTTATTACCATTGTTTATTTATTATTTTATTATTATTTGCTTTTATCTATTCTATTTTTGCTTCATTATTTTCCTTATTTTAATTTTGTTTTATTTATAATATTAGAGAAAAATATATAGGTTGTAAATTTATTCTTTCTCGCCTGATTATTATGTATCTGCCCCATAGCCATGTAATAGTTTAAGAATCTATTTTTCTTGCTTTTATTATCGTAAATGTAATTGCGTGGTTAGTAAATAGGGAGTGAAAAGATTAAATTAATTAAATTAACTTAGAAAATTAAATAAAAAGAATAAATATTTGAAAATAAACACTCACACACGTAAGTCGATCTTTGATCGCCATCTTGCACTTCCTAGGGTATTCCTCTTGGTTGCCTTCACACCATGGTCAAGTCCCTCGAAAGTGGGGTGTCTAAAAAGCAATGTCCCTTCATTTATAAAATCATCAAGTCCCTACAGATTTAAAAGATCAAGTCCCTTCGAGGTTTCCTACGGAATAATGATCTTGTTCTTTCGAATAAATGATGATAGTCCCTACGAATTGCTAAAGACACCCCTTAAGTTGCCTTCATTGACCATACGATGACCCTACGTCTGTCCCTTAATAAATCAAAGGTAATGACTACCTATTACTTAATAATAGGGATAGTCTTACCCTTGAAAGAACATACGAGAACATGAAAGACTTAATCTAGGGTAGTGTAGATGTTTAGAATTGGCAGAATTTTTGACAAACAAGAAGTGTTGAACTTAGTTCAGGATGTCACACCAGATGTTGTGACATTGTCAAACAGAGTATAAGTTAATGAACTTAGTTCAAGATGTCACATCAGATGTTGTGACATTGTGTCAGTTAATGAATTAAGTTCAGACATCAGGATGTCACACCAGATGTTGTGACATCTTAAACCTGCTACCAGACTTAAATGATGCATAACAGAACTGAGTAAATTCAGGGAATTTATTTGGAATTAATTGTGAATGGATAAACAATACAAGGCGCATCTGTAGGGAGCTTAGTTATCTGATTTCAGTGTAACAGAATAACTAACTCACCTTGAATCAAGGAAGTAACAAACCCTAATTCAAGGTGATGACAATATGAGTTATCAGGACTGGATTATTTACAGAAAGCCCAAAAACCAAGCATCTATTTAAGGAACAGAAACTCTCAGAATAGAGTACGAAATTAAGAAGACTGAAAAAGGGTGTTTGTGTTTAATAGCAGGTTTTAGTTGTGTATCACTTTATGAGCTTTTAAGCAAAAAGTGTATTGTGTCTTGATTAAAACTTTTAAGTAAAATCAAGCTGTTGTGTTTGAAGTGTAACTTCAGTTTTATTAAACATTGTAAAATATCACTGTGTGATTGAGGGGGAGTGAGTAGGTACTCATATCTAAGTTGTGTCTTACGTAGAAATTGCCTTGGGTAGATATTAAGTGAAGGATTAAACTGATTTGTTTAAGTCCAGAATTGATATTACTTATATTAGATTTCCTTCCTGGCTTGGTAGTCCCCAGATGTAAGTGTGGAGATACACTGAACTGGGTTAACAATTTCCTGTGTTATTTAATTTACCTGCACTTTAAGTTTTGTTTAAGTCTTCAAGTGTTTAAACATCTCATTCGACATCACGTACCTGATCCCAGAATTTCAATTGGCATCAGAGCAGGCACCCTGCCTGTTTAACTGGGTGAGATCTAGGGACTGCAAATTTTGGGAACATGGACAGAGATGTAGGATCTGTGAATAGACCACCTATATTGGATGGATCCAACTATGACTACTGGAAGCCAAGAATGGTAGCATTCTTAAAATCACTTGATAGCAGGGCTTGGAAAGCAGTCAACAAAGGATAGGAGCACCCTATCCAAGACAATAAGGATGGGGCAAAAGTGTTGAAGCCTGAAGAAGAGTGGAACAAGGAGGAAGAAGTTCCAAAGCCTTAAATGCCTTATTCAATGGCATTGATAGGAACATATTTAGACTTGTGCATCATTGTGAGCTGGCCAAGGATGTTTGGGACACTCTCAAAACCACTCATGAAGGAACATCAAAGGTGAAGATGTCAAGACTTCAACTTCTCACCACCAAGTTTGAAAACTTGAGAATGAAGGAAGATGAGACAATTCTTGAGTTTTACATGAACATCTTGGAAATAGCTAATACTTCTGGTGCTTTGGGAGAGAAGATGAGTGATGAAAAGTTGGTAAGAAAGATTCTCAGATCTTTACCAAAAAGATTTGACATGAAGGTTACTGCAATAGAAGAAGCTCAGGACATAAGCACAATGAAGGTTGAAGAGCTCATTGGTTCCCTTCAAACATTTGAGATGGGAATGAATGATACAATTGTGAAGAAAAACAAAAGCATAGCCTTGGTCTCAAATACTGATAAAGAAGAAAAAAGTCATGAAGCAGACCCTGAAGAAAATTTATCAGAAACAATTGCTATGCTTGGAAGACAATTCAACAAAATTCTCAAAAGAATGGATAACAGGTCCAGACCAAGTGGAAGAAACTCAAATTCTTCTGAGAATAAAAGACCTTATGATAGAAGGTCAAATTATGATGAGAAGACCAACCAAGGAAAAGGGATTCAATGTCATGGATGTGAAGGATATGGACACATCAGAAATGAATGCCCAACCTATCTAAAGAAGCAGAAGAAAGGTCTCTCTGTGACCTGGTCAGATGGAGACTCAGGATGTGAGTCAGAAGAAGAATCTGCAAAGCACATCACTGCTCTAGATGGAGTATGTGAATCTGAAGGGGGATCCAGTGATGAGGAGCTGACATTTGAAGAGCTTGAAGAATCATACAAGATATTGTGTAAAAGGAGCACTGAAGTGTGCATGGAGAATATAAAGCAGAAGAAGCAGATTGAGGGATTAAAGGCTGAAAAGACAAGTAATCTAGAGATCATTGACACTTTGAAAAGTGAAGTAAGCCTACCCAACTCCAAATTGGAGCATATGTCCAAATCTGTCAGAATGTTGAACAGTAGCTCAAACACACTGGATGTCATTCTCAACAACAACAAGCACTCAGGGGATAAGACTGGGCTGGGATTTAATAAAGCTCAAAAGTTTGAGGCTAGCACCAGAAAAACAACTTCAAATCCTATGAAGTCAAACAAGATGTCCAAACAGATGCCTCAACATCATGACAAGAACATGATGAAAAAGAAGTATCAATGATGGAGATGCCATCATTGTGGAAGGTTTGGTCACATCAAACCTTTTTACTACAAGCTGCATGGACATCCAACTCAGAGATATCAGCAACCCCCTAAGCAGAAGACAGAAGTCACCAAGAAAGTGTTGCATGGACATCAAAATCAAAGATATCAGCAACCCCCTAAGCAGAAGACAGAAGTCATCAAGAAAGTATGGGTACCTAAAGCTAGTCTTCATGCTGATCAAAGCTACAAATACATGCCCAAGAACAAGTTCAACAAACAACCTTGGAGCTCTAAAGATGGACACTACACAGGGAAGAGGCATCAAAGGAAACCTCTCAACAGGCAAAAATGGTCAAAGAAGGTTGATGCCTATATAACTCATACATCTCTCAGAGTATCAGCTAAGGAAGAGTGGTACTTTGACAGTGGATGCTCAAGGCACATGACTGGATTGAAGAACTTGCTGGTAGACTTAAAGTCACACTCATCCAAATATGTAACCTTTGGAGATGGAGAAAAAGGAGAAATCAAGGGAGTTGGGACTTTGGACTGCCCAGATGTACCAAGACTAGATGATGTGTTGCTGGTAAAAGGATTGACTGCTAACTTAATCAGCATAAGTCAATTATGTGATCAAGGTTATAGTGTAAACTTTACCAAAACTGAATGCATAATGTCTGATAAAGAACAGAAGGTTGTCATGAGAGGAGCCAGATCAAAAGACAACTGCTATATGTGGGAACCTCAAGATTTCAGTCTCACTTCAACTTTCTCCTTAGCCAAAGAAGAAGAAGTGAAGCTGTGGCACCAAAGACTGGGTCATCTTCATCTCAGAGGAATAAAGAAGATCATATCTATGGAGGCTGTAAGAGGTATTCCAAGACTGAAGATTGATGAAGGTATAGTGTGTGGTGAATCTCAAATAGGCAAGCAAACCAAGATGTCACATCCAAAGCTCCAACATTTGACAACTTCCAAAGTTTTGGAATTATTGCATATGGATCTTATGGGACCAATGCAGGTTAAGAGTCTTGGTGGAAAAAGATATGCCTATGTGGTTGTGGATGAATTTTCAAGATATACATGGATAAGTTTCATCAAAGAAAAGTCTGATGTGTTTGATGTATTCAAAGATCTGTGCCAAAGAATACAAAGAGAAAAAGCAAGCTGTGTGGTCAGAATAAGAAGTGACCATGGAAAGGAGTTTGAGAATCAAAAATTCTCAGATTTCTGTTCTTCAGAAGGAATCAATCATGAGTATTCTTCTCCTATCACCCCTCAACAGAATGGGATTGTTGAGAGGAAAAACAGAACTATTCAAGAGTCTGCAAGAGCTATGATTCATGCTAAAAAATTACCACTGTACTTTTGGGCTGAAGCTATGAACACAACATGTTACATTCACAATAGAGTCACTCTAAGAAAGGGAACTTTGTCCACCATCTATGAAGTCTGGAAGGGAAGAAAACCTACAGTCAAGTACTTTCATGTGTTTGGAATTAAATGTTACATTCTGGCTGATAGGGATCAAAGAAGAAAGATGGATCCTAAAAGTGATGAAGGGATTTTCCTTGGATACTCCATAAATAGCAGAGCCTATAGAGTATTCAACTCCAAAACCAAGGTTATAATGGAGTCAATAAATGTGATTATTGATGATGCATCTGCAGATGTTACAGATGATGTTGGAACATCTGCTGACAATCAGACTGAAGTTGAAATAAAGAGTGATAATCCTGACTTCACTCTAACTAAGGCAAGGACAGAACAATCCAACAAACCTCCCTCCATCAGAATCCAGAAAGATCATCCTAAAGATCTGATAATTGGTGATCCCAACAGTGGTGTAATCACTAGATCAAGAGAGATGATGTCAGGCTCCTGCTTTTTTTCAAAGATAGAACCTAAAAACATCAAGGAAGCTCTGAATGATGAGTACTGGATCTCTGCTATGCAAGAAGAATTAGGCCAGTTTATAAGGAAAGAAGTGTGGGATCTTGTTCCTAGGCCTGATGACATAAATGTGATTGGCACTAAGTGGGTGTACAAGAACAAATCAAATGAGCAGGGAGTTGTTACAAAGAACAAGGCTAGACTTGTAGCTCAAGGATACACACAAATTGAGGGAGTAGACTTTGATGAAACCTTTGCACCAGTATCAAGGCTTGAATCAATCAGACTACTTTTAGGAATTGCTTGTATCCTAAAGTTCAAGCTATTTCAAATGGATGTTAAAAGTGCCTTTCTAAATGGGTATCTTAATGAGGAGGTATATGTGGAGCAGCCTAAGGGATTTGTTGATCCAAGTTGTCCAGATCATCTATACAAACTAAGGAAGGCTCTTTATGGTCTGAAGCAAGCCCCAAGAGCATGGTATGAAAGACTGACCACTTTTCTCACAAAACAAGGGTACAGGAAAGGTGGAATAGACAAAACCTTGTTTGTGAAGGATGAAGAAGGAAATGTCATGATTGCTCAAATATATGTAGATGACATAGTCTTTGGTGGGATGTCAGACAGGATGGTTAAACATTTTGTTACTCAAATGGAATCTGAGTTTGAGATGAGCCTAGTAGGAGAACTAACCTACTTTCTTGGACTGCAAATCAAGCAGATGGAGGACTCCATGTTCATATCCCAAAGCAAGTATGCAAAGAACACTGTCAAGAAGTTTGGGATGGACAATGCAAGTCGCAAAAGAACACCTGCCCCCACTCATTTAAAGTTGACAAAGGATGACAAGGGTGAGAATGTGGACCAAAGCTTATACAGAAGCATGATTGGAAGCCTATTATATCTGACTGCTAGCAGACCAGATATAGCTTTTGCAGTAGGTGTATCTGCAAGATATCAAGCTAAGCCAAAAGTAAGCCATCTAAACCAGGTTAAGAGGATTTTGAAATATGTCAATGGTACTTGTGACTATGGCATAATGTACTCTCATGGATGTGAACCAATTCTCATTGGCTTTTGTGATGCTGACTGGGATGGAAGTGTTAATGATAGAAAGAGCACATCAGGAGGATGCTTCTTTCTAGGAAACAATTTGATTTCTTGGTTCAGTAAGAAACAAAATTGTGTATCCTTATCCACTGCTGAAGCTGAATATATTGCAGCTGGTAGTAGTTGTTCACAGTTGGTATGAATGAAGCAAATGCTCACAGAATACAATGTCCCATAAGATGTCATGACATTGTACTGTGACAATTTAAGTGCTATTAACATATCAAAGAATCTTATCCAACACAGCAGGACTAAACACATTGATATCAGGCATCATTTTATCAGAGATCTTGTGGAAGAGAAGGTGATCTCATTAGAACATGTAGCCACAGATCTGCAATTGGCCGATATATTTACTAAAGCTTTGGATGCTACCCAATTTGAAAACCTAAGGGGTAAATTGGGAATCTTCTTATGTGAAATATAGCAGTTATGGAGAAGTGCCAACATGTCCTATGACATCGTGTGGCATGATCACCAGATGGCAGCACCAGTCTGGTCAGTAACTCTGTGTATTCCACTCTTAAGAATTCCACTAGTAACGGATTTTATAAACGCTCAAACGTGCTCTCAGCTCTTCATCTCCTTACTATCTCCTCAAAACCATTTGCATGCTAAAGCTGATTTTCTGAGCTCATCAAAATCAATCAAACCTAAACTCTTCTTCCACTACATTCGAAAAATGTCTCAACATCAAAACCCTAACTTCACTGATGAAAATCTCAACCAAGAAGATGTAGTGCATGCAACCCCAATCTCTATGGTACCAATGGATACAACTTCCATAGACGAAATCAGAGGAAGTGTCCCTCTTGCTCAAAAACCTAGAACTCCAAATGTGAGAAGAGCAAAGGAACCTGTGTTCAGCAAAAGCAAAGAGACTCCTTCATCTACAAGAACCACCCCCAAAGCATCTGACTATGTGGATGCATCCATCAAGCATCTTGTGAACAGGATTTTATCTGAACAAAGAGTAGTGCGTGGGGTATCTGTTCCCCTGAACAGCATGCCTGCTCCACAAGAAGAACAAAGCAATCAGGCTGAAGAGGACACTCTTGCTCAACAGGATGTCCCAATAAATGTTGAAGCTTCTGAGGACCAGAACAAGGCCTCAACTGATGATGATGAAGCCACTGATGACCAAGCTTCTGTTGATCCACCTGCTGAAAAGGAGGCTTCCCAACCTCCTCCTGTTGAAACCATAGATGATGACTCTGACACAAAGATCATTGCATCTGTTGACCCTAACATAGCCAAAAGGCTTAGGGCTAGGAAGGAGAAGAAGCCTGTTGCACATGCAACACCAGAAAAGAAACAATCAACTCCAAAGAAAGACAAGGTCAAAGTTTCATTTGGACCTACTAAGCAATGGAGCAAGGTGAGCACCCAAAAGAGGAAAGCTGCAACTCCATCTGATTCAGATGTTGAAGAGGATGTCCCAACATCCCAACCAAGGAAGAAGCCAGCACCTCCCAGGTCTACCTCTGCTGTTCCTGAAGCTCCTCTGGACAATGTGTCTTTCCATCATGTTTCAAGTGTGAGAAAATGGAAGTATGTCTACCAAAGAAGGGTGGCACTGGAAAGAGAGCTGGGCAGCAATGCATTGGAGTGCACTGAGGTAATAGACTTAATATCCTCTGCTGGTTTATTCAAGACTGTTTCAAATTTTTCACCCTGCTATGAGTTGCTTGTCAAGGAGTTCATTGTCAATCTGCAAGAAGGCTGTGCTGATGGAAAGTCAGAAGAATTCAGAAAGGTTTATGTAAGAGGGAGATGTGTTGAATTCTCTCCTAGGGTTATAAATCATTACCTAGGGAGAGAATCTGATGGGCCTAATGAGCTAGGGAAAACTGACAACCAAGTCTGCAAGATCATCACTGCCAACCAGGTCAAAACTTGGTCAGTTAAGGGCAAACTTTCTGTCAGCTTGCTAACAAGGAAGTATGCAATGCTGCATAGAATTGGTACTGTCAACTGGGTCCCTACCAACCATACTTCTTCAATAGCTACTGGATTGGGAAGATTCATATGTGATGTAGGCACCCAAACAAAGTTGGATTTTGGGGCTTACATCTTTGATCAAACACTGAAGCATGCAGGAACATCAGCAACCAAGCTTCCCATTGCTTTTCCCTCTCTGCTCTGTGGAATCATCCTCAACCAGTATCCAGGCATCCTCACTGAGAAGGATTCAGTCTGCAAAAGAGAAAGTCCACTGGCCTTCCATTACAAACTGTTCTTGAGCCATCATGTTGTTGATGTTGAAGCTCCCATTGGGACATCTGCTGGACCATCAAAAGCAAAGACTCCCATATCCAAAGCTGCCTTGATTGCAGAACTCAAGAACACTTGCAAAGAGCTGGATGCCAGGAAGAAAAAGCTTGAGGAAGTAATTCAAAGGCTGGAGGTGGAAGAGGTTGCTCAGAATGCTGATGAATCTGATGATGAATCTGAAGAGGAAGAAGATACTGAATATGATGAATCTGAGTGAAAATGTGTGAGGAAAGTGTATTGCATGTTTCAGCATTGTAATTTTGGCTTTGTAATTTTGAATATTTTGTTTTTATCTCTGCTTGTGTAAAATTTGGCCCCAATTTCTGTCTAACAAGGGGGAGAAGTAATGAACAATGATGTTGTTGTTTGTCTATTTAATGCCTGCTTCTGAACTAAGTTATTTTATAGAAAATTCTGTTGAACAAGTCAGTATACATACAGGTTTGAGGGGGAGCAAATTATTATTCAACAGAAAAGAACTCTGCTGCACTCTGATAAATAAAACTCTGCTGCACTTTGATAAAACAAGAAGATTGTGTTAGCCAAAAATTAGCCAAAGGGGGAGTTTGTAGATGTTTAGAATTGGCAGAATTTTTACAAACAAGAAGTGTTGAACTTAGTTCAGGATGTCACACCAGATGTTGTGACATTGTCAAACAGAGTATAAGTTAATGAACTTAGTTCAGGATGTCACATCAGATGTTGTGACATTGTGTAAGTTAATGAATTAAGTTCAGACATCAGGATGTCACACCAGATGTTGTGACATCTTAAACCTGCTACCAGACTGTAACACCCCAAAATTTGCCCTCATGTTTATCACCCTTTAACTGGCTTGCGCTTCACAGTCATCCACATCTTTCATTGGATCTTTAACCCTAGCATTTATTCATTAACATCAAGTTCCCAAAACAGAAAATCAAAGCAAGATTATCGTAATTTGAACATGATTCCTCCTATTTCCTTTTTCTTCAAGCAGTGAGGTGTGGATTGAAGTTTTGAAGTATGATCATCAGGGGTTTCTTCTTCCTCAAGTTATTATGGTTATTTTTCTCCAAAGATTACCAAGAGATAGTTGTTGATATACGACATTTCTCAAATGATTCGAGGGATATGGTTTGAAGTATTGTTTTTAGAATGCCTCATGTCATTTAAAGATTGGTTCGAGAGTACAGTTCAATTTAGGGGTGAAAGGTGTATGATTATGGTTAATGTGGAAGATGATAGTCCATTACCAATTCCAAATATAAATTAAACCGAATAACATTCTTCTCATGTCCATAAATCTTTTCCTAGATCCGTTTATTAACTCTTTTAACCATTTTCTAAAACTGCAAAATTCATTTCAATCCATCCAATTAAAGCCCATTACCTATTGTAAGTCCTAAAAACATTTCAACCATTTCCTTCCAAACTTATCCATGCCATTATTTATTTATTTATTCATGGTTTAAGTCATGTCTCAAACTATAATTAGGATTCAATTTCCTTTCCATAACCATAAACCACTTTTAAAGTTATTTAAAACTTTTTTTCAAATCATCACTTCTTTTTATAACACTTATGTAAAGAGAAACTCTTATTACACAGAAAAGTCTTAAAGAGAATTTATGAATTTGTCTTCATGATAGCATATGACCTTTTAGGAAAAATCAAGAAGAGGAAAAAAATTTATAATACAAAAACTAAAAACCATATCAGAATTAAGTTACATGCATCAGTACAAAAAAATTTCGGTTACAAAAGATACGACATAAGAAATATCCTAAAGGGTAAGGAAATACATAACAAATGAATCATTTAAGAGAAAGTACAATAAAGAGAAAAAAAAACTCAGTGATACTTTTCACAATATAAAACCAGAAACAATACAGTTACAAATGAATAACAAAATTCTGTTATAAACTTTGGCAGAATTCACAAAGGGAGGGATCTCAATTCAGTGATATTACAAAAATATTCGGGATGAAAAAGTCAAAAAAAATCAAGATTCAATTACACGGAGGAACTGATATTCAGAGAAATATTTTCAACTGATAACAAACTGAAAGAAATCAGTTAGCAAAAGATTCAGTTGTAATCTTGTATGGTAAAAACCAGAACTCCACCATCACCTACCAACAAACAAATCTCTTCAAGCTTCAATCTCCATGACTCTTTCACAAGCTCTTCTAAGCTCTTCTATGCTCTCATCGTCTTCCGGATTCTTCCCTGAAAACTTGTTCATCATCGATGCAACAATCTTCAGCAAATCTCGTCGATCACCATCCATTGCAAAATCAGTTACATACTAGAAAATTATAATAGGAAATCAGAGGCACAACAGATAACAGAAGGATTAGGGAGGAGAAATGAATCAAAAAAAAAATTCAGAATAGGTAATGGAAATTGGACAGGAATTCAGTGAGAAAATCAGTTACCAATCAGTTACAAATCCTAACTGAATCAACAAACTCTTAACAGATTTTTTGTCTAGAGACTTCACCTGAGTTTCTTCACATAATCCTCTCCAATCTTCTATAAAGAGCGATATCCATTGCAATTGAAGCGGTTGTTTTTTTTAGATTCAGAGTCTTTATCCACTCCTCTAAAAACTTCTTCCTTCACCATCATCCTCCAAGCTTCATCCTCATCCCTTCAAGAAATCCTCCACCATTCCTCATTCATCTTCTTCTTCATCTTTCTCCATTCATCTTCATATATCATATATCTTCCTCTTTTGATCCCTCTCCAACCACTTCACCATCAATATTCGTCATTATGTATCACTCTTCCATCTTCAAGCTTTGACCTGCAACTTTCGCAAGTAATGACCACCACCATTCAGAATCCGAAAATTCAAGAAAGATATGGCTGAATTCGAAAACGTGAAGCGTAAAGAGTCTTATACCTCTTTGTCACCACCTCCATCGTGCATCGACATCGTTCGACAGCGTCATCTCCAATCATTAATCCACCGTCTATCACTTCAAGTTTCATCATTATGTAGAAATTGAATTAACATCAAAGAGAAGCCATAACCAAATCAACAAAGAAAACTACGAAGCCGAATCATGCCAAGAATCAAAGGAAAACGACATACCGAATGAAAACAGAGCTCCTCCACCAACGATCTTCATCTGAATAACGATTCTTCATATCGCATGCATCTTCTTCTCATAGGTTCTCATCTTCATCACGACGGGCAAGGCGTTCCAAGTTCTTCGACGTTTCGATTACAGGTACGTGAAGCTTACTTTCTTCCTTCGTTGTTGTGTAGATTTGTGGTTTGATCCATAGGGAGGAGAAAGAAATTAGGCCAAAATAGTAGCAAGTTTGAAGTGATAAGAGAAGAATAGTTGAGGTTTGGTGGTTTCGAGAGAAGATCGTCGGAGTAGGAGGTTACCGCCGCGGCGACTATGGTTTCGTGAAGAAGAACAGGCATGGTGAGAGAGAGAGAAATTGCGTCGGTGAGAGATGAAGGGAGAGGAGCCATTTCGGAAACGGCGGCTAGGGTTTAGATTGGAAGAAATTAGGTTTGAGAGGGGAGGCGGATGTATGAAAGGGGCTAGGGTTACGTCTTCTCCATCCTTTTTGTTCCTTTTATTTTTTTTTTGTTTTATAAATTTTAAATTAATAAAGATTTCAAGGAATATTATAAATGCAATGTTTAAGATCTTAATCCTTCATAAATATTATTAATCTGCCATAAAAATCAATTAAAAAATCTTTAATCCACATTAATCTCAAGTTAAATGTCTTGTTATTTTGTTTAAAGAAATAAATTCAGGCTCAATGCATTTTGGGCCTTGCGAAATGCTATTAACACCCTCCATGTGCGGCCCAATCAATATTTTAACTTAAGAACATTTCTTTTCTCACCCCCTTTCTATTTCTTCTCTTTTAAATTTCTATTTTTTTATATAGTTTCCTTTAATTCCATAAAAAATAGCAAAATGCATAATAAAAATCCACAAAAATTAGGATAGAATATTAAGGCAATTTAGAAGCATTATCAATATTTACTTTCTGAATTTTTACATTTTTCGATTTAATTTCGATTTTTCATTTTAATTGACTTATATTGAATCCCTTCTTAGACACATAAATTTGTACAATTTATTTCTGCCACTTCCCATAGTATTTTTGATCCATTCGTTTTGCTATAATTAAAGGACAAATTAAAGTACCTAGAATATTTTTGTTGTATTTTTTAGGGAATTTTATCCACTGTTTTGGTTGTGTGATTTGTATAAGTTTGTGATTAAACCTTACATAGAATTAAAGGACCATTTACCATAGTTAGAATTAGAATTTTTAAGAGATTTTTTAACATAGTGTTATAATCAAGTTAGAGATCCTAGGAAATTAATTTCATATTTTTCCCATGACTTTTGATATTTTTTGTCATTTTAATTCATGTCATCATATTATGCATATTCATGATTCATGTCATTCACTAACTATTTTCTTTTTTGTGCAAGGTATTTTTTCAAGGATTGGCTTATGGACTTGGATATTATTTTTATGCCTCAATCATGTTTGTGTGCTTTGTGATGTAATAGCTTAGAACTTGTATGTTTGTATAGTTTCTATAATTAGGATAGAAAAGATAAAACAAATCGATAGAAAACAAAATCTCAAAAATGAAATAAATAAGATATTCGATCCAACGTCGAGTATATTTTCAAATAAATAAATAAAGATTACATGTGACTTTAGGGTTCCTCGATTACCATCGTTCCACTCCATTCAACCAAAAAACAAGCCTTATATGTTTCACACCATAAGTCGTGCGTCTCAGCACCACGCAATCGACCCACCTGATCCATCGTTTCATCCCATTTATGTTTCATACACGTTTTTACCCACCATGATTTAGGAGGACCATATTGTTCACTATTAACTTGTGTACTTGCATCTTTAGTTTAATATCTCTTAGGTAGATTTTAATTCTTTCAAACCTCACTAACCATAGGTTATCCGTGAATTCAACTAATTTAGGGTAAGTCTAGTTTCCCTTAGAAGTTTTCCTTTTATAACTTGAGTCTCACTTCTCATCTTAAAAGAAAATCAAAAACACTTAATAAAGGAAAAGGTGTACAATGCACCACGAGCCTTAAGCTATACGGGAAATGATTAGTGGAGGTCTCCTTCACTCTTCTAGGATGCTTTACAAACTTTCCATTGGGGGCGATCTTGGAAAGTATTCGCTCCTGTGTCATAGTCTTTAGTGTTGTACATACGAAAAACACAAACTCAAAACACTTCTTATAAAAGATAACAAACCAAGAAGTCACGTCTTCTCATCTCATCTCATACTCTTTGCGGACGAACATGACTTGTCTCGACAGTTCAAACAGCGATACGGTAAACACCCTCGAGTCAGAGCCGGTAACACCTGAGCTAGAGCTATGGCAACGTCATCCTAAAAATCACAAACGAGTGTAAGCCTTAGTTAGACGAACTACGACGTCTCTGATCCTCATTTATCCCGATGAGGTACGTAGGCAGTGGGGTAGGGCCCATTCGAGCACAATCTTTCTTTTTCCCTACATTTTCCCCCTTTTATTTCCCTTTATTCCCATTTGTTAATTCCATTTCTTTGTCTCATTTCATTTCCAATTCAGAAAGCCATTCTTTCATTCAAACATCATATTATTTCTCACCCTTTGAAAACAGACTTATAAGCGTGGATCCCGTCGGGTACGGCGGACAGATTGGGGTGCTAATACCTTCTCAATTCGTAACCGACTCCCGTACCCATATCTTTGGTTCGCAAGGCCTCGTCCTTTTCCTTCATCCTTAGGTTTGTGCAACATTACCTTTCCCATTCATTCGGGATAAAAATGTCTGGCTGGCGACTCTGCCTTTTCCGCGCCACTTTCGCGTTTGTACTAGGATGAAAATCCTGGGAGCGACACAGACTTAAATGATGCATAACAGAACTGAGTAAATTCAGGGAATTTATCTGGAATTAATTGTGAATGGATAAACAATACAAGGCGCATCTGTAGGGAGCTTAGTTATCTGAATTCAGTGTAACAGAATAACTAACTCACCTTGAATCAAGGAAGTAACAAACCATAATTCAAGGTGATGACAATATGAGTTATCAGGACTGGATTATTTACAGAAAGCCCAAAAACCAAGCATCTATTTAAGGAACAGAAACTCTCAGAATAGAGTACGAAATTAAGAAGACTGAAAAAGGGTGTTTGTGTTTAATAGCAGGTTTTAGTTGTGTATCACTTTATGAGCTTTTAAGCAAAAAGTGTATTGTGTCTTGATTAAAACTTTTAAGTAAAATCAAGCTGTTGTGTTTGAAGTGTAACTTCAGTTTTATTAAACATTGTAAAATATCACTGTGTGATTGAGGGGGAGTGAGTAGGTACTCATATCTAAGTTGTGTCTTAGGTAGAAATTGTCTTGGATAGATATTAAGTGAAGGATTAAACTGATTGGTTTAAGTCCAGAATTAATATTACTTATATTGGATTTCCTTCCTGGCTTGGTAGCCCCCAGATGTAAGTGTGGAGATACACTGAACTGGGTTAACAATTTCCTGTGTTATTTAATTTACCTGCACTTTAAGTTTTGTTTAAGTCTTCAAGTTTTTAAACATCTCATTCGACATCACGTACCTGATCCCAGAATTTCAGGTAGGTACCTCTTAGTTGCATGCTCACATTTCAAAATACTTTTTACACCTCACTTTCTTAAACATTTTTCAAAACAAAGCTTTGTATACATCCATACGAGGATCATTACAAAGTGCTTAGAAAAATTTTAATCACACACTACACTTTTCAAAAACAATTTAAGTGAGCTAAGTAACTAAGAGCCCGTGGATAACCATGGATATAAAGGGTGCTAACACTTTCCCTTTTGTAAACACCCCAAATTTTCCCTCACTCATTTCACCATGGCTTGTGATTCTTTTCATTTGCATAAGTTCAATCATATCATTTCATATTGCATTTTTGCTTCATTGCATTGGTTCAAAGTCATATGCATCTAGGGTTTGTGATCTGGGCAATCCAAGGGTCATTTGAGCCACTCCAAAGGTCTTAAATCATCTCAAGAGGGTCCATGTATGTTCAAGAATCATATTACATCCTCCCAAGATCAAGAAAGTCAAAGAATCACAAGAACTGAGAAAGGCATTGAAGCAGAGCTAAGCTTAACTGCACAGATGACCTAAAGTTAGGGTTTTGGTTTCAAAGGACATAACTGCAAATTTTTTGGTCATTCTTGTTTCTATTGGTCTCTATATGATATTGAAGGAAAATTGCGATCTAAACGCAGCGGAAAACAAAAATTTCCTTTAGTGATCCTTACGAATGAGCATGGTCAGTGATATAATCGTTACCTCTTTGTGGCGATTCAGATCTTTGATGCAGCGATCACAAGCGTTGATGAAGTGCAACGCCTCTACTCAGTCCACACGAACAGCTTCCGGTCACAGTGCTAGCTGCTTACGAACGGATTTATTTGAGTGAGAAAAGAGAATCAAAAACGAAATTGCATCAAGTGAAAGCTTCATCACAAGGGTTCCTTTTATAGACTCTCTTGTGGGCTGCGGGCTAAACGCCCAATTCACATGATCCATAATAATATTATATATTATTATAATAACTATTATTATAATAAATATATTTATTTTATTATTATTTTATAACCATTATAAAATAACAATAATTATTATTATATTATCCGAATTTCTATTTTCACTTAAGTGCACCGTACCTTACGGTGTTCCTTTGATTTCTCTATCTCTCATCAAACTGTCCTTATGTGTGTGACCCTGTAGGATTTCGTAACGTTGGTAATTATATTAAATTATATATTTAACATAATAAACAGTGAGCGGTATCTAGCAACACATCACTGCTACCCAAGTCACGAAAATGTCATGTGATCTGACAAAACCTTTTTCGTGATAATATATGTTTGTACAATTACCCTTTTGCCCCTATGTCTATATTGAACACAAGGCATACACTGTGTCATCCTTGTCCAGTTCAATATTGGGCCCTTAGACATTTCTCCTGTTATGCAGGATTGGCAAATTCCATCTAGGACACTCATGTCCCTCAGCATGCTTCGTGGAGTGCCCATTAACTGTCTTTATGATCATCCAGTTACGGATAATGTTTGATCAGCAATAAAGCACCCGACTCTACATCTAGGGTCCATAGTGGTTTCAGGTCGAAGGGTGGTAATACACCATTATCACCATGAGAATAACTTATGACACTTTGCATAACATACTATGTAGTATTCTCATAGCGGGTCAATCCGGTATAAATATTACTCCTAATATTTATACCTATGTCAAGACTTGATAACTCTTTATCCATGACCCATGAGATGTGATCATCAGTCTATCTTCATAATAGTCTCAATGCTTTAATGTTATCCCACTTTGCAATAAAGCTTGACTACGGATATTTTAAGAATAATGTCTTTATGTTTAATGGGATCTCATGATTAAGTCACACTTAACATTTCATTAAACAGACTAACTATTCTAGGGACTTTATTATTCTGAAAGACAAACATAATAAAGAAATGCCTTTTTATTATTAAACGAATAATCCGATACAAGTACCAAAAAGTATTGGCCTCTAGGGCTTACACCAACAATCTCCCACTAGCACTAGAGCCAATTAGGCATACCCTTAATACCCATAGATCTAGTATGACCATCATGCTTCTGTTGCGCAAGAGGCTTTGTTAATGGGTCAGCGATGTTGTCAAGTGTAGGTACTCTGCATATCTTCACATCTCCCCGATCGATTATCTCTCGAATGAGGTGATAACGCCTAAGTATGTGTTTGGATCGTTGGTGAGATCTAGGCTCCTTAGCTTGTGCGATAGCACCATTGTTATCACAATATAAACCAATGGGATCCACAATGCTAGGGACTATGCCAAGTTCACTAATGAACTTCTTGATCCAAACAGCTTCCTTTGCTGCATTTGAGGCAACAATATACTCGGCCTCAGTTGTAGAATCAGCAACTGTTTCTTGCTTTGAACTTTTCCAGCTCACAGCGCCACCATTGAGACAGAACACATAACCAGATTGTGATCTAAAATCATCCTTATCTGTCTGGAAGCTAGCATCAGTGTAACCAATTACATCAAGCTCTTCCTGACCTCCATATATCAAGAATGAATCCTTAGTCCTTCTCAAGTACTTAAGGATATTCTTGACAACTACCCAGTGAGCATCACCGGGATCAGATTGGTACCTACTCGTTGCACTTAATGCATACGAGACATCTGGTCGAGTACATAACATGGCATACATGATAGATCCTATTGCAGATGCATATGGAATCTTATTCATGCGATCCCTTTCTTCCTTAGTTGAAGGGGATTGTGTTTTTGATAAACACAGACCATGTGGCATAGGTATGAATCCTTTCTTGGAATCATGCATATTAAAGCGTCTCAACACTTTATCTATGTATGTACTCTGACTTAGGCCAAGCCGTTTTTGTGATCTATCTCTATAGATCCTAATTCCTAATATATAGGCTGCTTCACCTAGGTCTTTCATAGAAAAACAATTCCCTAACCAAGTCTTCACTTGTTGCAAGGTAGGGACATCGTTTCCAATGAGTAATATGTCATCTACATATAATACCAGAAACACGATCATGCTCCCACTAACCTTCTTGTAGACACAAGGTTCATCTTCATTTTTGATGAATCCATATTGTTTTATGATTTCATCAAAACGAAGATTCCAGCTTCTGGAAGCTTGCTTCAATCCATAGATTGATCGCTGTAACTTGCATATCTTTTGGGCATCTTGTGGTATGTCAAATCCTTCAGGTTGTGTCATGTACACATCCTCAAGAAGATTCCCATTAAGGAAAGCAATTTTGACATCCATCTGCCATATTTCATAATCATGATATGCAGCGATGGCAAGTAAAATCCGAACAGATTTAAGCATTGCAACTGGTGAAAAGGTTTCATCATAGTCAACCCCATGAATTTGTTTATAGCCTTTTGCAACCAGTCTTGCTTTATAGGTATGTACCTTACCATCCATGTCAGTCTTCTTCTTGAAGACCCACTTGCATCCTATAGGGTTAACTCCTATAGGAGGTTCTACCAAGGTCCAAACCTGGTTTGTGTACATGGAATCCATTTCAGATTTCATGGCTTCTAGCCACTTCTCAGACTCAGGACCAGTTATGGCCTCTTTGTAGGTCACAGGCTCATCTTGATCCATGAGTAATACATCACCCTGATCACTTATGAGATATCCATATCTCTCAGGTTGGTGACGTATCCTGCTTGACCTACGCTGGTCTTGTTCTACTTGAGCAGGTTGCTCTTCCACAACTACTTGTGTTTCCTGCTCTAGTTCCTCCATAGGTGTTTCAATGTTTTGTGATTCTTGAATTTCTTCAAGCTCTATTTTCCTCCCACTGTTTCCTTTGGAAATAAAATCCCTTTCCAGAAAGACTCCAGTTCGAGCGACAAACACTTTGCCCTCAGAAGGATTGTAGAAGTAATATCCTCTTGTTTCTTTAGGATACCCCACAAATAAGCATTTGTCAGATTTGGGCTCAAGCTTGGTTGAAATTTGTCGTTTGACGTAAACTTCGCAACCCCAAATCTTCATGTAAGACATATGTGGTTTCTTACCACTCCATATCTCATATGGTGTCTTATCAACCTTTTTGGATGGAACACGGTTAAGTGTGTAAGCTGCTGTTAATAATGCATGTCCCCAAAAGGAGTTTGGAAGATCGGCGTGACTCATCATGGATCGGACCATGTCTAACAAGGTTCGATTTCTTCTCTCAGATACACCATTCCATTGTGGTGTTCCAGGAGGAGTAAGTTGGGATAGAATCCCATACTCTTTTAGATGGTCATCAAATTCTAGGCTTAAATATTCACCGCCTCGATCTGATCGAAGAACTTTAATATTCTTACCTAGTTGGTTTTTGTACTTCATTCTTGAATTCCTTGAACTTTTCAAAGGACTCAGATTTGTGTTTCATTAAATACACATATCCGTATCTACTGAAGTCATCAGTAAAAGTGATGAAGTACTGAAAACCTCCTCTGGCTGGTATGTTCAGTGGTCCACATACATCAATATGTATGAGTGCCAAAAGATCATTAGCCCTTTCACCTTTTCCTGTGAATGGGGACTTTGTCATCTTTCCAATTAAACAAGATCTGCATGTCTCATATGATTCATAATCAAAAGAGTCCAAGAGTCCATCTTTATGGAGTTTGGAAATGCGTTTCTCATTTATGTGACCTAATCGACAGTGCCAAAGGTAAGTTGGATTCAACTCATTAGGTTTCAACCTTTTAGTATTAATGTTATAAATTGGCATTTCAAGATCAAGGACATATAGTCCATTATTCATTTTTGCAGTAGCATAGAATATATCATTCAAATAAATGGAGCAACAATTGTTCTTTATTATGAATGAAAAACCAAACTTGTCCAAACAAGAAACAGAAATAATATTCCTGCTAATTGCAGGTACATAATAACAGTTCTCTAACTGAATTATTAAACCACTAGGTAAAGTTAAAACATAAGTTCCTACAGCTAAAGCAGCAACCTTTGCTCCATTGCCAACTCGTAGGTCAACTTCACCTTTTGCCAAATCTCTACTCCTTTTTAGCCCCTGCACATTAGTACAAATGTGAGAACCGCATCCAGTATCTAATACCCATGATGCAGAAGTAGATAAATTAATTTCAATAACAAAAATACCTGAATTTGAAGTCTCTACTCCATTATTCTTATCTTCCAGGTACTTTGGGCAATTTCTCTTCCAATGTCCGGTCTTACCGCAATGGAAGCAAGTGCCCTCCTTTGCTATTCCTCCACTAGGCTTCAAAACAGGAGGAGTGGGTTTGGGTTTGGCAACTTCCTTTCCTTTCCCTCTACCACCCTGTTTGATGGGCCTCTTGTTCTGTTTCTTTCCATTACTGACCATCAGAATGGATTTCCCTTTTGTCTTCATATTCTGCTCAGCAGTTCTCAATATGCCTAGCAGTTCTGGAAGACTTTTGTCCAAGTCATTCATATTGAAATTCAGGACAAACTGACTGAAGCTCTCTGGCAACGATTGCAAGATCAGATCAATCGCAAGTTCTTTTCCAAGGGGAAACCCTAATCTGTCAAGGTTCTCCACATACCCAATCATCTTGAGTACATGGGGACTTACAGGGGCTCCCTCAGCTAACTTGCTGTTAAAAAGGGACTTTGAAACCTGAAACCTCTCATTTCTTGCTTGCTCTTGATAAAGCATTTTCAGATGTCCGATCATATCGAACGCAAACATGTTCTCGTGTTGCTTTTGCAACTCAGAGTTCATGGTAGCAAGCATGAGGCAAGCGGTTTCATTTGCATCATCGAAATGCTTCTTATAAGCATCTATTTCTGCCTTTGGTGCAGAACTAGGAGGTTCCTCCTCAGGAACTGGTGTCTCCAAGACATACAGCTTCTTATCGTGCTTGAGGACAATCCTCAGATTACGGTGCCAATCCAGGAAATTTGTCCCAGACAATTTTTCCTTATCTAGGATGGATCGCAAAATATTGTTCGATGTGTTTGTTGTCATGGTAATCTACAAGAGAAATATGAAAATATAAGTATCATTAAAAACAACATATTTAATTAGGCCTTTAATCAAATATGCTCCCACTATTTTATTCAAAACAAATGACCCTCATCATTTGATTCGGAAAATCCCGTTGGAAGACTTTCTAGTGGGTCGAGATCCATGTTTCACTTTGTTTTAAGTCATCGTTAGGCTGATTACACAAAACTAAGTTATTTAGGTAGGAACTCCTTCCAATTGTATCTCATACAACTCTCGAATATTTTCAATTGGGTGAATAACTCCTTATTCTGATCCATCACATGAATCATTCCCAATTCTTGCTTCTAAACATGTATAATCTTATTATAATTTGTTTAGTTAAGTTTGACCCATTGTTTTAGCAATTGGATATTACAATTATCCCATCACACCTTACTAATATAGAACATGCAACTCGCGTAGGCGAAACCTACAATGCTCGATACTAGTCTTGATGAGTGCTAAAAATTGGAAAGCATAAACTTAATATTTAATTTTGAGGGAATTTGTTATTAGTTTGATCTCACCGGCTTAACATGCAAAACGTCTCTCACATGCATCAACATACAATTACATGCATCAACATACATATAAAAAGATACAATTATGGCCCCTAACGCAATTGTTCTCTCAAGCCAATGAGAGAACCTAAGCAAACCTAATAACGATCTAAGCTTCTCCAAGCATGATCTCCAAGGTTATCCTCCTTTAATATTGAATACTTCTTTTTTCTTCATAACATAATATTACATTACATATAAGAAAACTCGTTTTACATACGAGGGAGTGAGATGAGAAAAGAAGTTACATAAAGAGATTGAGAGAGAGGCACGACACGCAGGCCGTATTTAAAAATCCCAAAACAATAATAAATGATAAACTAAGGCCATAACTGATCACCACAAATAAATAATAATAAACACACTTTTATTATTAGTTTAAAATTCCGATAATTAAATAAACTAAATTAAATTTCGGCTGATTGATCACACTTTGCAGACTTAGCCGGGGGTTCCGCACAACTTTGTATTTCACGTCGTTTCCTGCACAACTTTTGTGCATTTACAACCCCAACCGGAAAAGTCTGCGGCAATACAACACTTGTACTGCCATTAATCCTAATGCAACAATTTCATGCCGTCAAACACAACTCGATTGATAACTCAATATGATAGATCAACATGTCATTGCTTCACCATACTAACGTCGGATTCCGAAGCGAATGAAACTGATGATCTTTCAAAAGAATTACAATCCTTATGTGATTGAATGGATGAAATCAAAACAGTATATCCCATATACCATCTTTGCATCAGAATTTCTTATATCTTATATAAAAGTGATCGATCTAATTGTGTAACCTATGGATGATCAATGTATCGCACAACTTCACCATACTAATGTCGGTTTCTGAAGCATAATCAACATCAATCATCCAAATCGTACACAACAGATGCCAAATTTAATTAATCGTTTATTGTTAAATTCATTCTGTGTTTTAATCGAATCAAATACAGAAAAGACGGAAATTTAACAGCTATCAGATCCATGGTTTCGTAACCAGGCTCTGATACCACTGAAGGAAAATTGCGATCTAAACACAGCGGAAAACAAAAATTTCCTTTAGTGATCCTTACGAATGAGCATGGTCAGTGATAGAATCGTTACCTCTTTGTGGCGATTCAGATCTTTGATGCAGCGATCACAAGCGTTGATGAAGTGCAACGCCTCTACTCAGTCCACACGAACAGCTTCCGGTCACAGTGCTAGCTGCTTACGAACGGAATTATTTGAGTGAGAAAAGAGAATCAAAAACGAAATTGCATCAAGTGAAAGCTTCATCACAAGGGTTCCTTTTATAGACTCTCTTGTGGGCTGCGGGCTAAAAGCCCAATTCACATGATCCATAATAATATTATATATTATTATAATAACTATTATTATAATAAATATATTTATTTTATTATTATTTTATAACCATTATAAAATAACAATAATTATTATTATATTATCCGAATTTCTATTTTCACTTAAGTGCACCGTACCTTACGGTGTTCCTTTGATTTCTCTATCTCTCATCAAACTGTCCTTATGTGTGTGACCCTGTAGGATTTCGTAACGTTGGTAATTATATTAAATTATATATTTAACATAATAAACAGTGAGCGGTATCTAGCAACACATCACTGCTACCCAAGTCACGAAAATGTCATGTGATCTGACAAAACATTTTTCGTGATAATATATGTTTGTACAATTACCCTTTTGCCCTTATGTCTATATTGAACACAAGGCATACACTGTGTCATCCTTGTCCAGTTCAATATTGGGCCCTTAGACATTTCTCCTGTTATGCAGGATTGGCAAATTCCATCTAGGACACTCATGTCCCTCAGCATGCTTCGTGGAGTGCCCATCAACTGTCTTTATGATCATCCAGTTACGGATAATGTTTGATCAGAAATAAAGCACCCGACTCTACATCTAGGGTCCATAGTGGTTTCAGGTCGAAGGGTGGTAATACACCATTATCACCATGAGAATAACTTATGACACTTTGCATAACATACTATGTAGTATTCTCATAGAGGGTCAATCCGGTATAAATATTACTCCTAATATTTATACCTATGTCAAGACTTGATAACTCTTTATCCATGATCCATGAGATGTGATCATCAGTCTATCTTCATAATAGTCTCAATGCTTTAATGTTATCCCACTTTGCAATAAAGCTTGACTACGGATATTTTAAGAATAATGTCTTTATGTTTAATGGGATCTCATGATTAAGTCACACTTAACATTTCATTAAACAGACTAACTATTCTAGGGACTTTATTATTCTGAAAGACAAACATAATAAAGAAATGCCTTTTTATTATTAAACGAATAATCCGATACAAGTACCAAAATGTATTGGCCTCTAGGGCTTACACCAACAGATATAAGGATCATGCATACCAATTTTCATGAAGAAATTCAATAGGGAAGGCATTTGATCAATAGATGACTTCTTGAACAAGTCAGTGCAAAATCAGGGCATCTGAGGGCCCCAATTATCCAACCAAAGGGTCTTCTCCATCATTTTGGGTGTCCATGATCTTTATTTGATCTTAGAAGAAGTTGGAAGTTCACAAAATTGAAGAATTTCAAGCCATTTGCAAAGTTGCCATTTTGGGAAAGTGACTTGTAATGCAAACTTGCCATTTTGGGAAAGTTTTTCAACCTCCTCTTTTTGATTCAAAAGTGCTTCAAATGAAAAATTCTTGGTCATGAAAGTTGTAGATTGGATCATTCACTTTTCAAAAAGTACAAGAACTTGACCTAATTCATTTTGGAACTCAAGTTATGGCTTGTCAAAGTTGGGAAATTTCAAGCTTTCATGCCTTGAACTTCACAAATTTCAAAAGGGGCCAAAACTTCCATAATTTGCAAAATGGTACAAAGCATCTCATCCATTTGCCACAGCTCATCAAATCTGATTCACAAATATCCCTTGATCTTTGCTGCGCACAGCCATACCCAAATCCCAGCCTGCCACTTGCCCATACCTCAAGTACACCAACTCTTGACTTTATGCATTTTGCCCCATACCAATCAGCATAGCCCACAACAACTACCCTGACCTATCCCAACATGTTATGTGGCAAAGAAGCAAGCCATTTCACATAAGTTTGGAACCTGAATCCTCCCATAGCAGAGCATACACAAAATCACTCCAACTTGCAAAAGCCTTCGAAACTTAGCACTCGAGCCACAAACCTTAAAACAAACACCACAGAATAACTCACCATCAACCTCTGATCATTTCCCACCCCTCAACACAACCTGAAACCCCCTATATCAAAAACACGATTTCTCTCCCTCTTTAAACTGAACTGAATCAATCTCATAAACCAGTCATAAGAAATTTTATCCAAGCATTGCAAACTTCTTAGGAGGTTCATTAAAGGCATCTTGGGCCAAAGAAGCAGCCAAAAAGCTCCAGGGTTGAAAGCTTCACCTCAGGTAGCTATGCGAATTCATTTTTCCAGAAGCTTCATTTTAAGTTCTTAATTGGTTAAGTGTGATCCCCTGAGCATGTTGAACTTTGAATTTTTGAAAATGATGAAGAATTGAGCATGTATGGTCTTTCTGAAATTTCTGCAGTTTTTGTTCTTAGCTTCGATTCATGTTTTTGGTTGGAAATAAATGGAGTTTGAGGCTAGAATTAGGTTTAGGGAGATGAAAGGAACAAATCTGGAGCTTTAGAGCTCCAGAAATGACCTAGGGAGTGAGTTGAGATTTTTCAGGGAGGGATGTCACCGGAGAAGACGACCGGAGTTCTCCTCCGGTGACCTGAAAGTCATTAAATGTTAATTAGGGTTTAGGGGTAAGTTTGAACTTGGAGCGTACGATCTTGCTTCCCACGTGTGAACCAATGGCCCAGATTGTTCATTAAACCCTAATTCTAATTTAATCAGGATTAATTAATTAATTAAATAGGATTTACTCAGTTTGAATTCTAGCCCTTAGATTGCACGCGTGGTCTTCCCTCCATTTCCAGCTTTGAACATGAACCCTTGGATCAATTGACTTTCATTAATTCTCATTTTAATTTCATTTTTTATCATTTATCTTGCACAATTTATTTAAAATAGCTAGAAAACTTCAAAAATATTTTTCTTTTGCATTTTCATTTCAAATATTTTTCTCATTCTAAAAATATTTTTTATTTTATTTTTTGCATAAAATTTGTATTTTTAAAATATTTAAATGTTTATTTTAATTAATAAATGGAAATTAATTAATTAAAATACCATTTAAGTTTCTAAAAATCATAAAAAAAAAATCACATTGCATCTTGACACATTTAGAGACATTATCAAATCACTCAAACAAATTTCTTTTTGGTTCTTGATCCATTTTGACATTTTTCCTTGGATTTAAGGTTCTTAAAAAGCAATATTTTGGCCCTAACTTAGAAAAATCTTTTCTACCTAACCATGAAGGTTTTGATAATGGTTCTTTTTGCATTGCATTCCACATATCATGTAGTTTCTAGGGTAAAATTGGCTTGAATTTATCTTTCATTTTTGATTTGTTTTGCATTTTTCTTTGTGAGGTGCCTTAAAACCCTAGCAAACTTAGAAAAATCATAACTCCCTTTGGGTTAAGAGTTAGGCCTCCTCCTTTGGAGTGTGGTATCATATGGGTTTGGGGTACCTTTGTTTGCATTTTAAATTTTTTTATCTTGTCATTTGCTTCTGATTTTGAATTTTGCATTGCATTTTGTACATAAACCCTAATTTATGCCTTCATTTGCATTCATTCTTCATATGCTTGCATCCATGAACTTGCCATGAGATTTTGTGCATCCACATGACATATAAGACATCTTAAGACAAATTAGAAGCATGTTTGATCATTGCATCATCCATTTGCCATGCTTTTGCTTTCATTTGATGACATATGCATTCATGAACTTTCATGATCCTTTCATGTCTCCTTTGCATTTTCATTACTTGTATGATCATCCACATATCATGATAACCATTTGTATCATCCTTTAGCATCATTTACATCTTGATTATGCTTCTGATTTTGGTTTTCACCCTTGCATCTCATATCATTTTCATTTCATTTCATTTCTTGTTGCTAACTTTTCAGGTGGTAAGTGTTTGAGAAGTGAATTTGCCTTCACTTCTCATAATCTCTTCTCATCTCTTTTATGAATCCATTGATGCATTTTACTTGTGGATTAGAGTGAGCTTTCTCATTCATGCTCCTCTCCTCTTTCTTTCTTCAAGAAACTTGTCTTCTTAAGTGAAGCAAGTTGTCTTGCTACTTCTTGCTTCTCCTTCTTTCATCCTGCTTCTTCCATGGTGGCTTTTCCTTGAAGATCTCTTGCAAGCCTCATTAACCCTAGGAACACCCAAGAATGTTGACAATTAGGGTTTGATTAGTCCCCCATTAGTTTTACCTTTGTGTCATCTTTGAGTTTTCTCTTCTCATCTCTTAATCAAGGACTAAACCTTAAAGGTTTTAAGGCTTTGTGATTAAGCTTATGCCTGCATCCTTCTATTAGGATGGAGTGTATAACTTTAATCCTAAGTTTTAAACCCTTAATGTGTTTAAATCCTTTAATCAATTCACTTAATAATCACTAAGACACCAAGCTTGTAACTTGGGCCTTGCATTAGGGTTCTAATTCTTCCTTAACTGGTTAAGAAGGACTAACCCTAGTGTTAATGGACAAGTCCCCCTCAAGTTTATCTTACAAACCATAAAGTCCATTTCTTAATCTTACCATTAACTAAAATCCATTTTAATAAAGGCTTTGTTTTGTCATGAGGTTAATCCCTAATCATGGATTAAGTTGAGGAGCCTTCCTCAGCTTAAATGTTCTCATATATTATCCTTCTATTAGGATGGTGTAATGAGTCCATTAAATCCCTGATCATGGCTTAAACTCATTACTTAACACTAAACAAAAACAATAAAAACATCTAAGTAAATGCAAGTAGGTTAATGATCTTAATCCTACATCATGGTGATTAAGTGTGAGGTGTTTACTTCATACTTAAGGCATTCTCATTACCCCTAATCAGAGGGAAGATGTGATGAGTTTACTAACCCTTGCTTTAGGCTTAAGCTCATTTTCTTATGACAAATATCAAAAAGCAATAAAAGATTGAAAACACAAAAACAAACAATAATCATCTCCTCCGGGATTCTTTTCTCACCTCACTCATTCACAAACGAGAACTCTCTTCTTCCGTCTAATGCAAGACAGTTTACACCTGAGCCAGACAGGTCATACACTTGAGCATGGACAAGTAAGCAGTTCACAAGTCAATTTGTCTTTCAGTCTCTTTGAGTCGAACTACGGTGTTCTGACTTCCTCATTGCACGAGAGGATACGTAGGCATAACTTAACAGTTATCGAACAAAATTCTCTATGTATTCCCTCTCTTCCAGCATTATTCTTTAAGCCTCATTGTCCTGAGCATTGCACTCTTTCCTTACACTGACACTTCTTTTATTCACTTCACACTTTCTTCCAGCACAGACACTTGTATTCTTGTCCAGCTTGTGCACACAAAATAGCACTGACACTACCCCTTTAAAACACAAATTTTCAAGCGTGGATCCCGTCGAGTACGACAGACAATCTGGGTGCTAATACCTTCCCAGGTTGTAACCAACCCCCTTTCCTTCGGGATAAAAATGCCTAGTTGGCGACTCTTTTCTTTTCAGTTCACCTTTGTGTGTTCTCTCCTTTCGCCGACCGTTTGCGTCTGTACCCCTATCTGACCAGGTGTCATTTGGTGGGAGAGACACCTTTATATAACCTACCCCCCGAACCCAAGTCTTTTAAAATAGGTCTTTCCTGTTCTTTTATGTCCTTTCCATTTGGATAAAATAAAAGTCGGTGGCGACTCTTGCTATCCGCAACATGACTAAAAGTCAGTTCTCCCACCGTGTTACAGGGGTGTTTACAGCTGCCCTATTCAAGCATGAGTTAGCCGTGTAGGATATAAGCACCTGGCTTAACAGACAAACAAGATAACTTGTGGTTGAATACCAAAGACAGTCCGAAATTTGCACTCGCTGGGGAGAAGAAGAAAAGGGATATAAATTGTAAAAGATAGTATAATATGATTATCACATGGAAGCGATGGAGGACGACCATCGAGCAGAGGACGACTGCTGGGGATAGAACGGTGAGTTCAGCAATGACGGGGACGGCCATCATGCTGGAAGATAAAGAAATCGCGATGGGGACGACCATTGGGTAAAGTAATAAAACTTTCTTGGGATTAAAGAGATGAGGAAAGCACTGACGGGGACGACCATCAGGCTAAAAGGTAAATAATCCACGACGGGGACGACCATCGGGTAAAAGTATAAATGAAATAATGATGAAGGACGGTCATCAAAAGGTGAAGGAAGATCACCTAGCAGGGGACGACTGCTGAAAATGTCACGACATATGACGAATGTCGAATAGAAAAGATCAACGATGGGGATAGCCATCGGATAAGCGCGATGAAAGACGATCATCAAGAGGTGAAGGACGATCACCTAGCAGGGTGCGGCTGCTCTTGGGGATTATCGCAATAGAGGACGAACGTCGGATAACAAAGTCAACAATAGGGACGGCCATCGGATAAATGATGAGGGACGGTCATCAAAGGGTGAAGGACGATCACCTAGCAGGGGAAAGTTGCTCTTTATCACGACACAGGACGAATGTCGGATAGAAAGTTCCAACAATGAGGATTCCACTGGGGGAAGGATGAGGGACGGTCATCTAAAGGTGAAGGACAATCACCTGGCAGGGGACGGCTACCGAAAGTATCACGACATAGGACGCATGTCGGATAAGAGAAAGTTGTTTTGTTGGCGACTTACTGAGGAATGGTGAACATGGACGAGTGCTTACGTCTTTAAAATAAATTATATAATTGTTTTGACGGTCTGTATAGATTAAAGATGCAGACGAGCATATTTAGTACCATGATACGGACGGTTATCGGTAGAAACAAACGCTGACACGTGTTTAGGGATGTTGATACGAACGAGTATCAATCGGTTAAGCAAGGAAACGCACGAGTGTTGAATCTGCTGAGGGGTGATATATACAAGATACAGATGAGTATCAAAGACTTATGTTATAAGTATGTACAAGTGTTTTGACCTACTGGTGATGTAGGCGTAAGACACGGACGAGTGTCGAAAGACTGGGCAAGGGACACAGACGAGTGTTTGACATGCTGGGGAAGTATGACACGGATGAGTGTCAAATAAGTATGAACAAATATCCGTATTGAGAATGCAGAAGGTATTCTGGCGACCTTACTGGGGAAAGATGACACAGAAGAGTGTCGAAAATAGCATGTATAAATATGAACAAGCATCTGGTTTGAGAGTGCAAATGGGAGGTCTTGTCTTTTATCTGCATGGGATATGAGTTTATATATATTGATGGTGAAATGATATTGATATTTGCAGGTGATTGGCTCGAACCTGGCTTATGATCATGCAAATGTTTGATTTTTGCTGTAATGCTCTGTATTAGACGGAATGCTACGCTTATTTGGTGAATATGATGCGAATTCTATGATTATGCAAATGAGAAACTTGATCCGAAATCTGGATCCTGCGGGGGATAAAGATCTCTGGCTGATCTGTTTGGAGGGAGAAATCAGCTGGGGAAGAGGAAGTTTTAGCAACTCCGCTGGGGACGTGTTTCAGGCCTTGCTCTATTGGGGAGCCAACTCTGTGGGGGAACAATCCCACCAATTATGTTGAGGATGAGGGAAATCTGGCATTTCTGATGGGGAAAAGAAAGTTCTTTGACCAATTTGCTTGTGAAAGAGTTGTCAGTCATTGCTCGGGAGGTTCCGCTTGGGGAGGAGATAACTTCTAGGAGGTAGTATGCTGGGGATTCAATGCTTGATATGCCCCATGTTGCGAAAGATTGTCTGCCTTAAGTGTAAACACCCCAAATTTTCCCTCACCCATTTACTCCATGGCTTGTGATCTTTTCATATGCATAAGTTCCATCATAGCATCTCATATTGCATTTTTGATTCACTGCATTGTTTCTAAGTCATCTGCATCTAGGGTTTGTGATCTGAGCAATCCAAGAGCCATTTGAGCCACTCTAAAGGTCATCAATCACTTCAAAGGGGTCCATGTATGTTCAATCATCATATTATATCCTCTCAGAGTCAAGAATGTCAAAAAATCACAAGAACTGAGAATGGCATGGAAGCAGAGCCAGGTTTGACTACACAGATGACCTAGAATTAGGGTTTTGGTTTCAAAGGCCATAACTCCAAATTTTTTGGTCATTCTTGTTTCTATTGGTCTCTATATGGTATAGGTATCATGCATATCAATTTTCATGAAGAAATTCAATGGGGAAGTCATCTGATCAAGAGTTGACTTCTTGAGCAAGTCAATGTAAAATCAGGGCATCTGAGACCCTCAATGACCCAACCAAAGGGTGTTCTTCATAATTTTGATCATGTATGATCTTTATTTGATCATAGAAGATGTTGGAAGTTCACAAAATTGAATAATTTCAAGCCTTTTGCAAAGTTGACTTTTTGGGAAAGTTGACTTATAATGAAAATTGCCATTTTGGGAAACTTTTTCCACCCCTACTTTTTGATTCAAAAATGCTTCAAATGGAAAAACTTTGGTCATGAAAGTTGTAGAATGGATCATTCCCTTTTCAAAAAGTACAAGAACATGACCTAATTCATTTTGGATCAAAAGTTATGGTTTGTCAAAGTTGGGAAAAATCACATAATTTGAAGTTTTCTACCAAAGAGGCATTTTGCAAAATGGTATGATCAAGTGTTCTAAAGACTTCAAATATGCATAAACTCATTACAACATGATCATATGACTCATAAAAATCAGAATTGGCCCAAGAATCATCTCATTTCATGCCATGAACCTCAAGAAATCCCAAAGGAACCAAACTTTGTGAAAATTGCAAAACCTATCACAAACCACAAACCACTTGCTGCATTGCCTCTAGACCTTTTCCATAGCTTTCCTTGATTCAAGCTGAGCCAATGCAAGCCAAAAAGCAAGTTGTACCATTGCCCATACCTCTCTTACACAAAGTTTGACATTTTGGCAACTTGCCCATACCAATCACCATAGGCCACCAACAACTCTCTGACCTATCACCACTTGATACATGGACCAAAGCCAGCATAACACAACACACATCCAAGCCTGAATCAGATCAGAAGCCATAGTTCCAAGTTTATGCTTCATTTGAAAAACCATTCAGAATATTCTCCACAAGCATCAAACACACAAACAAACTTCACAAACAATCTCAACATGCCTCACTGATCACAAATCACCCATCACCATAGCCTGAAACTCACTGAAACCAAAACACGATCACCACCCCCCTTTGAACAGAACTTCTGCCATCTCCCAAACCAGCCATCAACAAGAGCTGTGAAGCATTCCATTGAGCTCAGGGGGACCAGAGGAGTCAGTTTGCATAGGAGGAAGGCTCAGAAAGCTCCTGTTCGAAGGACTTCAGTTCAGGTATCCCTCAAGAACAAATTTTCCAGAACTTCATTTACTTGTTATAAATTGGTTCTACATGTTATTCTGATCATCATGATGTGTTTAAAAATGAAAATGGTGGAATATTGAGCATGTATGAGTTGTCTGAAACTTTCTGCCCTAAATTTGTTTTGCTTCGATTCACATGATTGATGAATGAAAAATGGTTTTTGTTTGGGGGTTTTGATTCAGTGTTGAGTGGGGATTGATTCTGGGCAGAGAGATTTCATTTTCATTGCGTGTAGAGAGAGATAGTGATTTCACCTTGCCGGAGAAGATGACCGGAACACTGTTCCGGTCATCTGAAAGTGATTAGGGTTAATTAATTAGGGTTTAGTCTTAATTACATAAGTTTGAATGTGAGCCGTCCAGATGCGCGCGCTGGTCAATTCCCACCCTTTTCGTTTGAATCTTGGCCCTTGGATGCGCTGACTTTCTCATTTTCAGTTTAAATTCATTTTTATTTTCATTTTATTTCATTTGTTTTGTATATTTTATTAAAAATAGCAAAATTTGTTCAAAAATTTTGAAAATTTTTATTCAAACTTTTATTAATTTTCAGAAACCAAAAATATTTTTATTTTTATTTTTTGCATTGAAAAATATTTTTAAATCATTTAAAACTTTATTTTTAATTGTTTAATGAGAATTAATTAATTAAAAATACTTTTAAGTATTTAAAAATCACAAAAAAATTCATGAAACATTTAAAATCATTTAGAAACGTTGTCCAACCCTCAAACCAAATTTCTTTTTTGATCTTGATGTCTTTTGACAATTTTCAATGGAATTAATTTCATTTCAAGGCATTATTTTAATTCAATCTTCAAAAATTCATTTCTACCTAGTCTTTAAGAGTTGTACAATGATTCTTTTTGCATTGCATCTTGCATATCATGTAGTTTATATGATTAAATAGGCATGAATTGATCTTGCATTTTCAATTTGTTTGACATTTTTCTTGACAAGGTACCTTAAAACCCTAGCCAACTTAGGAAATTCATAACTTACACTAGGTTAAGAATTGGATCCTCTCCTTTGGGCAGTGAGTTTGTATAGGTTTAGGGTTCCTTTGAATGCACTTTCAATTTTTTATCATGATGTTTGCTTCTGGTTTTGATTTTTATTTTGTGCATTGATCATAAACCCTAATTTGGGCTTTCTTTTGCATCCATCTTCCATTTGCTTGCATACCATGACTTGCCATGACATTTCATGCATTCATTTGATTCATAACACATCTTAGGACATATTAGAATCATGTTTGATCATTTCATCTTTCATTTGCCATGTTGTATGTCATTTGCATTTCATAACTTTTCATGTATGTTCATGGTTCTAAGCATGTTTCTTTTGCATTCCATATGTTTGTATGATCATCCCCCAAGCTTTGTTTCATGTTTGCATCATCTCTTAGCATCATTAACATCATACTCATGCCTCTGGTTTTGGATTGCATCATCACATTTCATTTCATTTTGCATTGCATTTCATTTCTTTTACTAACTTTTCAGGTGGTAAGTTGTTTGAGAAGTGAATTTGCCTTCACTTCTCACATTCTCTTTTCATCTCTTTCATACTTCCCTTGCTGCATTTTGTCTTGTGTTTTGGATTGAGCTTTCTCACTCTTGTTCATCTCACTTTCTTTCTTCAAGCAACTTGACTTCTTAAGTGAAGCAAGTTGTTTTGCTTCTCTTTGCTCCTTTCATCTGCTTCCCTCCTTGGTGGTTCTTTGAAGATCTTTCTCTTAAACCTCACAAACCCTAGGACTTCCAAGCATGATAATAATTAGGGTTGATTAGTTCCCCACTTAGCTTTTACCTTTGTGCCTCTTTGAGTCCTCTCTTCTCATCTCTTAATCAAGGACTAAACCTTAAAGGTTTTAAGGCTTTGTGATTAAGCTTATGCCTACATCCTTCTATTAGGATGGAGTGTATAACTTTAATCCTAGGTGTTAAACCCTTAATGTGTTTAAATCCTTTAATCAATTCACTTAATAATCATCAGGACATCAAGCTTGTAACTTGGGCCTTGCATTAGGGTTCTAATTCTTCCTTAATTGGTTAAGAAGGACTAACCCTAGTGTTAATGGACAAGTCCCCCTCAAGTTGTCTTACAAATCATAAAAATCACTTCTTCACCACATCATTAACTAAAATCCACTTAATAAAGGCTTTGTTTTGTCATGGGTTTAATCCCTAATCATGGATTAAGTTGAGGAGTTTTCCTCAGCTTAAACATTCTCATCTATTATCCTTCTATTGGGATGGTGTAATGAGTCTGTTTAATCCCTGATTATGGCTTAATCTCATTACTTAACACTAAACAAAAACAACAAAAACATCTAAATAATAACAAGTAGGTTAATGATCTTAATCCTACATCAAAAGGTGATTAAGTGTGAGATGCTGACTTCACACTTAAGGTATTCTCATTACCCCTAATCAGAGGGAAGATGTGATGAGTTTACTAACCCATTGGTTTAGGCTTAAGCTCATTAACTTATGACAAACTCTCAAAAAGCAATAAAAGACTGAAAACACAAAAAACAAACAATAATCGTCTCCTTCGGGATTCTTTTCTCATCTCATTCACTCTTAACCGAGAACTTGCTTCTTCCGTCTAATGCAAGACAGTTAGCACCTGAGTCAGACAGGTCATACACTTGAGCATAGACAAGCAAGCAGTTCATAAGTCAATTCATCTTTCAGTCTCTTTGGGTCGAACTACGGTGTTCTGACTTCCTCATTGCACGAGAGGATACGTAGGCATAACTTAACAGTTATCGAACAAAAGTCTCTGTATATTCCCCCCTCTTTCAGCCTTATTCTTTTAGCCTCATGATCTTGAGCATTTCATTCTGGTTCTTACACTGACACTTCACTTATACACTTCACTTTTCTTACACTGACACCTGTACATCCTTTTCCAGCTCTTTTATACACAGATCGCACTGACACTACCCCTTTAAAACACAAATCTTTTAAGCGTGGATCCCGTCGAGTACGGCGGACAATCTGGGTGCTAATACCTTCCCAGGTTGTAACCAACCCCCTTTCTCAGTCTCTCTGGTTCGCAACCGTTTTATCCATATCTTTCTAGGTTTATGCAGCATTACCTTTCCTTCGGGATAAAAATGCCTAGCTGGCGACGCTTGTCTTTCTGAGCTCACTCCTGTGTGTTCTCATCCCTCTTTCGCCGACCATTCGCGCTTGTACCGGGATGCAAATCTTCGGGAGCGACAGCTTGGCGACTCTGCTGGGGACCCTTATACTGTAACCAGGGCTTCTGGTTCTTTTTGTGGGTTCCTCCTAGCGCTTGATTGATTTGTGTTTACTGGGGTGTTATGTGCTAACTGTGTTTGTATAGTTGCTTTATTTACTGCTTTATGTACAGTTATTTACTGCTTTCTTTACAGTTTTATATATCATACTATCATATTATCATCTGGCTGGATCTGGTTTTGTCTTGGTGGGTGGGGTTCTACTGAGAATTTGAGGTCCTATACCTGGGACCTGAGTGACACCTAGGCTAGAGTGGTTTATGTTCTTTCCCATTCCATTTCGGTCTGGTGCGGGAATATGAAACACGGTTCAGATATGGGTTTCTTCTTGAGAACTCTGTGCTACAGATTTCCTGTAGTGCTAGGGCTATCTGGGAAGCCTGCTAAGTCTGGATGACCTTTACTATGACCTTCAGAAACTGAGGTGAATTATAGGAGGATCTTTTATGGTTATTGTAAACATTGTACCTCCAGGTTAGAAGTGTTTACACTTCTCATAACTGATCCAAGTCTGAGGATCCTTGTTTTAGAACATCACCTGTGAGGGGGTTGGGCTTTTTACAGGTTTGCAGGAACCCTTGGCCACATCATACCCTGTTTCTTATTGTGTTTAAGATTGCTTCATTTTGGACAGTTCTTGTGATTTTAACCCAGGACATGTGACTCTTTATTTGAGTCCCCCACCTTGGTTACTGGACTTTTGAACCTCCATCTGGACTTCTTAGACATACATGGACCTTTATATCAAGGCAGTAATCAGATCCAGCTTGATCACAAACCCTTGCATATCATTTGCATACATCATCATTGCATCATTTAACATTTGCTTATTTGTTTTTCAGGGTATCCACATTATATTTTGGCTTGGTTTTGACCCCTTCACCTGCATAGACCCTTGTTCATCAGCTATCTGCTTCAGCCATCCTCATCAATTGTCTGCTTCATCTACTGTCATCACCAGTCTCAGCCTGTCAGTGGCTCATTACCAGTATCAGTCTTCATCATCAGCAGTTATTTTCAGCTCTTCAACAGCAGTCATGGCACCCAAAAAGAGCAACATTTCATACCACTTCTTTGAGCCTGTGCTGGCTGGCATCAGGCAGGTCCAGGCACTCATTACTCCAGACCATATCCCATTATTCAAAGAACATTATGGAAGCATCCTTGATATGGTTATGGACTTGGACCCTTCTCAGAGGAGTTTGATTCACACTTGCCTACAGTTCTATGATCCTCCTTTGAGATGCTTCACCTTCCAGAATTTTCAGTTGGGACCCCTGTTGGAGGAGTATTCAACACTGATTGGAGTGCCTGTCATGGGTGGTATCCCCTTCACCCCAGAGATGCCTTCTCCCAGCAGTGAAGAGTTGGCAAAAGCACTGTGTTTGGAACCTATTCTGATTGAGCAGAACATGACTACAAAGGCTAGCATCCCTGGTCTACACTTGGATTTCTTGATTTCTCAGGCCATCCTGAAGGCCTCCTTGGGAGAATGGAGGGTAGTTTGTGCATTGTTAGCCCTCAGTATATATATGGGGTTATACTTTTTGCAGATGAGCCCAAGTTTATCAGCAAGAATGCTATTCATCTCTTCCTTTTGAAGAACCCAGTACCCACTTTGCTGGGAGATTTCTATTATTCTGTTCACCAAAGGAATGAGAAGCAGAGAGGGAGGTTGGTAAGATGTTGTGCTCCTCTATTTCATACCTGGCTGCTCAAACACTTACCCAAGACTGATGCTTTCCTGAACCCTCACCAACAGAAGAACTAGGCTAGGAGACTTACTGCTTTGACTTCAGATGACATCAGGTGGTGTACCCAGAGCACCAAAGGAAGGGATATAATTACTAGTTGTGGACAGTTTCCCAATGTACCTCTGATAGGAGTGAAGGGTTGCATCAACTACAACCCTTTGCTATTCAAAAGACAATTGGGCTATGCTTTGGTTCACCCTCCTAGAGTGCAAGACTTGGCTGAAACCCTTTATTGTGAGATAAAGCCTAATCTAGCTGTTGTCAGACAAGCATCCTGGGCTTGGGACAACATCCAGACCAAAGGGATGGCCATTCTTGGGAAATGCAACAATGTGGCTTCAGCACAGTATTATGAGTGGTCTCATGCTAGGGCTCAAATTTCTGGGATGCCTTTCACCATAGAGGATGCACCTAGACCATCCACAGCACCCCCTCCAGCTACTGTCAGCCTAGAGGAATTTGAGAAATTGAAAGAGAGGAATGAGAATCTGACTCAAGCTCTGCAGAAGACCCTCTGGGAGAGGAGTGATGGTCGTTTAGACATTGAGAGACTAGAAAAGCTAAAGGTGGAGCATCTAGCCAGGATTGAGAAATCAGAGGACTACATCAAGAAATCAAGAGCAGGAGAGCAAATTTTGAAGAATGCCTGTAAAGAGGCCCAGTTTCAGAAGGCTAGGAGTGATCTCTATCTGAAAGAAAGTCAAGCTAGGTGGGTCAGGATCACTGAAGCTCGCACTCAAGAAGATAAGAGAACTCAAGACAGAATTGAGCAGTTGGAGGCAAATGAGAGGAAGCAACAGGAGGCTCTGCTAGCAGCCCAGAAGGAAATTTCAGAGTTGAAGCTTAAGGCTGGTGTAAAGAGGTCAAAGGACCAAGACAGGCACAAGAAGCTGACTGCTGCTATTGCCACCAGGAACCTTCTCATCAGAAGCATTACAGAGCATCCGGCTGATCCTGTAACTGAAGCACTTCTGAAGGAAGTTAAAGAAGATGAGTTTGGCTTAGATGTTTGATGTCTTTGTTTGTTGTTATTTCCATTTCATGTACTTTTCTCTTTGTTGTATTTTGACCCCACAGGGGCATGTATTGTAAAAAACAAACTATGTATTATTCCCTGTTTGTAATATATTTGTCAGTTTGTTTCATTTAAGTCTCTCTCTCAAGCAACATCAAAGCATCTTCCTCAGGGTCTGGAAAGGTCAAAACCAAGTGCCAAGCCGGATACCTTGGATACAAATAAGCATACTGCATTGCATACTAACATTTGTTTTGTTTTGTAGGTTTTTGTTTTGTTTGTTACTAACTCTGTTGTGATTCAGGAATTATTGCTCGCCGTCGGGTATTCCCTCTCAACCGTCCACACAGATATCCTACTCGCAACAATCTTCCTGGTATCCAGATGGACCAAGTACAGCAAGAGCTGACAGAGGTCAGAACCCAGATGGTCAACGAAAGGCTGGAGATGAGAAACCAAATGACCCAGTTCATGGAAGTAATGAATGGCTTGGCTCAAAGCCAAGAAAGATTGAGGGCATTGGTAGAAAGGCAGACCCCGGAAGAACCCCATCTAGGGACTGGAGGAACAAGTAACAATGAGAGGGTTCAGCCTCATGTTAACCCACCAGTATATGGGCCTCATATTCATCCAGAGATCAACATCCCTACTAATGTGCAAGGGAATGCTACTGCAGGCAGAGTCTTACAAGAAGACCCCCAGGAGGATCAATTCACTGTAATGGGAGTTGGGGATGAAGCCTATGATAGGAGGCTTGATGAAATTGCTGAGAAATTGAGATCTTTGGAGTCTCAAAACTCCTTGGGTTTTGATGTCATGGACATGGGGTTAGTGGATGGGGTAAGAATTCCCCACAAGTTTAAACCACCGTGCTTTGAGAAGTACAACGGAACTTCCTTTCCACGAACCCACTTGCAATCCTTTCTGGGGAGACTGAAGGCATACACCATGGATGAAAAACTGTGGATGTTTTACTTTGAAGATAGTTTGACTGGAGCTTCAAGGGAGTGGTACTCTCACTTGACCAGAGCTACTATTAGATGCTGGAAGGACCTAGCTGAGGCATTCATCAGGCAGTACCAATACAACTTGGACATGGCTCCTAACAGGACCCTATTAATGGGAATGTCTCAGTCATCCAGAGAAAGCTTCAGAGAATACGCCCAGAGGTGGAGACAGCTTGCTGCTGCTGTCCAGCCACCTATGTCGGAAAGAGAAATGGCCGGCATGTTCATGAACACTCTACAAGGAACATATATTGATAGGCTAGCTGCCTTTTCTTCCACCAGCTTCGCTGACGTAGTTATAGCTGGGGAAAGAATTGAAAGCCTTCTGAAAATGGGCAAAATTTATGATAATGGTGCAAGCTCGTCAAGTAATCCCAGGAAGCCTTTTGTGGGACCAAGAAGAACCGGTGAGACTAATGCCATTCATGCCACCAGGGGCAGGTCTCAGTACCTTCACAGATCAGTATCAGCTGTCACAATTCCAGCTCCGATTCCTCAGCAACCAGCATATCAACCACCACAACAGCCACACTATCAGCAGCAAGTTCAGCATCCACCACAGAGAAGCTACTACAACAACAACAACAACAGCAATCAACAGCAAAGACCCTTCCAACAAAGACCATCACAGGAAAATAGGGTGATTGACCCTATCCCTATGCCTTACGCCGCTTTATTGCCACAACTCCTGAAACTCAACCTGGTTGAGCTAAGGACATTGGCACCTCCAGATCCTGCCAGTCTTCCAAGAAATTATGATGTCAACGCCCGGTGTGCTTTTCATTCAAATGCACCTGGCCACAGTACAGAGAAATGCAGGGCTTTACAAATGAAAGTACAAGATCTGGTGGATTCCAAGGCTCTCAATTTTGCACCCCCGCCAAATGTCAACAAGAATCCCATGCCCAATCATGGAGGACCAAGAATTAATGTTATTGAGGAAGATAAGCCATCTTTCTTAATCACCAGTGTTGGGCAGATTCGGACACCTCTGGTAGAAATTAAAGCTCAGCTCCTAGAATGCCAGATGTTCCCCGGGTGTGAGCTCGGTTGTGCTTATTGCAACATTTCGGTCAACGGGTGTGATAACTTGAGAGGCGGCATAGATGGTCTTATCAAAAGTGGTATCCTCCAGATCACAACATTAGTACCTACAAATCCAGCAATCTCTTTGACAACGATACCTGACTCTTCTACAACTGCAACAACAATCATTCCAACAAATTCATCGATATCATCAACAATGACTCCGTCCATCACTTCAACAAATCAGGTATCAACAACCATCTCTTCTACAACATCAGCACCAATTTATTCCACATAATCTTCTACAACGTCAACAGATATCTCCGCAGTCACCATTTATTATGATCCAGCATATGTTCCTCCAATCAACAACTTTCAACAACAAACAGTGGTACCTCCTGCCAGGTCACCAGTCACCATCTACTACGATCCGCACACCATTCCAGCACCCTCCTCTGCAGCAGTCAGTCCAGTTACCATCACGGTGCCTGGACCAGTTCCATATGAAAGCAGTAATGCCATCCCTTGGCATTATGGCTCTAACCTCTACTGCAATGGGGAGAAAATCACTTTGGACTCTTCAACTTCTTCTCCACAGATTGATAATGTTGGGGGAGGCGGAGGCTTCACCAGAAGCGGACGCCTCTTTGCCTCACAATTACAAAGACCTAATGCCGAAGCAGAAGCTGCTGCCAAAGCAAAAGGAAAGAGTGTGGTGGTGGAAGAACCAGCTATCAAAGAAACTCAGAAGACGTCTTTTGAGCAAGATGTAGAAGAGTTTATGAGGATTATAAAAAGAAGTGATTACAAGGTGGTGGATCAGCTTCACCAAACTCCCTCAAAGATCTCCATATTATCCCAGCTGATGTGTTCTGAAGCTCACAGGAACGCATTACTGAAAGTCTTGCACGCAGCATACGTGCCAGAGGAGATCACTGTTAATCAGCTAGAAACTGTGGTGGCAAATGTCAACACCAGTCATGGACTGGGCTTCACCAACGCTGATTTAACAACTGAGGGACGTAACCACAACAATGCTTTACATATCACCCTAGAATGCCAGGGTGATGTTCTATCCCATGTACTGGTGGATACTGGGTCCTCACTCAATGTTCTACCAAAGAAAGCTTTGGTGAAGCTGGAGTATGATGGCTTGGCTTTGTGTCCGAGTAATTTAGTGGTGAGAGCATTTGATGGCTCTAAAAGATCAGTGCTAGGGGAGATTGATCTGCCTGTGATGATTGGCCCGCAGACCTTCAAAATTACCTTCTATGTGATGGACATTCAGCCGGCCTACAGCTATTTGTTGGGTAGACCTTGGATCCATGCCGCTGGCGCAGTTACGTCTACCCTTCACCAGAAGCTGAAATTCGAGTGGGAAGGCCAGATCATCACCATCTGTGGTGAAGAAGATATCTTTGTTAGCCATCTGGCTACATACAAATACATTGAGATGGATGGAGAGATCCATGAAACCATGAGCCAGGGATTTGAGGCCCTGAACATAAATGAAGCATCTGATGTACTGGGAACCTCCATGACGTCTTATCAGCAAGCCAGGAAGGTTGTTGAAGAGGGGACTGCCCAAGGCTGGGGCAAGTTGTTGCCTGTGGAGAAGAAGGAGGACAGATTTGCGTTGGGTTACAAACCAACTCAACAAGATCAATCAGAGGCTGCTAAGGAGCCCAGTTTTGTCAGTGGGGGATGCTCACCCCAGATGCAGTGAACAACTTGGAAGATGAGTCGGAAGATGAGCGCAACCTGGAGAGCAGGATACGTCCAAGGATCCCGGGGGGCCGTATCTCAAACTGGTCTTCCCAGGAAATTATAAGGGTTACTCCTGCAGAGTAATTATTATTTCCTGTATATTTTAAGCATGCATCAAGTCTTGCATCTTGCCCAAGATGACAAGACTCATTTTGTAATCAGGCCATCTGTAATTTTGTGCAAACAGATCAATCAATGAATATCAGACATCTTTTGCAAATGAGTCTTTTTTCTTTTCTGCTCACTGTTTTTCCATTTTTCTTTTTGTACAAAAATAAAATGGCAATGTTTTCAAAATGATAACTTTATTTCACTTTTCTAAACAAGATTAAAATCAATCACTAAAATGAACAATCTAAACCCTTGCAGAGAGTGCCTTTCAGACTGCACCGACAACAGCATAGTTATGGCTTCGTATGACTTTGACAATCCAATCAATCAAGCTGATGAAGGAGTTGAAGAAGATTATGAGCTTCCTGAAGAGCTAGCCAGGTTGTTAAGGAAAGAGGAGAAGGTTATCACTCCTCATCAGGAGGAGGTCGAGACGATTAATCTTGGTACGGATGAAGGTGTGAAGGAGGTTAAGATCGGGGCCTGCTTACAAGACTCAGTAAAAGAACAACTGATTAGCCTTCTTCGGGAATACGTGGATGTGTTTGCTTGGTCTTATAAGGATATGCCAGGGTTGGACACCGATATTGTTATGCACAAGCTTCCTTTAAGAGAAGATTGCCCACCGATTAAACAGAAACTGCGCCGTACTCGCCCAAATATGGCAATGAAGATCAAAGAAGAGGTACAAAAGCAGTGGGACGCCGGGTTCCTTGCTGTGACTAGCTATCCGCCGTGGGTTGCTAATATTGTACCTGTGCCTCAGAAGGATGGCAAGGTGAGGATGTGTGTGGATTACCGGGATCTGAACAGAGCCAGCCCGAAAGATGATTTCCCTTTACCTCACATTGATGTATTGGTTGATAATACGGCTCAGTTCTCGGTATTCTCCTTCATGGACGGATTTTCAGGATACAATCAGATTAAAATGTCACCTGAAGACATGGAGAAGACAACTTTCATCACACCCTGGGGCACGTTCTGTTACAAGGTGATGCCATTCGGACTGAAGAATGCTGGAGCGACTTATCAACGGGCTATGGTGACTTTATTCCACGACATGATCCATAAAGAAATCGAGTGTTATGTGGATGACATGATTGCCAAGTCCCTCATAGAAGAAGACCACCTGGTAAATCTGTTGAAGTTATTCAAGCGCCTGAGGAAGTACCAACTGAAATTGAACCCCAACAAGTGCACATTCGGGGTGCGATCTGGTAAGCTGCTGGGATTTATTGTAAGCGAGAAAGGGATTGAAGTTGACCCTGATAAAGTTAAAGCCATTCAAGAAATGCCTGCACCGAAAACTGAGAAAGAAGTTCGAGGGTTTCTAGGTAGATTGAACTACATTTCAAGGTTCATATCTCACCTTACAGCAACCTGTGAACCCTTGTTCAAGCTGTTAAGAAAAGAACAAACGGTCAGGTGGAACGAAGACTGCCAGAGGGCTTTTGACAAGATCAAGGAATACTTACAAGAGCCTCCAATCCTTATGCCTCCAGTCGAAGGAAGACCTCTAATAATGTACTTAACAGTGTTAGAAGGGTCAATGGGGTGTGTGTTGGGCCAGCATGATGAGTCTGGTCGAAAAGAGTATGCAATATACTACCTGAGCAAAAAGTTTACCGACTGTGAACAACTTTATTCACTGCTCGAGAAAACTTGCTGTGCTTTAGCGGGGGTTGCTCGCCGACTGAGACAGTATATGTTGACCCACACTACTTTATTGATCTCCAAGATGGACCCCGTTAAGTACATTTTTGAGAAGCCAGCACTTACCGGACGGGTTGCAAGATGGCAAATGATCCTCACAGAATATGACATTCAGTACACCTCTCAGAAAGCCATCAAGGGCAGTGTATTGTCTGATTATCTTGCTGAGCAACCTATTGAGGATTACCAGCCTATGAGATTTGACTTCCCTGACGAAGACATTATGTTCATAAAAGCAAAAGATCATGAAGAGCCTGTTCACACTGAAGGGCCTGACCCGGAAGAAGAATGGACTATGATGTTTGATGGGGCTGTTAATATGAATGGTCGTGGTGTTGGTGCAGTACTCATTACACCTAAAGGAGCTCACATGCCTTTCTCGGCAAAACTCACCTTCAACTGCACTAACAACGAAGCTGAATACGAAGCTTGCATTGTGGGTCTTGAGGAAGCCATTGACCTCTGGATCAAGACTTTAACTGTATTCGGAGATTCAGCTTTGGTAATCAACCAAACCAATGGTAAGTGGTACACACACCAGGATCATCTGATACCTTACAGGGATTATACAAGGAGGTTATTGACTTTCTTTACAACAGTCAAGCTTGAGTATATCCCTCGGGACGAGAATCAGTTTGCAAATGCTCTTGCCACCATTTCATCCATGATCAAAGTTCAAGCTGCCAACTTTGTACCTCTGATTTCAGTGTCCAGACTTGACAGACCAGCATACGTATTTGCAGCAGACATCGTCAAAGATGATAAGCCTTGGTTCCATGACATTAAGTGCTTCTTGGAGGATCAGACATACCCACTTGGGGCATCTTCCAATGATAAGAAGACTTTGAGAAGGCTTGCTAGTAGTTTCTTTCTGAACACTGATGGCTCCCTGTACAAGAGAAACTTTGATATGGTACTTCTCAGATGCATTGATAGAACATAAGCAGACTTGTTGATGCACGAGGTGCACGAAGGGTCCTTTGGTACCCATGCAGGAGGGTATGCCATGGCAAAGAAGTTGCTAAGATCAGGCTATTACTGGATCACAATGGATGCAGACTGTTGTGCCTATGCCAGGAAATGCCATAAATGCCAGATTTATGCGGATAAGGTGCATGTACCTCCAAATCCTTTGAATGTGATGTCTTCACCCTGGCCCTTTTCCATGTGGGGCATTGATATGATTGGCAAGATTGAACCGACTGCTTCAAATGAACACAGATTCATCCTGGTTGCCATTGACTATTTCACCAAGTGGGTCGAAGCAGCTTCCTATGCAAATGTTACCAGGCATGTGGTAGCCCGATTTCTGAAGAGAGACATCATCTGTCGGTACGGAGTTCCCGAGCGAATCATTACTGATAATGGTTCCAACTTAAACAATAAAATGATGGCAGAACTGTGCCGGGACTTCAAAATCCAGCATCACAATTCTTCTCCTTACAGGCCAAAGATGAATGGCGCTGTTGAGGCAGCAAATAAGAATATCAAGAAGATTGTGCAGAAGATGGTAGTCACATACAAAGACTGGCATGAAATGCTACCATTTTCCTTGCATGGGTACCGTACGTCGATCAGAACATCCACTGGGGCAACACCGTATCAACTTGTGTATGGTATGGAGGCAGTCCTACCGGTTGAAGTTGAATTACCATCCCTACGGGTACTGATGGACGTTAAGCTGAACGAAGCAGAATGGGTCCGATCCCGATACGAACAACTGAGTCTGATTGAAGAGAAGAGGTTAGCTGCAATTTGTCATGGGCAGTTATGTCAGAAAAGAATGAAGAAAGCCTTCGATCAGAAAGTTAGGCTTCGAGAGTACCAAGTAGGGGATCTTGTGTTGAAAAGACTCCTCCCTCCTCATACAGACCACAGGGGAAAATGGACTCCAAACTATGAAGGACCATTCATAGTAAAGAAAGTTTTCTCCGGTGGAGCACTGATGCTCAGTACTATGGATGGTGAAGACTTCCCGTCCCCTGTGAATTCAGATGCAGTTAAAAAATACTTCGCATAAAAATGACCCGCTGGACATAAAAACAGAATGTAAGTCCAGGCAAAAATAGGGCATTCCGGCGAGTCAAAAACAGAATAAAAGACTCGTGCAAAAATAAGGGAAAATAAACAAAAAAATGCACACCCGCTGAGTTGAAAAGCCGTATTGGACAACTCAGGCAAAAATGGGTATCCCGATGGATTGAAAACCCGAAAGGGCGATCCATGCAAAACAAGGGAATAAGCGAACAACTGCATTATGAATTCGTCTGTGTCACTTACAACTTGGTAAGCTTCGAAAGGTTCAAGCGCCGGTCAGAATCAGCCTTCTTCAGAAAGCAAGACGAGAAGAATGTCAAAAGTCATACGAGTCATAGCGAAAGGGAAGCTCCCCGAAGCGTCATCAACATCGCCAATACTTTTTCTCAATTTGTAACGATCTCCTCATTTTAGGGGATTTGTTTCTTTGACTATATTTTGCAAATTCAGGGCACATGAATTAATGAGATCAGATTTCCAGTCACATTTCGTCTCGCACATTTTATTTCCATTTGCAAAATGTCCGATGTCCTTAAGATACTGATTGCATAAATACAGATGTTTTTCTTAAAACACGTGCTTGCAGGAAATATACTTACTCCCGGGGGTGTCTAAACTCCTATGATGGAATCCGGTAAGGGATACCTCGGGATTACTTGTGCGTTTCTCTATCTTTTCAGGATTGTAGGTATTCAAAAGCACAGCATGGGGCACGAAAGCTTCATCCCAGCGAGCTGGCAAACCCTTATCTACTCAGTCTTAGCATCAGAGGTGTTTTCGCCCCAGCTGAGTTGTCAAGTATCATCCTCAGCGAGACCCCTACAGAAATCTCCAGGAAGACCTTCCCATGGTCTTTCTTCTTCCCCAGCCGAGTTTCCATTCACTATCCCTCCGCAGCCAAGTGCAAATGTCGGGAAACCATCTCCCCACAGAACTTCAGCCTCTATCCAGAAGAGCGATGCCCGAAGAAATCACAATAGAGTGAAGAAAGCTTCTACAAACCCCAGCTGGGTCCCTCATTACCAGAAATAGGTCTATCAATGACCGAATCTCCAAGAAGAGTTCCATATGGCAGATCTACCAATGATCTCATCCCCAGCTGGGACGTCCACTGCAAGCAGATCAGTCAGAAATCTCTTCAGCAACGGGATCCAAATCCCGGATCGGTCTCTTTGCATAATCATGGCATTAGCATCATATTCTCCCCACAAAGCATAGCATTCCGTCTAATACGGAGCATTACGGCAAAAATCAAACATATTGCATAATCATAAGCCATGTTCTGAATCAAACACTTGTGAATACTGGCAATTCATCAGAGATATACAGAAAACTCTCCAAATTCCCCGGCAGAAAGCCAAGGCACCTTCCCTAAAGATACAAATACTTCCTGGCACCCGTCTGTGTCATATCCCCAGCAGAAAGCCAAAGCATCCCCCTTTGCACTCACTGATACATCTTTATACAAATTCCCTGACACCCGTCCGTGTCATCTTCCCCAACAGAGTTACCTGAACATTTTGTAAACTATATACTTGTTTATACTACATTTTCTCTTTTTGACACTCGTCCGTGTCACCCTACTCAACAGATAAACACTCTCCTGTACACCACTCATACTTATGTCACTCATACAGATACTCGTCCGTATCTTGTATATATCACTCATATTCCCTCAGATTTGACACTCGTCCGTGTTCTTTGTTAACCAGTTGATACTCGTCTGTATCATCATCTCAGAGCATGCGTCAAGCGTTTGTTTCTACCTGATACTCGTCCGTATCATAGTCTTAAGGATGATCGTCCGCATCTTTAATCCATACACGTGTCAAACACTTTTGTCTTCTTGAATTAAGACACTCGCCTGTGCCTACTATTCCCCAGAAGAGTCCCCTCAGAATCAACACTCGTCCGTGTTCCTTGTTAACCAGTTGGTACTCGTCCGTATCATCATCTCTAAACACGTGTCAGTATTTGTTTCTACCTGATACTCGTCCGCATCTTTAATCTATACACAACATCAAAACACTTATACCTTTTATTTCTTGGATGTAAACACTCGTCCGTGTTTACTATTCCCCAGTAGGTCTCCAGCAAAGCAACCTTCTTCTATCCGACATTCGTCCTATGTCATGATACTTTCGGCAGCCGTACCCTGCCAGGTGATCGTCCTTCACCTTTGGATGACCGTCCCTCATCTTATCCTCGAGAGCAGCCGTACCCTGCTAGGTGATCGTCCTTCACCTCTTGATGATCGTCCTTCATCATGCTCATCTGATGGCCGTCCGCATCGTCGACCTTTTATCCGGCATTCGTCCTATGTCGTGATTTTTAGCAGCCGTACCCTGCTAGGTGATCGTCCTTCACCTTTTGATGATCGTCCTTCATCATTTTATCCGATGGCCGTCCCCATCGTTGATCTTGTTATCTGACATTCGTCCTATGTCATGATAAACCTTGAGAGCAGCCGTCCCCTACTAGGTGATCGTCCTTCACCTCTTGATGATCGTCCTTCATCATGCTCGTCCGATGGCCGTCCCCATCGTCGACCTTTTATCCGGCATTCGTCCTATGTCGCGATACTTTTCGGCAGCCGTACCCTGCCAGGTGATCGTCTTTCACCTTTGATGACCGTCCCTCATCATTATTTCATTTATTTTTTTAACCCGATGGCCGTCCCCGTCGTGGTCCCTTTTCCTTTCCTGATGATCGTCTTTCATCAGTTTTAGCCCGATGGCCGTCCCCATCGTTGTTTACATTACTTTATGAACCTGATAACCGTACCTCATCATTTATGATCCCTAGAGAGTCATGATGGTCGTCCCCATCATAATCTCTTATATCCCCAGCATGTCGGCCGTCCCCGTCATTACTATTTCCCCAGCAGTCGTCCTCTGCTCGACGGTCGTCCTCCGTCGCCTACACTTTACAATATGCTTTATTTTCCTTTACAATCTATATCCCTTTTCTTCTTCGTTCTGTGAGTGCAAATTTTGGACTGTCTTTGGTATTCAACCACAAGTTATCTTGTTTGCCTGTTAAGTCGTTGCTTACATCCTGCACAGCTAACTCATGTTTGAATAGGGGCAGCTGTAAACACCCCAAATTTGCCCTCACCCATTTACTCCATGGCTTGTGATCTTTTCATATGCATAAGTTCCATCATAGCATCTCATATTGCATTTTTGATTCACTGCATTGTTTCTAAGTCATCTGCATCTAGGGTTTGTGATCTGAGCAATCCAAGAGCCATTTGAGCCACTCCAAAGGTCATCAATCACTTCAAAGGGGTCCATGTATGTTCAAGCATCATATTATATCCTCTCAGAGTCAAGAATGTCAAAAAATCACAAGAACTAAGAATGGCATGAAAGCAGAGCCAGGTTTGACTGCACAGATGACCTAGAATTAGGGTTTTGGTTTCAAAGGCCATAACTCCAAAATTTTTTGTCATTCTTGTTTCTATTGGTCTCTATATGGTATAGGGATCATGAATATCAATTTTCATGAAGAAATTCAATGGGGAAGTCATCTGATCAAGAGTTGACTTCTTGAGCAAGTCAGTGTAAAATCAGGGCATCTGAGACCCTCAATGACCCAACCAAAGGGTGTTCTTCATCATTTTGATCATGTATGATCTTTATTTAATCATAGAAGATGTTGGAAGTTCACAAAATTGAAGAATTTCAAGCCTTTTGCAAAGTTGACTTTTGGGGAAAGTTGACTTATAATGAAAATTGCCATTTTGGGAAACTTTTTCAACCCCTACTTTTTGATTCAAAAATGCTTCAAATGGAAAAACTTTGGTCATGAAAGTTGTAGAATGGATCATTCCCTTTTCAAAAAGTATAAGAACATGACCTAATTCATTTTGGATCAAAAGTTATGGTTTGTCAAAGTTGGGAAAAATCACATAATTTGAAGTTTTCTACCAAAGAGGCATTTTGCAAAATGGTATGATCAAGTGTTCTAAAGACTTCAAATATGAACAAACTCATTACAACATGATCATATGACTCATAAAAATCATAATTGTCCCAAGAATCATCTCATTTCATGCCATGAACCTCAAGAAATCCCAAAGGAACCAAACTTTGTGAAAATTGCAAAACCTATCACAAACCACAAACCACTTCCTGCATTGCCTCTAGACCTTTTCCATAGCTTTCCTTGATTCAAGCTGAGCCAAAGCAAGACAAAAAGCAAGTTGTACCATTGCCCATACCTCTCTTACACAAAGTTTGACATTTTGGCAACTTGCCCATACCAATCACCATAGGCCACCAACAACTCTCTGACCTATCACCACTTGATACATGGACCAAAGCCAGCATAACACAACACACATCCAAGCCTGAATCAGATCAGAAGCCATAGTTCCAAGTTTATGCTTCATTTGAAAAACCATTTGAAACATTCTCCACAAGCATCAAACACACAAACAAACTTCACAAACAATCTCAACATGCCTCACTGATCACAAATCACCCATCACCATAGCCTGAAACTCACTGAAACCAAAACACGATCACCACCCCCCTTTGAACAGAACTTCTTCCATCTCCCAAACCAGCCATCAACAAGAGCTGTGAAGCATTCCATTGAGCTCAGGGGGACCAGAGGAGTCAGTTTGCATAGGAGGAAGGCTCAGAAAGCTCCTGTTCGAAGGACTTCAGTTCAGGTATCCCTCAAGAACAAATTTTCCAGAACTTCATTTACTTGTTATAAATTGGTTCTACATGTTATTCTGATCATCATGATGTGTTTAAAAATGAAAATGGTGGAATATTGAGCATGTATGAGTTGTCTGAAACTTTCTGCCCTAAATTTGTTTTGCTTCGATTCACATGATTGATGAATGAAAAATGGTTTTTGTTTGGGGGTTTTGATTCAGTGTTGAGTGGGGATTGATTCTGGGCAGAGAGATTTCATTTTCATTGCGTGTAGAGAGAGATAGTGATTTCACCTTGCCGGAGAAGATGACCGGAACACTGTTCCGGTCATCTGAAAGTGATTAGGGTTAATTAATTAGGGTTTAGTCTTAATTACATAAGTTTGAATGTGAGCCGTCCAGATGCGCGCGCTGGTCAATTACCTCCCTTTTCGTTTGAATCTTGGCCCTTGGATGCGCTGACTTTCTCATTTTCAGTTTAAATTCATTTTTATTTTCATTTTATTTCATTTGTTTTGTATATTTTATTAAAAATAGCAAAATTTGTTCAAAAATTCTGAAAATTTTTATTCAAACTTTTATTAATTTTCAGAAACCAAAAATATTTTTATTTTTATTTTTTGCATTGAAAAATATTTTTAAATCATTTAAAAGTTTATTTTTAATTGATTAATGAGAATTAATTAATTAAAAATACTTTTAAGTATTTAAAAATCACAAAAAAATTCATGAAACATTTAAAATCATTTAGAAACGTTGTCCAACCCTCAAACCAAATTTCTTTTATGATCTTGATGTCTTTTGACAATTTTCAATGGAATTAATTTCATTTCAAGGCATTATTTTAATTCAATCTTCAAAAATTCATTTCTGCCTAGTCTTTAAGAGTTGGACAATGATTCTTTTTGCATTGCATCTTGCATATCATGTAGTTTATAGGATTAAATTGGCATGAATTTATCTTGCATTTTCAATTTGTTTGACATTTTTCTTGACAAGGTACCTTAAAACCCTAGCCAACTTAGGAAATTCATAACTTACACTAGGTTAAGAATTGGATCCTCTCTTTTGGGCAGTGAGTTTGTATAGGTTTAGGGTTCCTTTGAATGCACTTTCAATTTTTTATCATGATGTTTGCTTCTGGTTTTGATTTTTGTTTTGTGCATTGATCATAAACCCTAATTTGGGCTTTCTTTTGCATCCATCTTCCATTTGCTTGAATACCGTGACTTGCCATGACATTTCATGCATTCATTTGATTCATAACACATCTTAGGACATATTAGAATCATGTTTGATCATTGCATCTTTCATTTGCCATGTTGTATGTCATTTGCATTTCATAACTTTTCATGTATGTTCATGGTTCTAAGCATGTTTCTTTTGCATTCCATATGTTTGTATGATCATCCCCCAAGCTTTGTTTCATGTTTGCATCATCTCTTAGCATCATTAACATCATACTCATTCCTCTGGTTTTGGATTGCATCATCACATTTCATTTCATTTTGCATTGCATTTCATTTCTTTTGCTAACTTTTCAGGTGGTAAGTTGTTTGAGAAGTGAATTTGCCTTCACTTCTCACATTCTCTTTTCATCTCTTTCATACTTCCCTTGCTGCATTTTGTATTGTGTTTTGGATTGAGCTTGCTCACTCTTGTTCATCTCACTTTCTTTCTTCAAGCAACTTGACTTCTTAAGTGAAGCAAGTTGTTTTGCTTCTCTTTGCTCCTTTCATCTACTTCCCTCCTTGGTGGTTCTTTGAAGATCTTTCTCTTAAACCTCACAAACCCTAGGACTTCCAAGCATGATAATAATTAGGGTTGATTAGTTCCCCACTTATCTTTTACCTTTGTGCCTCTTTGAGTCCTCTCTTCTCATCTCTTAATCAAGGACTAAACCTTAAAGGTTTTAAGGCTTTGTGATTAAGCTTATGCCTGCATCCTTCTATTAGGATGGAGTGTATAACTTTAATCCTAAGTGTTAAACCCTTAATGTGTTTAAATCCTTTAATCAATTCACTTAATAATCATCAGGACATCAAGCTTGTAACTTGGGCCTTGCATTAGGGTTCTAATTCTTCCTTAATTGGTTAAGAAGGACTAACCCTAGTGTTAATGGACAAGTCCCCCTCAAGTTGTCTTACAAATCATAAAAATCACTTCTTCACCACATCATTAACTAAAATCCACTTAATAAAGGCTTTGTTTTGTCATGGGTTTAATCCCTAATCATGGATTAAGTTGAGGAGTTTTCCTCAGCTTAAACATTCTCATCTATTATCCTTCTATTGGGATGGTGTAATGAGTCTGTTTAATCCCTGATTATGGCTTAATCTCATTACTTAACACTAAACAAAAACAACAAAAACATCTAAATAATAACAAGTAGGTTAATGATCTTAATCCTACATCAAAAGGTGATTAAGTGTGAGATGTTGACTTCACACTTAAGGTATTCTCATTACCCCTAATCAGAGGGAAGATGTGATGAGTTTACTAACCCATTGGTTTAGGCTTAAGCTCATTAACTTATGACAAACTCTCAAAAAGCAATAAAAGACTGAAAACACAAAAAACAAACAATAATCGTCTCCTTCGGGATTCTTTTCTCATCTCATTCACTCTTAACCGAGAACTTGCTTCTTCCGTCTAATGCAAGACAGTTAGCACCTGAGCCAGACAAGTCATACACTTGAGCATAGACAAGCAAGCAGTTCATAAGTCAATTCATCTTTCAGTCTCTTTGGGTCGAACTACGGTGTTCTGACTTCCTCATTGCACGAGAGGATACGTAGGCATAACTTAACAGTTATCGAACAAAAGTCTCTGTATATTCCCCCCTCTTTCAGCCTTATTCTTTTAGCCTCATGATCTTGAGCATTTCATTCTGGTTCTTACACTGACACTTCACTTATACACTTCACTTCTCTTACACTGACACCTGTACATCCTTTTCCAGCTCTTTTATACACAGATCGCACTGACACTACCCCTTTAAAACACAAATCTTTTAAGCGTGGATCCCGTCGAGTACGGCAGACAATCTGGGTGCTAATACCTTCCCAGGTTGTAACCAACCCCCTTTCTCAGTCTCTTTGGTTCGCAACCGTTTTATCCATATCTTTCTAGGTTTATGCAGCATTACCTTTCCTCCGGGATAAAAATGCCTAGCTGGCGACTCTTGTCTTTCTGAGCTCACTCCTGTGTGTTCTCATCCCTCTTTCGCCGACTGTTCGCGCTTGTACCGGGATGCAAATCTTCGGGAGCGACATTAAGTACCTGCAACCTGTTAAGTCAAAGGAAAATGCACAAGTTTCATGAGGTGTCCTTAACCGGATTTCGTCATAGGAGTTAGATTCGCTTAAGAATTCATATTTCCTAAAAGCATTTTGTTAAAAATGGCCTATAAGTTTCATGCAAATGTTGTATTACGAACTCTGGACATTTTGCAAAAAACAAAAGGTAAAAACAAAGTGTGACTGAATATTCTGATTTTATTGATTTGTGTGCCCTGAATAGGCAAGTAGAGTCAAAGAAGCGAATCCCCTGAAATGAGGAGATTGCAGTAAATTGAGAAAATAAAAATGTTGTCAATGTTGAAGATGACGCTCCAGTGAGCATCCTTTGCTATGACCTGTATGACCTTGACGTTCTTCTTATCTTGCTTTCTGAAGAATGCTGATTCTGACTGACGCTTTGTCCTTTCGGAGCTTGCTATGAGTGATACAGACGAATTCAGAATGCAGTTGTTCGCTTATTCCCTGATTTTGCGTGGATCGCCCTTTCGAGTTTTCAATCCACCGGGATACCCATTTTTTGCCTGTGTTGTCCGATGTGGCATTTCAACTCAGCGGGTGTACATTTTTCTTAATTTTTCCCTTATTTTTGCCTGAGTCTTTTATTCTGTTTTTGACTCGCCGGGATGCCCTATTTTTCCTGGACTTGCAATCTGTTTTTATGTCCAGCGGGTCATTTTATGCGAAGTATTTTTTAACTGCATCTGAATTCATAGGAGACGGGAAGTCTTCACCATCCATGGTTGCGAGCATCAGTGCCCCACCCGAGAAGACTTTAGTTATCACATAGAGGCCTTCATAGTTTGGTGTCCACTAGCACCTGTGGTCTGTATGAGGAGGAAGGATCCTTTTCAGCACAAGCTCTCCCACTTGGTATTCCCGAGGTCTGACTTTCTGATCGAAGGCCCTCTTCATTCGCTTCTGATACAACTGCCCATGATAGATTGCCGCTAATCTTTTCTCTTTAATCAGATTCAGTTGATTGTATCGGTATCGGACCCATTCTGCTTCATCCAGTTTCATGTCCATCATTACCCGTAAGGAGGGTAACTCAACTTCAACAGGTAGGACTGCTTCCATACCATACACAAATTGATAAGGTGTTTCCCCAGTAGATGTTCTGATAGAGGTTAGGTACCCATGAAAGGCGAATGGTAGCATTTCGTGTCAGTCTCTGCAGGTGACTACCATTCTTATTGTTTCTAGCCACAACATTATTGTTTTCATTCATGTTTCAAAGTTTGGTTGATCAAGGATATTGCAACCAGGTTTCTGATTTTAATGCTTATTTATTTATTTATTATCGCATTTATTTATATCATGTATTTCTCCTCCTTCTACCTTTCTTTATTTAATATGTCTAGCTAAACCGTTAATCGGTATGTAATTGTGTAAACCAGAACAAATTCGATAGAATTAGGCTAAAACCTTAAATTAAGTTATAATTTGGTTTCGATTTCTTGTTTTAATTAACTTTCGTTACGAGAGTAAGAGAGTACAAAATATTAGGATGAAGACCACATGAGTGTGAGATTCTAATTAGATAGCTGAAATCGAGCATTAGTTTTAAACACAGCAGAAGTGCTTTAAAACTAATTAGAACCTTTAGGTTTCCAAAAAGTATTTCTAACTTGAATTGATACAGCGAGAGTGCTCAATTGAACTTAGGAGTATAATAATAGGAAAGACCACGAGAGTGTGAGTCGAAGACTTTTAAACCGAGAGTTTCTACAGAGAGATAACTAAATAAACCTTAATAAGTCGACCCTCTATTGAATTCGCGAAGGCGAAATCAATTGTGTACTGATAATTTATATCATTAATTTAATTAATTCTTAACCTTTTAAAACCAAAAACATCACTCGCCTTATCTAAACATAGCAACACTCGACATCACTAGGTTGATTATTGAGTCTCTATGGGATCGATATCGTTTATTACTACATGATAGATTGTGCACTTGCAGTTAGTAACTATTAGACTCAGAAAGTCGTCACCAAGTTTTTGGCGCCGTTGCCGGGGACTTAGATTTAGTCAATTATGCATTAAGTTTTTGCGTCGTCTAGGCTAAGGCAACAAATTTACCTATCCTTTGTCGATTGTATGCCCAGTAATCGCTCCCGAGGCAAAGACTTACAACCTCAGATCGACGAAGTAGAACGTTTCTTAAGTTCGAGACGCCGAACCGAACCCAACAAAACCCTTATTCCTGAAATTATTATACCAGAACCAGTTGAAAAACTAATCATGGCCGAAGAAAACAGAGGACCACCTCGTTCACTCAAGTCCTATGCGACTCCAAGCCAACAAGAACAATACAACAATATTGCCGCACCAACCATAACCCGACACGATTTTGAAATTAAACCCTTACTACTGCAAGTTGTACAACAGAACCAGTTTTCTGGAAACCCTACAGACGATCCAAATGAACACCTGACGAGATTCGTACAATATGCAGATACTGTGAAAGCAAATGTTGTAACCCAAGAAGCAATTAGACTAATACTTTTTCTGTTCTCTTTAAGAGATAAGGCGTGGGCTGGGTTACAATCGTTACTGTCGCTCCCAAATATTTGCATCCCGGTACAAGCGCGAACGGTCGGTGAAAAGAGAAAATGAAGGTGAAGTGAATAGAGTCGCCAGCTAGGAATTTTTATCCCGAAGGAAAGGTAATGCTGCATAAACCTGGAAAGATATAGATAAGACGGTCGCGAACTAGAGAAACTGAGAAAGGGGGTTGGTTACAACTCGGGAAGGTATTAACACCCAGATTGTCAGTCGTACTCGAAGGGATCCACGCTTAAGAGATTGTGTTTAAAGGGGTAGTGTATGTGCTATCTGTGTGCAAAAGCTAGAAAAGAAATATACAGGTGTCAGTGCAAAGATGAATGCTCAGGAGCTGAGGCTTAAAAGAGAATGTTGAAAGACGGGGAAAACAAAGAGACTTTTGTTCAATAACAGTTAAGTTATGCCTACGTATCCTCTCTTGCAATGAGGAAGTCAGAACACCGTAGTTTGACTCAAAGATACTGGAAAGATAAATTGACTGTGAACTGCTTACTTGCCTATGCTCAAGTGTATGACTCGTCTGGCTCGAGTGCTAATTGTCTTGCATTAGACGGAAGAAGCAAGTTCTCGTTTATGAATGAGTGTGATGAGAAAAGAATCTCGGAGGAGACGATTATTGTTTTTTTGTGTGTTTTTAGTTTTTTTATTGTTCTTGGTGTTTTGCATAAGTTAATGAGCTTAAGCCTAAATCAAGGGCTTGTAAACTCATTATATCCTCCCTGATTAGGGATAATGATCCTACTTAAGTATGAGATAAGCATCTCAACTTAATTACCATGATAATGTAGGATTAAGATCATTAACCTACTTGTGATTGATTAGATGTTTTTGGGTTTTTTGTTTAGTGTTAAGTAATGAGTTTAATGTCTAATCATAGATTAGTGAACTCATTACACCATCCTAATAGAAGGATAATAGATGAGAACACTTAAGCTGAGGAAGATACCTAAACTTAATCCATGGTTAGGAATTAAATTCATTAGCTAACAAGCCTTTATTAAGTGGATTTTAATTAAGGGATGATATTAAGAAATGGATTTTATGGTTTGTAAGACAACTTGAGGGGGACTTGTCCATTAAACACTAGGGTTAGTCCTTCTTAACCATAAGGAAGAATTAGAACCCTAATGTAAGGCCCAAGTTACAAGATAAAGTCTTAGTGATTATTAGTGTGATTTGATTAAGAGGATTAAACAAATTAAAGGTTTAACACTTAGGATTAAAGTTATACACTCCATCCTAAGAGAAGGATGCAGGCATAACCCTAATTCCAAAGTCCTAAAACTTTAAGAGTTTAGTCTCTGATTATTGAGATGAGAAGAGAAACTCAAGGAGACTCAAATGTAAAAAGTATAAGGGGGACTAAACACAACCCTAAGATTATCATGCTTGGGTGTTCCTATGGTTTATAAGGCTTAAGAAAGATCTTCAAGGAAGCCACCAATGGAAGAAGCAGATGAAAGGAGGAAGAAGCAGAAGTATAAGTTACTTACTTCATTGAAGAAGATAAGTAACTTGAAGAAAGAAAGTGAGAGAGATTGAACATAAGTGAACAAGTTCACTTCAAAGACAAGTAATATGCAAATGAAATAGATAAGGAGAAGTGAGAGGTGAAGGCAAATCCACCTCTCAAAGTAACTTAACAAAACCTGAAAAGTTAGCATGGATGCATAAGGTATAAAGCATAACGAAATGAAGTGAAATGAGATGAAATGAGATGAAATGACCAAAGTCAGAAGTGTTTATGCAATGTAAATGTCATGTAAGATGATGCAAATGCATACAAAATGCATATGTATGATCATACAAAGATGAGATGCAAAGGAAGCATGCTTTGAAGTTTGAAAACACGTGAAAGTTTATGAAATGAAATGAATGCATAACATGGCAAATGAATGAAGGAATGATCAAGCAAGGTTCTAACATGTCCTAAGATGTCTAAGATGACATATGAATGCATGAAATGTCATGGAAAGTTCATGTAATGATGCATATGCAAGGTGAATGCAAATGAACATGAGAAATTAGGGTTTTATGAAAAGTATGAGATGAAAATGAACAAAATAGAAGCATATGACATGATAAAAATTTACAATTAAGCTCAAACAAACCCTAATCCCATATTAGGTCACCACCCCAAAGGAAAAAGTCAGAAGCCTAACCAATCAAAAGTTATGATTTTCCTAAGTTGTCTAGGGTTTTTGGGTGGTTCAAAGGGAAAAATGCAAATCAATTTGAAAATGCAAGATAAATTAATGAGGGAAAAGACCTATAAACTACATGCAATTTGAGACACAATGCAAAGAGAATCAACTTCAAACTCTTCTTGGTTAGGCAGAAATGATTTTTTCAAGTTATGGTTTAAAAATATGATTTTTATGACCCTTAATTCAAAGAAAATTGGCAAACTATGATCAAACCTAAAAATAAATTTGTGTGAGGAGTTTCAAAATGTTTCTAAATGCATTGGGATGTTTCATGATTTTTTTGGTGATTTTTAGAAACCTAAATGTATTTTTAATTAATTAAAATACTTTAATTAATTAAAAATAACACTTAAATATTTTTAAAATGCTTTTTTAGTGCAAAAAATAAAATAAAAATCATTTTTGGAATGAGAAAAATATTTAAAGTCAGAATGCAAAAGAAAATATTTTGTGATGCTTTTTGCTATTTTAAATTAATTATGCAAGCAAATGCAAAGAAAATGAAATAAAAATGATTTAAAATGAAAGGTATGCGCATTTGATGGTTGGGATTTGAACCTGGGGGGAGGGGTTTTACTGCGCGCGCATCTCAATGGTCAGGAATCAATCTGAGTTTTTAAATTTAATTAACCTAATTAAAACTAATTAATTTTAATTAGGGTTAATGAAAACAATATAGGCCACTCGTTCATGCGCTAATCCACATCCAAGGGTCAGAATTTAAACTGGGCAACTAAACCCTAATTAGGGTTCTAATCATTTTCAGGTGACCGGAGCTAGCTCCGGTCATCTTGTCCGGCAAGCCAAACAACCCAACTTCTTCCCTAGGCTAAATCAAACCCACTAACTCTCCAGAAATGATCTACTACCCTCCCTTAATAAGAATCCATCATCAAACAACATTTATCATTCACACAAATCATGATTTGAAGTAAATCGTGAAAACATTCAAAACTTTCAGTAGTTCAATACATGCTCATTTCTCAACCATTTTCGAAAATAAACACATCAGGATGATCAGCTAAACATATAGAAGCCTTTAAGAACTTAAAATAAGAGTTCTGGAAAAATTGTTCATCATAGCTACCTGAGTTGAAGCTTTGTGTTCTTGAGCTTTCTGACTTCTCTCTTGATTCAAATCCACCCCAATGAACTCCCTGATGATGATGAGGAGCTTAGAGAAAGCTTGCAATGGCTGGTTTTGATGATTCAACCTTGCTGCACCAGAAATCGTGTTTTGGTTTGGCTGTGTTATAGGCTATGGTGATGGGTGGGAAATGATCCTTAGGTCATGTGGAGATGATTGGTGAAAAAAGATTGAAGTTTCAGTGGTTGTGTGATGAGTTTCGAAGAGAGGAAGTTTTTGAGGGATTTTGTGAAATCTGAGTTCTTGGATGATTCAGGCTCTTGTGTGTTATGAAATGGCTTGCATAATGTTTGATTAAGCCAATGGGATTACTTAGATAGTTGTTGTGGTACAGGCTGGTTGGTATGGGGTGTTTTGCAAAAAAGTCAAGATTTGTGTACTTGAGGTATGGGCCATGGAAGGTCTGATTTCTTGGGGTGTCTGGCCTCAAAAAGTTTCATGGAAAGCCATAGAATGGTTTTGATGCAGCTGGCACAAGTGGATGAGAGGATCCAATGCATTTTGCAATTTTGGAGAGTTTTGGCCCTTTTGTGATTTCTTGAAGTTCAAGTCATGAAAACCCTAGGTTTGATGCACAATTCTGATGTTTAGAGGCTCAATTGACATATTGTGAAGTGCTTGTGTACATTTGAAGTCATTATAATGCTTGAACATGCCAAAATGCAAAATCCCTCTTTGACATGAAACTTGAAATTATAGGATTTTTGCCAACTTTGAAAGGCCGTATCTTGAGTTCTATGATGAATCAAGACATGTTCTTGTACTTTTTGAAAAGGGAAAGACATAATCTACAACTTTCATGACCAAGAATTTTTCATTTGAAGCATTTTTGGTTATGAAAGAGGAGGTTGAAAAACATTCCCAAAATGGAAAGTTTGCATTTCAAGTCATTTCCAAAAATGGAAAGTTTGCAATTGGCTCAAAATTCTTAAATCTTGTGAAATTCAAACCACTTCCAAGATCAAATAAAGATCATAGAACTTCAATTTGATGAAAATACCCCTTTGGTTCCATTATTGGGGGCCTTAGATGCCCTAATTTTGACTTAACTTGCTCAAGAAGTTACCCAGTAAACAGATGACTTCCACAATGAATTTCTTCATCGAACTTGGTACACATGATCCTTATGACATATTAAGAACATTAGAAACAAGAATGGCCCAAAAATTTGGAGTTAAGGCCTCTGAAACCAAAACCCTAATTTTGGTCATCTGTGTAGTGAAACCCTAGCTCTGCTTCCATGCCTTTGCCAGTTCTTGTGATCCCTTGACTTCCATGAACCTTGAGGAGCATAATATGATGATAGAACACACATGGACCCTCATGGAGATATTTGAGGCCCTTGGGATGGCTCAGATGGATTCTTGGATTGCTCAGATCACAAACCCTAGATGCAGATGAACTTGAACTTATGCAGTGAAGCAAATATGTAATATAAGGTGTGATGCTTATGCTAATGCAAAAATGAAAGATCACAAGACATGGTGTGATATGAGTGAGGGAAAATTTGGGGTGTTTACAGTTACCAGCCAACTTTATCACAGCATGGGCAGAACTGAAGAAAGTTTTCTTATCTTGTTATTTCCCGCCAAACAAAACAGCTATGTTGAGAGCTCAAATTAACGGATTTCGACAGAAAGATGTCAAATCACTTTATGAAGCGTGGGAAAGATACGATGATCTGTTAAGATTATGTCCACACCATGGGTTTGAAACTTGGGTAACTATCATAACCTTCTATAATGGATTTCTATACCACACTAGGATGACGATAGAAGTTGCCGCGGGCGGCGCTCTTATGGATAAACATTACGAAGAAGCCTATAACCTCTTTGAAAACATGGCGCAGAACCTTTTCCAATGGGGAGGAGAAAGAACACCTGTAGAGAAGAACCATACTAAGGGAGGAATGTATGAAGTGAATAGTTTCGATCACGTAAATTCCAAGATGGATGCCATAGTTCAGAAAATCGATAACTTGACCATAATACCACCAGCCACCGTGGCTGTCGTAAATTCAAAATTGCGAGATTTATGGAATCCCATGACACACATCACCTGAATGTCAAGGAAACCCGTATTCTAATACTTACAACCCAGGATGGAAAAATCACCTGAATTTCTCTTACAAGAATAACAACGCCTTGTATGCTCCAAATCAAGCACGAACTGCACCACCAGGATATTAGAAAGCTGCTGCACCAATCCAAATGTTCCTAGAAAATCAAACCTCGAACTGATAATGGAAAACTTCATTGCTACCCAAGCTCAAACGAACAAGGATTTCCTAAATCAGAACATACATACTAGTGAACAGATAAAGCAATTGGTGACAAAGGTAGATGCTTTAAATACTCATAATAAGATGTTAGAAACCCAAATTTCTCAAGTAGCTCAACAACAGGTATCCATTGTTGCTCCAGCTGGAAATTTTCCTGGACAACCGCAACCAAATCCTAAGGGTCATGCAAATGCAGTTATACTAAGAAGTGGAAAAGAGTTGGACGGACCTACCGATACTAGAACCGAAAACCCAGCCATGTATCAACAACCTGAGAAATCAACTTAGAAAAACTATAAACTTCAGGAAAAGGAAACCAACGAACAAGAGGATGAGGAAAAGCAAAAACCTTATGTACCTCCGCCACCATATAAACCACCAATTTCATACCCCCAACGGTTAATAAATTCTAAAACCATGTGACAATTCTGTAGACACCCCAAATTTGCCCTCTGATTTTCTTTCTTCGCATGTCTTTCATTTGCATCTCACTTGCATTTTCATTTGGTCATTAACATTTAGAATGCATACCATTTGCATAGTCTCCTGAGACATGGGATCACATTTTCTGAAGAATTTGGGTTTCACGTTTTTATCTGTGGAATATCATAGAACTCAAGTTTTCGGTTATGCAGCCATCAAGGGTATCGTCCTCATATTGCTTTTGTCACTGAATTAAGGTTTATTTCTCTTATTAAGTGGTATTCGAGGGTTTCACGTTGAAGATTATATATTGACTTATTTGGCAATGAAGTGTGAATTATGGGTCTCTTCTTCACCAAGTTACAAGGCTTTTCTTCTTTCTCAATATCTCAAAAGCTTTGGATTCGGTTCAAGGGTGGTTGTTCATTCACGATCCATTTCAGATGCATGTTTGACCTAATTTTGGTCAAACTATCAAGAGATTTCTTCGAGTGCAAGTTATTCGTTTCAGTGGTTGGCTTCTCGGGCAGTGTGTATCCAAGGTTGTGATGTGAGATTCTTCAGGTTATCAAAGCAGTGGTTTGTGCGAAGTTTTGGTTCAGAAAATCAAGTTCATATGGGGATATACAAAAATTCCAAGTAATTCAAGAATGTCAGATTCAAGATTTGTGCAAATCAAGAAGTGTGAATACTAGTTTGGGCTCATTTACATTCTTTGTTTGATTAACCCATTTTCTATCCATTTCTCATCATTTATTTTTATCCATTTCAATAAACCATCTACCGAATCCATTTTATTTTTATTCATTCTAATTCCCATCCATATTTTCCATTTACCATTTACATCTATATACCATATTAATATTGTTATTATCCAAAATCACACTTTTATCCATTTATCCAAGTTCAAAATAAGACCATTTTCCTAACCATTATCCATTTTTATTAGTTCAAACTAATTTCAAAATCCATATCCTTGAACCGTTTTCTTTCCAAACTTATCCATTTTTATTCATGGCTTTAACCACATCTTTATCCCATATCTAAACCATGTTAACAACCCCAATTCCAATCTCTTGTGTAATACACACTTTTTCTTGAACCATATGCCAAAAGAATAAATGATACAAATTCAGTCAAACTTGTCATGTTACAAGACTATCATAAGCCCATTTAATTTTATGGTGAGCCCATTATCCAAGGAAAAAGAGTTGACCTAGTATATAAGGAAAATGCAATGTTGATCCCTAGGTCATAAAAAAAAAAACAAAGGCAGCAAGACGGCACTCTCATTTTCATCACTCTCCATGCTCAGCTCCTCCTCACACTACCTTCGGGTAACAACCTGCGAAAAGAAAAAGGAAAAACAATTGTTAACTTCAAAACAACAGCAACACAGAAACGCACACAATCACATCACTCTTCTTCACAGTAACAAAACACCATTCGCACACCTCAAACCTTCAACAAACCTTAACCGCATCAACCAAGCAAACTCTCCTCTTCATCACCGAAATCACCATTTCCTTTTCAACAATCCACCTTCACTTTCCTTCAATTGTCAAACAAACATAACAGCAAGAACAACTTTAAACTAAACACTACATCACCACTCCAAACACAACAACAATCAGCCTTCATCTTCTCACCTCTTCAAACCAACTCACAAACCACAACACAAAAAAAATTCCCTGCTCTTCATTAACTGACGCAATGACCTCCATACCACCCTTAAAACCAGTTTCTCTGCAAAATCACAAACACAACAAACTTTTTCTTCAACCCAACACCCCTTCAACCATCGACATAAACCTTTGTTCTTCATCACCAAACCACCATCTCCCATCATCATCAGCACAACCGCAGAACAACAACACCAAAATAGCTTGAAACAGAAAACACAAAAAGAAGAAGATGAAGCAGATCGAATCACACAGAAGCAGAAACCGTGAGCAAGGAATGGCCGACGCGGCGTCACAGATGTGAAGCAAACAATCTGACACCGTGAAATTGAGACGGAAGCGATTCGGGAGAGAGATCGGATAACACCAAACAGCACATTGACGGAAAATGAAGGAGATCGCCAAACGAAGACTGGAGTCAACGACAGAGATTCGTGGCGGAATCCGGCGCCGCTTGGGTTCCGATCAAAACAAAGAGGAAAGATCTGCTGCAGATCTGAAGCTTTTCAAATCGAAAACCCTATTTGAGTTAAAGGCCACCGCTGAGAAACTCTGAACCACCGTCAAAGAAACGACACGAAGCCAATCAACTACCGGTTACGAAAGATGCCGAGAGAAGCTTTGGCGGTGCGATTCGCGGCTACAAGAGGGAGAAGATCATCTTCGGCGGTTGGAGTTGATGACGTTGTCTGAGCTATGTTACTTTTGGCGAACAACTGGAGACGGAGAACGGTGAGGTGTTGGTGGTGATGGATCGGTGTGTTTCGTCTTATGGAGAAGGAGGAAAGCCACCGTCGCGTTTTGAAAAGGAAGATTGAATGTGTTAATGTTTTGTTGTTATAAACATTTTGTTTATTCTTACTTTATTATATAATCTTCTTTTTTTAATTAATTTTTTTCTTAAAGACAAAGTTGGTTAATTTAATTGTTGCAGATTGGGTTGAGGGACCTAGGCCTGTTCTGATTTGCTACCTCCACACGTAATTCCAATTCTACACCCCACTCTCATCGTTGTTTCAAATTTTGGGCTTGAGCCCACGCTGAGTTTCTGAACTCACTCTCTATTTCTAGCAATGCACCTTCTGGTTGTTTTGTTTTCTTTTTGGCTTTACTAATTTTTTTATTTTTTCTCCTTATTTTATTCTTTTTTTACTATTATTTGCATTTAGTCTTTGTTTAATGTTGGTTAATATTAGGTTAGAATTTCATTAGAATGTTGATATCATTTTGTTAATTTCAGTTATTAATTTTAGTATGACTTGGTTCTAATTTTGGTTACTTTGGTTTAATTAAATAAAATCTTATTGATTGTGGTTTTAGTTTTGGTGTGATGTTGTGTAGATCCATTGCTTGACTTTGAGGATGACAAATTTGACTTAATGGTAGGCTTGCGATGGTTTATCTGTTTACGAATTGTTAACTAGATGCTGGAAGTTTATACTTGACCTTTGTCTGATAATCTTGATGAATGGACACTTGTGCTCGACTGTTGAATCCGCTTTGAACTTGATACTTCTTGAGTTTCTCTTGCACTTATTGAAGAGGCAACGGACCTTTTCTGTTAGGTACCACTGAGGCTCGATTTTTACTTATTGCATGCTGTTGCATCTGGAAGTCCTACTGGTGTAGGCTCTGTTTGTGCATTATTCACCATATCGCATATCGCATTCTCATCTTCTTATCTTATTCCTCATCTTCTTCTATTCTTGTCATGCTTGAGGTGTGCTTAGGTGATAATGAGAAAACGTATCGATTATATTGCTAGGTTTCATTGGCGTTTTATCGAATAATCATCGTTTTAACACTCGATTTCTTGAGTTTTTCTTACCGTTTTGCAGGTACATCATTATATGGAGCTAAATCATGAATTAAGAGAAAAAGGAACAAAATCGGTCATAAAAAGTTGAAGAAATGAAGCTCTCTGCAAAACTGCATATTTTGCAGCAGTCACGACCGTTACAAGGGTGTCACGACCGTGACACCCCAAAATGAAGCATCACGACCGTGAGAGTAGTGTCACGACCGTGACACTTAAAAGTCACAAGTCACGAACGTAAAAGCATTGTCACGACCGTGACAAGGATTATTCTAGGTTTTTGACCAAGACTTCGTCAAGCCATTACGTGAAGAATTTGTTTCCTAAATATTTGCCACGTTCCTGCATTCCTTCCACAAATTCAGCAAGGCCCATTTCAACTAAAGTCCAAAAATTCAGCCCAATAATCCTTCTATAAATAGCACCAAGTTTATGAAGAAAACGGAGAGCATTTTTACTATTGAATTTCCTGCGGAAGCTCTGCCGAACTGATTTACGACCCTTTCTATTTTTGTTTTAGTTTTAGTTTTTTGTTTCGTTCTTATTGTATCCAAACCCGCCATATAACAATTTCCAACATCAGGAAATTGTTATACATTTATATTTTTTTTTTAAACCTTCAGCCTTTGTTATTTTTGATTTCGCCAACTCCGAGCTTTCCGGTCTGTGGAAGAAGGAGTCTGCTCTAATATTGTTAACCAGGTTTTTTATTTATATTGCAATTTAATTATTTATAATGTTTATTTATTTTCCTGCCATGAGTATTTTATTATTTAATTTTCTGTCTCTGTCTGGTTCAACATCGATGAGTAGCTAAACACCTTAGGGCGGTATGTAGTTAGAACAAACTTAACCGGTAAAATATAACCATAGGCTAAAAATAATTAATCACTTAACATTTCTGGCTGAGACTTTTTTAATTAAATAGACCTTTTCGTTACGAGAGTAAGAAAAGAGTATTAGGTTAGGTCAAGACCACGAGAGTGTGAGATTTTAACCAGATAGCTAAAGTTAGGCATTTAAATTAAACACAGCGAGAGCGCTTTAAGATAAATTAGAATTACTTAGTTTCCAAAAATTACCTCTAAACACTTATGGGCTAGCGAGAGCAGGCATAGGGCTTTAGGGATAAGATCTGATATAAGACCACGAGAGTGTGAGTTGAGGGTATTTAAACTGGTAATCTCTACCGAATAGATTAAGTGAACACCTTAAATAAGCCTAGGTTAGATTGACCCACCTAAGTTAATATAATTACATACCGACCGCCTTAGAATTACTTAATTAAAACTTAAATTTAATTCCGCCTTTAGTAGTCTTAAAAATCAACAAAAAAAATCGTGACAACCATTCGCCTTAGCTAAACTAGAAGTTCATCTAGCACTAAGTAACCATAGAATCCCTGTGGATCGATAATCTTAAATATTACTTCGATAGGCTGTGCACTTGCAGTAAGATACCGCTAGACGCATAAGTAGACACGTCCTTAGCCCATCAAGTTTTTGGCGCCGTTGCCGGGGATTCCTTAATTTAGTTACTAGTGCATTTAGGTAGCATTGTCTAGACTAAGGTATCAACTATTTGATTTAATTTAATTTCCGAGTGTATGCCAAGTACTCGCTCTAAAAGCGAAGACTTGCAACCTCTAATCCCTGAATCGGAACGCTTCTTACACGTAAGAAGACATATATTCGATTACGAAAAAAGTTACAGTATTCCAGATCTTCAATCAGATCCGCCTAAACCAGTCGTAACATCAAAGGACGCAGAGATGGCTGAAGAACAAACTCATCCACTCAAGTATTACGCCAGTCCTTCGCAAGCTGAACCGCATTCAAGCATTGCAGCGCCGGCTATCAACCGAAACGATTTCGAACTAAAACCTTCGTTGATATCAGCCGTGCAACAAAATCAATTCGCCGGAAATCCTACCGAGGATCCGAATCTTCATCTTTCGATCTTTGTGCAATATGCAGATACCGTAAAAGCCAATGGAGTTACCCAAGAAGCTATTAGACTACGTTTATTTCCTTTTTCGCTTCGAGACAGAGCAAGAGCTTGGCTTCAATCTCTGCCTTCGAACTCAGTAACTACGTGGGAGGAACTTAAGAGAGTTTTCTTGAACAGATATTTTCCACCTAGCAAGACAGCTATGCTGAGAGCTCAGATCAACGGATTTAAGCAAAGGGAAAGTGAATCATTATTCGAAGCTTGGGAACGCTATAAGGATCTACTGAGACTTTGTCCACATCATGGATTAATAGAATGGATGGTCATCCATACCTTCTATAATGGACTCTTGTACAATACAAGAATGACAATTGACGCTGCCGCGGGCGGTGCAATGATGGACAAAGAATATAATGATGCCTATGCACTTATCGAAAGTATGGCTCAAAATCATTACCTTTGGGGAAGCGAGAGAGTCGCAACTGAGAAACCAACAAAGGGAGGTATGTACGAAGTAAGTAGTATGGACCAAGTCAATGCGAAGTTTGACCAACTAAGCCAAAAGATCGACAACTTGGCCATAACACCAACAGCCACCGTGGCTGCAGTAACACCTAACTGTGAGTTATGTGGAGTTTCAGGACACGAAGTTTCTGATTGTCAACTATTGACAGGAACTCCCACTGATCAAGTGAATTATGCTCAAGGAAACCCTTACTCAAACACATATAACCCAGGTTGGAAGAATCATCCGAACTTCTCCTATAAGAATAACAACGTTTTATACGCACCAGGTCAAGCACCAGCTACATCACCAGGATATCAAAAGACTGCTCCTAATATCCCTAGAAAATCGAACCTTGAGTTGATGATGGAGAACTTTATAGCTAACCAATCTCAAACAAACAAGGACTTCTTAAACCAAAACATTCACACTAATGAGCAGATTAAACAATTAGTGAGCAAAGTAGATGCATTAGCTACACATAACAAAATGCTGGAAACTCAGATTTCACAAGTAGCTCAACAACAAGAACCTACTGCTGCACCAGCTGGAGTGTTCCCTGGACAACCTCAACCAAATCCGAAAGGACATGCTAACGCTGTGATATTAAGAAGTGGCAAGGAACTTGACGGACCTACCGATCCAAGACTTGACAATCCAGCCATGTACCAACAACCGGATAAACCGACTGAAGTGGTGAATGATCCAGAAGTAGTGGAGAAAGAACAACCTTACGTGCCTCCACCACCCTATAAACCACCAATTCCGTACCCTCAAAGATTAATAAATTCTAAGACGACGGGTCAATTTAAGAAATTTGTTGAACTTCTGAAACAGTTGAATATTACTATTCCGTTTACAGAAGCAATCACTCAAATACCCTCGTACGCTAAGTTTTTAAAAGAAATCTTATCCAATAAGAAAAAGATAGAGGATAACGGAACAGTTACACTTACTGCCGAGTGTAGCGCAATAATTCAGAATAAAATGCCTCCTAAGCTAAAAGATCCAGGAAGTTTCTCTATACCCTGTGTAATAGGAAAATTCGTCATTGACAAAGCTCTATGCGATTTAGGAGCCAGTATCAGTGTTATGCCCTTAACAATATGCAAAAGGCTAGACATGGGTGACCTAAGACCAACTAAAATGTCTGTTCAACTAGCCGATCGCTCTGTCAAATATCCTGTAGGCATACTAGAAAACGTCCCAGTACGTATAGGACAATTCTATATCCCTACTGATTTTATAATCATGGACATCTCTGAGGACTCCACTACACCTATCATACTAGGAAGACCATTCTTAGCTACCGCCGGAGCTATAATAGACGTAAAAAGAGGAAAGCTAACCTTTGAAGTGGGTGAAGAGAAAGTTGAATTTATTTTAACACAATTCTTACAATCACCAGCTATAGAGGATACATGCTATCTATTGGACGTAATTGATGAATGTGTAAGAGAAATGGAACTAAAAGAGACCACTTATTCTGAAATAATGAAAATTCAAATCCCTCCGATTTTCGAAGATGATAATTGGCGAAGACCGTATCAGGATGATAGTCTAAGCGAAAGTTTAGCACTTACACCAGATCCTATGCCAAGTAAAGATAAACCTACATTAGGATTAAAAACTTTACCTCATAACCTAAGGTACGAATTCTTAGACGTTGAATGTAAAAGACCAGTTATAGTAAATTCCAGTTTAGGAACTATAGAAACAAAGAAACTTCTAGATGTTTTGAAGAAATATCCGACTGCATTAGGATATAACATATCTGATCTCAAAGGAATATGTCCTTCAGTGTGTATGCATCGTATTCTGCTAGAAGAAGATTGCAGAACCTCCAGAGAATCTCAAAGAAGAATTAACCCAACCCTTAGCACTGTAGTAAAAGAAGAAGTTAAGAAACTATTAGATGCCGGAATAATATATCCAATCTCTGATAGTGAATGGGTTAGTCCAATACATGTAGTGCCAAAGAAAGGAGGTATCACTGTTGTGAAAAACGCTCAAGGCGAATCGATATCGCAAAGAGTAGTGACGGGATATAGAGTGTGCATAGATTATCGTAAACTAAACAAAGCCACTCGAAAAGATCATTTCCCACTACCTTTTATAGATCAAATGTTAGAACGATTAGCCAAGCATTCTTACTTCTGTTATCTTGACGGTTACTCAGGATTTTTCCAAATCCCTATCCATCCAGAAGATCAAGAAAAAACTACATTCACATGCCCTTATGGAACGTTCGCTTATAGACGAATGCCCTTTGGATTATGCAACGCTCCTGCAACCTTTCAAAGATGTATGATATCAATCTTCGCAGATTTTATAGACAACATCATGGAAGTGTTCATGGACGACTTCTCTGTATGCGGGCAAAGTTTTGAAGGATGTTTATCGAACTTAAAAAAGGTATTAGAAAGATGTTTAAAAGTAAACCTTGTGCTTAACTGGGAGAAATGTCATTTTATGGTCAACGAAGGAATCGTATTAGGTCATGTAATATCCGACAAGGGAATTGAAGTTGATAAAGCTAAGATTGAAGTAATAAAAGATCTTCAACCCCCTAAAACCGTTCGAGAAATAAGAAGCTTTTTAGGACACGCCGGTTTTTACCGACGATTCATCAAAGATTTCTCGAAAATTACTAAACCTCTTACTGGTTTATTAATGAAAGACGCTGAGTTCATATTCAACGAAGATTGTCTCAAAGCATTCGAAACTCTAAAAACAGCCCTCATCACCGCACCAATCATGCAACCCCCTGACTGGAGATTACCTTTTGAAATCATGTGCGATGCGAGTGACTATGCTGTAGGCGCAGTTCTAGGCCAGAGAAAGGAAAAGAAACTTCATGCGATTTACTATGCCAGTAGAACCTTAGCTCTGCCCAGATGAACTACGCCACTACCGAAAAAGAATTGTTAGCAGTTGTCTTTGCGCTTGACAAATTCCGTTCTTACCTAGTTGGAGCGAAAATAATCATTTACACAGACCATGCTGCTATCCGATATCTATTAACTAAGAAAGATGCTAAACGAAGACTCTTGAGATGGATTTTACTCTTACAAGAGTTTGACCTAGAAATAAAAGATAAGAAAGGTACTGAGAACGTCGTAGCGGATCATTTATCTAGAATAGAAGGTATTAAACCTGAACAAGTGCCGATTAACGATGATTTTCCGTATGAACAGCTGATAGCACAATTAGGAAGCGACCTAGCTCAGTTAGATATAAATGAACCAGAATCCGTGGAAACAATCCAGACAACTGTAGGACTGCCATGGTACGCTGACATTGTCAACTACCTAGCTTCAGGAGCTCTTCCACCCAACCTAACCTATCAGCAGAAAAAGAAATTCTTTCATAATCTGAAACATTACTATTGGGATGAACCATTATTGTTCAAAAGAGGACCAGATGGAATCTTTCGCCGATGTATTCCCGAAGAAGAAATAGAAGATGTCATTGCTCAATGCCATTCATCTCCTTATGGTGGACATGCAAGCACTTCCAAGACTTGTGCAAAAATCTTGCAAGCCGGCTTATTCTGGCCTAATCTATGGAAGGATGTCCACATCGCTGTTATAAATTGCGATCGGTGTCAACGCACTGGCAATATTTCAAGAAGGGATGAAATGCCTCAAAAAGGAATATTAGAAGTAGAAATCTTTGACGTTTGGGGAATAGATTTCATGGGACCGTTCCCATCATCTTTCGGTAATAATTACATACTCGTAGCTGTTGATTATGTTTCGAAATGGATTGAAGCCATAGCTTCTCCTACAAACGATACGCGAGTAGTAATAAAGCTTTTCAAAAATATAATCTTTCCCAGATTTGGTGTGCCTAGACTCGTCATAAGTGACGGTGGCTCGCACTTCATCTCAAAAATATTTGACAAATTACTATCTAAGTATGGAGTAAGACACCGTGTGGCTACACCATATCACCCACAAACAAGTGGACAAGTCGAAGTCTCAAACAGAGAAATTAAACAAATCTTAGAAAAGACTGTCGCCATATCTCGGAAAGATTGGTCATCTAAACTTAATGAAGCTTTATGGGCTTATAGGACCTCTTACAAGACACCCATAGGTACTACACCTTTCAAACTCGTTTATGGAAAATCTTGTCACCTACCAGTAGAACTAGAACACAAAGCTTATTGGGCGATTAGAACTCTCAATATAAACTATAATGCTGCAGGAGAAAAGCGAATCCTAGACATTAACGAATTAGAAGAATTAAGGTTAGATGCTTATGAGAATGCTAAGATATATAAAGAAAGAACTAAGCGATGGCATGATAAACGCCTATCTAGGAAAGAATTTAGTGTGGGAGACGTTGTACTCCTCTTTAATTCAAGACTTAGGCTCTTTCCTGGAAAATTAAAATCTAGATGGTCAGGACCCTTTGAAATAATTAAAGTATTCCCGAGTGGAGCAATAGAAATTAAGGGTAGGAATAGTGAATCATTCATAGTAAACGGACAACGTTTAAAACATTATCATAAAGTTGAAAATAGAGATTATGCGAATAATCTAAAGCTTTTAGAGTTGTCCACTAATTCCCCTGATTAATCTAAACCTAAGCATTACGTCAGGCTTTAGACGATAAAAACAGCGCTTAGTGGGAGGCAACCCATTTACTTATCAAATTATTTAAATTATTCTCTTTATCATTTTTTTTTATTTTTTTATTTATCGTTTTACTATTTGTTTAATTGTTTTGTCATTTTATAGTTTTATTTTATATTACTATTATTGCCATTACATTATGCATTTCATTTTCTTATATTTATTTTAAATCACTTTTTACAGATTTTCTAAAAGTCTTTTCCATTTTCCTTCTTCTCCTGATTTGTTTCCTCCATATTTGCACTGACCATGGCTAACCAACCAATTAACCATATGGAAACCAAATTTAGAGGTAGGAACCAAAGAATGAAATTTGAAGAGTTATCACAGAGGCAAATGGATTTGACCCTGTACCCGGATGATCGGACTATGGAAACCTTAGGTATACATGATAGCATCATGTACTTGTTTAACCGACTCGGATGGGAGAATGCATTGATCCAACATAAGTTTGTGACTTACCGCGAGCTCACTCTTGAGTTCCTTAGCTCCTTAATTTACCTACCTGAGCGCGGTTTTGGATTTAGGAAAGGATTTATTAGTTTCCGCCTGTTTGGAATAGAATATGACTTTAACCATAAAGAACTAGCTGACTTGTTAGGATTCCCTAGTGGACCATTTGCTTTCACTACCACACAGGTAGAATTGATGGATATTGAGCTAGATTTCTTTTGGGGAACTTTAACCGGAAACTACCACCCTGAACCAAATAACATGAATAATGATGAGATCCATAATCCTGCTCTCCGTTACTTCCATAAATTCCTTGCCCACACATTCTTTGGAAAAGAAGAAAACATTACTGGAGTTTCTAAAGATGAAATATTTATTATATCATGTTTCACTAATGGACAGCCTGTTAATGGTGTACCTTTCATGATGCAAACCTTCACCCGTATCCAAGAAGAACCTGAATTACCTATATTAGTAGGAGGTCTTGTAACCATGATTGCTGATGCCATAGGACTTAGGTACCAATTGCACAGGTGCAACCGTTTAGGTAACATCCGTCCTATGGATCTTAACTTCTGCTTCAATAGACATATCATAAGGAATTTAGGACATCCACCTTTTGAGTACCTAATCCGGAACGAAGTAGTAAACCTGTTCACATTGCCTAACCATGCTAAAGTAAGTGTTCATAATAAGGATAACTGGCTTTATGAGTTAAACCCACCTGATTATCCACCCACTCCTGAGACACCTCAGTCGTACAAAATAAAAGATGATACAATGACCGATGTCGAAACTGACCCTGAGACGCCTCCTGGTTACCATGACATTGACCACACTGAAGAAGTTTATGAAACCCCTGAAGTGAATCAAGGAGAGTATGCTAACAACTTACAAAACATCATGAACACTCTAAATGCTTACCAAACTGACATTAACTTATTTAAAGAAGATATTAAGAGCATGCGGTTGGACATTATAGGTTTGACTGACATAACCTGCGAACAATTCTATCACTTGAACTGCGCCATCGAAGACTTGAAGAAACGCTTTTGATAATGTTATAAGTGATTTAGTTTATTTTCTCATTGTTTTCGTTTCTAGTTAGATTTATTTTTCGCAACAATTTCTTATCGTTTTTCCATTTATGTAATTTCATTTTCAAGTACTTTATGCAATGCATCTTTAATTCCAAAATTTCTCCATTTTTAGCAATTTATGTATTTTTCATTCTATGTACTGTTATGCTTGCATTTATTCATATTATATACAATCTCTCATGCCTTGCAAGTTATTGAAGTACTGTGTTGAAAATGCATAATATGTGGTGTTTATAAATTAATATGAGAGTTAGTGAAGAAAATACATTAATATAAAATATGTAAAACAAGTGAGAAAGTGTTTTTCTGGAAATTATTTAACGTATCAAGCCTCACGGTCGTCATTGCCCCATAACGATCGTGACACGCTCTTTTTGGGTGTCACGACCGTCGTACCCCTGTCACGACTGTGACGCCCCTTATACCAGAAATCGTGAGAAACAGAACTGTTTCTCTTCGTGCCTCTTCTTCTTCTTCTCCATAACTTCCTAAAAAAAACTACCCATCTTCTACATAACCTCCGTAACCCCCCCATTACGAACTTTAATCTCATTAACCCCCCATTATCACAACCTACCACATTCTCACTCTCCATCATTTATCCCGAATCAATATTTCTCTCATTTTACCATTTTTTCACAAAAACTTCAAAAATCTTCATTCTTCACTCTAAGCTCTTGCATGCAATGGATTCTATCACTTTTAGAGAAGGTGATGCCGGAGAAACTCAGAGAGAACGATTTCTCCGATTCCAAAACCGCGGTGTGCAACCTGCACGTTACATCGACACTGTGTGTTTGAGGGAACTCGGAATGCTTGCCAGTGTTACGAACCTGCTTCAAAAAGTCGGGCTCTGGGACCTTTGCAGTCAACCTCAGCCAACCTTCGAACTTCTGACACTGGAGTTCTTAAGCTCCTTCAGTTACATCACCGGCACCGGTTCTCTAAGTCAGCTCACCGGTTTCGCAAAATTCACATTGCATGGCCAAGAGTTCAACCTTTCGCAAGACAGGATCGCCGAGTTGTTAGGCTTCCATCACGGAACTGAAGCTCACCGTCGCGTGCCCGATAATTTTAGTGAACAAGCTTTCACTCTATGGCACGACTTAACCAACACCCGTGCATCAGCTTTCCAACGCCTCAACGCCACGCACATTCACAATCCGGCAATCCGCTATTTCCACAGAGTCATTTGCAACACCATCTTCGCTCGAGAGAGCAACCATAAGCTCAACTCCAAGGAGCTTCTATTCTTGCATTGTGCTCTTAATGACGAGCCGATCAACGCTGCCCCTTTCATGCTTTACCACATCCAGGCCATTGCACACAGAGGCTCCACCCCGTTCTTCATAGGCGGCATCGTCACCACCCTCGCCATTCAGTTGGGGCTTGGTGACGTGATCGCAAATCAGCCTCACCTAGCCGCTGAATTCCTCACCAAGAGTTATTGAAGGTCCGCTCACCTGATTGCGCAGCGAGAGGATGGCAGGTATAGCCCTGTTGTCCATGGCACCATATTTCATCATATCACTCTGCCGTCCCACGACCGCATCAACCCATCCAGCCGAGCCAACTGGCTCTTTGTTCTACCTGATGCTGCTGACCACGCTCCTATCCATGATCAGGCAGATCTCCCTGCGGATGAGATGCAGGACGCTATGGATGCAGGTGAGCCTGTCCAGGATATACCAGAGACATCTACCCGACAGCCTCCTGCACAGGAATTCACTCTTGAGGATGTCCTCCGTGCGATTCATTAGCAGAACCAGATGAACGCCGCACTAGAGCGAAGGCATAAGGAGCAGTACGATGCTTTGCTCGGCACTATTGCAGCAAACCAGGTGTAAACACCCCAAATTTGCCCTCACCCATTCACCATGGCTTGTGATCATTCTCATATGCATAAACACAATCATAACATCTCATACCTCAGTTTTGAGTCACTGCATAGTTTCTAAGTCATCTGCACCTAGGGTTTGTGATCTGAGCAATCTCAGGGCTTCTTGAGCCACTCCAAAGGCAACCAATCAATTCAAAGGGGTCTACATATGTTCAAGCATCATATTACATCCTCACAAAGTCAAAAATTCAAAAGAATCACAAGAACTAGGGTTTGAGTGAATGCAGGGCCAGGTTTGACTACACAGTTGACCTAAAATTAGGGTTTTGGTTTCAGAGGCCATAACCCCAAATTTTTTGGGCATTCTTGTTTCCATTGGTCTCTATATGGTATAGGGAGTATGCATATCAATTTTCATTAAGAAATTCCATGGGGAAGTCATCTGATCAAGAGTTGACTTTTCAGACAAGTCAGTGCAAAATCAGGGCATCTGAGGCCCCCAATGACCCAACCAATGGTTGATCCTCATCATTTTGAGTGTATATGATCTTTATTTGATCATGGAAGAATGTTGAAGTTCATAAAAATCAAGAATTTAGAGTTTTTGCAAATGTTGACTTTTTGGGCATAGTTGACTTTTCAAGAATGCATCATTTTAGGTCATTTTTCAAGCTTTGATTCTTGATCCAAAAAGGCTTCAAATGGAAAAACTTTGGTCATGAAAGTTGTAGATCTCATCTTTCCCTTTTCAAAAAGTACAAGAACATGATCAAACTCTTCTTGGGTCAAAAGTTATGGTGTGACAAAGTTGGCCAAAATCATTGATTTTCAAGGCATGCCTCAAATGGAAATTTTGCAAAGCCATGAACCAATGCATTATGTGACTTCTAATTCACTTCAAACCAGTATGCAAGCATTACATAGACACTAAAAATCAGATTGGGACCAAGGATCCTTCATGTTTATGGTTTGTGTAGCAAGAATAGTCACATGTGAACCAAAAGCCACAACTTGCAAAAACTCATGATCATTCTTCTTACAACTTGCTGCATTGGTTACTGCACTAAGCTAGCTTCTCACCACACCATGCTGCACCAGAACCATGCCTTGTACTTGCCTAGACCTTGAGCCATGCCTCACTTACACAAAAGGTGGACTTTATGCAAAAGCAAACTTACCTATCACAGCAGGCCATGTCACATCATCCAGCCAATTGGATTAGTTTATACTTTTCATTTGCAAACGATTTCATACACTATGCAAGCCTGAAACATCACACACCAACACATTCACAAAACACTCCATTTTTGCATAAGCTTTCGAATCTGCCTCCACAGCTAAAAAACACTAAAGCCATCTTCACCATCCAACTCAACACACTTCATAGACCTCAAACCACCAAAGCTCAAGCCTGAAACAAGCCTGAACTGAGCTTCACCATTCTTCACCTTCCAAACCAGTTCTCTTCGAATCTCACTATCCAGCCATCAAACACCTCATCTTTCTTCACCAACAAGTCAAGCATACCACAAGGAGTCAAAACCACCCTTTACTTTGAACTGAAACAGCCTGTACACAAAGCTCATTTCCTGCTACACCAGAACTGGTTCTCACAAATCAGCCATCCACAAGAGCTTTGAAGCCTTCCATTAGCATCAGGGGATACAAGGGAGTCCATTTGCACGCAAGGAAAGCTCTGGAAGCTCAGTTTTGAAGCTTTCCAGCTCAGGTATGATCATGGAAACTTTTCTCTCAAAGCTTGGTTTTTGAGTTATAAATTGGTTAGTCATGTCTTGCTGGTCATGGGGTTGATCTCAGAATCAAAAATGAGTGAAAACTGAGCTTGTATGGTCCCTCTGAATTTTTGCCCGTAAATTTCTTTCCTTTCGATTCCTTTGATTCATGATGCATAGATGTTGTTTGAGCTTGGATTCATGACCTAGGAAGCTAGAGGACCATTTAGGTGTGCTTGATTTGTAGAATAGGTACCTGATTCGTGTTCTAGGGTTTTTGTGCAACCGGAGAAGATGACCGGAGCTTCTCTCCGGTCACCTGAATTTGTTTAACCCTAAACTCAGGTCATTAAGGCAGTTTAAATTCTGAGCGTTGATAGCGTTGAAATGTTTGACTTCCCGCTGGTTTGGATGGCCCAGATCAATCTGCTTAGCCCTAATCTCTCTCATTAACTTTAATTAATTTTAATTAGGATAATTAGGTCAGATGCAATCCACACCCTTCATTTGCGCGCTGGTCAACCAGTTTGAACTCAGAACCAATCCTGGCCATCCATCCTGATTACTTCTTATTTTATTTAATTTTTATTCATTTTCTTTTCAATTAACTTGCACATTTAATTTAAAATAGCAAAAATATCTTAAAAATTATGAAACTTTTTCTTAAAAGTTTTATTAATTTTTAAGACCCAAAAATATTTTTATTTTATTTTTTATCATCAAAAAAAGTATTTTTAAATATTTAAAAGATTATTTTTAATTGATTAATGGGAATTAATTAATTAAAAATACTTTTAGGTATTTAAAAATTACAAAAAAATTCATGAAATGTTCTAAGACATTTAGAAACATTGTCCAACCTTCAAATCAAATTTCTTTTTTGATCTTGATGCATTTTAAGAATTTTTCATTGAATTAAATCATTTTTTATGCATTATTTTGATCATGGGTTCAAAAATTCATTTCTGCCTATTGGAGAAGGTTGAGACATTGATTCTTCTTGCATTGTTTTGTGTTTGGCATGTAGTTTCTAGGGTAAAATGGCCATGATTTGATCTTGCATTTTCTATTTGTTTGGCATTTCTTTTGTTAAGAACCTTAAAAAACCCTAATAACTTGTAAAAATCATATCTTGAGTTTGGTTGAGAGTTGAGAGTTCCCCTTTGGGCAGTGGTTTAGTATAGGTTTAGGGTTTCTTTGGGTAGCATTTTCCATTTTTTATCTTAGGGTTTGCTTCTGTTTTGGGTTTTTGTTTGATGTTTGATCCATGAACCCTAATTTGGGCTTCCATTTGCATCCTTCTTGCATTTCCTTGCATAACATGACTTGTCTTTGCATTTTGTGCATTTTTGTGTTTCATTTGACATCTTAGGACATATAGGAAGCATGTTTGATCATTGCATTACATATTTTCCATGTCATTTGTCTTGTATGATTCATAACTTTCCATGCTTGTTCATGCTCCTTAGCTTGCATCATTTGCATTCATGATCTTGTATGAACATCTCCATGCCTTGCCTCATGTTTGCAGCACCTCATAACATCATAATCATCATCAATATGCTTCTGGTCTTGCTTAGCATCATGCCATTTCATCTCATCTTGCATTGTTTTGCATTTCTTTCTAACATTTCAGGTGGTAAGTAAACTTGGGAAGTGAATTTGCCTTCACTTCTCATAACTTTTCTTTTCATTCCTCTTGCATCCATTGCTGCATTCTTATATGTGTTTGAGTTTGAGCTTGCTCATTCTTCTCCTTCTCACTTTCTTTCTTCAAGTGACTTGACTTCTTGAATGAATCAAGTCACTTTGCTTCTCTTGATCCTGTTCATCTGCTTCCTGGTGGTTCTTCTGAAGATTGCTCTTGAAAACCTCACAAACTTTAGGATCATCCAAGCATGACAATGAATTAGGGTTTTGATTAGTCCCCCCATAGTTTTACCTTTTATGTCTCTCTTTGAGTCCTCTCTTCTCACCTCATAATCAGGGATTAAACCCTAAAGGCCTTAAGACTTTGTGATTAGGGTTACGCCTGCATCCTTCTCTTAGGATGGAGTGTATAACTTTAATCCTAAGTCTTGAACCCTTAAGGTGTTTAAATCTCTTAATCAATCCACATAATAATCATCAAGACATCACACTTGTAACTTGGGCCTTGCATTAGGGTTCTAATTCTTCCTTAAGTGGTTAAGAAGGACTAACCCTAGTGTTAATGGACAAGTCCCCCTCAAGTTGTCTTACAAACCATAACACTCACTTCATCATCATATCATTAAATAAAATTCACTTAATCAAAGGCTTGTTTTGTCATGAGTTTAATCCCTAACCATGGATTAAGTTGAGGAGTCTTCCTCAGCTTAAACATTCTCATCTATTATCCTTCTATTAGGATGGTGTAATGAGTCTGTTTAATCCCTGATTATGGCTTAATCTCATTACTTAACACTAAACAAAAATCACAAAAACATCTAAATAATCACAAGTAGGTTAATGATCTTAGTCCTACACCAAAGGTGATTAAGTGTGAGAATCTGACTTCACACTTAAGGTATTCTCATTACCCCTAATCAGAGGGAAGATGTGATGAGTTTACTAAATCCATTGGTTTAGGCTTAAGCTCATTAACTTATGACAAACATCCAAAAGCAATAAAAGACTGAAAACTCAAAAACAAACAATAATCGTCTCCTTCGGGATTCTTTTCTCACCCCATTCACTCATAAACGAGAACTTGCTTCTTCCGTCTAATGCAAGACAGTTAGCACCTGAGCCAGACAGGTCATACACTTGAGCATAGGCCAGCAAGCAGTTCACAAGTCAACTCACCTTTCAGTCTCTTTGGGTCGAACTACGGTGTTCTGACTTCCTCATTGCACGAGAGGATACGTAGGCATAACTTAACAGTTATCGAACAAAAGTCTCTGTATATTCCCCCTCCTTCCAGCTTCATTCTTTAGCCTCATGATCTTGAGCATTTCACTCCATTCTTACACTGACACTTTCATACTTCACATCACTTATACACTTTACACTGACACCTGTACATATTGCTTTCCAGCTCTTTTATACACAAATTGCACTGACACTACCCCTTTAAAACACAAATCTTTTAAGCGTGGATCCCGTCGAGTACGACGGACAGTCTGGGTGCTAATACCTTCCCAGGTTGTAACCAACCCCCTTTCTCAGTCTCTCTGGTTCGCAAACCGTCTTATCCGTATCTTTCTAGGTCTATGCAGCATTGCCTTTCCTCCGGGATAAAAATGCCTAGCTGGCGACTCTATTCATCTCCAGTGAGTTCACGGCTGTGTGTTCTCACTGTTCCCTTCGCCGACCGTTCGCGTCTGTACCTTCATCTGACCCGGTGTCATTTGTCGGGAGCGACAGCTTGGCGACTCTGCTGGGGACCCTTATGCTGCAACCAGGGCTTCTGGTTCTTTTTGTGGGTTCCTCCTAGCGCTTGTTTGATTTGTGTTTATTGGGGGTGTTATGTGCTATCTGTATGTGTATATTTGCTTTATTTACTGCTTTCTGTACAGCTTTATTTATTGCTTTCTTTATTGCATTTATTTATATCATACTGTCATTGCTGCTGGCTGGATCTGGTTGTTTGCCTTGGTGGGTGGGTGATTCATTGAGAGTTAAGGTCCTATACCTGGGACCTGAGTGACACCTAGGCTAGAGTGAATCATATTCTTTCCCATTCCATTTCGGTCTGGTGCGGGAATATGAAACACGGTTCAGATATGGGTTTCTTCTTGAGAACTCTGTGTTGCAGATTTCCTGCAATGCTAGGGCTATCTGGGAAGCCTGCTAAGTCTGGATGACCTTTTAGTACTGACCTTCAGAAACTAAGGTGAATTAGAGGAGGAATTGTTATGGTTATTGTAAACACTGTACCTCCGGGTTAGAAGTGTTTACACTTCTCATAACTGATCCAAGTCTGAGGATCCTTGTTCTAGATCACCACCTGTGAGGGGGTTGGGCTGTTTACAGGTTTGCAGGTACCTTGACCTCAGAATACCCTGTTACTTTGACTTTGTTAAGAATGCTCCATGTTGGACAGTTCTTGTGATTCTAAAACCTTGGACTTGTGGCTCTTTATTTGAGTCCTCTACCCTGGTTACCGAATTTATAGACCTCCACCTGGAATTCTTGAACGCACATGGATCTATACCAAGGCAGTTAATCAGATCCAGCTCAGTCACAAACCCTTGCATATCATCTGCATACATACCCATTGCATCATATTAACATTTGCTTATTTGTGTTTCAGGGTATCCACCTTCATCTCTGGTTTTGGTTTTGACCCCATCTGCTATATTGACCTGTCTCCACCAGCACTTGCTTCAGCTTGTCAACCATATACTTCAGTTACTAGCACTAGCCAGCCAGTGGCCCACTCCTCAGCATCTTCATCAGCACTTATCTTACTCAGTCCTCAGCATCATGGCTCCAAAGAAAAGCAACATCACTTATCATTTCTTCCAACCAGACTTATCAGACATCAGGAGGATCCAAACCCTGATCACTCCAGATCACATGCCTTTGTTCAGGGAGCATTATGGGGATATACTTGACTTGGTCATGGATCTGGACCCATCTCAGAGAAGCCTGATCCATACCTGTATTCAGTTCTATGACCCCCCGTTGAGATGTTTCACCTTTCAAGACTTTCAGTTGGGTCCTCTTCTGGAAGAATACTCATCATTGATTGGTCTGCCTATCAAAAGAGAAATCCCTTTCAACCCTGAAATGGTCCCTCCCAGCAATGGAGAGATAGCAAAAGCTTTGCACCTGGAACCTGCTTTGATTGAGCAACATATGACCTCTAAAGCTGGGATCCCTGGATTTCATCTGGACTTCCTGATTTCTCAAGCTAGTCTGAAGGCCTCCCTGGGGGAGTGGAAAGCTGTTTGTGCTCTGTTGGCCTTAAGTGTATATGGAATTGTGTTGTTTGCAGATGAGCCCCGATTCATTAGCAAGAATGCAATCCATTTGTTCATCCTGAAGAACCCAGTGCCAACTTTATTGGGTGATCTCTATTACTCAGTACATCAGAAGAATGAGAAGCAGAGGGGAAGGCTAGTGAGGTGTTGTGCTCCATTATTCCATGCTTGGCTTCTCAGGCATCTGCCCAGGACAGATGCATTTCTAAATCCTCATCAGCAAAGCAACTGGGCTAAGAGGCTCACTATTCTCACTTCAGCAGATATCAGATGGTGTACTCAAAGCACCAAGGGCAGAGATATAATCACCAGCTGTGGGCACTTTCCCAATGTGCCCTTAATAGGAGTTAAGGGAAGTATCAACTACAACCCTCTGCTGTTCAAGAGGCAATTGGGCTATGCACTAGTTCATACTCCTAGGGAGCAGGACCTAGTTGAGACCCTCTACTGTGAGAACAAGATCAGTCTGGTAACTGTTAGGCAGGCTGCCTGGGCCTGGGATCATGTTCAAACCAAGGGAATCACCATTCTGGGGAAGTGCAATAATGTGGCATCAGTCCAATACTATGAGTGGTCTCATGCTAGGGCCCAATTCTCTGGAATGCCCTTCACTATAGAAGACATGCCTGAGTCATCTTCAGTACCACCCCCTGCCACCATCAGTTTGGAAGAATTTGAGAGCTTGAAGGAAAGAAATGAGAAGTTAACCCAAGCCTTGCAGAAGACCCTCAGGGAGAGGAGTGAAGGTGTGAGGGAGATTGAGAGATTGGAGAAGTTGAGGGTGGAACACTTGACCAAAATTGAGAAGTCTGGAGATTATATCAACAAGTCTAAGGCTGGTGAGCAGATTCTGAAGAATGCTTGTAAAGAAGCCCAGTTCCAGAGAGCAAGAACAGACTTGTATTTGAAAGAGAGTCAGGCCAGGTGGGTCCGGATCACTGAGGCCCGTACTCTAGAAGACAAGAGAGTCCAGGACAATATGGAACAGATGGAAAAAGCCCTGGCAGCAGCCCAGAAGGAAATATCAGAGCTAGAAATCAGAGCTGGAGTGAAGAGGTCTAAGGACCAAAGTCAGAACAAGAAGTTGACTGCAGCTGTTGCAACAAGAAACCTTCTCATCAGAAATCTCACGGAGCGTCCGGCTGATCCTGTGACCGAAGCACTTCTCAAGGAAGTTCGTGAGGATGAGTTTGGCCTTGGAGTTTGATCATTTGCTTGTTGTTGTTCCTTTTCCATGTACTTTTGTTTTTTGTGATGTATTTTGACCCCTTTAAGGGTTTATGTTGTAAAATGAACAAGTTGTATTATTTCACATTTTGTAATATATTTGTGTTAGTTTCCATCTGGGTTACTTCAAAAGCAATTTCAACAGCAGCATCTTCAAGGGTCTGGAAGGGTCAAAACTGAAAGCCAAACCGGATACCTTGAGAGCAAATAAGCATAACTGCATTGCATGCTAACCCTTTTGTTTGTTTTGTAGGTTTTTGTTTTGTTGTTGCTAACCTCTGTTGTGAATCTCAGGAATTATTGCTCGCCGCCGGGTATTTCCTCTCAACAGGCCACACAGGTACCCAACTAGAAACAACCTTCCGGGAATTCAGATGGATCAGATGCAGCAAGACCTTACAGAGGTCAGAAACCAGATGGCCAACGAAAGGCTGGAGATGAGAACCCAGATAACACAATTCATGGAAGTGATGAACAACTTAGCTCAAAGCCAGGAGAGGCTCAGAGCTTTGGTAGAAGGAAGGAATCAAGAGGAGCCCCATGTGGGGACTGCTGGCACAAGTAACAATGAAAGGGTGCAACCACATGTTAACCCCCCTGTGTTTGGTCCACATCTACATCCTGAGGTTAATATTCCTGCAAACATTCAAGGAACAGCCACTGCAGCCAGAGTACTTCAAGAAGATCCTCAGGAGGACCAATTTACAGTAATGGATGCTGGAGAGGAAGCTTATGATAGACGATTGGATGAAATGGCTGAGAAGTTGAGATCACTGGAATCTCAAAATTCTTTGGGTTTCGACGTCATGGACATGGGTTTGGTAGACGGGGTCAGGATCCCCCATAAGTTCAAGCCTCCTTGTTTCGAAAAGTATAATGGGACTTCATGCCCCCGGACTCATCTACAATCATTTCTGGGAAGGCTGAAGGCCTATACAATGGATGAGAAACTTTGGATGTTCTACTTCGAAGATAGCTTGACTGGAGCATCAAGGGAATGGTATTCCCATCTGACAAGAGCAACTATAAGATGCTGGAAGGACCTGGCAGAAGCCTTCATCAGACAGTATCAGTATAATCTAGACATGGCACCCAACAGGACCCTCCTAATGGGAATGTCACAGTCGTCAAGGGAAAGTTTCCGGGAATATGCCCAGAGATGGAGGCAATTGGCTGCTGCCGTTCAACCACCAATGTCTGAGAGAGAAATGGCAGACATGTTTATGAACACTCTCCAGGGGACGTATATTGACAGGTTGGCTGCTTTCTCTTCCACTAGCTTCGCAGATGTTGTCATAGCTGGGGAGAGAATTGAAAGCCTGTTGAAAATGGGCAAAATTTCCGATAATGGTGCCAGTTCGTCCAACAGTACAAGAAAGCCTTTTGCAGGCCCGAGAAGAGCTGGCGAGACCAATGCCATTCACACCAATAGGGGTAGGCCTCAATATGTTCAAAGGTCAATAGCAGCAGTCACTATCCCTGCTCCAGCTCATCCTCAGCCAGTCTATCAACCTCCTCAACAAAACTTCCAACAACAACCTCAGTATCATCAGAATCAGTATCCTCCAAGGAACTACAACAACAACAATCAACAGAGGCCATTCCAACAAAGGCCATCCCAAGCTAACAGAGTGATCGACCCGATCCCAATGCCGTATGCTGCCTTGCTGCCACAACTTCTGAAACTTAACCTAGTTGAGCTAAGAACGTTGGCACCTCCAGATCCCAACAGTCTACCAAGAAACTATGACTCCAATGCTAGGTGTGCTTTTCATTCAAACGCACCTGGTCACAGTACAGAAAAATGCAGGGCTCTGCATATGAAGGTACAAGACTTGGTAGACTCCAAGGCTCTGAATTTTGCACCTCCGCCCAATGTCAATAAAAACCCAATGCCAAACCATGGTGGTCCCCGAATTAATGCTATTGAAGAAGACCAACCGTCTTATTTAATAACTAGTGTGGATCAGATCAGGACACCGTTGGTGGAAATCAAAGCTCAACTCCGAGAAAACCAAATATTTCCGGGGTGTGAACTAGGGTGTCCCTACTGCAATATTTCATGGAACGGGTGTGAGGACCTGAGGAATGGCATTGACAGCCTTATTCAGAGTGGCTTGCTACAGATCACTACATCATTCCCGACAAGCCCAACAACTTCATCAACAACGGTTTCAGAACCTCCTACAACCGCAGCAACTATGGTTCCCGACAATTCACCAGCAACATCAACAAGTACTTCACCTGTCCTTCCAAATGATCAGTTTTCAACAGTTTCTCCTGCTACAACTTCAGCTTCATTCCATTTCGAATCTCCATCAACAACATCAGTCCTTCCAACAACACCTCCTACAACACCAGCAATCAATCATGAAGATGTCTCCACTGTCACCATATTCTACGATCCTGAAAATAACTCCGCCTATCATTCAGAAGGTGCTGCTCCTGCCAGAGCACCGGTTACAATCTTTTATGATCCACAAACAATAACAGTCCCTTCAGCAGCAGCAATCAGTCCGGTCACTGTCACGGTGCCTGGACCAGTACCATATGAAAGCAATAGGGCCATCCCTTGGCACTATGGCTCTGACGTGTATTGTGAAGGAAAAAGAATCACTCTTGAAACATCAGCACCTGCACCACAAGTAGATAATGTGGGGGGAGGCGGAGGCTTCACTCGCAGCGGACGTCTCTTTGCTTCACAAGTTCAAAGACCTACCGCCGAAGCAGAAGCTGCTACCAAGGCAAAGGGAAAAGGCTCGGGGCAGGAAGATCCAGTTGCCAAAGAAACCCTGAAGACTCCATTTGATCAGGAAGTTGATGAGTTTATGCGAATCATCAAAAAGAGTGATTATAAAGTTGTGGATCAGCTTCACCAGACGCCATCCAAAATCTCTATCCTCTCACTGCTTATGTGCTCCGAAGCCCATCGGAATGCACTACTTAAAGTCTTGCACGCAGCTTACGTGCCTGAGGAGATTACTGTCAACCAATTGGAAACCGTGGTTGGAAATGTTACTGCTAGCAATGGGCTAGGGTTTACCAATTCTGACTTGACAGCGGATGGCCGCAATCACAACAAGGCCTTGCACATCACCATGGAATGCAAAGGAGCTGTCCTTTCACATGTGCTGGTGGACACAGGTTCATCCCTGAATGTCTTACCAAAGAAGGCCCTGGTGAAGTTAGAATATGATGGATTGGCATTGAGACCCAACAACCTGGTAGTAAGAGCCTTTGATGGTTCTAAGAGATCGGTTCTGGGAGAGATTGAGCTACCGGTGACAATTGGCCCACAGACCTTTAAAACTATCTTTTATGTGATGGACATTCAGCCCGCCTACAGCTGTTTGTTGGGTAGACCCTGGATTCACGCCGCCGGCGCAATAACGTCTACCCTTCACCAAAAGTTAAAATTTGAGTGGGAAGGCCAAGTTGTCACAATCTGTGGAGAGGAGGACATTTTTGTCAGCCATCTGGCAACCTATAAGTACATTGAAATGGATGGGGAGATCCATGAAACAATGAGCCAGGGGTTTGAAGCTTTGAATGTGCATGAGGCATCTGCTGTATCTGGTACTCCAATGTCATCATACCAACAAGCCCGGAAGGTTGTTGAGGAAGGAACCGCCCAAGGCTGGGGCAAACTGCTGTCGGTGGAGAAAAAAGAAGACAAATTTGGGTTGGGTTACAAACCAACTCAACATCAAGCAAAGGCTGCTGCAGAGCCAGGTTTTGTCAGTGGGGGAATGCTTACCCCTGATGCTATCAACTGTCTGGAAGACAAGCTGGAAGAGGAGCGCAATCTGGAAAATTGGATTCGTCCGAAGATCCCGGGGAGCAGTGTCTCGAACTGGTCTTCCCAGGAAATTATAAGAGTTACTCATGCAGAGTAATTATTATTTCCTGTATTTTTTATAGCATGCATCCAAGTCTTGCATCTTGCCCAAGATGACAAGACTCATTTTGTAATCAGGGCCATCTGTACTTTTGTGCAAACAAGATTAAATTAATGAAATATCAGACATCTTTTTGCAAACAAGTCTTTTTCTTTTCTGCTCACTGTTTTTTCCATTTTTCTTTTTGTACAAAAATAAATGGCGGTGTTTTCAAAATGGTAACTTCATTTCACTTTTTTCTAAAGCAAGATTAAAATCAATCACTAAAATGAACGAACTTAACCCTTGCAGAGAGTGCCTTCCAGACTGCACCGACAACAGCACGGCTATGACATCGTATGACCTTGACAATCCAATCAATCAAGCTGATGAAGGGGTTGATGAGGAATATGAGCTTCCTGAAGAGCTAGCCAGGTTGTTGAGACAGGAGGAAAAGGTTATTACTCCTCATCAGGAGGAGATTGAAGTGATTAATCTTGGTACTGACGAAGACGTGAAAGAAGTTAAAATCGGGGCCTGCCTACAAGACTCGGTGAAGAGACAACTGATAGATCTGCTTCAAGAGTATGTTGATGTGTTTGCTTGGTCGTATCAAGATATGCCAGGGTTGGATACCGACATTGTTATGCACAAGCTGCCTTTGAGGGAAGAATGCCCACCAGTTAAACAGAAACTGCGCCGAACTCGCCCAGACATGGCTATGAAAATCAAAGAAGAGGTACAAAAGCAATGGGACGCCGGGTTCCTTGCTGTGACTAGCTATCCGCCGTGGGTTGCTAATATAGTGCCTGTGCCTAAGAAAGATGGCAAAGTAAGAATGTGTGTTGACTATCGGGATCTGAATAGAGCCAGCCCGAAAGATGACTTCCCATTACCTCACATTGACGTATTGGTGGATAACACGGCTTAGTTCTCGGTATTCTCCTTCATGGACGGATTTTCAGGATACAACCAGATCAAGATGGTACCTGAAGACATGGAGAAGACAACCTTCATCACACCCTGGGGCACGTTCTGTTATAAAGTGATGCCATTTGGACTGAAGAATGCTGGTGCAACATATCAACGGGCTATGGTGACATTATTCCATGATATGATCCACAAGGAAATAGAATGTTATGTGGATGATATGATCGCCAAGTCCCTTATAGAGGAAGATCACCTGGTGAATCTGCTGAAGTTGTTCAAGCGTCTGAGGAAGTATCAACTAAAGCTGAACCCCAACAAATGCACATTCGGGGTGCGATCCGGTAAGTTGCTGGGCTTTATTGTAAGCGAGAAAGGGATTGAAGTGGACCCTGATAAAGTCAAAGCCATCCAAGAGATGCCTGCACCGAAAACTGAGAAAGAAGTTCGAGGGTTCTTAGGTCGATTGAACTACATCTCACGGTTCATATCTCACCTTACAGCGACCTGTGAACCCTTGTTCAAGCTGTTAAGAAAAGAACAGACGGTCAGGTGGAACGAAGATTGCCAGAAGGCTTTTGACAAGATCAAAGAGTACTTACAAGAACCTCCAATCCTCATGCCGCCAGTTGAAGGAAGACCTCTGATTATGTACTTGACAGTATTAGAAGAGTCGATGGGGTGTGTGTTGGGCCAGCATGACGAGTCTGGTCGAAAAGAGTATGCAATATACTACCTAAGCAAAAAGTTTACCGACTGTGAACAACGTTATTCACTGCTCGAGAAAACTTGCTGTGCTTTAGCGTGGGCTGCTCGCCGACTGAGACAGTATATGTTGACCCACACTACCTTATAAATCTCAAAAATGGATCCAGTTAAGTACATTTTCGAGAAGCCAGCTCTTACCGGGCGGGTTGCAAGATGGCAGATGATTCTCACAGAATACGACATACAGTACACCTCTCAGAAAGCCATCAAGGGCAGTGTACTATCTGAATATCTTGCTGAGCAACCCATTGATGACTACCAGCCTATGAGGTTTGACTTCCCCGATGAAGACATCATGTTCATTAAAGCAAAAGATCACGAGGAGCCTATTCACACCGAAGGGCCTGACCCGGAGGAAGAATGGACTATGATGTTTGATGGGGCTGTTAACATGAATGGTCGTGGTGTTGGTGCAGTACTCATTACACCCAAAGGGGTTCATCTGCCTTTCTCGGCAAAACTCACTTTCAACTGCACTAACAACGAAGCTGAATACGAAGCCTGCATTATGGGTCTTGAGGAAGCCATTGACCTCAGGATCAAGACATTGACCGTATTCGGGGATTCAGCTTTGGTAATCAATCAAACCAACGGGAAATGGTACACCCACCAGGATCATCTGATACCGTACAGGGATTATACAAGAAGGTTACTGACTTTCTTTACAACAGTCAAACTTGAGTATATCCCTCGGGATGAGAATCAGTTTGCAGATGCTCTTGCTACCATTTCATCCATGATCAAAGTTCAAGCTGCTAACTTTATACCCCAGATATCAGTGTCCAGACTCGACAGGCCAGCATATATATTTGCAGCAGAAGTTGTCAAGGACGATAAGCCTTGGTTTCATGACATTAAATGCTTCTTGGAGGATCAAACATACCCACCTGGGGCATCTTCCAATGATAAGAAGACTTTGAGAAGGCTTGCTGGTAGTTTCTTTCTGAACACTGATGGGTCTTTATACAAGAGGAACTTTGACATGGTACTCCTCAGATGTGTTGACAAGACGGAAGCAGATTTGTTGATGCACGAAGTACACGAAGGATCTTTTGGTACTCATGCAGGAGGGCATGCCATGGCTAAGAAATTGCTAAGATCAGGCTATTATTGGATCACAATGGATGCAGACTGTTGTGCTTACGCCAGGAAATGCCACAAATGCCAGATCTACGCAGATAAGGTGCATGTGCCTCCTAATCCTTTGAACATAATGTCTTCACCGTGGCCCTTTGCCATGTGGGGCATTGATATGATTGGCAAGATTGAGCCAACTGCTTCGAATGGTCACAGATTCATCCTGGTCGCCATTGATTATTTCACCAAGTGGGTTGAAGCAGCCTCATATGCAAATGTCACAAGACAAGTGGTAGCCAGATTTCTGAAGAGAGATATCATCTGTCGGTATGGAGTTCCCGAGCGAATCATTACTGATAATGGTTCAAATCTAAACAACAAAATGATGGCAGAGCTGTGTCGGGACTTCAAGATCCAACACCACAATTCTTCTCCTTACAGGCCAAAGATGAATGGCGCTGTCGAGGCAGCAAATAAAAATATTAAGAAGATTGTGCAGAAGATGGTAGTCACCTACAAAGACTGGCATGAAATGCTACCGTTTGCCTTGCATGGGTATCGCACGTCGATCAGGACATCCACTGGGGCAACACCGTATCAACTTGTGTATGGTATGGAAGCAGTCCTACCTGTTGAAGTTGAACTACCCTCGTTACGGGTATTAATGGATGTTAAACTGAGTGAAGCAGAATGGGTTCGGTCTCGATTCGAACAACTGAGTCTGATTGAAGAGAAAAGATTGGCTGCAATTTGTCATGGGCAATTGTATCAGAAGAGAATGAAGAGAGCCTTTGATCAGAAAGTCAGGCATCGAGAGTACCAAGTAGGGGATCTTGTGCTGAAAAGAATCCTCCCTCCTCATACAGACCACAGGGGGAAATGGACTCCAAACTATGAAGGACCATTCGTTGTAAAGAAAGTTTTCTCTGGTGGAGCGCTGATGCTCAGCACCATGGATGGTGAAGATTTCCCATCCCCTGTGAATTCAGATGCAGTTAAAAAATACTTCGCATAAAATGACCCGCTGGACATAAAAACAGAATGTAAGTCCAGGCAAAAATAGGGCATCCCGGCGAGTCAAAAACAGAATAAAAGACTCGGGCAAAAATAAAGGAAATAAACAAAAATGTACACCCGCTGAGTTGAAAAGCCGCATTGGACAGCTCAGGCAAAAATGGGTATCCCGATGGATTGAAAACCCGAAAGGGCGATCCATGCAAAATAAGGGAATAAGCGAACAACTGCATTCTGAATTCGTCTGTATCACTTACAACTGGGAAAGCTTCAACAGAGTCAAGCTTCAATCAGAATCAACTCTCTCCAGAAAGCAAGACGAGAAGAACGTCATTGTCATACGAGTCATAGCAGAAGAGGAAGCTCCTCAAAGCGTCGCCAACACTGCAAGCACTTTTGTTTCTCAATTTGTGACAGTCTCCTCATTTCAGGAGATATGTTTCTTTGACTGTATCTTGCCAATTCAGGGCACATGAATTAATAAAATCAGATTTTCAGTCATGTTTCGTTTTTTACATTTATGTTTTGCAAAGAATTGTCTGATATCTCTGAAAATACAATTGCATAAGTACAGATGCCTTTCTCTAAAAATAAAAAAAAAAACACATGCTTGCAGGGAATATACTTACTCTCAAAAGTGCTTAACTCCTATGACGGAATCCAGTAAAGGATACCTCGGGACCTTTTGTGCGTCTCCTTATCTTTGCAGGATTGCAGGTATCCAGAACGCAACCTGGGGCATGCAAGTTACGTTTCGGCAAGCTGGTGAATCATTATCAACTCGGTCTATCTCCCACGTGGCACTGGAGGGTGCCCACTTCCCCAGCAAAGTTGTCAAATCAACATACACTCAATCTCAGCATCTGAAATGCCACTTCCCCAGCTGGGTTGCCTCTTGTTGCTATCCCCAGCTGAGTTGCCTCTCACAATTCCCCAGCCGAGTTACCATTTCATCCTCAGCTGAGTACAGGAGTCAGGGAATCATCTCCCCACAGAATCTTCAGCCTCTATTCAGAAGATCAACGCACGAAGAGATCACAACAGAGTGAAGAAAGCTTCTACAAACCCCAACTGGGTCCCATATTATAAGGATATGTCAATCGGTGACCTATATCCCAAGCAGATACGTCATCAGATCTATCACTGATCTTATCCCCAGCTGGGATGTTCACTTCAAGCAGATCAACCAGAGATCTTCGCAGCAATGGGATCCGAATCCCGGGTCTTTGTATCTTTGCATAATCATAGCATTCGCACCATACCATCCCCTCAGAGCGTAGCATTCCGTCTAATACGGAGCATTACGGCAAAAATCAAATGCATAGCATAATCATAAGTCATGTTGTGAATTGAACACTTGTGAAAAACAAACCGTTCATCATCATTATACAGAAATCCCCACCAGGGTTCCAGCAAAAGCAGTTGCCTCACAAATCACAAACACCGGTATATACACCTTTTGGCACCCGTCCGTGTCATCACTCCCCAGTAAAGTCGCCCAAACATCTTTACGAACAAGATCACCCGTACTACAGGTACTTCCTGACACCCGTCCGTGTCAAATCACCAGCAGAAAGCCAAAGACATCCTCTTTGCACTCACATATACTTGTATATACACTTTCTTGACACCCGTCCGTGTCATATCCCCAGCGCAGTCGCTTACACCTTTATCACCCATACACTTGATAATGCTATACTTTTCTCTTTTGACGCCCGTCCGTGTCACTCTCTCCAGCAGTTAAAACACTCATCTTATATACAATACTCACTACTCATGGTACGCTTATACAGATACTCGTCCGTATCTTGTATACATCATCACTCGTACCCCCACAGATTCGACAATAGTCCTTGTTCTTTGTTAACCAGTTGGTACTCGTCTGTACCATCATCTCAGAAGATTGCGTCTAGTGTTTGTTTCTACGTGATACTCGTCCGTATCATAGTCTTAGGGATGCTCGTCCGCATCTTTAACCCATACACCGTGTCAAACACTTGTGTCTCCTTGAATATAGATACTCGTCTGTGTCTGTTATCCCCTAGAAGAGTCCCTTCAGATTCAACACTCGTCCGTGTTCTCTGTTAACCAGTTGATACCCGTCCGTATCATCATCTCTGAACACGTGTCAGTATTTGTTTCTACATGATACTCGTCCGTATCATAGTCTAAGGATGCTCGTCCGCATCTTTAATCTATACACAATACCAAACACTTATACCTTTTGTTTCTTGGATGTAAACGCTCGTCCGTGTTTACTACTCCCCAGTAGATCGCCAACAAAGCAAATTTCCTTTTTATCTGACACTCGTCCTGTGTCATGATAAACTTTGAGAGCAACCGTACCCTGCTGAGTGGTCGTCCTCCACTTCTTGATGGTCGTCCTCCATCTTGCTCATCCGATGGCCGTCCCCATCGTCGATTTTAGCAGCCGTCCCCTGCTAGGTGGTCGTCCTCCACCCTTTGATGATCGTCCTTCATCATTTTATCCAATGGCCGTCCCCATTGTTGATTCTGGTTATCTGGCATTCGTCCTATGTCATGAGAAACCTCGAGAGCAGCCGTACCCTGCTGAGTGATCGTCCTCCACTTCTTGATGGTCGTCCTCCATCATGCTCGTCCGATGGCCGTCCCCATCGTTGACCTTTTCTATCCGATGGCCGTCCCCATCGTTGATACTTTCGGCAGCCGTACCCTGCCAGGTGGTCGTCCTCCACCTTTGATGGCCGTCCCCATCATATTTTCTTTTATCCCCAACAGAGCAGCCGTACCCTGCTAGGTGATCGTCCTTCACCTTTGATGGCCGTCCCCCATCATCTGTTTATTTCATTTATTCTTTAACCCGATGGCCATCCCCGTCATGGTCCCTTTTCCTTTTAGCCCGATGGCCGTCCCCATCGTCGGTTATTTTGCTTTGTGAACTTGATGGCCGTCCCCGTCATGTTTCATTAATTCCCAGAGAATTTTACAGCTTTATCTTGATGGCCGTCCCCATCATAATTTCTTAGTTTATCCCCCCAGCTGGTCGGCCGTCCCCGTCTTGGCTTTACCTTCTATCCCCAGCATGTCGGCCGTCCCCGTCATCGCTTTGTTTTCCGCACCTTTACAATATACTTTGTTTTCCTTTTACAATCTATATCCTTTTTCTTCTTCATTCCGTGAGTGCAAATTTTGGACTGTCTTTGATATTCAACCACAAGTTATCTTGTTTGCCTGTTAAGCCGTGGCTTACATCCTGCACAGCTAACTCATGTTTGAATAGGGGCAGCTGTAAACACCCCAAATTTGCCCTCACCCATTCACCATGGCTTGTGATCATTCTCATATGCATAAACACAATCATAACATCTCATACCTCAGTTTTGAGTCACTGCATAGTTTCTAAGTCATCTGCACCTAGGGTTTGTGATCTGAGCAATCTCAGGGCTTCTTGAGCCACTCCAAAGGAAACCAATCAATTCAAAGGGGTCTACATATGTTCAAGCATCATATTACATCCTCACAAAGTCAAAAATTCAAAAGAATCACAAGAACTAGGGTTTGAGTGAATGCAGGGCCAAGTTTGACTGCATAGTTGACCTAAAATTAGGGTTTTGGTTTCAGAGGCCATAACCCCAAATTTTTTGGGCATTCTTGTTTCCATTGGTCTCTATATGGTATAGGGAGTATGCATATCAATTTTCATTAAGAAATTCCATGGGGAAGTCATCTGATCAAGAGTTGACTTTTCAGACAAGTCAGTGCAAAATCAGGGCATCTGAGGCCCCCAATGACCCAACCAATGGTTGATCCTCATCATTTTGAGTGTATATGATCTTTATTTGATCATGGAAGAATGTTGAAGTTCATAAAAATCAAGAATTTAGAGTTTTTGCAAATGTTGACTTTTTGGGCATAGTTGACTTTTCAAGAATGCATCATTTTAGGTCATTTTTCAAGCTTTGATTCTTGATCCAAAAAGGCTTCAAATGGAAAAACTTTGGTCATGAAAGTTGTAGATCTCATCTTTCCCTTTTCAAAAAGTACAAGAACATGATCAAACTCTTCTTGGGTCAAAAGTTATGGTGTGACAAAGTTGGCCAAAATCATTGATTTTCAAGGCATGCCTCAAATGGAAATTTTGCAAAGCCATGAACCAATGCATTATGTGACTTCTAATTCACTTCAAACCAGTATGCAAGCATTACATAGACACTAAAAATCAGATTGGGACCAAGGATCCTTCATGTTTATGGTTTGTGTAGCAAGAATAGTCACATGTGAACCAAAAGCCACAACTTGCAAAAACTCATGATCATTCTTCTTACAACTTGCTGCATTGGTTACTGCACTAAGCTAGCTTCTCACCACACCATGCTGCACCAGAACCATGCCTTGTACTTGCCTAGACCTTGAGCCATGCCTCACTTACACAAAAGGTGGACTTTATGCAAAAGCAAACTTACCTATCACAGCAGGCCATGTCACATCATCCAGCCAATTGGATTAGTTTATACTTTTCATTTGCAAACGATTTCATACACTATGCAAGCCTGAAACATCACACACCAACACATTCACAAAACACTCCATTTTTGCATAAGCTTTCGAATCTGCCTCCACAGCTAAAAAACACTAAAGCCATCTTCACCATCCAACTCAACACACTTCATAGACCTCAAACCACCAAAGCTCAAGCCTGAAACAAGCCTGAACTGAGCTTCACCATTCTTCACCTTCCAAACCAGTTCTCTTCGAATCTCACTATCCAGCCATCAAACACCTCATCTTTCTTCACCAACAAGTCAAGCATACCACAAGGAGTCAAAACCACCCTTTACTTTGAACTGAAACAGCCTGTACACAAAGCTCATTTCCTGCTACACCAGAACTGGTTCTCACAAATCAGCCATCCACAAGAGCTTTGAAGCCTTCCATTAGCATCAGGGGATACAAGGGAGTCCATTTGCACGCAAGGAAAGCTCTGGAAGCTCAGTTTTGAAGCTTTCCAGCTCAGGTATGATCATGGAAACTTTTCTCTCAAAGCTTGGTTTTTGAGTTATAAATTGGTTAGTCATGTCTTGCTGGTCATGGGGTTGATCTCAGAATCAAAAATGAGTGAAAACTGAGCTTGTATGGTCCCTCTGAATTTTTGCCCGTAAATTTCTTTCCTTTCGATTCCTTTGATTCATGATGCATAGATGTTGTTTGAGCTTGGATTCATGACCTAGGAAGCTAGAGGACCATTTAGGTGTGCTTGATTTGTAGAATAGGTACCTGATTCGTGTTCTAGGGTTTTTGTGCAACCGGAGAAGATGACCGGAGCTTCTCTCCGGTCACCTGAATTTGTTTAACCCTAAACTCAGGTCATTAAGGCAGTTTAAATTCTGAGCGTTGATAGCGTTGAAATGTTTGACTTCCCGCTGGTTTGGATGGCCCAGATCAATCTGCTTAGCCCTAATCTCTCTCATTAACTTTAATTAATTTTAATTAGGATAATTAGGTCAGATGCAATCCACACCCTTCATTTGCGCGCTGGTCAACCAGTTTGAACTCAGAACCAATCCTGGCCATCCATCCTGATTACTTCTTATTTTATTTCATTTTTATTCATTTTCTTTTCAATTAACTTGCACATTTAATTTAAAATAGCAAAAATATCTTAAAAATTATGAAACTTTTTCTTAAAAGTTTTATTAATTTTTAAGACCCAAAAATATTTTTATTTTATTTTTTATCATCAAAAAAAGTATTTTTAAATATTTAAAAGATTATTTTTAATTGATTAATGGGAATTAATTAATTAAAAATACTTTTAGGTATTTAAAAATTACAAAAAAATTCATGAAATGTTCTAAGACATTTAGAAACATTGTCCAACCTTCAAATCAAATTTCTTTTTTGATCTTGATGCATTTTAAGAATTTTTCATTGAATTAAATCATTTTTTATGCATTATTTTGATCATGGGTTCAAAAATTCATTTTTGCCTATTGGAGAAGGTTGAGACATTGATTCTTCTTGCATTGTTTTGTGTTTGGCATGTAGTTTCTAGGGTAAAATGGCCATGATTTGATCTTGCATTTTCTATTTGTTTGGCATTTCTTTTGTTAAGAACCTTAAAAAACCCTAATAACTTGTAAAAATCATATCTTGAGTTTGGTTGAGAGTTGAGAGTTCCCCTTTGGGCAGTGGTTTAGTATAGGTTTAGGGTTTCTTTGGGTAGCATTTTCCATTTTTTATCTTAGGGTTTGCTTCTGTTTTGGGTTTTTGTTTGATGTTTGATCCATGAACCCTAATTTGGGCTTCCATTTGCATCCTTCTTGCATTTCCTTGCATAACATGACTTGTCTTTGCATTTTGTGCATTTTTGTGTTTCATTTGACATCTTAGGACATATAGGAAGCATGTTTGATCATTGCATTACATATTTTCCATGTCATTTGTCTTGTATGATTCATAACTTTCCATGCTTGTTCATGCTCCTTAGCTTGCATCATTTGCATTCATGATCTTGTATGAACATCTCCATGCCTTGCCTCATGTTTGCAGCACCTCATAACATCATAATCATCATCAATATGCTTCTGGTCTTGCTTAGCATCATGCCATTTCATCTCATCTTGCATTGTTTTGCATTTCTTTCTAACATTTCAGGTGGTAAGTAAACTTGGGAAGTGAATTTGCCTTCACTTCTCATAACTTTTCTTTTCATTCCTCTTGCATCCATTGCTGCATTCTTATATGTGTTTGAGTTTGAGCTTGCTCATTCTTCTCCTTCTCACTTTCTTTCTTCAAGTGACTTGACTTCTTGAATGAAGCAAGTCACTTTGCTTCTCTTGATCCTGTTCATCTGCTTCCTGGTGGTTCTTCTGAAGATTGCTCTTGAAAACCTCACAAACTTTAGGATCATCCAAGCATGACAATGAATTAGGGTTTTGATTAGTCCCCCCATAGTTTTACCTTTTATGTCTCTCTTTGAGTCCTCTCTTCTCACCTCATAATCAGGGATTAAACCCTAAAGGCCTTAAGACTTTGTGATTAGGGTTACGCCTGCATCCTTCTCTTAGGATGGAGTGTATAACTTTAATCCTAAGTCTTGAACCCTTAAGGTGTTTAAATCTCTTAATCAATCCACATAATAATCATCAAGACATCACACTTGTAACTTGGGCCTTGCATTAGGGTTCTAATTCTTCCTTAAGTGGTTAAGAAGGACTAACCCTAGTGTTAATGGACAAGTCCCCCTCAAGTTGTCTTACAAACCATAACACTCACTTCATCATCATATCATTAAATAAAATTCACTTAATCAAAGGCTTGTTTTGTCATGAGTTTAATCCCTAACCATGGATTAAGTTGAGGAGTCTTCCTCAGCTTAAACATTCTCATCTATTATCCTTCTATTAGGATGGTGTAATGAGTCTGTTTAATCCCTGATTATGGCTTAATCTCATTACTTAACACTAAACAAAAATCACAAAAACATCTAAATAATCACAAGTAGGTTAATGATCTTAGTCCTACACCAAAGGTGATTAAGTGTGAGAATCTGACTTCACACTTAAGGTATTCTCATTACCCCTAATCAGAGGGAAGATGTGATGAGTTTACTAAATCCATTGGTTTAGGCTTAAGCTCATTAACTTATGACAAACATCCAAAAGCAATAAAAGACTGAAAACTCAAAAACAAACAATAATCGTCTCCTTCGGGATTCTTTTCTCACCCCATTCACTCATAAACGAGAACTTGCTTCTTCCGTCTAATGCAAGACAGTTAGCACCTGAGCCAGACAGGTCATACACTTGAGCATAGGCCAGCAAGCAGTTCACAAGTCAACTCACCTTTCAGTCTCTTTGGGTCGAACTACGGTGTTCTGACTTCCTCATTGCACGAGAGGATACGTAGGCATAACTTAACAGTTATCGAACAAAAGTCTCTGTATATTCCCCCTCCTTCCAGCTTCATTCTTTAGCCTCATGATCTTGAGCATTTCACTCCATTCTTACACTGACACTTTCATACTTCACATCACTTATACACTTTACACTGACACCTGTACATATTGCTTTCCAGCTCTTTTATACACAAATTGCACTGACACTACCCCTTTAAAACACAAATCTTTTAAGCGTGGATCCCGTCGAGTACGACGGACAGTCTGGGTGCTAATACCTTCCCAGGTTGTAACCAACCCCCTTTCTCAGTCTCTCTGGTTCGCAAACCGTCTTATCCGTATCTTTCTAGGTCTATGCAGCATTGCCTTTCCTCCGGGATAAAAATGCCTAGCTGGCGACTCTATTCATCTCCAGTGAGTTCACGGCTGTGTGTTCTCACTGTTCCCTTCGCCGACCGTTCGCGTCTGTACCTTCATCTGACCCGGTGTCATTTGTCGGGAGCGACACCAGGCAGCTACTAATGAGAGGTTTGACGCGATTTTTGGCGAATTAGAAGCCTTGCGTATCGACATCACTGGGACCACCAGCACCGGTTCTGATCCTGAAGCGACTCCTTCCAGACGCCGCTCCCGCACCAGAAGCCGACCCCGCGGTCCTCAGCAGCCATAGTTCTAGTTTAGTTTTTCTTATGTTTGTTTTTCGTTCCTGTCGTTTGTACTGTACTTTTACCTCATTTATATCACAACATTGAGGACAATGTCTGATATAGTGTGGGAGAGGTACCTTTCATTTCCGCATTTTTCCGTTTCGCACTTTTCCATTTTCGTTGTATTTTCATTTCCGTTGTATTTCTTTTATCAAGTTAATGAAGCGTGCAAAAATCTTAATGATATTTTCTTTAGTTTCAAACCTTCCCGTTTATTTAGCCATAACCGAAAAAAAATTTTATTCGCATTACCCGACTTACCTACGAAATCGTAAATAGGAAGCTGAGAACGATTAAACAAGACCAATACAATCTTGACAACTTTGACTTCCTACTTAAGCGATTCCATCTCCGATTACCATTACGAGTACACTTCTAGTTTTAGTTCAAAAGTAACCCCGAGTAGTTTATACTAGCAGTCAGCACCGTCTGAACACAAACCACGTGGGGAGCCGATGAATATAAGCGTTTGATGCCTAATCAATAATGATCCTTCATATCTCGATGCAAAATGAAAATAAATTGCACCAAAGTACACGGTCGCATATAAGAAACGAGAAATATGAGAAGGAGTCCATTGCGGGTTGGTTCAGAGGTACTGGTTCTGAACTCGGTAGGGCGTGCTACGGCTCGATCCCCCACAACCTCCAAATCGGATACAAAATGTAGGGTTACCACACTCGTGTACCAGACCCCGTGCTCAAAAAAAAAAAGATCAAAGTCGCTAACCGGCTACTCCACTACGTGTGTGCTAAGGCAAAGGGCTTAATGTGATTGCGCTAGAATGAAACCGGGCGAAATAAGATCGAAAAACTTTAGGTGAAATCGTAAAGTAATTGCCGATTGGCTCATTTAACGGGAAGTCGACGACATAGCTTGTTGCTTGTGTCATTAGTGTATCGGTAGTGTTCTATCAAAGTATCAGATTATCCAACAAAGCGATCCCTTGTATGATTTGTTAGGAGTATGCGTGAATGACATCTTGTCCGCCGATTTTCAACCGACTATTTGCTTGAGGACAAGCAAAGGTTTAAGTTTGGGGAAGTTTGATAACGAGAAAACGTATCGATTATATTGCTAGGTTTCATTGGCGTTTTATCGAATAATCATCGTTTTAACACTCGATTTCTCGAGTTTTTCTTACCGTTTTGCAGGTATATCATTATATGGAGCTAAATCATGAATTAAGAGAAAAAGGAACAAAATCGGTCATAAAAAGTTGAAGAAATGAAGCTCTCTGCAAAACTGCATATTTTGCAGCAGTCACGACCGTTACAAGGGTGTCACGACCGTGACACCCCAAAATGAAGCATCACGACCGTGAGAGTAGTGTCACGACCGTGACACTTAAAAGTCACAAGTCACGAACGTAAAAGCATTGTCACGACCGTGACAAGGATTATTCTAGGTTTTTGACCAAGACTTCGTCAAGCCATTACGTGAAGAATTTGTTTCCTAAATATTTGCCACGTTCCTGCATTCCTTCCACAAATTCAGCAAGGCCCATTTCAACTAAAGTCCAAAAATTCAGCCCAATAATCCTTCTATAAATAGCACCAAGTTTATGAAGAAAACGGAGAGCATTTTTACTATTGAATTTCCTGCGGAAGCTCTGCCGAACTGATTTACGACCCTTTCTATTTTTGTTTTAGTTTTAGTTTTCTGTTTCGTTCTTATTGTATCCAAACCCGCCATATAACAATTTCCAACATCAGGAAATTGTTATACATTTATATTTTTTTTTAAACCTTCAGCCTTTGTTATTTTTGATTTCGCCAACTCCGAGCTTTCCGGTCTATGGAAGAAGGAGTCTGCTCTAATATTGTTAACCAGGTTTTTTATTTATATTGCAATTTAATTATTTATAATGTTTATTTATTTTCCTGCCATGAGTATTTTATTATTTAATTTTCTGTCTCTGTCTGGTTCAACATCGATGAGTAGCTAAACACCTTAGGGCGGTATGTAGTTAAAACAAACTTAACCGGTAAAATATAACCATAGGCTAAAAATAATTAATCACTTAACATTTCTGGCTGAGACTTTTTTAATTAAATAGACCTTTTCGTTACGAGAGTAAGAAAAGAGTATTAGGTTAGGTCAAGACCACGAGAGTGTGAGATTTTAACCAGATAGCTAAAGTTAGGCATTTAAATTAAACACAGCGAGAGCGCTTTAAGATAAATTAGAATTACTTAGTTTCCAAAAATTACCTCTAAACACTTATGGGCTAGCGAGAGCAGGCATAGGGCTTTAGGGATAAGATCTGATATAAGACCACGAGAGTGTGAGTTGAGGGTATTTAAACTGGTAATCTCTACCGAATAGATTAAGTGAACACCTTAAATAAGCCTAGGTTAGATTGACCCACCTAAGTTAATATAATTACATACCGACCGCCTTAGAATTACTTAATTAAAACTTAAATTTAATTCCGCCTTTAGTAGTCTTAAAAATCAACAAAAAAAATCGTGACAACCATTCGCCTTAGCTAAACTAGAAGTTCATCTAGCACTAAGTAACCATAGAATCCCTGTGGATCGATAATCTTAAATATTACTTCGATAGGCTGTGCACTTGCAGTAAGATACCGCTAGACGCATAAGTAGACACGTCCTTAGCCCATCATTAGGCCACCATGGAGTTTCTCATTTCATTTTTCTCTTCTTCTTTCCTTCTTTAGGATAGTGAGCCTCACTAACCTAGGACCATCCGAGCATGTGAATACTGATTAGTCCCCCACTTAGCTTTTACCTTTGTGTCTCTTTGAGTATCCTCTTCTCATCTCATAATCAGGGACTAAACCCTAAAGGCTTTAAGGCTTTGTGATTAAGCTTATGCCTGCATCCTTCTATTAGGATGGAGTGTATAACTTTAATCCTAAGTGTTAAACCCTTAATGTGTTTAAATCCTTTAATCAATTCACTTAATAATCATCAAGACATCAAGCTTGTAACTTGGGCCTTGCATTAGGGTTCTAATTCTTCCATAACTGGTTGAGAAGGACTAACCCTAGTGTTAATGGACAAGTCCTCCTCAAGTTGTCTTACAAATCATAAAACTCATTTCTTAATCATATCATTAAATAAAATCCACTTAATAAAGGCTTTGTTTTGTCATGAGTTTAATCCCTAATCATGGATTAAGTTGAGGAGTTTTCCTCAGCTTAAACATTCTCATCTATTATCCTTCTATTAGGATGGTGTAATGAGTTTGTTTAATCCCTGATTATGGCTTAACTTCATTACGCAACACTAAACAAAAACAACCAAAAACATCTAAATAATCACAAGTAGGTTAATGATCTTAATCCTACACCAAAGGTAATTAAGTGTGAGAAGCTGACTTCACACTTAAGGTATTCTCATTACCCCTAATCATAGGGAAGATGTGATGAGTTTACTAAATCTATTGGTTTAGGCTTAAGCTCATTAACTTATGACAAACTTTCAAAAGCAATAAAAGACTGAAAACTCAAAAACAAACAATAATCGTCTCCTCCGGGATTCTTTTCTCATCTCATTCACTCACAAACGAGAACTCGCTTCTTCCGTCTAATGCAAGACAGTTTGCACCTGAGCCAGACAGGTCATACACTTGAGCATAGACAAGCAAGCATTTCACAAATCAATTCATCCTTCAGTCTCTTTGGGTCGAACTACGGTGTTCTGACTTCCTCATTGCACGAGAGAATACGTAGGCATAACTTAACAGTTATCGAACAAAAGTCTTTGTATATTCCCCCTCTTTCCAGCATTATTTTTTAAGCCTCATGATCTTGAGCATTTCATTCCTGTTCTTACACTGACACCTGTACATCTTTTTCCAGCTCTTTTTATACACAAATTGCACTGACACTACCCCTTTAAAACACAAATCATCCAAGCGTGGATCCCGTCGAGTACGGCGGACAATCTGGGTGCTAATACCTTCCCAGGTTGTAACCAACCCCCTTTCTCAGTCTCTCTGGTTCGCGACCGTCTTATCCACATCTTTCTAGGTCTATGCAGCATTACCTTTCCTCCGGGATAAAAATGCCTAGCTGGCGACTCTTTTCATTCCCTGTGAGTTCACTCCTGTGTGTTCTCACACCCTCCCTTCGCCGACCGTTCGTGTCTGTACCCCATTTGACCCGGCTTCATTTGGTGGGAGCGACAGCTTGGCGACTCTGCTGGGGACCCTTATACTGTAACCAGGGCTTCTGGTTATTTTTGTGGGTTCCTCCTAGCGCTTGTTTGATTTGTGTTTACTGGGGTGTTATGTGTTATTTGTGTTTGTATATTTATTTTGTTTATTGCTTTATGTACAGTTGTTTTATTGCTTTCTTTATAGCTTTATATACATCATACTGTCATACTGTGTTTGGCTGGATCTGGTTTTGTCTTGGTGGGTGGGGTTCTACTGAGAGTTAAGGTCCTATACCTGGGACCTGAGTGACACCTAGGCTAGAGTGGTTCATGTTCTTTCCCATTCCATTTCGGTCTGGTGCGGGAATATGAAACACGGTTCAGATGTGAGTTTCTTCTTGAGAACTCTGTGCTACAGATTTCCTATAGTGCTAGGGCTATCTGGGAAGCCTGCTAAGTCTGGATGACCTTTATTATGACCTTCAGAAACTGAGGAGAATTAGAGGAGGATTTTTATGGTTATTGTAAACACTGTACCTCCGGGTTAGAAGTGTTTACACTTCTCATAACTGATCCAAGTCTGAGGATCCTTGTTTTAGAACACTACCTGTGAGGGGGTTGGGCTGTTTACAGGTTTGCAGGAACCATGACCTCAGCATACCCTCATTGCTAGTGCAGTTCTATGTTTTGATCCGGTCACTATGATCCTGAAGTTCTTGACCTTTGGTTTTCGGCTACTATTTTGGGTTATTATACAGAGATCTTGTGGTTACAAACACTCGATTCTTGGTTCGGCATTCCAGATTCCAGGCAGTTTCCAGCTGTGATCCCATGTCTTTGCATCTTTTGCATTATCATTTTGCATTTCGCATTTGCATCAGCATTGCATTTCCTTCTTCCAGAGAGCTCATCCTTCCTCTTTTGTCCATGATCAGCCAGCTGATTTCCCTGTACTCAGTTTGAACAAGTGGTCACAGTTAGAAGACGACAGAGTGTGTGAAGCTGGACTGAACAGTGTCAAGAGTTAAGAAGGGTCAGTTTGAAAGCCGTCAGTAGCTATGTCAGAGAGCAACCGTCAGAATGTTGAGTTTCCACCTGGTTTCACTTCGGTGACCAATCCTCTGTATGGTCTTTCTCCTGATGAAGATCTTCCACAAGTGAACAATCTTGCTCAAGCTCAGCCTGCACAGACCCCGATCGTGAATCAGAATGTACCTGAACCATCGGCTGTCCGAGGTGGACCTTCATCTTCTTTTGATTCTACAGATTATCGGAGTTTTGCTTTCCCTATGCCGAACTTCCAAGGGGCAATCCCTCTTGTGAAAACCAAGGATCCACAAGTTATTGATCCTGCTGAAAGATTTCGTGTGTTGGACGAGCAACTCAAAGCCTTAGCGGATCCTGATGCCTTCGGTTTTGATGCTCTAACTCTGTGTTTGGTTCCTGGTCTTGTCATTCCTCCAGATTTCAAAACTCCGAAGTTTGAGAAATACACTGGTGTCAGTTGCCCGAAGCGTCATTTGGTGATGTTCTGTAGAAAAATGACTTCTTATGCCTGCAATGATAAGTTGATGATTCAGTGTTTTCAGGACAGTTTAAGTGGGGCATCTTTAAGTTGGTACATGGATTTGGAAAGCAGTCATATCCGATCTTGGAATGATTTATCCAGAGCTTTCGTAAAGCAATACCAGTACAATATGGACGTGGCGCCCAATCGCACGCACTTGCAGAGCCTATCCCAGAGGAGTGGTGAATCTTTCAGAGAATATGCACAGCGGTGGAGAGAATTGGCAGCCCAAGTGCAACCACCACTTTCAGACAGAGAATTAATTGACCTGTTCGTGGGCACCTTGCAGGGTCCATACTTGGAAAGAATGAGTAGCATTGGGATGACAAGCTTCTCTGATTTGATGATAGTTGGAGTACGCATTAAGAGCCTGCTCAAAAGTGGAAAGATCCAGGACTTTTCGAATATCCCAGCTAGTGAAGGTGAGTCTGTTGTTAGCTCCCAAGAGGAAGAATGGAACGACGTCAGTGCAGTCATGGCAAATATCGAATATTCTAGAACAACATCTTCTAAGAGATCATCTTTCCCTGAATCTGATTACTCTTATGGGCATTCGGCAATGCTCAGAACACCGTGTCAGAAACCCTGGGCTCCTCCTTGTCCAAATCTGCAATCGCATGGTCGAAGACTTCAGAATCAACTTCAGAGCCAGCCTAGGCCTCATAACAATCTGGAAAGAAGGATTGCTCCTCTTCATCCAGTCCCCATGGCATACAGTGAACTCTTGCCACATCTAGTTCAGAGCTCTTTGGTGGTTCCTAAGCCTCTCAAGCCGTTACCAGAGCCGTACCCTCCAGGGTACAATCCTCATGAGCAGTGCGGGTATCATGGTGGATCAATGGGGCATTCAACTGAAGATTGCAAAGCTTTTCAAGCCAAAGTACAACAGTTGATCGACGAGGGCTACATCTCCTTTCCAGAAGGAAGCTTGGTTGTGCGTCAACCTCTCGCCTGATTGAGTTCAAAGACTTCGAAGGAGCGTATCCTGATTTCGGTGGTCCAGACAAGAAGATATCATCAGAGCTGATGATTACTGTATCCTTTTATCATTTGCATTGTAGTTTCTTTCCTGTTAGCAGCTACTTGTCTTTTAAGCAATGTTATTTTTGAATGGTAATGTTAATGTAGTGATCTTGCATTTTTGAATCAATTATGTCGCATTCGCTCTTTCCTTGCATCAAAAACGAAAAATAAAAAAAATTGCATCCATATACCTCTCATTTATTTCACTGTTGTTTAGCAGGTTTGAGGGAGGATGATGACAACTGAATACCCATAACTGTTGAAGGTATGCTTTCAGAGTAGAACCTGCTGACGATGTACAGGCATTGTTTCAATTCCCAAACACCGGAGATATAAGGGAGATAAACCCTCGTCAACCCCTTTGAGCCTTGAAGCAGGAGTTTCTTTTCTGAACGAAAAAACCCTCACATTTAACCCGGGGCAGGGTAGTTATCAGTTAATTTGACCAAGCGTTCAAATTTCCAAAGGAGTGTGCATCCGAGGATCCATTACCTTTATTCATTACACCTCAAGAGGTCAAGGGACGTGAAACCACAATGGTTATCCCTCACCAACAAAGGAATGAGGCAGTCAACCCTTTCAGCAAGTCATGACAAGCCAGTGTCACACGATTTGTTCAACAAAAATCAAAAGAAAAAAAAAGAAATAAAGCCCGCTAAGTCGAAAAAATGTGTGAAAACATATGACTTAGGCAAAAGTTAGGGCATCCCGCTGGACTTCAAAATCGAAAAATTCAAAAAAAAAAAAAAAAGAACCAGTCCAGGCAAAAGTTAGGGAGTAAAAAAAAATGAATGAAAGAGAATCTTCCCTGAGAACAAAGTCAAGTGACCAGACACAAAGTCAGAATGGGTGACTGTTACTCTAAGAAACCTCATTGGTGCGTAAACCATCAACGTCATTGGTTCCTCAATCATTACAAAACCCCTGTGAGAAGCGAGCGCTTAAGTCGAATTAGCTGAATATAGGACCGGAGAACATCAAGGAGAATGGGTGGGCACAGATAAACTTTGAGCCATAAATCTTTCTTTCTAGAACCGTAAACCAAACCACGTTATAACCCTTGAAAGTCCTAATTGAATCAGGTTCAATTATGAAAGCATACTACGACAAGGTTGCGTAAACTGACTCCTAACGATTTGCTAACTCAACACTACGTTTGGACTAATCGTCCATTCGTCACACACTGTCACAACATTTAAATAAAATAGATTTTCAAAACTTGCGTGTGCACTGCATTAAAATTACCATTTGTGAATGTACAGTTTTAATTGCAAGTTAGTTTGTGACACCCGGGAAGTTCCTACAAAGGACAATCAGAGGAAAACTTGATTATTCAACAATGATGACCAGAATCAAGCGCATCGTGTAGGCCTATGAATCAGGGGCATGTTATCCAGTGGTTTTGTTGACCAAGGAATCTTTCAGGGTAAAGAGAGTTCCCAAGCATCACTTGATCGAGGAACGTCATTCAAAGTCAGTTGATCAGAGCTGAATCTGCCAAACAGGGGCAGGCCACCCGAAATTTCTGTTGTCCAAGGATGAAATCTTCCAATGCCCAGTCAGAGTGAGTCAAGTCGCTTCCACGCTCATACCGGGGCAGGACACTTCCAGAGTTCACTAGATGCAATTCTCCTCGAGCATCCAGGTCTGCTATTCCAGGAATTGGATAATCAGAGACTCACCCGACAGGGGCAAACTTTAGCTATGCAGAGCAAGTATATCAGTAATCTCAGAGTTCAAGACGAGTGTCGGGAAATCATGCTACCCACCGTCGCCTTTGTCACCCTTCTCAACCAGAAGCCTTGTCACCTATGACTTTTTTCCCCATCCTTGGGAGTTTTTTCTGGCTTTTCATAATCATTGCATAAATCATTTGCATACGTTATTCATGTCGCTTCGCTCGAGCATATAGAGCATATGCATCATATTTGCATTGGTCACAACCCCTCAAACATCAATCTCACATCCAGGGCCTCGTAACCCCAACTTCTTGACCGTTCAAAGTCCAGTTCTCGTCTGGAAAACCGTTTCAAAGTCCAGTTCTCGTCTGGCAAACCATTCCAAAGTCCAGTTCTCGTCTGGCAAACCATTCCAAAGTCCAGTTCTCGTCTGGCGAACCAATTTCAAATACCAGTTCTCGTCTGGTAGGCGAATCTTTTACCAGTTCTCGTCTGGTCACCTTTTCATTTAACCGTTTGGAAGCCAGTTCCCGTCTGGTATTCATTCTTTTTCAGAGTCAATTCTCGTTTGACAATGAACCTAAGGAGTCAGTTCTCGTCTGACGACTTATTCTTTGTCCATCAGTTCTCGTCTGTTGGCCTAATTTCAATAAACCAGTTCTCGTCTGGTAATTCACCTTCAAAAGTCCAATTGCTTGGCAACCAAAAAATATATATCTATCAACCTGGCCCTAGCGCCCAACCATCCTTGTTTCATATCTTTGGTTATGAGCATACGTCTGCATTGTACATCATTTGCATTGCATCTTCATACCGCATGGTTTCTGTTTTAGCTCTGATGTGGGGCAAGAATCGTCTCAAGACGTAATCTGGGGCAGTTATCTCAAGACTTGTTGAATTTCTGCGAGAGTTTGAAGACACTGGGGCAATTCTGGATGCCAAGTCTTCTGTAAAATCCTCTGAAGACGATCTTTTTATGGATGATGCAGTATGGTATAATTGAGGAGTTAAGGGAATGTTAGTTCACTCAGGATGATCAGTAATGCTTTTGTTGAGCTCAGAAGTTTGAAGCACTGTGTTAATTCTCAGGGAATGTCTGGTATTTATTTTACCAGCAGGGCATTGGAAGTTTATTTCTTCCCCGAGCATAAAGATCTTCTTTCAGCCGACAAGATTCCCTCATGAGGAGTTGGTTATTCGCATTCAGTCAAAGCCAATTTTCATTGGCATATCTTCCCAGCACAGTCGTCATGCTATACATGGGGCTTAATTTGGCTTATTTCGATCTCTAATTCTCCAACAAAGTCTCTCCTCAGCAGATCATTGCCAAATCTTTTTCTCAACCATGAAGGTTGAAATCCCCAGCTGAGTTAGAGCAGACGATATCCCCAACAGAACTTCAAGGCTAATTGAATCGTTCTCGTCCCCAAGCGGACTTATCTTTCCACAGCGAAGTTTTCCCAACAGGAAGTTGAAGGCCTTGCTTCCCCACAAAGTTAGAATTATCAGAATTCCCTCCTCAGCAGGATTGTGTGATCAAGCATCTTCCCTAGCCAAGTCTAAAGATGATCTTTCCCCATAGAGTCATCGAGATTCTCATTTCCAAGGGATTTCCCCAGCAGAGCAAGAAGAAATTCTCCCCAGTGGAGTCAGAGCAGGATGATCAGATCCTCAGCAGATGTTCAAAGCAGTTAAACGAAGTATACCTCACGCAGAGTCGTCTTTCCTCCAGTGAAAACCTCTCCAACAAGCATCAGGTTGCCAACACTTCGTTCCCATCAGAGTTAAAAGCTTTCAACCCGTCAACAGTATACAGAATACTCCCCAGATTCTCCAGCAGAGAGCTAAAGCTAAAGCAGTTGCCTTACATTCACAAACATCAGTATATACTCCTAATGGCACCCGTCCGTGTCATATCCCCAGCATAAAGCCAAAGCGTCCCCTTTGCACTCATAGATACTAATATACAATTCCTTGACATCCGTCCATGTCATTTTCCCCAGCACAGTAACATAAACACTTTGTAAAGCATATACTTGTTTATAATATACCTCTTGACACTCGTCTGTGTCACTCTCCCCAGCAGATTAAACACTTAAATATACACAAATCATACTTATACAGATACTCGTCCGTATCTTGTATACACCATTTATATCCCCGCAGATTCAACACTAGTCCGTGTTCTTTGTTAACCAGTTGATACTCGTCCGTATCATCATCTCCGAACATGCGTCAAGCGTTTATTTCTACCTGATACTCGTCCGTATCATAGTCTTAAGGATGCTCGTCCGCATCTTTAATCCATACACTGTGTCAAACATTTTTTTGAATATAGACACTCGTCTGTGTCCACTATTCCCCAGAGGAGTCCCCTCAGATTCAACACTCGACCGTGTTCCTTGTTAACCAGTTGATACTCGTCCGTATCATCATCTCTGAACATGTGTCAGTATTTGTTTCTACCCGATACTCGTCCATATCATAGTCTTAGGGATGCTCGTCCGCATCTTTAATCTATACACAACGTCAAAACACTTATACCTTTTGTTTCTTGGATATAAACACTCGTCCGTGTTTACTATTCCCCAGTAAATCGCCAGCAAAGCAGAAATTCTTTTCTATCTGACATTCGTCCTATGTCATGATAAACTTTGAGAGCAGCCGTACCCTGCTAGGTGATCGTCCTTCACCTCTTGATGATCGTCCTTCATCATGCTCATCCGATGGCCGTCCCCATCGTTGATCTTTTCTATCCGACATTCGTCCTATGTCGTGATTTTTAGCAGTTGTCCCCTGCTAAGGTGATCGTCCTTCACCTCTTGATGATCATCCTTCATCATGCTCATCCGATGGTCGTCCCTATCGTTGACCCTTTATCCGGCATTCGTCATATGTCGTGATACTTTCGGCAGCCGTACCCTGCCAGGTGATCGTCCTTCACCTTAGATGACCGTCCCTCATCTTAATCCTTTCAGAGCAGCCGTCCCCTGCTAGGTGATCGTCCTTCACCTTTGATGACCGTCCCTCATTATTATTTCATTTATTCTTTAACCCGATGGCCGTCCCCGTCGTAGTCCCTTTTCCTTTTCCTGATGATCGTCCTTCATCAGCTTTAGCCCGATGGCCGTCCCCATCGTTGGTTACTTTACTTTATGAACTTGATGGCCGTCCCCATCCTGTTTCATTAATCCCCAGAGAATCTTACAGCTTTACTTGATGGCCGTCCCCATCATGATCCCTTTTAACCCCAGCATGTCGGCCGTCCCCGTCATTGCTTTATTTTTCGCACTTTTCCCAGCATGTCGGTCGTCCCCGTCATTGCTCTTTCCCCAGCAATCGTCCTCTGCTCGACGGTCGTCCTCCGTCGCCCGCACTTTACAATATACTTTATTTTCTTTTACAATCTATATCCCTTTTCTTCTTCATTCTGTGAGTGCAAATTTTGGACTGTCTTTGGTATTCAACCACAAGTTATCTTGTTTGCCTGTTAAGCCGTTGCTTACATCCTGCACAGCTAACTCATGTTTGAATAGGGGCAGCTGTAGACACCCCAAATTTGCCCTCTGATTTTCTTTCTTCGCCTATCTTTCATTTGCATCTCACTTGCATTTTCATTTGGTCATTAACATTTAGAATGCATACCATTTGCATAGTCTCCTGAGACATGGGATCACATTTTCTGAAGAATTTTGGTTTCACGTTTTTATCTGTGGAATATCATAGAACTCAAGTTTTCGGTTATGCAGCCATCAAGGGTATCGTCCTCATATTGCTTTTGTCACTGAATTAAGGTTTATTTCTCTTTTTAAGTGGTATTCGAGGGTTTCACGTTGAAGATTATATATTGACTTATTTGGCAATGAAGTGTGAATTATGGGTCTCTTCTTCACCAAGTTACAGGGCTTTTCTTCTTTCTCAATATCTCAAAAGCTTTGGATTCGGTTCAAGGGTGGTTGTTCATTCACGATCCATTTCAGATGCATGTTTGACCTAATTTTGGTCAAACTATCAAGAGATTTCTTCGAGTGCAAGTTATTCGTTTCAGTGGTTGGCTTCTCGGGCAGTGTGTATCCAAGGTTGTGATGTGAGATTCTTCAGGTTATCAAAGCAGTGGTTTGTGCGAAGTTTTGGTTCAGAAAATCAAGTTCATATGGGGATATACAAAAATTCCAAGTAATTCAAGAATGTCAGATTCAAGATTTGTGCAAATCAAGAAGTGTGAATACTAGTTTGGGCTCATTTACATTCTTTGTTTGATTAACCCATTTTCTATCCATTTCTCATCATTTATTTTTATCCATTTCCATAAACCATCTACCGAATCCATTTTATTTTTATTCATTCTAATTCCCATCCATATTTTCCATTTACCATTTACATCTATATACCATATTAATATTGTTATTATCCAAAATCACACTTTTATCCATTTATCCAAGTTCAAAATAAGACCATTTTCCTAACCATTATCCATTTTTATTAGTTCAAACTAATTTCTAAATCCATATCCTTGAACCGTTTTCTTTCCAAAATTATCCATTTTTATTCATGGCTTTAACCACATCTTTATCCCATTTCTAAACCATGTTAACAACCCCAATTCCAATCTCTTGTGTAATACACACTTTTTCTTGAACCATATGCCAAAAGAATAAATGATACAAATTCAGTCAAACTTGTCATGTTACAAGACTATCATAAGCCCATTTAATTTTATGGTGAGCCCATTATCCAAGGAAAAAGAGTTGACCTAGTATATAAGGAAAATGCAATGTTGATCCCTAGGTCATAAAAAAAAAAGAAACAAAGGCAGCAAGACGGCACTCTCATTTTCATCACTCTCCATGCTCAGCTCCTCCTCACACTACCTTCGGGTAACAACCTGCGAAAAGAAAAAGGAAAAACAATTGTTAACTTCAAAACAACAGCAACACAGAAACGCACACAATCACATCACTCTTCTTCACAGTAACAAAACACCATTCGCACACCTCAAACCTTCAACAAACCTTAACCGCATCAACCAAGCAAACTCTCCTCTTCATCACCGAAATCACCATTTCCTTTTCAACAATCCACCTTCACTTTCCTTCAATTGTCAAACAAACATAACAGCAAGAACAACTTTCAACTAAACACTACATCACCACTCCAAACACAACAACAATCAGCCTTCATCTTCTCGCCTCTTCAAACCAACTCACAAACCACAACACAAAAAAAACTCCTTGCTCTTCATTAACTGACGCAATGACCTCCATACCACCCTTAAAACCAGTTTCTCTGCAAAATCACAAACACAACAAACTTTTTCTTCAACCCAACACCCCTTCAACCATCGACACAAACCTTTGTTCTTCATCACCAAACCACCATCTCCCATCATCATCAGCACAACCGCAGAACAACAACACCAAAATAGCTTGAAACAGAAAACACAAAAAGAAGAAGATGAAGCAGATCGAATCACACAGAAGCAGAAACCGTGAGCAAGGAATGGCCGACGCGGCGTCACCGACGTGAAGCAAACAATCTGACACCGTAAAATTGAGACAGAAGCGATTCGGGAGAGAGATCGGATAACACCAAACAGCACATTGACGGAAAATGAAGGAGATCGCCAAACGAAGACTGGAGTGAACGACAGAGATTCGCGGCGGAATCCGGCGCCGCATGGGTTCCGATCAAAACAAAGAGGAAAGATCTGCTGCAGATCTGAAGCTTTTCAAATCGAAAACCCTATTTGAGTTAAAGGCCACCTCTGAGAAACTCTGAACCACCGTCAAAGAAATGACACGAAGCCAATCAACTACCGGTTACGAAAGAAGCCGAGAGAAGCTTTGGCGGTGCGATTCGCGGCTACAAGAGGGAGAAGATCATCTTCGGCGGTTGGAGTTGATGACGTTGTCTGAGCTATGTTACTTTTGGCGAACAACTGGAGACGGAGAACGGTGAGGTGTTGGTGGTGATGGATCGGTGTGTTTCGTCTTATGGAGAAGGAGGAAAGCCACCGTCGCGTTTTGAAAAGGAAGATTGAACGTGTTAATGTTTTGTTGTTATAAACATTTTGTTTATTCTTACTTTATTATATAATCTTCTTTTTTTAATTAATTTTTTTCTTAAAGACAAAGTTGGTTAATTTAATTGTTGCAGATTGGGTTGAGGGACCTAGGCCTGTTCTGATTTGCTACCTCCACACGTAATTCCAATTCTACACCCCACTCTCATCGTTGTTTCAAATTTTGGGCTTGAGCCCACGCTGAGTTTCTGAACTCACTCTCTATTTCTAGCAATGCACCTCCTGGTTGTTTTGTTTTCTTTTTGGCTTTACTAATTTTTTTATTTTTTCTCCTTATTTTATTCTTTTTTGACTATTATTTGCATTTAGTCTTTGTTTAATGTTGGTTAATATTAGGTTAGAATTTCATTAGAATGTTGATATCATTTTGTTAATTTCAGTTATTAATTTTAGTATGACTTGGTTCTAATTTTGGTTACTTTGGTTTAATTAAATAAAATCTTATTGATTGTGGTTTTAGTTTTGGTGTGATGTTGTGTAGATCCATTGCTTGACTTTGAGGATGACAAATTTGACTTAATGGTAGGCTTGTGATGGTTTATCTGTTTACGAATTGTTAACTAGATGCTGGAAGTTTATACTTGACCTTTGTCTGATAATCTTGATGAATGGACACTTGTACTCGACTGTTGAATCCGCTTTGAACTTGATACTTCTTGAGTTTCTCTTGCACGTATTGAAGAGGCAACGGACCTTCTCCGTTAGGTACCACTGAGGCTCGATTTTTACTTATTGCATGCTGTTGCATCTGGAAGTCCTACTGGTGTAGGCTCTGTTTGTGCATTATTCACCATATCGCATATCGCATTCTCATCTTCTTATCTTATTCCACATCTTCTTCTATTCTTGTCATGCTTGAGGTGTGCTTAGGCCACCATGGAGTTTCTCATTTCATTTTTCTCTTCTTCTTTCCTTCTTTAGGATAGTGAGCCTCACTAACCTAGGACCATCCGAGCATGTGAATACTGATTAGTCCCCCACTTAGCTTTTACCTTTGTGTCTCTTTGAGTCTCCTCTTCTCATCTCATAATCAGGGACTAAACCCTAAAGGCTTTAAGGCTTTGTGATTAAGCTTATGCCTGCATCCTTCTATTAGGATGGAGTGTATAACTTTAATCCTAAGTGTTAAACCCTTAATGTGTTTAAATCCTTTAATCAATTCACTTAATAATCATCAAGACATCAAGCTTGTAACTTGGGCCTTGCATTAGGGTTCTAATTCTTCCTTAACTGGTTGAGAAGGACTAACCCTAGTGTTAATGGACAAGTCCTCCTCAAGTTGTCTTACAAATCATAAAACTCATTTCTTAATCATATCATTAAATAAAATCCACTTAATAAAGGCTTTGTTTTGTCATGAGTTTAATCCCTAATCATGGATTAAGTTGAGGAGTTTTCCTCAGCTTAAACATTCTCATCTATTATCCTTCTATTAGGATGGTGTAATGAGTCTGTTTAATCCCTGATTATGGCTTAACTTCATTACTCAACACTAAACAAAAACAACCAAAAACATCTAAATAATCACAAGTAGGTTAATGATCTTAATCCTACACCAAAGGTAATTAAGTGTGATAAGCTGACTTCACACTTAAGGTATTCTCATTACCCCTAATCATAGGGAAGATGTGATGAGTTTACTAAATCCATTGGTTTAGGCTTAAGCACATTAACTTATGACAAACTTTCAAAAGCAATAAAAGACTGAAAACTCAAAAACAAACAATAATCGTCTCCTCCGGGATTCTTTTCTCATCTCATTCACTCACAAACGAGAACTCGCTTCTTCCGTCTAATGCAAGACAGTTTGCACCTGAGCCAGACAGGTCATACACTTGAGCATAGACAAGCAAGCAGTTCACAAATCAATTCATCCTTCAGTCTCTTTGGGTCGAACTACGGTGTTCTGACTTCCTCATTGCACGAGAGGATACGTAGGCATAACTTAACAGTTATCGAACAAAAGTCTCTGTATATTCCCCCTCTTTCCAGCATTATTTTTTAAGCCTCATTATCTTGAGCATTTCATTCCTGTTCTTACACTGACACCTGTACATCTTTTTCCAGCTCTTTTTATACACAAATTGCACTGACACTACCCCTTTAAAACACAAATCATCCAAGCGTGGATCCCGTCGAGTACGGCGGACAATCTGGGTGCTAATACCTTCCCAGGTTGTAACCAACCCCCTTTCTCAGTCTCTCTGGTTCGTGACCGTCTTATGCATATCTTTCTAGGTCTATGCAGCATTACCTTTCCTCCGGGATAAAAATGCCTAGCTGGCGACTCTTTTCATTCCCTGTGAGTTCACTCCTGTGTGTTCTCACACCCTCCCTTCGCCGACCGTTCGCGTCTGTACCCCATTTGACCCGGCTTCATTTGGTGGGAGCGACAAATTCAAGAAATTCGTAGAGTTTCTAAATAAATTAAACATTACCATACCCTTTAAATAAGCTATTACTCAGATGCCTCTGTATGCTAAATTTCTGAAGGAGATCTTATCTAACAAGAAGAAAATCGAAGAGAACGAAACAGTTACACTTACTTCTGAGTGTAGTGCTATCATTCAAAATAATATGCCACCTAAAATGAAGGATCCAAGAAGTTTCTCTATTCCTTGTGTAATAGGAAAGTTCGTCATAGACAAAGCTCTATGTGACCTAGGAGCCAATATAAGCGTTTTGTCGTTATTTATTTGTAAGAAACTCGATATGGGACAACTTAGATAGACCAAGATGTCAGTTCAGCTAGCCGATCGATCAGTCAAATTCTCGGTTGGTATTTTAGAGAAAATTCTAGTACGAATAGGCTAGTTCTACATCCCAACTGATTTCATAATCATGGACATCAAAGAAGATGCTACGACCCCTATCATACTAGGAAGACCATTTTTAGCCACATTCAGAGCAATTATAGATGTAAAGAAAGGCAGACTGACATTCGAAGTAGGAGAAGAGAAAGTCGAATTTATTCTAACCCAATTTCTCCAAGCTCCAACCATAGACGATACATGTTATTTTATTGACTTTATTGACGAATGCATACGAGAAATGGAAAAAGAAGAGATTACCTATTCTGACATAATGAAGATCTCTTCTCCTTTAATATTTGAAGACAATAATTGGAAAGAAACTTATCAAGACGAAAGCCTAAATGAATGCTTAGCTCTTACACCTGACCATATGTCATGCCCAAAGAAACCTAATCTTGAACTCAAAACATTACCTAACAATCTTATAAACAAATTTCTCGATTCGGAACTTAAAAGACCAGTTATAGTAAATGCAGACTTAGGGCAGCTCGAAACAGAAAAACGTTTAGACGTCCTAAGAAAGTATCCAACCACGTTAGGTTATAATATATATGTTCTAACAGGAATAAGCCCTTCAATATGTATGCACCATATTATGCTAGAGGAAGATTGTAAAACCTCTAGAGAGCCCCAGAGAAGGATTAATCTGATTCTAAGTACTGTAGTCAAGGATGAAGTAAAGTAGTTGTTAGACATAAGGATTATATATCCAATATCGTACAGTCAGTGGGTCATCCCAATACATGTCGTACCAAAGAAGGGAGGCATTACAGTCACTAAGAACCCCAAAGGCGAGTCTATAACACAAAGAGTAGTAACCGGGAGTTGAATTTGTATTGATTACCAAAAACTGAACAAAGCTACTCGGAAAGATCATTTTTCTTTTCCCTTCATCGATCAAATGTTAGAAAGATTAGCCAAACATTCTTATTTTTGTTACCTGGATGGTTACTCAGGATTTTTCCAAATACCTATTCACCCTGATGACCAAGAGAAGACAATATTCACTTGTCCCTACGGAACATTTGCTTATTGACGTATGTCGTTTGGTTTATGTAACGCCCCAATGACATTTGAAAGATGTATGATGACAATCTTTGCTGATTTCATAGATGACATCTGTTGTACCCCAAAATTTGCCCTCCCCTAGTCAAGGCATTGTGTACCAAGGTGTCCCAAGAGGTTCACAAGGTTCACAAGGTTCACAATTAGTCAGAAAGCTTGGACAATTCCCTCAGACAAAGCATCCTCCTAAGCAATGCACCCTAAACTAGGGTTTTGGATTTCATCACGCTAAATGGACTTTCAAGGCCTCAAGTGAGCATAACATCCTACATGTCTTCAAGAATCCCTATGTCAAGTTTCAAGGCTTTCCCAAAAGGTTTGCTCAGTCAGATGATCAGATATGCAAAAATAAGTCAAAGTGGTTAAAAAGTCAAACTGAGGTCAACTGTGGTCAAACCAAAGTCAAACTTCATGATTTTTTGCCAACATCAAGTTTATGAAGTAAAATTCATCATTTGCTCAATGGTTGATCATGATTCATCAAGGAGATTTCAGATCATCAAGAAACAGGAGTTTCGAAATTAGGGTTTTCATAGGAAAAGTCAAATGAACTTTGACCAGCCATAACGTTCACATGCTTCATCAAAAATTTCCCATCCAAAGCTCATTTTGAAGGAAATTGAATTCTCTACAACTTTTTGTCTCACAAGCCAAGCCTAAAAATGCTTCATTTGGAAGATATGAGCTAAGACATTATAGGTCATTTCAAAGGTCAACAAAAAGTCAACATCTTCCAAAGGGCATAACTTGAAAATGGTAAAAGATATGGATATGAGACCAATGAGGTTGGTTAGAGGACTCTCTAAGCTTTCCAAAATGTTCAAGAACAACTTCATAGCCTTAAAATTGAGGGATTTGTGTCTTTGCAAAGTTGGGAAATTTTTGAGAGGTTTATTGAGAAAATGGGGTCTTAGAACCAATTATTTCCACATGGGCTTGCATTTTTATGACCCAATCTCTACCATGACATCATGCACGAATCAAATATCATTTATTCAGATTTTTATTAGTTTAATTTATTTATTTTGATTTTATTCATTAAAAATCATTTTAAATCAAAATAAAATATGAAAAGCTCAATATTTGATATGATTCTCATTCTAGAAACTCTTAAAGGATATTCAAAGCTGATTGGTATCATCAAAATTCGTGCTCACCAAATTTAGAAAGGTTTTATAAGATTTTTGAGGATATTTGAAAGTGGTGAAACTTCATGATCAAGCAATCACCAAAAATCCACAAATCCACAAAGTTTTAACCTAATTCTGTTCCATATTGTCGCTCCCACCAAATGACACCGGGTCAGAAAGGGTACAGATGCGAACGGTCGGCGAAAGAGAGAGAAAACGAAGATGAACTGAAAATAGTCGCCAGCTAGGCATTTTTATCCCGAAGGAAAGGTAATACTGCATAAACCTAAGAAAGAAATGGATAAGACGGTCGCGAACCAGAGAAATTGAGAAAGGGAGTTGGTTACAACCTGGGAAGGTATTAGCACCCAGATTGTCCGTCGTACTCGACGGGATCCATGCTTGAAAGATTTGCGTTTAAAGGGGTAGGTGTCAGTGTTATTTGTGTGCAAGAACTGGAAAAGAATATACAAGTGTCATTGCAAGAAAGTGAAGTGAAATGCTCTGGAATGAGGCTTAAAGAATAATGCTGGAAGAGGGGGGAATAGACTGTGACTTTTGTTCGATAACAGTTAAGTTATGCCTACGTATCCTCGCGTGCAATGAGGAAGTCAGAACACCGTAGTTCGACTCAAAGAGACTGAAAATAAATTGACTGTGAACTTCCTGCTTGTCTATGCTCAAGTGTATGACTTGTCTGGCTCAAGTGCTAACTGTCTTGCATTAGACGGAAGAAGCAAGTTCTCGTTTATGAATGAAGATGATGAGAAAAGAATCCCGAAGGAGACGATTATTGTTTGTTTTTGTGTTTTCAATCTTTTATTGCTTTTTGTGTTTTTCATAAGTTAATGAGCTTAAGCCTAAACCAAGGGTTAGTAAACTCATCACATCCTCCCTCTGATTAGCGGTAATAAGAATACCTTAAGTATGAAGTAAGCACCTCAAACTTAATTACCATGATGTATGATTAAGATCATTAACCTACTTGTGATTATTTAGATGTTTTTGGTTTTTATTTTTAGTGTTAAGTAATGAGTTTAAGCCATAATCAAAGATTTAATGGACTCATTACACCATCCTAATAGAAGGATAATAGATGAGAACATTTAAGCTGAGGAAAATACCTCAACTTAATCCATGATTAGAGATTAACCTCGTGACAAAACAAAGCCTTTATTAAAGTGGATTTTAATTAACTGTAAGATTAAGAAGTGAATTTTATGGTTTTCAAGACAACTTGAGGGGGACTTGTCCATTAACACTAGGGTTAGTCCTTCTTAACCAATTAAGGAAGAATTAGAACCCTAATGCAAGGCCCAAGTTACAAGCTTATTGTCTTAGTGATTATTAAAATGGATTGATTAAGAGATTTAAACACATTAAGGGTTCAACACTTAGGATTAAAGTTATACACTCCATCCTAAGAGAAGGATGCAGGCATAATCTTAATCACAAAGCCTTAAAACCTTAAAGGTTTAGTCTCTAATTATGAGATGAGAAGAGAGACACAAAAGATGACACAAAGGTAAAACTAATGGGGAACTAATCAAAACCCTAATTTTTATCATGCTTGGGTGTTCCTAGGGTTTATGAGGCTTGCAAGAGATCTTCAAAAAAGCCACCAAGGAAGAAGCAGATGAAAGGAGGAGAAGCAGAAGAAACAAGCTAACTTACTTCACTTAAGAAGATAAGTTACTTGAAGAAAGAAAGTGGATAATGAACATGAGTGAGCAAGCTCACTCTAAAGAAAAAGCAAAATTCAGCAATGAATGCATAAGAGAGAATGAGGAAAGAAATGAGAAGTGAAGGCAAATCCACTTCTCAAAGCACTTACCACCTGAAAAGTTAGCATAAAGGAATGAAATGAAATGAAAATGGAGAAAATGCAAATATGCAAACCAAAACCAGAAGCATAAACATGATGTAAATTATGCTAAAAGATGATGCAAATTTATGTCAAGAGCTATGGATGATCATATAAGTGATGAGAATGCAAATGAAGCATGAAGGAAGCATGAAAGTAAATGAATGTTCATGGAATGAAATGAATGCATAACATGGAAAATGGATGAAGAAATGATCAAGTATGATTCTAATGTGTCTTATGATGTCTTAGAAGTCATGTGAATGTATGGAATGTCATGGCAAGTTCTTGAATGAATGCATATGCAAGATGTATGCAAATGAAGATGAGAAATTAGGGTTTTCATGCAACATGAGAGGCAAAAGTCAAAAACAGAAGCAAATGTTAAGATAAAAAATTGAAAATGCAATCAAAGGAACCCTAACCCCATATGACATCACACCCCAAAGGAGGAGACCTAACTCTTAACCTAATGAAAGCTATGATTTTTCTAAGTTATCTAGGGTTTTAAGGTACTTAAAGGGAAAAAATGCAAATCAAATAAAAATGCAGAAGAAATTTGTGACAAAATTATGTTAGATACTACATGTCAAATGAAGATTAATGCAAAAAGAACCAATGTCATACCATTCATGGTTAGGCAGAAAAGAATTTTTGAAGTTAGGGTTCAAAAATAAGAATTTTATGAACCCTAAATTCAAGAAAATTGTCAAAGACGATTCAAAACCAAAAAGAAATTTGTATGGATGGTATGACAATGTTTCTAAATTCCCTAAGATGCAATGTGAATTTTTTTGGGATTTTTAGAAACCTAAATGATATTTTAATTAATTAATTTCCATTAATTAATTACAATAAACATTTAAATGTTTTAAAAATTATTTTTTAATGCAAAAAATAAAAATAAAAATATTTTTGGGTTAAGAAACTTATTTGGAGTGAAAATGCAAAATAAAATATTTTTTAGGGTTTTCTAGGTATTTAAAATAAATGTTGCAAAATAAAATGAGAAAAATGAATTAAAAGCTAAATAAATGAAAAGTATGCAAATCCAAGGGTTTAGATTAATCCTGGGGATTTTTAGATTGACCTGGCGCGTAATCCTATGGACGAAATTCAAACTCAGCTAAACTTAATTAATTAACTATTTAATCCTAATTAAAAGCTAATGACAAGATCCTGACCACACAACACACGCGGGAAACCTAAATCTAACGACCTATATTCAAAATTTACCCTAACCCTAATTAAGCACAGTAATCACTTTCAGGCCACTGGAGAAGAGCTCCGGTCGTCTTCTCCGGCAGCCTCCTCCCCTGAAAATCTCAAACTTCCACCCTAGGTTATTTCTGGAGCTCTAAAGCTCCAGATCAAACCCTCTAATCTCCCTGAACTCAAATATAACCTCAAAACAGATTTATGATGGCTTACAAACAAGATTCGAAGAAAAGATCAAAAATGGTAAAAATTTCAGAAGCTTAGTAAATGATCAATATGCAACCATTTTCAAAACTATAAAGCACAAAATGATCAGTGGAGCATGCTCTCTCACATTGTAACATAAAAATAGAATTCTGGAAAAATGATTTAAGACGACTACCTGAGATGAAGTTTTCCAAACTTGAGCTTTCTGGCCACTTCCTTTGTGCAAAAAGCTTCCTTTGAACCTCCTGAGACTAATGGAATGCTTCAAAAGCTTTGAGAATGGTTGGTTTGTGTTGTAGCAACTGAACTGGCCAAGAATCGTGTTTTGTCTATGGGTGCTTTGAGGCTGTTTTAATGGTTGCTTTGTGGTCAGTGGATGATTTTGAGATGAATGGTGGAATTTGTTTGAAGGTTGAGTGAGTATTCAGTGAGTTTCGAAGGATTTGCAAGAGGGATGATTTTGTGGAATGCTGAGTTCTTGGAGGTTTCAGCATGTGTGTGTTATGAAAAATGATCCTTGAGGCATGCTTGTAAAGTCTGGATTGGGCAGAGAGTGGGTGGTGGACTATGGTGATTGGTATGAGTTTCTTGCCAAAAAGTCAAAAGTTTTGTACTTGGGGTATGGGCAATGGTGTAGCTGGCTCATTGGCTTGTCCATGCGCAGCTGAGATCAAGGATGTCCATAGACTTGGATTTGAGGCAATTCAGCAAGTGGATGGAAGTTTATGTGTCATTTTGCAAATTCCATGAAGTTTGGCCCTTTTGTAATTTCTTGATGTTCAAGGCATGGAATGACACAATTCTTTGGCAAATTCTGATTTTTATGCAATGTACAATGTTTGTGTGATGATTAGAAGTGTGTTTGAAGTCACAAAATAAATTGGCAAGTGGTTTTGCAAAGAATCCTCTTTTGGTGCATTCTTGAAAATTATGTGATTTTTGCCAACTTTGACAAGCCATAACTTGAGTTCCAAAATGAATTAGGACTTGTTCTTGTACTTTTTGAAAAGGGAATGATCTAATCTACAACTTTCATGACCAACAATTTTTCATTTGAAGTATTTTTGGTTGAGAAAGAGGAGGTTGAAAAACTTTCCCAAAATGGAAAGTTTACATTACAAGTCATTTCCATTTTTGGCAACTTTTGGTTTAGCTCAATTTTCTTCAATTTTGTGAACTTCCAATCACTTCAATGATCAAATAAAGATCATATAACTTCAATTTGATGAAAAATCCACTTTGGTTCCATTGTCGGGGGCCTCAGATGCCTTGATTTTGCTCTGACTTGCTCAAGAAGTTACCCAGTGAACAGATGACTTCCACAATGAATTTCTTCATCAAACTTGGTACATATGATCCTTATAACATATTGAGACCGTTATAAACAAGAATGACCAAAATATTTGGAGTTATGGCCTCTGAAACCAAAACCCTAATTTCAGGTCATCTGTGCAGTGAAACCCTGGCTCTGCTTCCATGATGTGCAAGTTCTTGTGATTCTTTGACTTCCTTGATCTCTGAGGGATATAAAATGATGATTGAACATACATGGACCCTCTTGGAATGATTGATGGCCTTTGGAGTTGATGCATCCGCAAGCGCACGGATTTATCGAAGTAATATAAAAGATTGTCGAACCACAGAGACCAATATCAACCTATCGTTATCTATCGTTACTTTGTAAAGTTAAGGCTAATGATATTTGATTAGAACTAAAACTAAAATAGAACTAAGAAAATATAGAAGAACGAGGCCGGGATATGGTTTCCGCGCTCCTAAGGGACTCATAGAATGAGGTGCTAATTACGACTATACTCCTATTCCGTAGAATATACCAACTTAAAGACTCTGTCTCACGCTCTCGCGGTCTTAACTAAAATCATACTTCCTAATCCCAAGATTTTGCTCTCGCTCGCCTGGTAACTAGGAAACACTCTTTGAAAGCTAATAATATCCTAAACGTCTCTAAAGTGCTCTCGCTGTATTTAGATAAGTTGCCTAATTTCTACTATCTGGTTCGCTCCTCATGCTCTCGCGGATCTCGGCTCAAACCTTTATATGCCTCTCACTCTCATGACAAAGCAATGTTAACTAACATCTCACTCTCATGACAATGCTAATTAAATTATGCATAGAAATTATAACCAAAACATAATTGTAGTTATTAATTTGCACCTATTATTTTCTACCGAGTCTCGTCGGTAACGACGGTCCTCATACGTCGGACTCTAAACTAATTAGCAAGACATATAATTAAATGGAAACGCCGTAAACATAAAGATTGAAATTAAGAACAACATACTTTAACAATTAAGAGATGCGGTAACAATAATAATAATAAAGCGATAAAATAAAGAACCTGTAATAAACTTGAATTAAATGCTGGAAATAGAGAAATTGAAATGCAAGATTATTGATCCAAGCGTTACATAGAACATAGGCCTAATACTAATGGTGTGGTAGTTCCTCAATGTGAGAAACTACCACTTTTACAATGATAATTTATGCCTAGAACTATGAAAGAATAAATTGCACAAAAACTTGGATGCCTCTTTAAAGCCAAGAGCAAACCTATATATAGAAGGAAATTTCGTTTTGTAACTTCCATGGAACATAAATGAGTGGTGGAGTAAGTGGGAGTAGTTGGAAGTTGGAGAAGTAGTGGAGTGAGTGGGATTAGTGGGAAGTTGGAGAAGTAGTGGAGTGAGTGGGAGTAGTGGGAAGTTGGAGAAGTAGTGGAGGAATAAAAGGGAAAGTGGAGATTTCTTCTCCTAAATTATAGGTGGTTGGCGCCACCTCCCAATGTGGCTTACGCCACATTGTGTGAGAGTGGTGGGTCCCACCCCTTTTATTTTCTTTCCGTCCTTTTCTTTCCTTTTTATTCATAACTTCTCATTTTCTTCACATTTCTTCCTTTAATTCTTTTCTTTTCTTTATTTTGTGAATGAATCCAAGTCACCTGAAAACATAGTAAATGATATATAAATCGAAGCATAAATCAAATAAAACAAAGGAAATCATAACTAAAATTCATGTAAGTCAAGCCAATTAAACGATATAATTTAGCGTTATCAAACTCCCCCACACTTAAACCTTTTCTTGTCCTCAAGAAAACCATGACTCATAAGAAAAATAGTGCATACAAATACTCATCCTAGGCTACCAACTCTACTTTGATTAAGTTTGTGTCGATAGGTACTTGCTCACGCACTAAGGATATCGTAACAATACAATTCCTCTTTTGGGATCATCAACCTCCCTCCTATACAAACCAATATGAATCATGTTATTATACCTAAGTCTAATTCACTCATCCTTCTTTCATCCCTTTTCATTCTGGTGCAATCACATTAAGCCCGTTATCCTTTCACACTCATGGTAGGATAGCCTGTTAGTGACTATGATCTCATTTTCATCAATTTTTTTTCTCTTTTGCACATATCAATATAGTAAAGAATTTTTCACCGTTGGGCTAAATGATCGGGTAAGGACGACCTAACTTAGAAGGAGAATTTCTTTTCATTCATTCATTTTTTTCTCTTGATTTATTCTTTTAACTTTGAGATCATACACTTATTTGCATCGGCTTCCTACTTAGTGTGTGCTTAGGATGGTGCTGACTGCTAAATAAACTAATTAGGGACTACTAAAGGGTGAGAACTTAAGGCTACGACATAATAAGTACTCAAATTGATTTCCATAATTGGGAGCCTAATGGTGTTAAAATGATACCGATCTTGTGGGATTTTCTCAAGTCTCACAATCTAACCTTAATTTTGTCTGTAGCCTAAGATTTTCAAAAGAAACACTATTTTTGTAATTCAGAATTTTTCAAATTATTTGGCTCAAAAATACGGGGAGATCGATAAACATAAAATCACGCATAAAGACTCGATAGCACATGCAAAGACGCAACAAAATACTAAAATTGAAAAAAATTTAAAATCATGCTGGAAAAACATTAAATCTAACTAGAAAAACGGTGAAATGGAAGTGATGGAGTTCCTCCCCCACACTTAAACCAAACATTGTCCTCAATGTTTTGATAAAAGGTGGAAAATGGATGATAGAACCTGTACGGATGCCTTTGTTTGCTACTATAGCCAAATTCACTCTGATTCTTCCATTGTTGTCCTTGTCTTTGCTGATCACTTCTTCTCCGGCGTCTTGAACTACGAGATATTTTGAATTTGTTGAAACTTCACTTTCCTGAAGCCGCTCATCATATTGCCTATTTCCGAAGAAAGTACCTGCAAAACATGTTAGGAAAATATTGTGCGGTGTGTGCAGGTGGAGCCAGACCATGCAAAGAACAAGGATAAGGTGAGTGATCGGCGGGAGAGACATGCCATCTCCTATCATATTCAACATCGGTGTCACCACCAGCAGTGACATTCAAAGGAATGTGCGTGGGCACCAACTCGTCTTAAGGGATTGTCATCAAAAGATCTTTCACCTAAAGGCAGCTGAGACGTGACAAGCGATACATTTCTTTATTTTTCTGCAAACAAAAACAATAAAAGAAAAAACATTAAATTAAAACTCGTGGGTTACCACCCACGCAGAGTTTTGTTTAACGTCGATAGGTCGACGGTTAAGAGTGTTATTCTTCGGTTTCCATGGCCATTTATTAAGCCATCTCACATATCCCTCACCTTTCCTTTTCTTCTTTCTGTGGGGTGGTTCATTCTTTTGAACTTGTGGTGGTGGTTTTGTATCTATGCTAAGTATTAGACTTTCTTGTTTGGTCTTAGTCATTTCATCCATCACCTTAAAGTCAAACTTTACCCTCTTAACATTAATGGTTTCCTTAGTTTGGTCTTCAAATTTTCTTTTTTTATGCAAGACCTCAGACAAGGGTGCATGGATAATTTTCCATACATGCACATATGTTTTAGAGTCTGCAAACTTATACGGAAAAGGATATGGTGGGGCATATGGAGGGTGGTCAACAGTTCGTGCTTCATTCTCTACCTCTTCGACAACCTCGTTTGTGGATGGTGTTGGTGAATTTGTCTCAATCTTAACTTTTTCCTCACCATAATTCTCATCAACCTCATTATCATTCTCCTCAGGAATTTCAATTTGGTTTTCATTGTTGGTTGTTATAACATAAGCATTCTCCTCAAGGGATGAACCTATAGGTGTCAGTGCAAGCAGTAACGTTTGGGTCTCTAATCCCTCAGTGTGAGTCACGAGGGACTCAATCATCATGTTCAGCTGCCTAAGGGTTTCATGATTATCGATATGTTGTCTTTTAAGTTCTTCATTCTGGATAGTTTGTGCATCCACAAAATGCTCCATCATAGATTCTATTCTAGCATTGGTCGATGTTTCAATGAAATCCTCCATAAATGTTTCGAGGTTGGACTGAACGGATTCTTGCGGTTCTTCAAAATATTGAGAGTGGTAATTTGGGCGGAAATGAGATAGCGTCATGTGGAAATCTTCCATTAGTATTTCGAGATTGGAATTGTACGACTCTTGGGGTTCCTCGAAATATTGGGAATGGTAATCATCGGGAAGAGTTGGGTGCGATTCCTCAAGGTATTGGAAGTCCTGCTGTTGGTAATTGTAGAAAGAATTAGGGTGCGGCTCTTCAAAATTTTGGAATTCATAGTTATAGAGGTTATTTGGGTGAGAATGGGTGGACAAAGGATTGAAATTTTCCATATGTATTTCGAGGTTGGGATTATGGTATCCTTGAGATTCCTCGAAATATTGGGAATGGGGATTATAGAAAGAGTTTGGGTGGAACATAATTAAAGAAATAAGAAAGAAAATTCCTTAGTCTATACGGTGCAACAACGGAATAATAATATTGACTGTTGGTCCCCGGCAACGGTGCTAAAAACTTGATGCATCCGCAAGCGCACAGATTTATCGAAGTAATATAAAAGATTGTCGAACCACAGAGACCAATATCAACCTATCGTTATCTATCGTTACTTTGTAAAGCTAAGGCTAATGATATTTGATTAGAACTAAAACTAAAATAGAACTAAGAAAATATAGAAGAACGAGGCCGGGATATGGTTTCCGCGCTCCTAAGGGACTCATAGAATGAGGTGCTAATTAAGACTATACTCCTATTCCGTAGAATATACCAACTTAAAGACTCTGTCTCACGCTCTCGCGGTCTTAACTAAAATCATACTTCCTAATCCCAAGATTTTGCTCTCGCTCGCCTGGCAACTAGGAAACACTCTTTGAAAGCTAATAATATCCTAAACGTCTCTAAAGTGCTCTCACTGTATTTAGATAAGTTGCCTAATTTCTACTATCTGGCTCGCTCCTCACGCTCTCGCGGATCTCGGCTCAAACCTTTATATGCCTCTCACTCTCATGACAAAGCAATGTTAACTAACATCTCACTCTCATGACAATGCTAATTAAATTATGCATAGAAATTATAACCAAAACATAATTGTAGTTATTAATTTGCACCTATTATTTTCTACTGAGTCCCGTCGGTAACGACGGTCCTCATACGCCGGACTCTAAACTAATTAGCAAGACATATAATTAAATGGAAACGCCGTAAACATAAAGATTGAAATTAAGAACAACATACTTTAACAATTAAGAGATGCGGTAACAATAATAATAATAAAGCGATAAAATAAAGAACCTGTAATAAACTTGAATTAAATGCTGGAAATAGAGAAATTGAAATGCAAGATTATTGATCCAAGCATTACATAGAACATAGGCCTAATACTAATGGTGTGGTAGTTCCTCAATGTGAGAAACTACCACTTTTACAATGATAATTTATGCCTAGAACTATGAAAGAATAAATTGCACAAAAACTTGGATGCCTCTTTAAAGCCAAGAGCAAACCTATATATAGAAGGAAATTTCGTTTTGTAACTTCATTGGAACATAAATGAGTGGTGGAGTAAGTGGGAGTAGTTGGAAGTTGGAGAAGTAGTGGAGTAAGTGGGATTAGTTGGAAGTTGGAGAAGTAGTGGAGTGAGTGGGAGTAGTGGGAAGTTGGAGAAGTAGTGGAGGAATAAAAGGGAAAGTGGAGATTTCTTCTCCTAAATTATAGGTGGTTGGCGCCACCTCCCAATGTGGCTTATGCCACATTGTGTGAGAGTGGTGGGTCCCACCCCTTTTATTTTCTTTCCGTCCTTTTCTTTCCTTTTTATTCATAACTTCTCATTTTCTTCACATTTATTCCTTTAATTCTTTTCTTTTCTTTCTTTTGTGAATTAATCCAAGTCACCTGAAAACATAGTAAATGATATATAAATCGAAGCATAAATCAAATAAAACAAAGGAAATCATAACTAAAATTCATGTAAGTCAAGCCAATTAAACGATATAATTTAGCGTTATCAAACTCCCCCACACTTAAACCTTTTCTTGTCCTCAAGAAAACCATGACTCATAAGAAAAATGGTGCATACAAATACTCATCCTAGGCTACCAACTCTACTTTGATTAAGTTTGTGTCGATAGGTACTTGCTCACGCACTAAGGATATCGTAACAATACAACTCCTCTTTTGGGATCATCAACCTCCCTCCTATACAAACCAATATGAATCATGTTATTATACCTAAGTCTAATTCACTCATCCTTCTTTCATCCCTTTTCATTCTGGTGCAATCACATTAAGCCCGTTATCCTTTCACACTCATGGTAGGATAGCCTGTTAGTGACTATGATCTCATTTTCATCAATTTTTTTTTATCTTTTGCACATATCAATATAGTAAAGAATTTTTCACCGTTGGGCTAAATGATCGGGTAAGGACCACCTAACTTAGAAGGAGAATTTCTTTTCATTCATTCATTTTTTTCTCTTGATTTATTCTTTTAACTTTGAGATCTTACACTTATTTGCATCGGCTTCCTACTTAGTGTGTGCTTAGGATGGTGCTGACTGCTAAATAAACTAATTAGGGACTACTAAAGGGTGAGAACTTAAGGCTACGACATAATAAGTACTCAAATTGATTTCCATAATTGGGAGCCTAATGGTGTTAAAATGATACCGATCTTGTGGGATTTTCTCAAGTCTCACAATCTAACCTTAATTTTGTCTGTAGCCTAAGATTTTCAAAAGAAACACTATTTTTGTAATTCAGAATTTTTCAAATTATTTGGCTAAAAAATACGGGGAGATCGATAAACATAAAATCACGCATAAAGACTCGACAGCACATGCAAAGACGCAACAAAATACTAAAATTGAAAAAAATTTAAAATCATGCTGGAAAAACATTAAATCTAACTAGAAAAACGGTAAAATGGAAGCGATGGAGTTCCTCCCCCACACTTAAACCAAACATTGTCCTCAATGTTTTAATAAAAGGTGGAAAATGGATGATAGAACCTGTACGAATGCCTTTATTTGCTACTATAGCCAAATTCACTCTGATTCTTCCATTGTTGTCCCTGTCTTTGCTGATCACTTGTTCTTCGGCGTCTTGAACTACGAGATATTTTGAATTTGTTGAAACTTCACTTTCCTGAAGCCGCTCATCATATTGCCTATTTCCGAAGAAAGTACCTGCAAAACATGTTAGGAAAATAATGTGCGGTATGCGCAGGTGGAGCCAGACCATGCAAAGAACAAGGATAAGGTGAGTGACCGGCGGGAGAGACATGCCATCTCCTATCATATTCAACATCGGTGTTACCACCAGCAGTGACATTCAAAGGAATGTGCGTGGGTGTAACACGGTGGGAGAACTGACTTTAGTTATGTTGCGGATAGCAAGAGTCGCCACCGACTTTTATTTTATCCAAAGGAAAGGCATAAAAGAACAGGAAAGACCTTTTAAAAGATTTTTGGGTCCGGGGGGTAGGTTATGTAAAGGGAAGGTGTTAGCACCCTTTACATCCATGGTTATCCATGGGCTCTTAGTTACTTAGCTCACTTTGAATTGTTTTTGAAAATGTGAAGTGTGTGAATAAAAGTTTTCATAAGAGTTTGATAATGATCCATGTACGGATGCGTAAAAAACTTGTGTTTGAAAATTGTTTGGAATTGTGAAGTGTTTGAGAAATTTGTGAATAGTGAGCAAGTAACTATGAGGAACCTACCCTAAAGTTTAAATCTTTCTGTTCTTGAATCCTTTAAATGGTAAGATTATCCCTATTATTAAGGAATAGGTAGTCATTACCTTGGATGTGTGGGACAAGTAAAGGGACATCTGTTATTTAGGCAACTGTGGGGTGTATTAAGCAATTTTGGAGGGACTGTCATCATTATTCGAAAGGGACAAGATCATTACGAAGGCAACCATTAAGGGACTTGATCTTTTATTGTTAAGGGACTAGATGACTTTACTTTGAGGGACTTTTTGATTTATACACCCTACTTGACCTTTTAATTAGGCAACAATGAGAGGTATCCCTAAGGAAGTGAGATGGCGATCAAAGATCGACTTACGTGTGTGAGTATACAATTTTAATATTTATCTTTAAATTTGTGATCTAAATTAATTTTAAAATACAAGTATGTTTACACTCCCTATTTACTAACCATAGCATAAAAATAAATATTTAAACATTACTACTAAATATTACATCAAAGGAACAATTACATGATAATAATAATTAAAGCAAAATAAGCAAAAATAAATAATAATAATAATTGGGTTAGTGAATAATAATAATAATAATAATAAATCACAATGGGGTTAGTAATAATGATAATAATAAATCACAATATATATAAATGGGGTTAGTAATAATAAAATAGATATGAAAATAAATAGCATTAATGATAAAATAAATAAGAATATTAGCATAATAATTAAAAGATCAAATTTTTATGAACAATTATTATTTAAGATTAAGAAGAAAATATAAACAATTAATTATCATAAAGTTTTAAATGCTATAAAAATTAAGTTAATTATAAACATATTATGAAAATAAATTATATTAGATTAACAAGTTTTAATTATTTTTTAAACATATATTAAAAATTATTTACATGCAAGAATTAAATTATGAACAAATTATAGAATATATATATATATATATATATATTATGAAAATAGGATTAATTATAATTGAATAACCATATAATTATATTCACAAAAATTAAATTATCAATTTTTAATTAATTTAAACATAACCTAGAATTATTTACACATAGAAAAATACATAATTAAAATTGACAAATAAATTAAAAGTCATAATTAAATTGAAAAGAAAATTAGGGTTTGACTATTTAGAAAAATATATTAGAGTTTATTTCTTAATTAGAATATAGACAAAAATTTATGACAAATAAATAAATGAATAAAGAAATAATATTTACAATTAGGGTTCATAAAAATAATTAGGTTTTTACATATAAAATTTTTTAGGGTTAAGTATTTAAAACATAATTAAATTATTTATACAAAAATATATAATATTAATGATATACTATAAAATAAATATTAAATAATTTCACTAATAAAAATTTGAAATTTAAAATATAAGTTTTTGTTAAATTATATACAAGAAAATAATAGTAAACATTTTTTTATTTTTAATATTTATTCATTAAATTGATTAAATCAAAATATAAGCAAATTAAATGAAATAAAATAAGTGATAAAAACTTACCTGGGGCTGGGATTCGAACCCAGGCCCTAGGCTTTGAATATCCAAGACCAAACAGCCAACCACTGGGACAAGCCATGCGCTTGTGCTATGGAATGAGAGCCAAGGCGTTTTGTTTCATAACCTGTGAAAATCATTAAAAAAAAGAGCAAAACAATACAAAAATGGCCTGGGGAGTATTCGAATCCAGGACCATTAACAACACGCATACGCACACAAACCAGCTGAGCCAACACTGTCTTTTGAAACAAATATTAACACAATAATATCAAATATAATATCAAATTTTAAAATATAAATTTGGCGCCAGATGATCATCTTCAACCTTGGTTCCTGTAAATTCACCTGCGAAATCTCCTACAAGTTTTCCTGCGAATTTATTTTTGTAGCTAAACCTGCGAATCTTAATCATCATTAAAACTGCAAAGTTTCATCAAATTAATTGTATAAATATGATCCAGAGGTTGATTGGCATTGATCCATGGTCTTAGAATTCATTTATAATTGATAAATCGTAAAACCCTAAAACGGCCGAAGAACCCTAGCCATGGTGATTTCTCCATCTTGAACCTAAAATCAAATTAACTTATCCAGAAAGTATCCAAGCATCATCATAAACACAAACCAACAGTTAGTTTTCGTTAATAACATGTAAATCATTCAAATCGAAAAAATTTAAAACATGAACAATGTACATTCGGTTTTCACAATTTAGGGCATGAATGAATGATGTTATGATCCAGAATCAATCCATGAACTTCAAGGAACAAGTTGCAACCTTTGGCTTGTCTTGAAAAGGACTCTAAGTGCCAAACCGAATTGGAGTTTTGTGTGAATTTTGAAACTTTGCTCTTACCTTTGGAGGCTGAATTTTTTCGTCCCTATGCATTGTGATGAGTTTGTATACTTATAGAAGAATGGAATTATGTCAAAATAACATGGATTTATGGGCCTTGATGGATACCTTGAGTGTGAAGAAATCTCCTTGCCAAATTAGTAAAAAAATCAAATATTTTCATGTTATAATGCCTTAGCACGAATTTGGATGGTTTTGAATCAACTTAAATGGTCATTAAGAGTTTCTAGAAGAAGAATCACTTTTAAATATTCAATTTTCATATTTTATTTTGATTTTAAATGATTTTAAATGATTTTAAATGAATAAAATCAAAATAAATAAAATCAAAATAATAAAAATCTGAATAAATGAGGATTGGGTCGTGCATGATGTAATATTGAAGTTTGGATCACAAAATTGCAAGCCCATTTGGAAGAAATTGGTTTTAAGGCCCTATTTGCTTCATAAACCTCCCAAAAATTTCCCAACTTTGCAAGGGAACAAATCCTTCAATTTTAACGCTATGAGGGTGTTCTTGGACATTTTGGAAATCTTAAAGAGTCCTCTAACCAACCTCATTGGTTTCATGTCCATATCATTTACCATTCTCAAGTTATGCCCTTTTGAAGTTGTTGACTTTTTGTTGACTTTTAAAAGGACCTATAATGTCTTAGCTCATACCCTCCAAATGAAGCATTTTTGGGCTTGGCTTGTGAGACACAAAGTTGTAGAGAATTCAATTTCCTTCAAAATGAGCTTTGGATGGAAACTTGGTGATGAAGCATGTGAAAGTTATGGCTGGTCAAAGTTTAGTTGACTTTTACTGAGGAAACCCTAATTTAGAAACTCCTGATTCTTGATGATCTGAAACCTCCTTGATGAATCATGATCAAACCTTGATCAAATGATGAATTTTAATTCTTATACTTGATGTTGGAAAAAAAATCATGAAGTTTGACTTTGGTTTGACCACAGTTGACCTCAGTTTGACTTTTTAACTGCTTTGACTGATTTTGACTTATCTGTTCATCTGACTGAGCAAACCTTTGAGAAAAGTCTTGAAACTTGTCATGGGGGTTCTTAGACACATATAAGATGTTATGAAGCTCACTTGAAGTCTTGGAAATCTATTTAGCCTGATTAAAGTCAAAACCCTAGTTTTGGATGCATTGCTTAGGAGGATGCATTGTCTGAGGGAATTGTCAAATTTTCTGACTATTTGTGAACTTTGTGAACCTTGTGAACCTCATAAGATGTCTTATGAACCTCATGGGAGGTATTGTGAGCCTTTTGAACCTTGTGAACCTTGTGAACCTCATAAAGTGTCTTGCAAACTTCATGAACCTCATGAAAGATCTTGTAGGTATTGTGAACCTTGTGAACCTTGTGAACCTTGTGAACCTCATAAAGTGTCTTGCAAACTTCATGAATTTCATGAAAGGTCTTGTGAACCTTGTGAACCTTATTAGCACACAAAGTCTTGTATTGTGAGGGCAAATTTTGGGGTGCAACAGCTGCCCCTGTTCAATTTTCTGAAACCTGAGGGGTTAGATTGGTATATATGGCAGTCGTGACCTGGAAGGTTGAAGGGGATTGAACACAAAAGCCCGAAAATTTGCACTCACCAGTGCGTAGAGTGGTATTGATGACTTGTTGAATATGATTGAGTGGGCTTAAGGATGCCACTTGGAGAGAAGTGTTTCAGATACATTTCTTAGGGGATAAACAGTCCAAAATATGGAAGTAAAATGATAGCTTTCAGGAAGATAAACAACGTCCCGAGGTAGTAATATGCTTTCAGGAGGATAAAGCAGTCCTGCGGTAATAATATGCTTTCAGGAGGATAAAGCAGTCCTGAGGGAGTGATATGCTTTCAGGAGGATACAGTAGTCCTGAGGTAATAGTATGCTTTCAGGAAGATAACAACGTCTCGAGGAGATAATATGCTTTCAGGAGGATAACAACGTCCTGAGGTAATGATATGCTTTCAGAAAGATAAACAACGTTCTGAGGTAATAACATGCTTTCAGGAGGATAAAGCAGTCCTGAGGGATTGATAGCTTTCAGGAGGATAAAGCAATCCTGAGGTAATAATATGCTTTCAGGAGGATAAAGCAGTCCTGAGGTAATAATATGCTTTCGGGAGGATAAAGCAGTCCTGAGGTAATAGTATGCTTTCAGGAAGATAACAACGTCCTGAGGTAGGGGTGATAGCTTTTAGGAGGATAAAGCAGTCCTGAGGATATAATATGCTTTCAGGAGGATAAAAACGTCCTGAGGAAGTGGTAACCTTTGGGAAGATAACAACGGCCCAAAGTAATAATATGCTTTCAGGAGTATAAACAACATCCTGAGGAGGTGATGATAGCTTTCAGGAAGATAAACAACGTCCCGAGGAGATAATATGCTTTCAGGAGGATAACAACGTCCTGAGGAGGTAATATGCTTTCAGAAAGATGAACTACGTTCTGAGGTATAAGAAGCTTTCAGGAGGATAAAGCAGTCCTGAGGGAATGATAACTTTCAGGAGGATAGAGCAGTCCTGATAGTCACAAGTTGTTGATGAAGTTTGTCTGCTGAAGAATTAACCTGAAAACAAGGTAATATTCTATATGGTAGTATTAGTTTATGCATTATGTATGCATGTATAGTATGATGCACTTAAGTAATGTATTATGTATCTATGGATATGTATGTTATGGTATGATGTAAATGATGTATGTATGGTATGATGCTGCCGGAAGCGTCTGGATATCTTCGTATGACAACTGCTGGCCAGGGAAAATAAATCCCGGTTTGTTGCTGAAGAATATGAGGAACTCATTCCCGTCTTGTTTGATAATAAGATATATATAACCTCCCGTATGCTGGGGATAGTAAGGTATACATAACCTTCCGACTTCGCTTGATAGTAGGATATACATAACCTCCCGTCTTCGTTTGTCGTACTCCTATTGGAAAGTAAATTCTCGACTATCCGTATGAGGATAAAAGAGATGGATATAAATTCCAGGGGAGATGTGACTTGAAGTACTTCATGAAGATGGATTTTCCCTACCGGGGATTTGTAACTGTATTGTGGGGATGAACCGGCAAAGCTTTGTTGAAATCCTTCCCTCGTTCGTCCTTAGTAAATATTATTACTGCATTTTCATGCATTTCTGGTAAACATCAATCGTATTAAGCATCTATGCATTTCTGGTAAACATCAATCATATTTAAAAGCATACATACGTTCAAACACAACCAATGGACGTTTCGCTTATGTAAATAGGGTAAAAGTAAATCTGGATTCAGAGGGAAAAGTACAGCTGAACTTGAAAACAGAATTGTTTCAACTTAGAGAGTGTATAACCAATTGGATTTGGAGCTCCTGAAATTTTTAACTTTCCTGAATACCTTCCCAGAAATCCTCATAGCTGGATCTGAAGACATGATACTGACACCATCTGATACTACTGGCACAGACAATTAATTTCCACAATGGCTTCTGCTGAGAATTAAATATCCAGGTACTACAATGAGAGGAATGTGTCTTCAAATTGTGATGGACCATATACGCTCTGGGTATTAGATTTGAAGAGAAAGCATTGCCCCTTGGTTGAGGATGAATTATACCATAATGGAAGTATCTGAATGTAGTTACCTCAAGAGAAATAAACAGAGGTCCTCACCATAATATGCCCCTGACATCATGAAATTCCAATATATGCGGAGAGCTGCCTCTGGCTATTAAACATTGTTGAATCTGGACCTGAATGCCCCAAATGAATTGAACAGTAAGTTGGTATGCCCCTTGACTGGGAAATAGTGACTATGCCCCTGGCATTATGAACTTTGTAATGTTACCCTGGGTAATTTAGACAGATGTGGAGATCTGCCCCTGGATACTTAAACATAACTGAATCATGTCCTGATTGCCCCACATGAGTTAGGCAGTATCATGGCCTGCCCCCTTGATTGGGAGATAATGACTATGCCCCTTTGTATACATGGACTTTGATCCCGGAAGCAACTTTGTTCATCGGAAGGACTTTGGTTCATTGAACATTCATCCTGTAAGTTTCTCCATTTATCAAACACTCAGGTATATGCAAACAAATATATTCAAAAAAGCAATGCTTATGTCTGTCTTGAAGTTTTTGAAAAAGAGTTATTTTAGAAAAAACATTTTTTGTGAAAACTGTGATATTAACTCAAGTTTTATAATAAGCCCTAAAGGAGTCAGGATACCTTTTTGTAGCAGTACGCTTTCGAACTAACCATGCTTCAGTTAGGACTTTTAAAGGGTTGTAACGTGGCCTGGTTCACGGTTTAAGAAACAAAGGATAAAGGCTCAAATTTTATTTGTACCCAACCCAATCTCCATGATGTTCTTCAGTCCTATGCTCAGTTAACTTATGCATTGAGGCTCCAAAGTAGTTTGGAATTGTAACACTGACATTTGTGATGGTTCAGGAATCAAATATTTATTTGAACATTCAGTCATCCTTCTTTGTTGAGGATTCATAGTGACCTCTTTTTTTTTCTTTTTTTTTTGACTTTATTATCCCTTCTTTTTGCCTGAACTGCTAATTTAAAGGTTACAGTCAGCGGGATGTCTTAATGTTTTACTAAGTCTCCTTCATAGGTTTTGACTTAGCAAGACTGTTCTTTTGCTGGATATTGACTGTCAGGTTTCATGATTACAAAGAACCATCATCAGCTGTGTACAACACAGATAATTGGCATATTTGAGTTAACCGAGTAACTACCCTGCCCCAGGTTATAAATAAGGGTTTTAATTTGTGCTAGAATAAAAACTCCTACTTCATAGGCTCAAAAGGGTTGACTAGGGATTAACTTCCTTATATCTCCACTGTTTAGGAATTGAAACAATGCCTGTACATCGTCAGCATAGTCTGTTCAAAAGCATACTGCATAAGATTATGGTATTGTTTTCGTCATCCTCCCTCTACAGGCTTATAGCTTTATCAGGAGTTAAATATCATAAGATAGAAATAAGAAGCATAATTCAAAATATAGTGGAACGAATGGATTAATTCAAGACAAACATATGCAATGCATTGATGAAAACAAAAGTTTAACATAATAGTAAGTGTTCAAACAAATAAAAGAAATTACAAATGAAAATTCAAATGTTGTCCCATCCAGTTGGCTGAATGTCCTCAATTGCAATCTGTGAACTTTGAGGAGCAGTATACTTCACCATGAAATCAAATTTACCACTTGGATGTCCCAAGGTGCCCCATATCTCAACAGGAATAGGTAGGCTTCCTTTCTTGCTACACTGGGCAACTTGTCTTGCAGCTTCGGTGTTTGATGGGTGATAGTAGAATTCAACTTGACCTTCTGGAGTAACCTCTAGGATTCCTTCGTCAATCAGGTCTTGGATCTTTTTCTTCAATGTCCAACAACTATTAGTATCATGTCCAGGACAGTTGGAGTGATACCCACACCTTGCCTTGGGATTATAGCGAGGAGAGGAAATTTTAGGATTTTGAGGAGAATTTTTCAAGGAAATTAGTTTCATCTCCAACAAGCATTGCAGAACTTGTGAAATTGGAGTGCTGAATTTGATAAACGGTCTTCTACATCCCTTGTGTTGAGGTGGATTAACTTTACCATGTCTTTTTTCTTTAACTGAAGAACAATCAGTGGTAACTGGTTTCTTACCTTCTTTTATCCTCATCTTCTTTTCAACCAAATCAGTTTGTTTTAACGGATGTTGATTGACAATTAGATTCCTGACTCCATTACTTTGAAGTCTTTGGACAAAGGTTCTCAGCTTTTCTTGCCCCTGAGCTAAACTTTGGATAAGAGCCCCCTGGCCGTTCATCTGGATCCTCATTTCTGTTATCTCAGCTTGCAATTGTTCCAACTGACCATCCTTGTTGTCCTCAGGACTCTTCTTCTTAGCCAGCAGTGTCTTCAATTCATCTTGCCCCTTGGACAAGTTCAGGATCAGCTCTTGGAACTGTGCATTTTGTGCCTGGAGATCCTTAACTGTTTGTTCAAGAGCCATTGCTGAAATAAATAGCGAGAAGATAAGAAACTTGTGCACACTAAACCTGTGATGCAATGATATGATATGTGAATGTATATGCAATGTTTTCAAGGACCGCAGGATTTAAATTTGCTTAGACAAACAAGAAGGTAAACTTTTATTAGTAATAAATTTGTTTTGCCTCTTGGGCTTACAGAAAATGAAATGAAATAAGTACAAAAGATGGGGTTTTAAGTCTCCCATGGACGTTTCCTCTTTGTGTTGAGGTATGAGTTGAGATTCTGTTCCTCGTGAAGTTGCTTTGTTAGTTCTAGGATCCTTTCTTGACTTGCTTTATAATGAGCCTCGAAAGTATCCCTTTGCTCCTTCAATTGGATCCAGGATCTCTGTAAGTCTTCCATGTCAGTAGGCATGTCTGGGTGAAGGATGGTATAAGCAGTATCTCCTTCAGCAACAGGTTCCATGGTAACTGGCTGGATAGCAGGATATGGCATCATGAGAGTCTGAGCACGAGATCGCACCCATCTGAGATAAGCCTCCATAGGAATAGTATACTTAGGCTCCAGAGTCTTGCTGTCAACCCTGTTTACTTTTCCCCATGCTCGTATGAATCTCTGACGGTAACCTTGAAGATCGTTGTCATAGTCAAACACAATGCCTTGAATCAACATGTCATGTGGACCATCACTCCGAGCGTAACCAAATTGTCGTAAAGCTAGAGAGGGGTTGTAGGTGATGCCTCCTCTTATGCCTAGAAGTGGCACATTAGGAAACTCCCCACAACGGTCAATAATGGTGACATTCTCCATGGATCTGGAGCACCAATGGATATCTGAATGAGAGAGTGACATAATTCTTTTGGACCACCTGAACCCTTGCTCATTCTTCATTACTGAGCGAGGAAGGTGAGAAATAAACCACCTAGAAAGCAAAGGTATGCAGCACATCAAAGTTCCTCTTGCCCTTGTAGTACGGGTGTGAAGAGAATGTAGGATGTCTCCAAGCAATGTAGGCACTGGATTGTGACTCAGGAATATGTTGATAGCATGAACGTCTATGAACTGATCTAGATTGGGGAACAACACTAAGCCATAAATCAACAAGGCTAAGATCTCCTCAAAAGCATCATAGCTCATATCTTTCAAGAACACTTGAGCTTTCTCTATCAACACCTTAGCAAGAATACCCTTGACTCCGCTTCTTGTTTCTAGAACAATGTCAGAATTCTTCAGATGTAGAGCTGCAGCAATAACCTCTGGTTTAGGCTCCTTTTCCAAGCCTGTGAAGGGTCTTTGATCAAGAACAGGTATACCCAGAAGTTTAGAGAACTCCTCCATTGTAGGAACCAGCTGATAGTCAGGAAATGTAAAGCAATGGTGCTTAGGGTCAAAGAACTGAAATAGGACACTCATCATGTCTTCATTGAATCCTGAAGTGACTAGATCCAATAAGTGACCATGTCTCTTGATGAACTGGGAGTGATCAGACACTTGAGAAACCAACTCTTTAAGCTTAGCAGGTATGCCCACAAAGTTGATCCTGATGGTGTTTCTACGAGCAGAAGCCATGACCTGCAACAAAGAACAAAGATAAATCCTTTGGTCCTTGAAATGGTTAGTGAAAATGCTATGCTTATGATGCATGATGATGTCATGATGTTATGCTCAATCACAAACATGTGGCACACACAAACAAGTCACACAATAGCCCTAGGTTTAAAGGCTTGCATGAGGTTTAAAGGTAAGTACCCTCCCCTGAAGTTAGTTGGTTCATCCTGTCCTACAAAAGTAACCAGGTTCTAAGGGATCTCAGTATCATTGATCCTTCACAAGGGTGGTTGTTCAGTAGGAAACTTACTTGCCAACCAAAACCCTCCAAGTTCAAGATCTCAATGAGCGTAGTATCGAGTATCAACCAACTTCAGTCTGCACCAAAGCCGGTTATCTCACTACTTTTCTAAAGGCCAAGATGGGATAACTAGGGTTCTAAAAGTTAGTTAGTGCATTGACAACATATGGCAGCCTCATATTATCCTCAACTTGACTTAAGGAACATAAGCACCAACCAAGAAGTCACACTAACTATGGCCACCAGATCAACCATATCGGTATACGCCGTACAGTTTCCTTGGTCTATTGCCATTTACCTAAGGTACACTAGATCCGGGTTAGGATCTTTCACACATAAGAGCACCCAACAAGTAAGTATAAAGCAAACAAGGCAAACAATTTAAAGTGATCTAATTCCTAAGGGTACCCCTCTTTTATTAAATCCCCAGCAGAGTCACCAGTTCTGTAACACGGTGGGAGAACTGACTTTAGTTATGTTGCGGATAGCAAGAGTCGCCACCGACTTTTATTTTATCCAAAGGAAAGGCATAAAAGAACAGGAAAGACCTTTTAAAAGATTTTTGGGTCCGGGGGGTAGGTTATGTAAAGGGAAGGTGTTAGCACCCTTTACATCCATGGTTATCCATGGGCTCTTAGTTACTTAGCTCACTTTGAATTGTTTTTGAAAATGTGAAGTGTGTGAATAAAAGTTTTCATAAGAGTTTGATAATGATCCATGTACGGATGCGTAAAAAACTTGTGTTTGAAAATTGTTTGGAATTGTGAAGTGTTTGAGAAATTTTTGAATAGTGAGCAAGTAACTATGAGGAACCTACCCTAAAGTTTAAATCTTTCTGTTCTTGAATCCTTTAAATGGTAAGACTATCCCTATTATTAAGGAATAGGTAGTCATTACCTTGGATGTGTGGGACAAGTAAAGGGACATCTGTTATTTAGGCAACTGTGGGGTGTATTAAGCAATTTTGGAGGGACTGTCATCATTATTCGAAAGGGACAAGATCATTACGAAGGCAACCATTAAGGGACTTGATCTTTTATTGTTAAGGGACTAGATGACTTTACTTTGAGGGACTTTTTGCTTTATACACCCTACTTGACCTTTTAATTAGGCAACAATGAGAGGTATCCCTAAGGAAGTGAGATGGCGATCAAAGATCGACTTACGTGTGTGAGTATACAATTTTAATATTTATCTTTAAATTTGTGATCTAAATTAATTTTAAAATACAAGTATGTTTACACTCCCTATTTACTAACCATAGCATAAAAATAAATATTTAAACATTACTACTAAATATTACATCAAAGGAACAATTACATGATAATAATAATTAAAGCAAAATAAGCAAAAATAAATAATAATAATAATTGGGTTAGTGAATAATAATAATAATAATAATAATAATAAATCACAATGGGGTTAGTAATAATGATAATAATAAATCACAATATATATAAATGGGGTTAGTAATAATAAAATAGATATGAAAATAAATAGCATTAATGATAAAATAAATAAGAATATTAGCATAATAATTAAAAGATCAAATTTTTATGAACAATTATTATTTAAGATTAAGAAGAAAATATAAACAATTAATTATCATAAAGTTTTAAATGCTATAAAAATTAAGTTAATTATAAACATATTATGAAAATAAATTATATTAGATTAACAAGTTTTAATTATTTTTTAAACATATATTAAAAATTATTTACATGCAAGAATTAAATTATGAACAAATTATAGAATATATATATATATATATATATATATATATATATATATATATATATATATATATATATATATTATGAAAATAGGATTAATTATAATTGAATAACCATATAATTATATTCACAAAAATTAAATTATCAATTTTTAATTAATTTAAACATAACCTAGAATTATTTACACATAGAAAAATACATAATTAAAATTGACAAATAAATTAAAAGTCATAATTAAATTGAAAAGAAAATTAGGGTTTGACTATTTAGAAAAATATATTAGAGTTTATTTCTTAATTAGAATATAGACAAAAATTTATGACAAATAAATAAATGAATAAAGAAATAATATTTACAATTAGGGTTCATAAAAATAATTAGGTTTTTACATATAAAATTTTTTAGGGTTAAGTATTTAAAACATAATTAAATTATTTATACAAAAATATATAATATTAATGATATACTATAAAATAAATATTAAATAATTTCACTAATAAAAATTTGAAATTTAAAATATAAGTTTTTGTTAAATTATATACAAGAAAATAATAGTAATCATTTTTTTATTTTTAATATTTATTCATTAAATTGATTAAATCAAAATATAAGCAAATTAAATGAAATAAAATAAGTGATAAAAACTTACTTGGGGCTGGGATTCGAACCCAGACCCTAGGCTTTGAATATCCAAGACCAAACAGCCAACCACTGGGACAAGCCATGCGCTTGTGCTATGGAATGAGAGCCAAGGCGTTTTGTTTCATAACCTGTGAAAATCATAAAAAAAAAGAGCAAAACAATACAAAAATGGCCTGGGGAGTATTCGAATCCAGGACCATTAACAACACGCATACGCACACAAACCAGCTGAGCCAACACTGTCTTTTGAAACAAATATCAACACAATAATATAAAATATAATATCAAATTTTAAAATATAAATTTGGCGCCAGATGATCATCTTCAACCTTGGTTCCTGTAAATTCACCTGCGAAATCTCCTACAAGTTTTCCTGCGAATTTATTTTTGTAGCTAAACCTGCGAATCTTAATCATCATTAAAACTGCAAAGTTTCATCAAATTAATTGTATAAATATGATCCAGAGGTTGATTGGCATTGATCCATGGTCTTAGAATTCATTTATAATTGATAAATCGTAAAACCCTAAAACGGCCGAAGAACCCTAGCCATGGTGATTTCTCCATCTTGAACCTAAAATCAAATTAACTTATCCAGAAAGTATCCAAGCATCATCATAAACACAAACCAACAGTTAGTTTTCGTTAATAACATGTAAATCATTCAAATCAAAAAAATTTAAAACATGAACAATGTACATTCGGTTTTCACAATTTAGGGCATGAATGAATGATGTTATGATCCAGAATCAATCCATGAACTTCAAGGAACAAGTTGCAACCTTTGGTTTGTCTTGAAAAGGACTCTAAGTGCCAAACCTAATTGGAGTTTTGTGTGAATTTTGAAACTTTGCTCTTACCTTTGGAGGCTGAATTTTTTCGTCCCTATGCATTGTGATGAGTTTGTATACTTATAGAAGAATGGAATTAGGTCAAAATAACATGGATTTATGGGCCTTGATGGATACCTTGAGTGTGAAGAAATCTCCTTGCCAAATTAGTCAAAAAATCAAATATTTTCATGCTATAATGCCTTAGCACGAATTTGGATGGTTTTGAATCAACTTAAATGGTCATTAAGAGTTTCTAGAAGAAGAATCACTTTTAAATATTCAATTTTCATATTTTATTTTGATTTAAAATGATTTTAAATGAATAAAATCAAAATAAATAAAATCAAAATAATAAAAATCTGAATAAATGAGGATTGGGTCGTGCATGATGTCATATTGAAGTTTGGATCACAAAATTGCAAGCCCATTTGGAAGAAATTGGTTTTAAGGCCCTATTTGCTTCATAAACCTCCCAAAAATTTCCCAACTTTGCAAGGGAACAAATCCTTCAATTTTAATGCTATGAGGGTGTTCTTGGACATTTTGGAAAGATTAAAGGGTCCTCTAACCAACCTCATTGGTTTCATGTCCATATCATTTACCATTCTCAAGTTATGCCTTTTTGAAGTTGTTGACTTTTTGTTGACTTTTAAAAGGACCTATAATGTCTTAGCTCATACCCTCCAAATGAAGCATTTTTGGGCTTGGCTTGTGAGACAAAAAGTTGTAGAGAATTCAATTTCCTTCAAAATGAGCTTTGGATGGAAACTTGGTGATGAAGCATGTGAAAGTTATGGCTGGTCAAAGTTTAGTTGACTTTTACTGAGGAAACCCTAATTTAGAAACTCCTGATTCTTGATGATCTGAAACCTCCTTGATGAATCATGATCAAACCTTGATCAAATGATGAATTTTACTTCATATACTTGATGTTGGCAAAAAATCATGAAGTTTGACTTTGGTTTGACCACAGTTGACCTCAGTTTGACTTTTTAACTACTTTGACTGATTTTGACTTATCTGTTCATCTGACTGAGCAAACCTTTGAGAAAAGTCTTGAAACTTGTCATGGGGGTTCTTAGACACATATAAGATGTTATGAAGCTCACTTGAAGTCTTGGAAATCTATTTAGCCTGATTAAAGTCAAAACCCTAGTTTTGGATGCATTGCTTAGGAGGATGCATTGTCTGAGGGAATTGTCAAATTTTCTGACTATTTGTGAACTTTGTGAACCTTGTGAACCTCATAAGATGTCTTGTGAACCTCATGGGAGGTCTTGTGAGCCTTTTGAACCTTGTGAACCTCATAAAGTGTCTTGAAAACTTCATGAACCTCATGAAAGATCTTGTAGGTATTGTGAACCTTGTGAACCTTGTGAACCTCATAAAGTGTCTTGCAAACTTCATGAATTTCATGAAAGGTATTGTGAACCTTGTGAACCTTCTTAGCACACAAAGTCTTGTATTGTGAGGGTAAATTTTGGGGTGCAACAGTGGGCACCAACTCGTCTTAAGGGATTGTCATCAAAAGATCTTTCACCTAAAGGCAGCTGAGACGTGACAAGCGATACATTTCTTTATTTTTCTGCAAAAAAAAACAAAAAAAGAAAAAACATTAAATTAAAACTCGTGGGTTACCACCCACGCAGAGTTTTGTTTAACGTCGATAGCTCGACGGTTAAGAGTGTTATTCTTCGGTTTCCATGGCCATTTATCAAGCCATCTCACATATCCCTCACCTTTCCTTTTCTTCTTTCTGTGGGGTGGTTCATTCTTTTGAACTTGTGGTGGTGGTTCTGTATCTATGCTAAGTATTAGACTTTCTTGTTTGGTCTTAGTCATTTCATCCATCACCTTAAAGTCAAACTTTACCCTCTTAACATTAATGGTTTCCTTAGTTTGGTCTTCAAATTTTCTTTTTTTATGCAAGACCTCAGACAAGGGTGCGTGGATAATTTTCCATACATGCACATATGTTTTAGAGTCTGCAAACTTATACGGAAAAGGATATGGTGGGGCATATGAAGGGTGTTCAACAGTTCGTGCTTCATTCTCTACCTCTTTGACAACCTCGTTTGTGGATGGTGTTGGTGAATTTGTCTCAATCTCAACTTTTTCCTCACCATAATTCTCATCAACCTCATTATCATTCTCCTCAGGAATTTCAATTTGGTTTTCATTGTTTGTTGTTATAACATAAGCATTCTCCTCAAGGGATGGACCTATAGGTGTCAGTGCAAGCAGTAAGGTTTGGGTCTCCAATCCCTCAGTGTGAGTCACGAGGGACTCAATCATCGTGTTCAGCCGCCTAAGGGTTTCATGATTATCGATATGTTGTCTTTTAAGTTCTTCATTCTGGATAGTTTGTGCATCCACAAAATGCTCCATCATAGATTCTATTCTAGCATTGGTCGATGTTTCAATGAAATCCTCTATAAATGTTTCGAGGTTGGACTGAACGGATTCTTGCGGTTCTTCAAAATATTGAGAGTGGTAATTTGGGCGGAAATGAGATAGGGTCGTGTGGAAACCTTCCATTAGTATTTCGAGATTGGAATTGTACGACTCTTGAGGTTCCTCGAAATATTGGGAATGGTAATCATCGGGAAGAGTTGGGTGCGATTCCTCAAGGTATTGGAAGTCCTGCTGTTGGTAATTGTAGAAAGAATTAGGGTGCGGCTCTTCAAAATTTTGGAATTCATAGTTATAGAGGTTATTTGGGTGAGAATGGGTGGACAAAGGATTGAAATTTTCCATATGTATTTCGAGTTTGGGATTATGGTATCCTTGAGATTCCTCGAAATATTGGGAATGGGGATTGTAGAAAGAGTTTGGGTGGAACATAATTAAAGAAATAAGAAAGAAAATTCCTTAGTCTATACGGTGCAACAACGGAATAATAATATTGACTGTTGGTCCCCGGCAACGGCGCCAAAAACTTGATGCATCCGCAAGCGCACTGATTTTTCGAAGTAATATAAAAGATTGTCGAACCACAGAGACCAATATCAAACTATCGTTATCTATCGTTACTTTGTAAAGTTAAGGATAATGATATTTGATTAGAACTAAAACTAAAATAGAACTAAGAAAATATAGAAGAACGAGGCCGGGATATGGTTTCCGCGCTCCTAAGGGACTCATAGAATGAGGTGCTAATTACGACTATACTCCTATTCCGTAGAATATACCAACTTAAAGACTCTGTCTCACGCTCTCGCGGTCTTAACTAAAATCATACTTCCTAATCCCAAGATTTTTCTCTCGCTCGCCTGGTAACTAGGAAACACTCTTTGAAAGCTAATAATATCCTAAACGTCTCTAAAGTGCTCTCGCTGTATTTAGATAAGTTGCCTAATTTCTACTATCTGGTTCGCTCCTCACGCTCTCGCGGATCTCGGCTCAAACCTTTATATGCCTCTCACTCTCATGACAAAGAAATGTTAACTAACATCTCACTCTCATGACAATGCTAATTAAATTATGCATAGAAATTATAACCAAAACATAATTGTAGTTATTAATTTGCACCTATTATTTTCTACCGAGTCCCGTCGGTAACGACGGTCCTCATACGCCGGACTCTAAACTAATTAGCAAGACATATAATTAAATGGAAACGCCGTAAACATAAAGATTGAAATTAAGAACAACATACTTTAACAATTAAGAGATGCGGTAACAATAATAATAATAAAGCGATAAAATAAAGAACCTGTAATAAACTTGAATTAAATGCTGGAAATAGAGAAATTGAAATGCAAGATTATTTATCCAAGTGTTACATAGAACATAGGCCTAATACTAATGGTGTGGTAGTTCCTCAATGTGAGAAACTACCACTTTTACAATGATAATTTATGCCTAGAACTATGAAAGAATAAATTGCACAAAAACATGGATGCCTCTTTAAAGCCAAGAGCAAACCTATATATAGAAGGAAATTTCGTTTTGTAACTTCCATGGAACATAAATGAGTGGTGGAGTAAGTGGAAGTAGTTGGAAGTTGGAGAAGTGGTGGAGTGAGTGGGATTAGTGGGAAGTTGGAGAAGTAGTGGAGTGAGTGGGAGTAGTGGGAAGTTGGAGAAGTAGTGGAGGAATAAAAGGGAAAGTGGAGATTTCTTCTCCTAAATTATAGGTGGTTGGCGCCACCTCCCAATGTGGCTTGCGCCACATTGTGTGAGAGTGGTGGGTCCCATCCCTTTTATTTTCTTTCCTTTTTATTCATAACTTCTCATTTTCTTCACATTTCTTCCTTTAATTCTTTTCTTTTCTTTCTTTTGTGAATTAATCCAAGTCACCTGAAAACATAGTAAATGATATATAAATCGAAGCATAAATCAAATAAAACAAAGGAAATCATAACTAAAATTCATGTAAGTCAAGCCAATTAAACGATATAATTTAGCGTTATCAGGAGTGGCTCAGATGGATGCTTGGATTGCTCATATCACAAACCCTAGATGTAGATTAACTTGAACTAATGCAGTGAAACAAAATGCAATATGATGTGATATGATTAAACTTACACAAAGATGAAATATCACAAGCCATGGTGTGAACTAAGTGAGGGAAAATTTGGGGTGTTTACACATACATATACACAAACAAAAGACAATCACAAGGACACGAATTGGCTGCCTCCAAGAGCAAGAACAAAACCTCAAATTTCACAAAAAATCTCATAATTGGATTCTTATTTCCAGGCCATATCCAAAGCTTTTGAAGGTTGCAAATCATTCCTTGAAGATCACTGGATGTTTTTGGATCATAAAATCATCCCCTCATGCATTGAAACATGCTAACTGAATCATTCTTGTTCTTCAAAAATTTTTTTTTCGATTTCACATATTTAGCTAGTATAAACTAATTTTGTTGTTTGATTTGTGTTAGTCATGATCTATAGATGGTTTCTGGGCAAAGAAATTGAAGAACCACGACCTAAACCGAAAGTTGCCATTGTTAGGGTTCTTGGACAAAATTTAGGGTTCTTCGATTTAGCCATTATAAATCAATTCTAAAGCTGTAAATGAACTATATGATGTTTGTGGATCATGACCATGTGATCAATTTGATGAATCAATACGTATTGATGATGATATGAGATTTGCAGGTTTCGAGCGCAGGTAAATTCGCATGTGTAACACCCCAAATTTGCCCTCTTCTTTTTAAGCATCATATCACATCATATTCATCATAAGCATATCATATTCTTGGCATCTTAGCATGGAAAGATGAGGCATAACATTCTCATGACCTAGCTTTAGGCATATGATCATCTGTGGAGGGATTTGAAGCATTTCAAGCTATGACAAGGGACCCAATGGACTTGTCCAAGTCTTATGAGGAGTCTACATTGCATTCACAAGCTTAAGATCATTCACAAAAGCCCAGAAGGTTGGAGGATCATCAGGGAATTCAAGCTAGGGCAAAGCTCCTACACAATGATCCCAAATTAGGGTTTGAGCTTCAAGCATGAAAACCTTGTGACTTTGGCCATTTCATTTGGGCAAAGTCTCTCATATGTTAAGAGGATCCTAGGGATGAAATTTGGTGAGAAAATTCCTTGTGGAAGTCAGATATTTCTTCAGTTGCTTGTAAATGAAGAAATTGGTCAACTGTGCATTCTAGAAGTCAACTGTGAGATTTCAAAGGGTCCAACCCTAGTTTTCAAGCCAAGGGATGTTCTTATAACCTTATAAGTGGTTTGGAAAGATCAAATATCAAGAATCAAGAGGTGTTGAGGGGTTTTACATTTTTGGCATAAGTTTGGTCATGGAAATTTCCATTTTTACTAACATTGTACCCTAATTTTCAAGTAAGCATAACTTGGTGAAAAAGCTTCAAATGGATTGCCATCAAACATGAAAGTTGAAGATTAAAGTCTCCCATTTTTAAAATGTACAAGAGCATTTCCATAGCCCTCATGGTTTGTGAGATAAGCCATTCAAAAATATCTTGTTTTTTAGGGCATGGCATGAATTCTAAGTCCTTCACAAATGCAACAACTCATTTAACCTACTTTCAAGTGGTGTTATGGACAAAATAATGTCATAGTGTTTCAAGTCGATGTATGAGAAGACTTTTTTCCCAAGGGAGCAAGCAATTTCGTGCATGAGTGCATGACATTTCATAAAATGCAATTTTTGCAAAGTCATGGGAAAAGCATGATACAATCATCCAAGGGCCAAGATTTAATGCAATGGTGAATGAGTGAACCAAATGAGATCAGCATGTGCAAAGTGGAATGAAATGCACGAGTAAATCACTCATTATTCTTTTTCATGCAATTTTGCAAATTGATCCCTCTCACACTCCTCATGCCACTACTCAATGCAAACCCTAATCAGCATGATAGACACCTCATATATAAGCTAAGCATGCCCTGAATGCAGCAAGACTCTCTCTCATTTTCTCAAATCCAACTCTCTTGCATTTCTGCATTTCTCTTCGAAGCTCTCATCTCCCTCACTCATTGTCAAAACTATTTGCATATCCTCCATCCTTAGAGTGTAAGGATCACAAATCCTCCATCATTTTAACCTGGAAGCAAGGATTTCATACTATGCCATTCTGAAGCAGGAGAGTTTGAAGCTCACAATTCAAGGAGATCTAAAGCTCTGTTAGCATTTATTTTGCAAACAGAGAAGTTAAGGAGGAGATTTGCACGTGGATGAGGGTTTTCTTGAAGGATTTGAGGAGATTCAACTTCAGGTTAGCTCCCTAATTTATTTTCCCAGATGTTGTTTTAGAGGTGTGCATTATGATATGCGTGTTATCCTGAGTCTAGTGATGTGTTTAGATTTTGAAATAGTGTGGAAATGAAGGCAAGCTGAGGATCTGAAGTTTTGAGATCCAAACTGTTTCTCTTCGATTCGGTTTATGTGTGTTAGTTCATGTGATTTTGATGATTGATTGGTGTTATGATTGGCTCAAGGATCATTTTGATATGCATTTTGCTTGTTTTCATGGAAGTTTGGGGTTCTGCAACTTGGAGCTCACCGGAGAAGACGATCAGCGCTTCTCCGGCCGGTAGGGTTTAGTTTAGGAATAATTAGGGTTTTAGGATGTCCAGATTAGATCATGGCCGTTAGATCTAGGTTAATTAACTTAATTATGTTTTATTTATTTAATTAATCAGGATTTCCATAACTTTAAAACATGTCCGTCAGATTTCATTTAATTAGTGGATTCAATTTTTGTGCGTTGGATCTGTTTACTTCACAGTCTTGTTGACTCCCCTCATAAACCCTTGGATTTGTTGACTTTTCTCACGAGCCTTTAGATGTACATACTTTCTCATTTTTTTATTTGACTGAGAATCCTGGGCTTTTTGTTCTATTCGCACCCCTAACTTGGAAGCCCAATATAAATAAGCTGGATTTGTTTCTATGCGCACCCCTGGCTCATTCTTTATTTTTATTTCTTTTTTTGTTTCATTTTAATTTCATTTTGCTTTTTAATTTTTAAAAATAGTTTTAGGTCTTCAAAAATTATAAAAAAATTCATGGATGTTTCTTTTAGTTTTCTTTAATTTCTGATATTTTTATTTTCCATTTATTTTTAATTGTCACGTGGAAATTAACTGTTCCTTTTAATTAATTCATTTTATTTCATTTTGAACCATGCTGACTTGTCCATTTTATATCTTGATCATTATTTTGAATTTTTGGTTGATTCTTTTTGCTCTGGATTCATGAGGAAGTGTAGTTTATTGGTGATTTTTTTTCTGATTTTTAGAATTTGGTTTAATTGATTTTGATCTCTAACTTGTGAGTGAAGTCATTTATCCCTAAGCCATGTTTGAAACCTCATTTGACTTGCTTAGCTTTTGATTTCTTCTCCCTCCTTTTGGCATGTTGTTATGGTATGATTGAAGGTCATTTGTGCAAGGTTGTGGAATTTTTGAATGCTCACTTGATTTGTTTTGAATCTTTGTTCCTTCCTTGTCCCTTTTTCGCTTCTTTTGAATCATATGTTCTCTCCCTAGCCTAGAGGGGCACTTGTGCCAACTTCTCCAAGTTGTTTAGAGCCTCATTAGGTTGTTGATATCTCTCTGGTCTTAAGTTGTGGTTTGTGCCTTGAGAAATTTTGTGTGTGGTTGCCTTTGAAGTCCTTTCATTCTTATGCACTTCCTTTGCTTATTTCTTCTCATGATGTTACCACTTGACTTTGTGCACCTCTTCTCTTTATCTCATGTGTTCCTTAGACACTTTTCTAGCATGGTAGGGTTCTGGTCTTGGAGTTTGTGACTTTTGTTTACCTAGTTTGCTTGATGTTATCTCATGTTTGCTTTGATTTGTCATGGTGACTCCTAATGCCTCATGTTGAGTTGTGTACTTCTCTTCTTATTCTTGTAATTTAAGTTTGCATTTGGGCATTTGTGCTTAACTTCACTTCTGGTTGTGTGAATTTGTTTTGATATTATGTTCACTTTGTGTTGTGTTTCACTTATGTTTGTGTCACTAACCATTTCAGGGGCTTTGGTAAGTGAGAGGTGTGGATGTGATTCCCACATCTCCAATTCTTATCCCTTCTCCTTTCTTCTTTAATACTAATCCTGTGATTGTTGGACTTATGCCTTTCTTCTCCTCCTCCTCTTCTTATTCTTCTTCTTCTTCTTCTTTTCTTTCCTTCTTCTTCATTAGGATAGAATTCAAACCTCACTAACCTAGGTTCATCCATGCATGACAACATTTAGGATTCTTAGTCCCCCATTAGACTTTTACCTTTGAGATCCTTTTGGTGCTCTCTCTTCTCATCTTCAAACTTAACTTTAATTCACTTTAATAAAGGTTGAGTCTTCTCATGTGACACGAGACTTTGCTATGAGATACTTGCACGCGTTCCGTTTCGGGGCGAGGTGTAAGTTATCCCTCGTGGTGGATAGGTCTTAGCATGAGATTACCTCACAAAGAAAAGATAAAAAACACTTCTTAACCAAAAAACCACAAAAACACTTAATAAATGTTAGTAGGTCAGTGTGTCTGAGTCTTCACTTGTGGGACTAGATTTGGGGATTTCCTCTATAGATAGGTGTGCCTCTTGCGCATTCCATTTCGGGATGACGTGAGACGTACATTTTCCAGTGAGTAAGACTTAGGTACACTTGCCTATGCAAACTTCAAAACAGAAAACTCATAAAAAAAACACAAACCAACAATAAGCATCTCTCCTTCGGGAATTCTTTTCTCATCTCCTTCGCTCCGTACGCGAACTTGCTCCTACTTGTCACATTGCAAGACGGTTACGCACTCGTCGTCCGAGCCTACAACACCTGAGCATTGACATAGGCAGTTCAAGCCTTAAGACACGAGCAATCCTTTCCACCCCTAGTTAGGGGAACTACGGCGACTCTGATCCTCATTGTCCAGATGAGGTACGTAGGCAACGGGGTAGGGCCCATTTGAGCACAATCTTTATTTTCCCTACATTTTTCCTTTTCATTTCTTTTTTCAGTTCCTTTTTCGTTTCTTTTATCCAGTTCAGTTCATTTTCTTTGCAGCATCTTTCATTTCTTCACCCTTTGAAACATTTTCTTTGTAAGCATGGATCCCGTCGGGTACGGCGGACGATCTGGATGCTAATATCTTCCCAGGTCGTAACCAACTCCCGAACTCAGTCTCTTTGGTTCGCAGGACCCGTGTCCTTCCCCTTCTTCCTTCTGGTTTGTGCAGCATTACCATTCCCGTCCCTTCGGGATAAAAATGCCTGGCTGGCGACTCTATTCTTTTCCGCGCCACTTTCGCGTTTGTACCAGGATGGAAATCCGGGGAACGACAGCAGGAAGCATCAAAGGAAATTTTACAGGAAATTTGAACGAAGAAGATGAAGTTTTGGCGCGGAAATTCAACCTTGATATTTGTTTTATTTTATAATGATTAGTGTTGGTTAATTATTGAACGCGCCCCATGTGGCTCAGCTGGTTGGAGTGTTTGTGTGTTATTGCAATGGTCCTGGGTTTGAATCTCCCCCAGGCCATTTTGTTTTGTGTTTTATTTGATTTTTGCAGGTTTAAAATAAAAGAATTGATACTCATTTCATACACACCAAGCGCAGCTGGCCTAGTGGTGATGATGTTGGACCAAAGAGAGAGAGAGAGCCTAGGGCGTGGGTTCGAATCCCAGCCCAAGGTATGTTGTTTTTTTTCTTCAATTTTTTGTACTTTTATTTGTTTATATTATTATATTCATTTAAATTCTTATAAAACTAATTTCTAAACAATATTATAATATTTTCTTATAAAAAACTTTATATTTTCAAAATCATAATTTATTTTCTTAAACTTAAATTGGTTCTATTTATATTTTAATATGTTTATATTTATTATTATCATATATATATATTTGTAAATAAATTAAATAATTAGGTTTAGAATAATTTTCTTACCCTAATTTAATTAACCCTAATTTAATTAACCCTAATTTTCTCAACCCTATATTTTCTTAACCCTAATTTTATTAACCCTAATATTTAACCTAATTAAATTATTTCTAAACCATAATTAAATCATTAATCATTATTTTAATATGTAAATAGTTTATTATTTGTTTATTATTATTGAAACTTATTTTTGTAATTAATTCCTAAAAAAACTTTTCTAACATTAATTTTTCTTGCTAAAATTCTTATTTATTTTAGGGATAAATATACAAAACCCCCCTGTCATTAGGGCGTGATTTGGTTTTTCCCCCTTTAAGTTTTTTTTTAATAGAGACCCCCTCATAAAATCAAAAATCAGATTTTACCGCCCCCTGTTACCCTCAATGATGACTGGGTTGCTGACTGTACTTCATTGAGGGTAATAGGGGGCAGTAAAATCTGATTTTTGATTTTCTGAGGGGGTTTTTATTAAAAAAAATTATAGCTGATAAATTAACTTAAATATGTTTTTAGAATAATAAATACTATTTTCACATTTATTATAAAAATAATATTTTTTGATCAAAATTATATTTATTAGTAATAAATTAACTTAAATATGTTTTTAGAATAATAATTTTTTCTCTCATAAAATAAATTTAATATATATAATTTTTTCTCTCATAAAATAAATTTAATATATATAATTATTAAAATATAAAATTTAGTGTTAAAGCTATAATATATAATTTAATTATAAAAATAAATAATTTAGTGTTAAAACTACGTTAAAATAATTTAATGTTAAAATAATTTTTAAAACTTTTCTTCTAAAACTATATATTATAATTTAGTATTAAAGCTAAAATATATAATTTAGTTAAATTGTTAAGATATATTAAAAATATATAATTATTAAAAGTATTGTGTTAAACTATTCTTATTATATATATATATATATATATATATATATATATATATATATATATATATATATATATATATATATATATATATATATATATATGTGTGTGTGTGTGTGTGTGTGTGTGTGTGTGTGTGTGTGTGTGTGTGTTATATATAGAGAGAGAAAGAACAAAAATAAAAAGTTAATGTGACATATAAATTAAAATTAAAAATCGACATAATAAAAAATATTTATAAAAAAAACTGCCACGCAACTTTTTGTTTTAGAATTATTTATAAATTAGACTTATAATTTTCTTAATAAAAACAATTTATTTTATGAAAGAAAAAATTATTATTCTAAAAACATATTTAAGTTAATTTATTACTAATAAATATAATTTTGATCAAAAAATATTATTTTTATAATAAATGTGAAAATAGTATTTATTATTCTAAAAACATATTTAAGTTAATTTATCAGCTATAATTTTTTTTAATAAAAACCCCCTCATAAAATCAAAAATCAGATTTTACTGCCCCCTATTACCCTCAATGAAGTACAGTCAGCAACCCAGTCATCATTGAGGGTAACAGGGGGCGGTAAAATCTGATTTTTGATTTTATGAGGGGGTCTCTATTAAAAAAAAACTTAAAGGGGGAAAAACCAAATCACACCCTAATGACAGGGTTTTTTTGTATATTTATCCCTTTATTTTATTATTCTAACCTTTATTCTTATTTTATTATTATTACTAATATTTAATTATTGCTTATTTATTATTATTATATTTATCATTATTATTATTTCTCGATTATATTGTAATTGTCCCAAAGCCTTGTAATATTCATAGGTTTATATTTTTGCTTTATTTTTATTATATTGTATGGTTAGTAATTTAGGGTGTGTATAACATGTTTGTAATTAAAATTTAATTTAGATAACTAATTTAAAAAAGATAAATATTTGAAACTAAACACGCACACACGTAAGTCGATCTTTGATCGCCATCTTGCACTTCCTAGGGTTGCCTCTCAGTTGCCTATTTCAAATGGTCAAGTAGGGTGTCTTAAGCAAGTCTCTTCATAAATATCATCAAGTCCCTTCAGTTTATAAGATCAAGTCCCTTCGAGGTTGCCTATGATAAATGATCTTGTCCCTTCGAATAAAAGATGATAAGTCCCTACGAATTGCTAAAGACACCCTACAGTTGCCTATATCCAGATGTCCCTACACATGTCCCTTCACATCCAAGGTAATGACTACCTATTCCTTAATAATAGGGGTAGTCTTACCATTGAAAGAACATAAGAACAGTAAAGATTTAAGCTAGGGTAGGTTTCTCTCAGTTACTTACTCATTTTTTAAAATTACTCTTTACACCCCACTTTTCAAACAAATTTTCAAAAAACAAGGCTTTGTATACATCCATACGAGGATCATTACAAAGTACTTAGAATTTTTCTAATCACACACTACACTCTTGCAAACAAACAAAGTGAGCTAAGTAACTAAGAGCCCATGGATAACCATGGATATAAAGGGTGCTAACACCTTCCCTTTGTATAACATACCCCCCGAACTCAAGTCTTTTAAAAAATAGGTCTTTCCTGTTCTTTTATGTCCTTTCCACTTGGATAAAATAAAAGTCGGTGGCGACTCTTGCTATCCACAACATTTATAGAAAGTCAGTTCTTCCACCGTGTTACAGAACTGGCGACTCTGCTGGGGACTTAATAAAAGAGGGGTACCCTTAGGAATTAGATCACTTAAATTGTTTGCTTTATTTGCTTTATATTACTTGTTGGGCTTTATGTGTGAAAGATCCTAACCCGGATCTAGTGTACCCTAGGTAAATGGCAATAGACCAAGGAAACTGTACGGCGTATACCGATATGGTTGATCTGGTGGCCATAGTTAGCGTGACTTCTCGGTTGGTGCTTATGTTCCTTAAGTAAGTTGAGGATAATATGAGGCTGCCATATGTTTTCAATACACTAACTGACTTTTAGAACCTTAGTCATCCCATCTTGGCCTTTAGAAAGTAGTGAGATAACCGGCTTTGGTGAAGACTGAAGTTGGTTGATACTCGATGCTACACTCAACGAGATCCTAAACTTGGAGGGTTTTGGTTGGCAAGTAAGTTGCCTACTGAACAACCACCCTTGGGAAGGATCAATGATATTGAGATCCCTTAGAACCCGGTTACTTTTGTAGGACAGGATGAACCAACTAACTTCAGGGGATGGTACTTACCTTTAAACCTCATGCAAGCCTATAAACCTAGGGCTATGGTGTGACTTGTTTGTGTATGCCACATGTTTGTGATTGAACATAACATCATAACATCATGACATCAATGCATCATAAGCATAGCTTTTTCACTAACCATTTCAAGGACCAAAGGATTTATCTTTGTTCTTTGTTGCAGGTCATGGCTTCTGTTCGTAGGAATACTATCCGGATCAACTTTGTAGGGATACCTCCTAAGCTTAAGGAATTGGTCTCTCAAGTTTCTGAAAGATCCCGGTTCATCAAGAAGCATGGTCACCTACTTGACTTGGTTACCTCAGGATTTGATGAAGACTTGATGAGTGTCCTGTTTCAGTTCTTTGACCCTAAACATCATTGTTTCACATTCCCCGACTATCAGCTGGTTCCTACAATGGAGGAGTTCTCCAAACTGTTGGGTATACCTATCCTTAATCAGAGACCTTTCACAGGCTTAGAGAAAGAGCCTAAACCTGAAGTCATTGCTGCAGCCCTACATTTGAAGAAATCAGACATTGTTCTAGAAACAAGAAGTGGAGTTAAGGGTATTCTTGCTAAGGTATTGATGGAGAAAGCTCAGATATTCTTGGATGCTATGAGCTATGATGCTTTTGAGGAGATCTTAGCCTTATTAATCTATGGCTTAGTGTTGTTCTCTAATCCATACCAGTTCATAGACGTACACGCCATCAACATATTTCTGGCTCATAATCCAGTGCCTACATTACTTGGAGACATCTTACACTCTCTTCATACTCGTACTATGAAGGCACGAGGAACTCTGATATGTTGTATACCTTTATTGTCTAGGTGGTTTATTTCTCACCTTCCTCGATCAGTGATGAAGAATGAACAAAGGTTAAGGTGGTCTAAGAGAATCATGTCACTTTCTCATTCAAATATTCATTGGTGCTCTAGATCTATGGAGAATGTTACCCTCATTGACCATTGTGGGGAATTCCCTAATGTGCCACTCCTTAGCATAAGAGGGGGAATTACCTACAACCCTTATTTAGCACTACGTCAGTTTGGTTATGCTCGGAGCAATGGTCCTCATGACATGCTTATTCAAGGAATTGTGTTCGAATACGACAACGATCTGCAAGGTTACCATCAAAGGTTCATATGATCTTGGGGTAAAGTGAACAAGGTTGACAGCAAGACTCTGGAACCAAAGTACTCCATTCCTATGGAACCTTACCTCAGATGGGTGTGATCTCGTGCTCAGACTCTTATGATGCCATATCCTGCTATTCTACCAGTTACTATGGAACCTGTTGCAGAAGGAGATACTCCGTATACCATCCTCCATCCAGACATGCCCACTAACCTGGAAGAATTGTAGAAATCCTGGATCCAACTGAAGGAACAAAGAAAATACCTTCGAAGCTCAATTAAGGATTAGCCATGAAAAGTGTTGGAGCTGACCAAGCAACTTCACCACATACAAAGAGGAAACGTCCATGGGAGACTTAAAACCCCATTTTTGTACTTATTTCCCTTCATTGTAAGCCCAAGGGGCAAAATAATTTTTACATTTACTAATAAAAGTTTTATTTCCGTTTGTTTAACAAATGTAAACTTTGCGGTCCTTGAAAACATTGCATATGCATCTACATACCATATCATTGCATGACTGGTTGTCACAACAGGTTTCTCATCTTCTCGCTGTTTATTTCAGCAGAAATGGCTCTCGAACAATCTGTCAAAGATCTTCAAGCTCAGAATGCTCAGTTTCAAGAAGTGATTCTGAATTTGTCCAAGGGGCAAGAAGAGTTTAAAGCACTCCTCTCTAAGGACATGAAGAAGAAGAATCTTGAGGACAACAAGGATGATCAGCTGAAACAACTACAAGCTGAGATGGCAGAGATGAGGATCCAGATGAATGGCCAAATGGCTTTTATCTAGAGTTTGGCCCAGGGGCAAGAAGAGATGAGAAGCTTTGTCAATAAGCTTCGACATAACGGAGTTGGGAATCTAATCATCAGTCAACCTCCGTTAAAACAAGCCGACTTGGCTGAAAGGAAAGTAAGGATAAGAGAAGGAAAGAGACAGGTGACCACTGATTGTTCTTCAATGGAAGAAGGAAGACCCTGTAATATTAATCCACTTCGACACAAGGAATATAAAATACAGTTCATCAAATTCAACACGCCAATGCCACAAATGCTGCAATGCTTGTTGGAAATGAAGCTAATTTCCTTGGAAAATTCTCCTAAAAATCCTAATACCTCTTCTCCTTGCTATAATCCCAAAGCAAGGTGTATGTACCACTCCGACAGTCCCGGACACGACACTAATAACTGTTGGGCATTGAAGAATAAGATTCAAGACCTAATTGACGAAGGAATACTCGAGGTTACGCCAGAAGGTCAGGTTGAGTTCTTCTATCGTCCATCAAGCATCAAAGTTTCCAGATAACTGGAGAGACGAGTTTAGAGGATGAGGCTTTGAGAACATTTGAATTTTCGTTTGTAATTTCTTTTGTTTTCCTAAACACTTACTATTATGTTAGACTTTATTTTCACTAATGCATTGCATATGTTTGTCTTGAGTTAATCCATTTGTTTCACTATATTTAAAACAATGCTTCTTATTTCTATCTTGTGATATTTAACTCCTGAAAAAGCTATAAGCCTGTAGAGGGAGGATGACGAAAACAATACCATAATCTTGTGCAATATGCTTTTGAACAAACTATGTTGACGATGTACAGACATTGTTTCAATTCCTAAACAGTGGAGATATAAGGAAGTTAATCCCTAGTCAACCCTTTTGACCCTATTGTAAACACCCCAAATTTTACCTCACTCATTTCACCATGGCTTTTGATTCTTTTCATTTTCATAAGTTCAATCACATCATCTCATATTGCATTTTTGCTTCACTGCATTGGTTCAAAGTCATCTGCATCTAGGGTTTGTAATCTGAGCAATCCCTAGGGTCATCTGAGCCACTCCAAGAGTCTAAAATCATCTCAAGAGGTTCCATGTGAGTTCAATCATCATATTATATCCTCCCAAGATCAAGAAAGTCAGAAAATCACAAGAACTGGGAAAAGCATGGAAGCAGAGCCAGGTTTAACTGCACAGATGACCTAAAATTAGGGTTTTGGTTTCAGAGGCCATAACTCCAAATTTTTTGGTCATTCTTGTTTATATTGGTCTCTATATGATTTAAGGATCATGCATACCAATTTTCATGAAGAAATTCAATGGGGGAAGGCATCTGATTAAAAGATGACTTCTTGAACAAGTCAGTGCAAAATCAGGGCATCTGAGGCCCCCAATCATCCAACCAAAGGGTCTTCTACATCATTTTGGATGTATATGATCTTTATTTGATCTTAGAAGAAGTTATAAGTTCACAAATTTGAGGAATTTCAAGCCATTTGCAAAGTTGCCATTTTGGAAAAGTGACTTGTAATGCAAACTTGCCATTTTGGAAAAGTTTTTCAACCCCCTCTTTTTGATTCAAAAATGCTTCAAATGAAAAATTATTGGTCATGAAAGTTGTAGATTGGATCATTCCCTTTTCAAAAAGTACAAGAACTTGATCTAATTCATCTTAGAATTCAAGTTATGGCCTTGCAAAGTTGGGAAAAATCACAAAATTTCACTTATGTACCAAAGAGGGAAACTTGCAAAAACTCATACCAAGGCAATTTGTGACCTCAAAGTGACTTCTAACCATTACACAAACATCATACATGACCTATAATTCAGAATTGCCCAAAGAATTCTCAAGTTTCATGCCTTGATCATCAAGTATTTCAAAAGGGGCCAAAACCTTCACAAATTGCAAAACCACCCACAAACTTCATTCCACTTGATATCTTGCCTCAATCTGAATTCCATGGACCTCCCTAAAGCCAGCTGCGCCAGACACCCCATTGTCCTTGGCTTTCCATGAGCCCATACCTCCAAGGACAACTTTGTTGACTTTATGCAAAATGAGCCATACCAATCACACTGCTCCACAACAACTCTCTGCCCAATCAGAACATGTTATGTGGACCTCAAGCAAGCCATTTCACATAACAACATAACCTGAATCCTCCCACAACTCAGCATTCACCAAAATCCCCTCTTATGCATTTCTCTTCGAAACACACAACTCAACCATCAAAACTCCAAACATTTTCCACCATTCAACTCCACATTCATCACTGATCATTTCCCACCCTTCATTTTGCCTTTAAACACCCCACATCAAAAACACGATTTTCACCATCCTTGACCTGAGCTTCAGCAAACTTCACATAGAGGCCATATAAACTCTAACCAAGCACTGCAAACTCTTGAGGAAGATCATTGGAGGTGATTGGAAGCAAGAAGACAGTCAGAAAGCTCTTGGGTTGAAAGCTTCGTTTCTAAATGCTTAAGCTTGCTCCCCTGAACACACTGAACCTTTTATTTTTGAAAATGATGAAAAATTGAGCATGTATGGCTTGTCTTAAATTTCTGCCATTTTTATACTTTGCTTCGAATCTTGCTGGTGAGTGAAAATAAATGAGGTTTGAGGTCAGGGATAAGTTTAGGATGGAGAGAGGAAGCAATATGGAGCTTTAGAGCTCCAGAAATTGTCTAGGGAGCGTTTTAGGAGATTCTCAGGTGAGGTGTGGCCGGAGAAGATGACCGGAGGTCACTTCCGGCCACCTGAAAGTGATTAATTAGGTTAATTAGGGTTAGGGCACTTTTTAAACATAGGCCGTTAGATGAGAGTTCCCGCGCATGTTTGTGTGGTGTGGATTGAATCATTAGTTATTAATTAGGATTATTAAATTAATTAATTGGGATTAATCAGATTTTAATGTGGGCCGTAGGATTGCGCGCGTGGTCTTTCCCTCCATCTCCAGTTTGAATCTGGATCATTGGATGCGCTGACTTTCACCTTTCTTCATATATATTTTGTTTTCTTTTTATTTCTTTTGCACCATTTATTAAAAATAGCAAAACACTTTCAAAAAATTTTATCTTTTGCATCATGACTTTAAATATTTTTCTCATTCTGAAAATAAATTTTGTTTTATTTTTTGCATTAAAAATTATTTTTAAATCATTTAAATGTTTATTTTTAATTAGTTAATGGGAATTAATTAATTAAAAATACATTTAAGTATTTAAAAATCACAAAAAAATCAGAGAACATCTTTGAACATTTAGAAACATTTAAAAACTCACCACACAAATTTCTTTTTGGTTTTGATCATACTTTAATAATTTTCATTTGAATTAGGGTTCTTTAATTTGAATATTTTTAACCCTAACTTCAAAAATTCATAACTTTTGATCAAAGTTGAGTTTGTGAATGGTTCTTTTTGCATTGTGTTATACATTCTTTCAAGCATCTAAAAACATTTTTGTTTAATTTTTATCTTTCATTTTCCATTTGTTTGGCATTTTCCCTTTAGGATCACCCTTAAAACCCAAGAAATTTAGGAAAATCATAAGTCCTTTAGGGTTTAGCTTCTGACCTTCCCCTTTGGGCAGTGTACTTGTATGGGTTTAGGGTACCTTTGATCCCATTTTCAATTTTTTTATCTCATGTTTTACTTCTGATTTTGAATTTTGTATTGCATCTTGTACATAAACCCTAATCTTTGCTTTCATTTGCATCCATTCTTCATATGCTTGCATACATGAACTTGCCATGACATTTTGTGCATCCACATGACATATAAGACATCTTAGGACACATTAGAATCATTTTTGATCATTGCATCATCCATTTGCCATGTTATGCATCCATTGCACTTCATAAGTTTTCATGAACTTTCATGCTTCCTTTCATGTCTCATTTGCATCTTCATTACTTGTATGATCATCCACATCTCTTGGTATGCTTTTGCATCATCCCATAGCATCATTTGCATTATGAATATGCTTCTGACTTTGGCTTTCATCTTTGCATTTCATCTTATTTTCATTTCATTTCATTTCCTTCTGCTAACTTTTCAGGTGGTAAGTGTTTGAGAAGTGAATTTGCCTTCACTTCTCATAATCTCTTCTCATCTCTTTTATGCATTCTTTGCTGCATTTTACTTGTGAATTAGAGTGAGATTTCTCATTCATGCTCCCTCCTCACCTTCTTTCTTCAAGCAACTTATCTTCTTAAGTGAAGTAAGTTGTCTTTCTTCTTCTGCTTCTCCTTCCTTCATCCTGCTTTTTCCTTGGTGGCTCTCTTGAAGATCTTCTTGCAAGCTTCACAAACCCTAGGAATACCCAAGCATGATCACAATTAGGGTTTAATTAGTACCCCCATTAGTTTTACCTTTGTGTCATCTTTGTGTCTTCTCTTTTCATCTCATAATCAAGGACTAAACCTTAAAGGTTTTAAGACTTTGTGATTAGGGTTATGCCAGTGTCCTTCTATTAGGATGGAGTGTATAACTTTAATCCTAAGTGTTAAGCTCTTAATGTGTTTAAACCCTTTAATCAATCCATCTAATAATCACTAAGACACCAAGCTTGTAACTTGGGCCTTGCATTAGGGTTCTAATTCTTCCTTAATTGGTTAAGAAGGACTAACCCTAGTGTTAATGGACAAGGCCCCCTCAAGTTGTCTTACAAACCATAAAATTCACTTCTTAATCTTTCCATTAACTAAAATCCACTTTAATAAAGGCTTTGTTTTGTCATGAGGTTAATCCCTAATCATGGATTAAGTTGAGGAGCCTTCCTCAGCTTAAATGTTCTCATCTATTATCCTTCTATTAGGATGGTGTAATGGGTCCATTAAATCCTTGATTATGGCTTAAACTCATTACTTAACACTTAACAAAAACTCCAAAAACATCTAAATAAATGCAAGTAGGTTAATGATCTTAATCCTACATCATGGTGAATAAGTGTGAGGTGTTTACTTCATACTTAAGGTATTCTCATTACCCCTAATCAGAGGGAGGATGTGATGAGTCTACTAACCCTTAGTTTAGGCTTAAACTCATTTTCTTAGGACAAACTCCAAAAAAAGCAATAAAAGATTGAAAACCCAAAAAACAAACAATAATCGTCTCCTCCTGGATTCTTTTCTCACCTCATTCACTCACAAATGAGAACTCGCTTCTTCCGTCTAATGCAAGACAGTTTGCTCCTGAGCCAGACAGGTCATACACTTGAGCATAGACAAGTAAGCAATTCACAAGTCAATTTATCTTTCAGTCTCTTTGAGTCGAACTACGGTGTTCTGACTTCCTCATTGCACGAGAGGATACGTAGGCATAACTTAACAGTTATCGAACAAAAGTCTCTGTATATTCCCCCTTCTTCCAGCATTATTCTTTAAGCCTCATAGTCTTGAGCTTTACACTCTTTCCTCACACTGACACTCCTTCATTTCACTTCACATTTCTTTTACACTGACACTTGCATTCTTTTCCAGCTCTTGCACACAAAATAGCACTGACACTACCCCTTTAAACACAAACTTTCAAGCGTGGATCCCGTCGAGTACGACGGACAATCTGGGTGCTAATACCTTCCCAGGTTGTAACCAACCCCCTTTCTTAGTTTCTCTGGTTCGCGACCGTCTTATCCACCTCTTTCTAGGTCTATGCAACATTACCTTTCCTTCAGGATAAAAATACCTAGCTGGCGACTCTTTTCAGTTCACCCTCTTGTTCTCTTTTCACCGACCGTTCGCGTATGTACCCCTTCTGACCAGGTGTCATTTTGGTGGGAGCGACACATATGAAGTAGGAGTTTTTTTTTCATTCTCATACAAATTAAAACCCTTATTCATAACCTGGGGCAGGGTAGTTACTCGGTTAACTCAACTATGACAATTGTTTGTGTTGTACACAACTAATGATGTTTCCCTGTAATCACTAAAATCTACAAGTCAATATTTAGCAAAAGAAAAGCTCACTAAGTCAAAACCTATGAAGGAGACTTAGTAAAAAAAATTAAGACATCCCGCTGACTATAACCTTGAAATAAACAGTCCAGGCAAAAAGAAGGGATAACAAAGTCAAAAGAAAAAAGGAGGTCACTATAGATCCTAAATAAAGAAAGATGACTGAATTTTCAAATAAATTTTTTGATTCCTGAATCATCACAAGTGTCAGTGTTACAATTCCAAACTACTTTGGAACCTCAATGCATAAGTTAACCGAACATAGGACTGAAGAACATCACGAAGAATGGGTTGGGTACAAATAAATTTGAGCCTTTATCCTTTGTTTCTTAAACCGTGAACCAGACCATGTTACAACCCTTTAAAAGTCCTAACTGAAGCTTGGTTAGTTCAAAAGCGTACTACTACAAAAAGGTATCCTGACTCCTTTAGGGCTTATTATAAAACTTGAGTTAATATCACAGTTTTCACAAAAATTGTTTTTCTAAAATAACTCTTTTTCAAAACTTCAAGACAGACATAAGCATTGCATTGTTAAATATTTTTTTTTGCATATACCTGAGCGTTTGACAAACAGAGAAACTTACAGGATGAATATTCAATAAGCCAAAGTCTTTCTGATAAACAAAGTTGCTTCCTGGATCAAAGCCCATGTATACAAAGGGGCGTAGTCATTATCTCCCAATCATGGGGGCATGCCATGATACTACCTAACTCATTTGGGGCAATCAGGACAGGATTCAACTATGTTTAAGTAGCCAGGGGGAGATCTCCTCATCTATCTAAATTACCAAGGGTAACATTACAGAGTTCATAATTCCAGGGGCATAGTTACTGTTTCCCAATCAAGGGGCATACCAAGTTACTGTTCAATTCATTTGGGGCAATCAGGTCCAGATTCAACAAATGCTTAATAGTCAGGGGCATCTCTCCTCATATATTTGAATTACCAAGGGTAGCATTACAAAGTTCATGATTTCAGGGGCATATTATTGTGGGGCATTCTGCTTATTTCTTTTGAGGTAACTACATTCAGATACTTCCATCATGGGACAATTCATCCCCAACCAAGGGGCAATGCTCTCTTTTCAAATCTAATACCCGGAGCATATATGGTCCATCACAATTTGAAGACATGTCCCTCTCATTGTATTACCTTGATATTGGATTCTCAGCAGAAGCCATTGTGGAAATTAATTGTCTACGCCAATAGTATCAGATGGGGTCAGTATCATGTCTTCAGATCCAGCTATGAGGATTTCTGGGAAGGTATTCAAGAAAGTTAAGAATCTCAGGAGCTCTAAATCCAATTGGTTATACACTCTCAAAGTTGAAACAATTTTGTTTTCGAGTTCAGCTTTACTTTTCCCTCTTTATTCAGGATTACTTTTCCCCTTTTACTAAAGCGAAAAACGTTTGTTGGTTGTGTTTGAATGTATGTATGCTTTTGAATATGATTGATGTTTACTAGAAATGCATAAAATGCAATGATAGTATTTATTAAGGACGAACAAGGGAAGGAATTCAACGAAGCTTCACCGGTTCATCCCCACAGGTTAATCTTTACGGATATCCATACAGAACTCTTCAAGTAATATCTTATACTTCCCACTCGACGAAGTCTTCAAGCAGTTTCATATCCTCCGAAGAATTAAGTCTCCCGGATTTATGTCCATCTCTTTTATCCTCAGTCAGGATTTGCAGGAACTTATTCCTTCAATAAAAAGCACGACGAACGAAGACGGGAGGTTCTGAGTACCATATTATTAAACAAGATGGGAACGAAGTCCTCATGTTCCTCAGCAACGAACCGGGATTTATTTTCCCCAGCCAGCAGTTGTTATACAGAGATACCCAGACACTTCAGGCTACATGATTCATACATACATCATTTACATTATATCATGGCATACGCATGCATAACTCATATGACATTTTTACTTAAGAGCATCATGTTATACATGCATACATCAAATAATCTTGCATAAACTAACTTTTTCTTTTCAGGATAGTTGCAAGCAGATAAGCACTATCAAACAATTCAGAGATAATCGCTACGAAGATTCATTTCTGATGATCAATACAAGTTGTCCTTGAGATGGCACATAAATTGTCTATACGAAGACCTAGTGTTCAGTCCAGGATATTACCAGAAGCAATTCGGGAGTAATCGCCACGAAGATTTAATCCTGATGCTCAAGTTGTCCTTGGAAGGGTACGTAAATGATCTATACGAAGATCTAGTACTTAATCCAGGATGTTTCCAGAAGAGATAATCGTTACGAAGATTTATTTTTGATGGTCAATTATCTTTGGGATAATGTGTAAATGATCTATACGAAGATCTAGCACTTAATCCAAGAGATTCTTTCAGAAGAAGTTCAGGGATAATCGCCACGAAGATTTAATCCTGATATTATTTTTTTTGTCCTTGGGAAGGTATGTAAATGGTCTATACGAAGATCTATTACCTAATCCGGGATATTTCCATAAGAGATAATCGCTACGAAGATTTATTTCTAATGGTCTACGCAACAGTCTATCTGTGGAAGGGTACGTAAATGATCTATACGAAGATCTAGTGCTTAGTCCAGGATATTTCCAGAGGAGATAATCGTTACGAAGATTTATTTCTGATGGTCAACTATCTTTGGTATGGTGTGTAAATGATCTATACGAAGATCTAGCACTTAATCCAAGAGATTCTTTCAGAAGAAGTTCAGGGATAATCACCACGAAGATTTAATCCTGATATTCTTTTTTTTCCTTGGGAAGGTATGTAAATGGTCTCTACGAAGATCTATTACCTAATCCGAGATATTTCCAGAAGAGATAATCGCTATGAAGATTTATTTCTAATGGTCTATGCAACAGTTTATTTGTGGAAGGGTACGTAAATGATCTATACGAAGATCTAGTGCTTAATCCAGGATATTTCCAGAGGAGATAATCATTACGAAGATTTATTTCTGATGGTCAACTATCTTTGGGATAGTGTGTAAATGATCTATACGAAGATCTAGTATTTAATCCAAGAGATTCTTTCAGAAGAAGTTCAGGGATAATCGCCACGAAGATTTAATCCTGATATTATTTTTTGTCCTTGGGAAGGTATGTAAATGGTCTATACGAAGATCTATTACCTAATCCGAGATATTTCCATAAGAGATAATCGCTACGAAGATTTATTTCTAATGGTCTATGCAACAGTTTATCTGTGGAAGGGTACGTAAATGATCTATACGAAGATCTAGTGCTTAATCCAGGATATTTCCAGAGGAGATAATCGTTACGAAGATTTATTTTTGATGATCAACTATCTTTGGGATAATGTGTAAATGATCTATACGAAGATCTATCACTTAATCCAAGAGATTCTTTCAGAAGAAGTTCAGGGATAATCGCCACGAAGATTGAATCCTGATATTCTTTTTGTCCTTGGGAAGGTATGTAAATGGTCTATACGAAGATCTATTACCTAATCCGGGATATTTCCAGAAGAGATAATCGCTACAAAGATTTATTTCTAATGGTCTATGCAACAGTTTATCTATGGGATGGTATATAAATGATCGATACGAAGATCTTGTACTTAGCCCAAGATATTACCAAAAGCAATTCAGAAAAGATCGCCACGAAGATTTGATTCTGATGCTTAAATTAAAGTATGTTCCTAAAGACGGTTCAGAGCCGATCTATACGAAGATCTAAGTACTGACACCTAATGAAGGATATTCTTTTCCCCAGAGATAATGCAGAGACGATCTATACGAAGATCTAGTGCTGACATTCAACTCAAACCATGTTACAGGAATGATTCAGAGACGGCCTATACGAAGACATAATACTGATATCCAGTGACAACATAAAGATACTATCATCTTCTGATATTATGGATGGCATCTATAAGCCCATCTCCAGTTCCTCTGAGTGGCATCTTTAAGCCCACTCCAACATATGCAACCAATCAGCAGTGTTACTTTACGCACCGGCGAGTGCAAATTTTTGGGCTTTTATGTTCAATCCCCTTCAACCTTCCAAGTCACGAATGGCACACAGGCCAATCTAACTCCTCAGGTTTCAGAAAATTGAATAGGGGCAGCTGTTGTACCCCAAAATTTGCCCTCCCCTAGTCAAGGCATTGTTTACCAAGGTGTCCCAAGAGGTTCACAAGGTTCACAATTAGTCAGAAAGCTTTGACAATTCCCTCAGACAAATCATCCACCTAAGCAATGCACCCTAAACTAGGGTTTTGGATTTCATCATGCTAAATGGACTTTCAAGGCCTCAAGTGAGCATAACATCCTACATGTCTTCAAGAATCCCTATGTCAAGTTTCAAGGCTTTCCCAAAAGGTTTGCTCAGTCAGATGATCAGATATGCAAAAATCAGTCAAAGTGGTTAAAAAGTCAAACTGAGGTCAACTGTGGTCAAACCAAAGTCAAACTTCATGATTTTTTGCCAACATCAATTTTATGAAGTAAAATTCATCATTTGATCAATGGGTGATCATGATTCATCAAGGAGATTTCAGATCATCAAGAATCAGGAGTTTCTAAATTAGGGTTTTCATAGGAAAAGTCAACTGAACTTTGACCAGCCATAACTTTCACATGCTTCATCAAAAATTTCCCATCCAAAGCTCATTTTGAAGTAAATTGAATTATCTACAACTTTGTGTCTCACAAGCCAATCCTAAAAATGCTTCATTTGGAATATATGAGCTAAGACATTATAGGTTATTTCAAAATTCAACAAAAAGTCAATAACTTCCAAAGGGCATAACTTGTAAATGGTAAAGGATATGGATATGAGACCAATGATTTTGGTTAGAGGACTCTCTAAGATTTCCAAAATGTCCAATAACACCTTCATAGCCTTAAGATTGAGGGATTTGTGTCTTTGCAAAGTTGGGAAATTTTTGAGAGGTTTATTGAGCAAATGGGGTCTTAGAACCAATTCTTTCCACATGAGCTTGCATTTTTATGACCCAATCTCTACCATGACATTTTAAACACCCAAAATTTTCCCTCACTAAGTTTACACCATGGCTTATGATCTTTTCATTTGCATAAGTTCAATCATATCATCTCATGTTGCATTTTTACTTCACTGCATTGGTTCAAAGTCATCTGCATCTAGGGTTTGTGATCTGAGCAATCCATGAGCCATCTGAGACACTCCAAAGTCTTAAATCATCTCAAGAGGATCCATGTATGTTCAAGCATCATATTATGCCCTCCCAAGATCAAGAAAGTCAGAAAATCACAAGAACTGAGAAAGGCATGGAAGCAGAGCCAGGTTTAACAACACAGATGACCTAAAATTAGGGTTTTGGTTTCAGAGGCCATAACTCCAATTTTTTTGGTCATTCTTGTTTTTATTGGTCTCTATATGATATAAGGATCATGCATACCAATTTTCATGAAGAAATTCAATGGGGAAGGCATCTGATCAATAGATGACTTCTTGAGCAAGTCAGTGCAAAATCAGGGCATCTAAGGCCCCCAATCATCCAACCAAAGGGTCTTCTCCATTATTTTGGGTGTATATGATCTTTATTTGGTCTTAGAAGAAGTTAGAAGTTCACAAAATTGAAGAATTTCAACCCATTTGCAAAGTTGCCATTTTGGGAAAGTGACTTGTAATGCAAACTTGCCATTTTGGGAAAGTTTTTCAACCTCCTCTTTTTGATTCAAAAATGATTCAAATGAAAAATTCTTGGTCATGAAAGTTGTAGATTGGATCATTCCCTTTTCAAAAAGTACAAGAACTTGATCTAATTTATCTTAGAACTCAAGTTATGGCCTTACAAAGTTGGGAAAAATCACAAAATTTCACTTATGTACCAAAGAGGGAAACTTGCAAAAACTCATGCCAAGGCAATTTGTGACCTAAAAGTGACTTATAACCATTACAAAAACATCATACATGACCTATAATTCAGAATTGTCCAAATAAATCTCAAGTTTCATGCCTTGATCATTAAGTATTTTAAAAGGGGCCAAAACCTTCACAAATTGCAAAACCACCCACAAACTTCATTCCACTTGATATTTTGCCTCAATCTGAATTCCATGGCTGCCCATGAATCAAGCTGCGCAGGACACCCCATTGTCTTTGGCCTGCCATGAGCCCATACCTCCAAGTACAACTTTCTTGACTTTTTGCAAAATGAGCCATACCAATCACACTGCTCCACAACAACTCTCTGCCCAATCAGAACATGTTATGTGGACCTCAAGCAAGCCATTTCAGCCATCAAAACTCCAAAATTTTTACACCATTTAACTTCACATTCATCACTGATCATTTCCCACCCTTCATTTTGCCTTTAAACACCCCATATCAAAAATACGATTTCAACCTCCTTTGAACTGAACTTCAGCAAACTTCATATAGAGGCCATATAAACTCCAACCAAGCATTGCAAACTCTTGAGGAAGATCATTGGAGGTGATTGGAAGCAAGGAACTGGCCAGAAAGCTCCAAAGGTGAAAGCTCCAGTTCAGGTATCACCAAGAACAATTTTTCCAGAACTTGTATTTCTTGTTATAGAGTTGTTCTCCATGCTTCACTGATCATGCTGCTCTTTTTATTTTTGAAATTAGTTGAGAAATGAACATGTTATGACTCTCTGAAACTTTGTCCAGTTTTTTGTTCTTCTTCGATTCTCCATGTATGATTGTTATAAATTATGTTTGGATGATGGTTTGAGTTCGTTTTGAGTGGGGGATCATTTCTGGGCAGTTAATTTGGGGTGGGGTGGCTTGTAGAGAGAGTTAGGGATTTGGCCTCGTCGGAGAAGACGACCAGAACCACTCTTCCGGTCGTCTAAAAGTAATTAGGGTTAATTAGGGTTTTAGGTCAGTTTGAATATAGGCCCTTGGATCCAGCTTCGCGCGCGTTTTGGACGTCCCAAATTTCACATTAAAACCCTAATCAGTCATTAATTAGCTTAATTAGGTTTTATTAAATTCAAATTCTCAGATGAAATCTCAGCCTTCCATTTGCGCGCGGGTCAATTCCCTCCACCCCAGTTTGAATCCTGGCCTTAGGATATGCATACTTCTCATTAAAATTAATTTTATTTTCATTTTATTTGCATTTCTTTGTTCATTTTATTAAAAATAGCAAAACACTTTCAAAATATTTTATTTTTTGCATCATGACTTTAAATATTTTTCTCATTCTGAAAATAATTTTAATTTTATTTTTTGCATAAAATTTGTATTTTTAAAATATTTAAATGTTTATTTTAGTTAATTAATGGAAATTAATTAATTAAAATACCATTTAAGTTTCTAAAAATCACCAAAAAAATCATATTGCATCTTGACACATTTAGAGACATTATCAAACCATTCATACACATTTCTGTTGTGTTCTTGATCCATTTTGACATTTTCTTTAGATTTAGGGTTCTTAAAAATCAATATTTTTGACCCTAACTTAGATAAATCTTTTCTGCCTAACCATGAAGAGTTTGATAATGGTTCTTTTTAATTGCATTATACATATCATGAAGTTTCTAGGATAAAATTGGCATGAATTTATCTTTCATTTTCAATTTGTTTTGCATTTTTCCTTGTGAGGTACCTTAAAACCCTAGCAAACTTAAAAAAATCATAAGTCCTTTAGGGTTTAGCTTCTGACCATCCCATTTGGGAAGTGAACTTATATGGGTTTAGGGTACCTTTGATCCCATTTCCAATTTTTTATCTCATGTTTTGCTTCTGATTTTGAATTTTGCATTGCATATTGTATGTAAACCCTAATCTTTGCCTTCATTTGCATTCATTCTTGATATGCTTGCATACATGAACTTTCCATGACATTTTGTGCATCCACATGACATATAAGACATCTTAGGACACATTAGAATCATGTTTGATCATTTCATCATCCCTTTTCCATGTTATGCTTCCATTGCACTTCATAAGTTTTCATGAACTTTCATGCTTCCCTTCATGTCTCATTTGCATCTTCATTACTTGTATGATCATCCTCTTTTCTTGACATGTTTTCATACCATCTCATAGCATCATTTGAATCATAATTATGCTTCTGATTTTGGTTTTCATATTTGCATTTCATCTCATTTTCAATTCATTTCATTTATTGTTGCTAACTTTTCAGGTGGTAAGTGTTTGAGAAGTGAATTTGCCTTCACTTCTCATAATCTCTTCTCATCTCTTTTATGCTTTCTTTGCTGCATTTTACTTGTGAATTAGAGTGAGCTTTCTCATTCATGCTCCTTCTCCTCTTTCTTTCTTCAAGCAACTTATCTTCTTAAGTGAAGTAAGTTGTCTTGCTTCTTGCTGCTTCTTTTCCTTCCATCCTGCTTCTTCCTTGGTGGCTCCTCTTGAAGATCTCTTGCAAGCCTCATAAACCCTAGGAACTTCCAAGCATGATAATAATTAGGGTTTGATTAGTCCCCCCATTATTTTCACCTTTGTGTCATCTTTGTGTCTTCTCTTCTCATTTCTTAATCAAGGACTAAACCTTAAAGATTTTAAGACTTTGTGATTAGGGTTATGCATGTATCCTTCTATTAGGATGGAGTGTATAACTTTAATCCTAAGTGTTAAATCCTTAATGTGTTTAAATCCTTTAATCAATTCACCTAACAATCATCAAGACATCAAGCTTGTAACTTGGGCCTTGCATTAGGGTTCTAATTCTTCCTTAATTGGTTAAGAAGGACTAACCCTAGTGTTAATGGACAAGTCCCCCTCAAGTTGTCTTACAAACCATAAAATCTACTTCTTAATCTCACTATTAACTAAAATCCACTTTAATAAAGGCTTTGTTTTGTCATGAGGTTAATCCCTAATCATGGATTAAGTTGAGGAGCCTTCCTCAGCTTAAATGTTCTCATCTATTATTCTTCTATTAGGATGGTGTAATGGGTCCATTAAATCTCTGATTATGGCTTAAACTCATTACTTAACACCAAACAAAAACTCCAAAAACATCTAAATAAATGCAAGTAGGTTAATGATCTTAATCCCACATCATGGTGAATAAGTGTGAGGTGTTCACTTCATACTTAAGGTATTCTCATTACCCCTAATCAGAGGGAGGATGTGATGAGTTTACTAACCCTTGGTTTAGGCTTAAGCTCATTTTCTTATGACAAACTCCAAAAAGCAATAAAAGATTGAAAACACAAAAAACAAACAATAATCGTCTCCTCCGGGATTCTTTTCTCATCATCTTCACTCACAAACGAGAACTTGCTTCTTCCGTTTAATGCAAGACAGTTTGCACCTGGGCAAGACAGGTCATACACTTGAGCATAGACAAGTAAGCAGTTCACAAGTTAATTTACCTTTCAGTCTCTTTGAGTCGAACTACGGTGTTCTGACTTCCTCATTGCACGAGAGGATACGTAGGCATAACTTAACTGTTATCGAACAAAAGTCTCTGTATATTCCCCCTCCTTCCAGAATTATTCTTTAAGCCTCATTGTCCTGAGCATAGCACTCTTTTCTTACACTGACACTCTTTTATTTCACTTCACATTTCTTTTGCACTGACACTAGTTTTCTTCTCCAGATTTTGCACACAAAATAACACTAACACTACCCCTTTAACACTAATCTTTCAAGCGTGGATCCCGTCGAGTACGGCAGATAATTTGGGTGATGATACCTTCCCAGGTTGAAACCAACCCCCTTTCTAAGTTTCTCTGGTTCACGACCGTCTTATCCATATCTTTTCTTAGGTTTATGCAGCATTACCTTTCCTTCAGGATAAAAATGCCTAGCTGGCGACTCTTTTCAATTCACCCTTGTGTTTTCTCCGTCGCCGACCATTCGCGTCTGTACCCCTCTTGACCCGGGTGTCATCAGGTGGGAACGACAGCTTGGCGACTCTGCTGGGGAGACTTATATTGCAACCAGGGCTTCTGGTTCTTTTTGTGGGTTCCTCCTAGCGCTTGTTTGATTTGTGTTTACTGGGGTGTTATGTGCTATGTGTGTTTATTTATTTTTCTTTATTTATTGCTTTATGTACAGCTTTATTTATTGCTTTCTTTTACAGTCTTAAGCATATTTCATATTGTCATTGCTGGATCTGGTTTTCTGTTTTGGTGGGTGGGGTTCCACTGAGTGATTAAGGTCCTATACCTGGGACCTGAGTGACACCTAGGCTAGAGTGGTTCATGTTCTTTCCCATTCCATTTTGGTCTGGTGCGGGAATATGAAACACGGTTCAGATGTGGGTTTCTTCTTGAGAACTCTGTGCTACAGATTTCCTGTAGTGCTATGGCTATCTGGGAAGCCTGCTAAGTATGGATGACCTTTATTATGACCTTCAGAAGATGAGGTGAATTAGAGGAGGATCTTTTATGGTTATTGTAAACACTGTACCTCCGGGTTAGAAGTATTTACACTTCTCATAACTGATCCAAGTCTGAGGATCCTTGTTCTAGAACACTACCTGTGAGGGGGTTGGGTTGTTTACAGGTTTGCAGGAACCCTTGGCCACATCATACCTTGTTACTGTTTTGTTTAAGAGTACTCCACTTTGGACAGTTCTTGTGATTAACCCTGGACATGTGACTCTTTATTTGAGTCCCCTACCCTGGTTGCTGGATTTCTGAGCCCTCATCTGGTCTTTTGAACATACATGGGCCTTATATCAAGACAGATAATCAGATCCAGCTTGATCACAAACCCTTGCATATAATTTGCATATCTCATCATTTGCATCATTTAAACATTTATTTATTTTCTTTTTAGGGTATCCACTTCATTGTATCTTGGTTTTGGTTTTGACACCTTCTTCTGCATAGACCTCTGCTTTAGCTGTCTTCATCAGTTATCTGCTTCAGTTATCTCCATCATCACTAGCACCAGTCTGTCAGTGGTACACCTTCAGCATCCCAGTCTGTGATCTTCATCAGCATTTATCTTCAGCTTCTTCAGCAGCATTCATGGCTACTCCCAGGAAAAGAAACATATCATACCACTTCTTTGAGCCTTATTTGACTGGTATCAGGCAGGTTCAGTCACTCATCACACCTGACTACATACCACTGTTTAGAGAATACTATGGAGGTATCCTGGATATGGTTATGGACCTTGATCCTTCTTAGAGAAGCATGATTCACACATGCTTGCAGTTTTATGACCCTCCATTGAGATGTTTCACCTTTCCAGACTTTCAGTTAGGGCCTCTGCTGGAAGAGTTTTCTTTATTGATTGAAGTACCTATCAGAGGTGGAATCCCTTTCAACCCAGAGATGACTGCTCCCAGGAATGAAGAGATAGCAAGGGCATTGTACTTGGATCCTACCCTTATTGAGCAAAGTATGACAACAAAGGCTGGGTTTCCTGGTTCGTCATTTTCTTCATCGGAGTGATGTGAAGCCATTAGAGCCATATTTGCACATTCATCGCTTTCCGATTCCGATGAGGAACTAACTTCATTATCGTCCCAAGCAACATAAGCCTTTTTATTCTTGAAATCCTTCTTGCCTTTGAATCCTCCTTTCTTTGCAAGTCTTGGACAATCTGGATTTATGTGACCTAGCTTCCCACATTCATAACATGTGACTTCTTGAATCGATGTGGATGCATCCTTCTTCCTGAAATGTTTATTCTTTTTAGGAAAAGAGGAATTTTTATTTTTGTTAAAAAACTTACCAAGCTTCTTAATAAGAAGCATGAAGTTCTCATCTTCGGAAGTCTCGTCATCTTTGTCATCCTTCGTGTCAATCTTCAAGGCAATTCCCTTGGACTTTTTCTCTTGACTTTCATGCTTCTAGAGCCTTCCAAGTTCCAATTCGTGCTCTTGAACTTTTCCAAATAGAGATGCGGATGTCATCATTGAGAGACTCTTCTTTTCCAAAATAGCGGTCTCTTTCAATTGCCATTCCCTTGTCAAGGATCTTAGGACTTTTAAGTTGAGATCGTCGTTGGTGAAGGTCTTCCCGAGAGCAATCAAGTGATTTTTTAGATGAACGAATCTTTTTTGTAAGGCAACAATAGATTCCTCGGGATGCATACGAAACATTTCATATTCTTGACTCAAAGTATTAAGCCTTGATCTTTTTACTTCTGTTGTTCCTTCATGCGTTTCTACCAAGGTATCCCAAATCTCCTTTGCCGATTTGTATTGTGATACGCGGAAGAACTCGTCCATACTGAGAGCGCTTTGGAGTATGTTGATTGCCTTCTTCTCATTCAGGATCTTCTTCCTATCATCTTCATCATAAGTATTCTTTAACTTTGAGGTTCCAACGCCATTGATCACGTTAACAGGATTATGAGGACCTTCTTCGATCGCTTCCCATATTCCTTCTCCTTGGGCTTCAAGATGTGCTTTCATTCTGATTTTCCAAAAATCAAAGTATTCGTCGGAGAAGAGTGGAGGCTTGTTGCTACTTCCACCATCTTTGAAAACAGGAATCGAGTTTGCGGAAGTCATACAAGATCTTGTAGGAACAGGTTACCTAAACCTGCTCTGATGCCAATTGTAGTTTCAAAGTACGCCTAAGAGGGGGAGGGGGTGAATTAGGAGTTATAAAACTTTTTGACTATTTTCGTTGATGGATGGATTTATCTTTTGCTTGTTTATGGGATGAAAACTATAAAGCGAGAAAGTAAAAGAGACACGGCAAATTATCCTGGTTCCCTTCACAATCCGAAGGTACATCCAGTCCTCTTTCCAACACGAAAGAGATTTTCACTGGTTTTTAGAAATGTACAACCTATCGCACCTTTAATTGGTGAGGCCTACTTTCTAAACAACTAAACAACCTAGTGTGCAAGAACAATCCTCTTGCAATCACTATCCCTTGAGTCCAACAAACTTGGATAACACGTCACAATAGAAAATCTATTATAATTCTTTGTATTTTTTAGAGTAGTACAATGTTTGATATCAATCTAAGTTGATCTTCTCCTTTGATCAAAATTCACTTTATAAATATCAATACAAGTGTTCAAAGATGAGTATGAGAAAGTTATGAATCACAATATGAACACTTTTGAAGTTTGAAAATATATCTCAAAAAAAGTGATTTTGATTGAATGATTTTTTATAAAAATTCTAGGAGGTGTTTTTGAATTTTAAAAAATTCAGCATATATAAGTTTAAGACACCCTTACAAAAAGGTGTGAGAAATTATGAAACAAAATTTAATTTGAAGAGGTAGAATAAAAAGGTACATTTTTGAATTTCAAAGAAAACAATTTTTCAAAAATTCATCAGTGTTAACCGGTTAACCAAATGGTTAACCGGCTAACGCATATAAACGTTAACTCTGTATTTGAAAAATAGAAGCCGTTAACCGGTTAACCAAATGGTTAACCAGTTAACACTGTTAAAAACAGAAAAAATCATAGTTTTAAAAATGTTAAATTGTTTTAAAAACCTTTCAAAAATTATATGCAATATGATAACATGTGAAATAATTTATTGAACACTTGTACATCAATTTGTAAAGGATTTTGATGTACCTCAATGTTTTGCGTCCAAGCTTGAAATAAACCGAGTGTGCGAAGGAAGCTTGATCACAACGCCGATGCTTGTTTCTAGACCATGTTTGAGAGCTCTTGACTTTTTGCAAATATGAAGCACAGGACAGTCGTGTTGTCTTCATCAAAATCTTCGAGGTTGTAGGCGTGCTTCTACATGAAGAAGAAGTGAAACCTAAATTGGAAGGAGAACTTAAACCTGCTAAGACACCTACACCAATTCCAACAAATCTCGAACTTACTTTAGAAAGTCTACAAACTGAGATTCAAACTCTGCAATACGACATCCACGACCTGCGCTTAGATATCATCACCCTAAGAGGTATGGAAATGGATCAGTTTGAGTATTTGAGGGATGCGGTAGATTCAATCAACAAAAATCGTGGCTGAATTTCAACAACACTTTAATCAAAAAATTTCTTGCAATTTTATCATTTTAAGTTTAGTCAATTTTTTATTTTTAGTCAATTTTTAATTTTCAGCTTATTTTGAATTATTACTCTTGCGTTTTGCTAAGTTTTAATAAAATGCTTTGGTTTTATTCTTGATCTGTGAATGCTTTAAATTTTGATTGCTATTGAAGTTGAGAAATGCTTTAAACTAAGTATTAAAAAGGACCATGTATTATGTGTGTTAAATTATATATGTTTGATAAGTTTATGTTGCATTTCTTGTTTGATACAATGTTGAATTATTATACTGCTAGGAAAAAAAATTCAGTACTGATATAAAAAGCATGTCTGTTATTTGATTTATTATGTTACCTACTACATATACCAGGTGAAATAAAAAGTTACAAATGTATTGCATATGATTCTGTATGAAACAGAATGAATAGGAAAGCATTTATTTGGGGTAGTTAGAAATTTTCAAGCCAGACGACCGTCTAAGCTTTGAGACGACCATCTTAGGCTTGTGACGATCGTCACATATGCCAGACGAGCGTCTCAAAGCAAATACCCCGTAACGTTCTGATTGCAACGGTCATCAGGAACGTTGTAACCCCACTCCCAATGGCTATGATCCTTTCCTATATACATGGAATTTTCCTACTCCATTTTCACACAAACTACATCCTGCAATATTTTTCTCAACTATCCCACTCTGTTTCTATATTTTTGTTCGCGACAACATTTTCTTTCCACACCATTCCAACACTATCACTAATTTTTGTCAAAGTTTTGCTTACGATTTCATATTTTTTCTTCTATACCTTTCTAATATGGTCGAGCCAAGACCAACAACCCTCATTTCAAGAGAAGGAGATGCCAGTATTCTCCAAAGGGCACGCTTTCAAGACTTCCATGAGAGACAAGTCAACGTCACTTATTACGCTGATGAGGAGTTCCTAACTCGTTTGGGTCTCCTCGATAACGTTAACTACATGATGGAGAGGACTAATCTCACGGAGATTTGCAGAAGCAATCGGCCTACCTACACCACACTTGTGTTGGAGTTCTTAAGCTCTTTTGAGTACCACACGCCAAAGGGTGAAGCAAAGTTCCTGGTGGGGAATATTACTTTCTGTATGTTTGCAAGGGAATTCTCCGTCACTCAAGATCAGTTTAACGAGTGGTTTGGATTCCCACAAGGTGAAGGCGTTCAACTAACCATTCCAAAAGGAGGAGACTGGAAGATCAGCGCTTTTTATTTGTGGGAAGAATTTTCAGGGGAGAGAGAGATAGAGAGAGAGAGAGAGAGAGAGAGAGAGAGAGAGAGAGAGAGAGAGAGAGAATGGATGAGAGGAGTTATATGTAACTCTTATCCAAAACCCCGTCATCCGTTACTTTCAGAGGGTTGTATCCAACGTCATCTTCAAGAGGGAAAACAACCATAAAGTAAATCAAAGAGAGTTATTCTTGATTTACTGTGCCTTTTTCGACATGCGAGTAAACGCCGTCGCTTTCATCTTTAACAACATCAAGTACATTTGTAATTGAGGGAAATCACCCTTCTGCTTTGGCATCATGATTACCGATATCACACTTAAGTTAGGTTTAGAGGGAAACTTGAACCAGCTGTATGGAGCACCCGCCCTCTACCTTGACATGGAATTCTACAAGTCCAGTCACCTGATCAAGGCAAGGAAGGATGGTAGATACAACCTGGTTGTCAACGGGAAAATCATCATAAGCATCATCCTACCCTATCATACCAGGACAAATGTGAGAGTTTGAGCCAACATGCATTTCGATCTTCGTGTTCCTTCGCACCAGGTGCAAATGCACATGAAGCTCAATGAGACGTCGGAGTCAATGAAGTTCAGCAGGTTTTTGATGATGAGGAAAGAGCTGAACAGAGAGCCTCTGATTTTGCTAGCACCAGTACATCCACTTGACACCGGAGAAGTAATCAACAACCCGCATCTATGGATGACATTATGGCGGCCATCATGCAAAACTAGGAGATGCAACATAAGCACTACCATGAGATGTCATATGGGATGCAGAGGATGAAGCTGACTCAAACAGCGCACGAGAGGCTTATAGCTGCCAACACTGAAACACTAGGTGACCTGGCTAGAGAAGTTCATGGTATGCATGATTTCATATATCATGTAGGTGTACTAGACCACTTAGCTAGAGGCAGAGCCAGAGGCAGAGGCCAAAGACCACCACTACCGCATGAGTAGTTTTCTTAGTTTTTAGTTTTAAGTTTTTTTTGTTATGTTTTCATTGTTATTTTTAGAAGTGTACTTATATCTCACAACATTGAGGACAATGTCCGAGATAGTGTGGGAGAAGGTATTAGATTTCCAATTTCATTGTATGAAACCTAATTAAATTAATCGAAGTATTTAGTTTCAAATTCTCTCTAGTATTTTTAGCATTACCAGAAAAAAAAATTATTCCCTTACAATGTTTTCATTTAACATACCCTTCAAGTATATAGGTTAATGGGCACTGTTAGAGAAACTGAGAAAAGACTTAACAAAATTTATACAGTCTTTACACCTTGAACCCTTAGAAGAGATATCGATTTGGATACCTATTATACCAAAGTCTGAAGCTTTAAGTCTAAATTAGCCCCGAAGTAGTTTATACTAGCAGTAAGCACCGCCTGAAGTACAAGCTACGTGGAAAGCCGATGCAAATAAGTGATTGATCGCAAAAATTCCAAAAAAGGAAGAAAAAGAAAATATTAAGATTATGCAAGCCATTGGTAAAACAATTAAGCTGCACAAAAGGCAAAGCGAAGACTGATGTCAGTTGGTTCAGTGGAATCTGGTTCTGAACTCGGTAGGGTGAATTAATATTCAATCCCCCACAACTTACACTCAGTGTGATAAAGGGTTATCGCACTTGTGTACCAAACCCCGTTTAAAAAGAAGGATCAAATTAAAAAATAGGCTATTTCACTATGCACGTGCAAAGGTAAAGGGCTTAATGTGATTACGTCAGAATGAAACCGGGTGAAATAGATATAAGAGCATCAGGCTGAGTTATAACAACATGATTCGGATTGGTTTGTATAGGGGGTTTAATAACGTTATTCGTTTTTAGTTTTATTAGTGTATTCTTAGTGTTGGAGTTAATATTAGTTATTTTAACATAAAGCCACACGACCACGTACGGGTAGGTTCTATGTTTCGTTTCTGCATGTTGAGATATTTCATTTAAAGACATATTTGATTGTTTGCTCGAGGACAAGCAAAGATTCAAGTCTGGGGGAATTTGATAACTCGAATTCATATCGATTATTTAATGTGACCTCGGATTGTTTAATATGTTTATTTATCTGTTTTGGATATTATTACGCGTGAATTGTATTTGTTTTGCAGACATTTGACCATACATGACAATTGGAGGAAAAAATGCAAAAGGAAGCTTTTTGAACAAGAAACCATGGCCAAACAGAAGGAAAACGACAGAAAAATGCATTTCTGCATTTTACCTATCAAACGATCATCTCAATAATCAGACAGCCATCTCAAGGTCTGATGATCAACTCCATTCCAAGTTGAGTATCTCATAGCCAAGTTGCCCCTCTTAGAAACCAAACGTTCGTCTCAACTAAATTATGAAGAAACGTAAAATCCGTAACAGACGAGACAAAAGTCAAAATTAAATGAGATTTTTTCGTTCAAACAGAGAAGTTTCCTCACCCTTGTCTACTCAGTCATTGCAACTCAATCTCAAGCTCAATTAGAGTCCAAGTCTATTATTTCTCAACAAACCCTACCACACTGCTTATAAATAGAGTTCTCTGCCATTTGCAACGAGAGCTTCGTTTTGACGTCCAATTTCTGCCATTTTTATTCCGTTGAAGTTCAATTTTATTTTTCAGTATTGCATTTGTTTTATTTTCCTTTACCAAGCCTTAATGATAGTTTCCACCATTAGGAAACTATCACCATATTTATTGTTTCTAGCCACTACATTATTTTTTCAGTTTCAAGTTTCGAAGTTTGGTTGATCAAGGATATTGCAATCAGGTTTCTGATTTTATTGCTTATTTATTTATTTATTATTGCATTTATTTATATTATGTATTTCTCCTCCTTCTACCTTTCTTTATTTAATATGTCTAGCTAAACCGTTAATCGGTATGTAATTGTGTAAACCAGAACAAATTCGATAAAATTAGGCTAAAACCTTAAATTAAGTTATAATCTGGTTTTGGTTTCTTGTTTTAATTAACTTTCATTACAAGAGTAATAGAGTACAAAAGATTAGGATTAAGACCACGAGAGTGTGAGATTCTAATTAGATGGCTGAAATCGAGCATTAGTTTTAAATACAGACTTCTTTTCACTAGTTGCAATGCTTAAATCTGTTCGAATTTTACTTGTTATCGCTGCATATCATGATTATGAAATATGGAAGATGGATGTCCAAACTTCTTTACTTAATGGGAATATTCTTGAGGATGTGTACATGACACAACCTGAAGGATTTGACATACCTGGAGAAGCCCAAAAGATATGCAAATTACAGCGATCAATCTACGGATTGAAGCAAGTTTCAAGAAGTTGGAATCTTCATTTTGATGAAACTGTAAAACAATATGGATTCATAAAGACTGAAGATAAGCCTTGTGTCTACAAGAAGGTTAGTGCGAGCATGATCATTTTCCTGGTATTATATATAGATGACATATTACTCATTGGAAACGATATTCCTACCTTGTAACAAGTAAAAACTTGGTTAAGGAAATTCTTTTCTATGAAGGACCTTGGTGAAGCAGCCTATATATTAGGAATCAGGATCTATAAGATAGAACACAAAAACTGATTGGCCTAAGTCAAAATACATACATAGACAAAGTGTTGAGACACTTTAATATGCATAATTCCAAGAAAGGATTCATACCTATGCAACATGGCATGTGTCTATAAAAAACACAATCCCCTTCAACTAAGGAAGAAAGAGATCGCATGAATAAGATTCCCTATGAATTTGTAATAGGATCTATCATGTATGCCATGTTATGTACTCGACCAGATGTCTCGTATACTTTAAGTGCAACGAGTAGGTACCAATATGATCCCGGTGATGCTCATTGGGTAGCTTTCAAGAATATCCTTAAGTACTTGAGAAGGACTAAGGATACATTCTTGATATATGGAGGTCAGGAAGAGCTCGCCGTAATTGGTTACACCGACGCTAGCTTCCAAACAAATAAGGATGACTTTAGATCGCAATCTGGTTATGTGTTCTGCCTAAATGGTGGCGTTGTGAGCTGGAATAGTTCAAAGCAAGAGACAATTGTTGATTCAACAACCGAGGCTTAGTATATTGTTGCTTTAAATGCAACAAAGAAAGTTGTTTAGATCAAGAAGTTCATTAGTGAACTTGGCATAATCCCTAGCGTTATGGATCTCATTAATCTCTATTGTGATAAAAATGGTGCCATCGCATAAGCTAAGGATCCTAGATCTCACCAACAATCAAAACACATACTTAGGTGATATCATCTCATTCAAGAGATAATAGATCGTGGATATATGGAGATATGCAGAGTACCTAAACTTGACAATATTGTTGACCCACTAACAAAACCTCTTGTGCAGTAGAAGCATGATGGTCATACTAGAACTATGTGTATTAGAGGTATGCCTGATTGGCTCTAGTGCTAGTGGGAGATTGTTGGTGTAAGTCCTAGAGGTCGATACTTTTGGTACTTGTATCAAATTTTTTAATACTATTAAAAGGAACTTCTTTATTATGTTTTTTTTCCAAAATGATAAAGTCCCTAGAATAGTTAGTTTGCTTAATGAAATATTAAGTGTGACTTAAATCATGAGATTCCATTAAACATAAAGATAATATTCTTAAGGCATCGATAGTCGAGATTTAATGTAAAATGGGATAGCCTTAAAGCATTAAGACTATTATGTAGATAGACTGATGATCACATCTCATGGATCATGGATAAGGAGTTATCAAGTCTTGACATAGGTATGAATATTATGAGTAATATTTATACTGGATTGACCCACTATGAGAGTACTACATAGAATGTTATGCAAAGTGTCATAAGTTACTCTCATGGTGATAGTGGTGTATACCACCCTTCGACCTGGAACTACTATGGACCCTAGATGTAGAGTCAAGTACTTTATTGTTGATCAAACATTGTCCGTAACTGGATGATTATAAAGACAGTTGATGGGTACTTCACAAAGCATGCTGAGGGATATGAGTATCCTAGATGGAATTTTTCCATCTGCATAGTAGGATAAATGTCTAAGGGCCTAGTATTGAATTGGACAAGGATGACATGGTATATGCCTTGTTTTCAATATAGACATAAGTGCAAAAGGGTAATTTTACACACATATACTATCACAAATGGTTTTGTCAGATTACATGACAATTTTGTGACTTGGGTAGCAGTGATGTGTTGCTAGATATCGCTCACTGTTTATTATGTTGAATACATGATTTAATCTAATTTCCAATGTCGTGAAATCCTACAGGTCACACACATAAGGACGGTTAGAGATTCGGTAGAATAAATAAGGTACATTGTAAGGTACAGTGCACTAGAATGAAATACGGAATATGGTAAGGTACCATGTGCTTAATTAACATATGATATAATAATAGTTATTATTAATTTTATAATAGTTATAAAATGTAATAATAATAAAATTATGTTTATTATAATATAATAATATTATTATTGAGTTGAGCTTTTAGCTTACATTCCAACCAAGTAGTTCTATAAATAGAACCCTTGTGCAGAAGCCCGGTTGTTGTTTTTGAAACCCTGTTCATATTCTATTTTGCTTCTCCATCACTCTAAACCTTCAATCTAATTAGCTAGCACTGTGACTGAAGGAAGTTGTTCGTGTGGATTGAGTAGAAGCGTTGTTCATCATACAACGCTCATGATCATCCATCAATTCGGATTCAAAGGTTTCATCGCCACAAGAGGTAACTTTTCTATCACGGATCATGACCTTTCGTAATGATCTCTAAAGGGAAATTTTTGTTTTCCGCTGCGTTTTATCGCTAATTTCCCTTCAAGTTACTGCATGAAATCCAATCACTCACTATACATTTACATAGTTATATAATGATCAAATTTAAATTAAACTAGTGAAAATTTATTACTTTATGTTCCATGGTGGATCTTTGGGATGATCTAAGTACAATATCACTTTGGATTATCACCAGTGAAGATATGTTTCATTCTTCTCCTCTCATATACTTTAATCATTTATTGAGTTGAGTGTTTGAATGGTACACAGGTACACAACCACCACCATCAAACATCATTTTTGCCATGGATAAAGTCAAAAACCACTATTCCCATAACCTTTCCTTTATCAATCCATCATCACTGTGAGATTTCCTCTCTTGTTTAATTCTAGTGTTCATTTAGAACAATAGATTTTTAGCTACATATATTATGAAAGACGATGTACATGTGCATTGCACATGCAATGGTACCTAATACAAATATTAATATTGATTTAATAATTTGTATCTTAAAGTTTCCAGGAGGAATACAAACGGAGTAAATACATATGGCTTTTTCGATGGAGCAGTTCAGTTGTGCACGAGTTATTCAATTCCAAACATTTATATTAAGGAAACTTTCTCTTTACATTCTAATAATCTGGATACTATTGAAGAGTCCATGGTTCAATGCATGATAGATAATAAAATCCATGGTGGGGGAAAACTATGTGACAGGAAGACCAAGGAAAACACTAAGATTAACTTTTTGCCTCTTGACACTTTCGAGAGTGATAGGGAAACGCGCTTGGAGGACAGGATCAACAAGGGTGGGGACCACAAAGAAACTTGTAGGTCTATTCATAAATCCAAATTAATGAAGTTTAAATTTTTGGGTGGGCCAAAAAAGGGTATAAGGGGAAGACACAAAGATAGGAAAAGGTATAACATAAAAGGTAGTCTCTTGAAGGGTGGATTAAAATCGAAGGAGGCTGCTAATACAGTGTCTCATTCTTTTGAAGTTCATAACTCAATTCTAGTTGGGGGTTATTTTGTGGAAACAACATCTTCAGCTCTTTATGAAAGTAACTCTGTTGATTCTGACATTGTTTGCAGCAATAGGCGATTGAGGGAAAATTTAGATTTCATGGTGGGTGGAAAATTATGGGAAGCAATATCTAATCTTGGCATCGTAGAGGCTGATCTAAGGAAGGACTACAATAATAAATTGAATGAAATGGAGAAGAAAGACAAAAATAGATTGGTGGGAGGGAATGAGATTTTATAAGTTCAAATATGATTATCGGAACTTTCAATATTAGGGGGGAGGTAATTTGATTAAGAGAAAAAGAATTAGTCAAATTATTAAGAATGGCAAAGAGGATATGTTTTTTATTCAGGAAACTAAACTTTCAAGTTTGTCGGAGGATGTGGTTAGAAGGTTTTGGTCTAAGGAGGAGATAGGTTGGTCTTTCTCAAATGCTTCCAGGTTATCGGGAGGGCTTATAATTTTATGGAAGAATGGTAGTGTGGACGTTCTTTGTAGCTTTAAAGGAGATGGTTTCATTGGGGTAAAAGTTTGGTGGAAAGGTAGTATTTACTACATAGTAAATCTATATTCCCCTTGTGATACGGAGTCTAAAAGAATTCTTTGGAGTAACCTTCTTACTTTGAAGTCAAGATTCTCGGATCGAGATTGGTGTATCAGAGGAGATTTCAATGCGATCACTTTGCCAAGGGAGAGAAAAGGTAGGGGGACGCATAGTTGGAGATCAGAAGTAAAAGAATTCATGGACTTTATTGTGAATAGTGAAATAGTAGGGGTATTCGCGGTTTGATTTGGATCAGTTTTGAAGCAAAATATCATCTGATCCAAAGATAAATTTACTTACAGTTTGATTCGGTTTTAGTTTATTGATTAAAAAAATTCGATCCGATCCAATTTCATGCGGTTAAATTTGGATCAGTTTTTTGGACATTCAAATTATAAAATATAACTTTTATTATATTCTAAAAATACTAATAAATAGTAAGTTTGAGATAACATATAATATACTATATCCAAAGTTAATATTACAAGTTGAAAAAAATTAAAATTAAAAAATTAAATCAAACTAATAAATAGTATTTAAAAAAATAAGTATCATCTAATATTAAATTAACACAAACTTAGAAGATGGAATAAATGATTTTTTAGCAAATTCAATTTGGAGTTGGAAGAGAGTGCGGAAGAGATTAATATAGGAGATTTTGTGGCCGCTTGGATTAATGGTTCTTTATCGGAGGAGGATATAGGAATCAGAAGAAAGCTTCGAGTAAGTTTTGGTTGAACTTGATAATCAAGGAGAACATTCTTATTCCAAAGTCTAGGTTAAAGTGGCTGAATGATGGTGACAACAATAGTCGATACTTTCATAGTATTATGAAGGAGAAAAGGAGGTGCAACTATATAGGGTCATTAAATTCTAGTAGAGGGTTGCTGGTTTTGGTGGAAGAGGTTAAATAGGAGGTTAGAAATCATTTTTCCAAGAAGTTTGTGGAACCGGATTTAATTAGACCCATTTTTGAGGGAGCTCAATTTAATTATCTTAATTTAGAGGATACTATTTATCTTGGGAGATATTTCTCGGATGAGGAGATAAAGAATGCGGTGTGGGATTGTGATGGGTCAAAAAGTATGGGCCCCGATGGTTTTTATTTTTTATTCATTAGGAAGTGTTGGAAATTCATTAAAAGGGACTTTATTCGCTTTTTTAATGAATTTCATAGTGGCCAGTTTTATCCAAGCCTATCACTTCATCTTTTTTTTTTACGTTAATTCCTAAAAGAGAGAATCCCTTGGACCTTGATGATTATAGGCCCATTTTTCTAGTAGGAAGCTTGTACAAGGCTTTAGCTAAACTCTTGGTGGCTAGAATCAAGAATGTTTTGAATTCCATCATATTTAATTGCCAAAGTGCCTTTGTGCCCAATAGACAACTTTTAGATGGGGATTTGGTGGCCAATTAATTGGTGGATTATGCTAGCAGAGAAAAGAATGTTGTTACCCTTTTTAAGTGCCTTTGTGCCCAATAGACAACTACGATAAAGTTAGTTGGAATTTCCTTAGATTCTTGATGAGAAGGATGAGGGTTGGTGATCGGTAGATCAGGTGGATGGAAGCTTTTATTTTTCCTAGCAAGATGTTCGTCTTAGTCAACGGTAGTTCGACGAAGGAATTCATGGTGGAGAGGGGATTGAGACAAGGCGACCCTCTCTAACCTTTTCTTTTTGTGATAGTTGTGGAAGGATTAACTAGTTTGGTTAGGAACTTCGTCCGGATGGGTGAATTTGCGGGGGTTAATGTTAATTCAAAGTGCTTCGTCGATATCCTTTAATTTGTAGATGTCACCCTTTTGATTAGAGATGGTAGTTGGAGACACATTTGGGCTATCAAGTCGGTGTTAAGGGGTTTTGAGCTTGTATCGGGTCTTGGTATCAATTTCCACAAGAGAAAATTAATTGGTATCAATACAATGAGTTCTTTTCTTGAATCAACGACTTTATTTTTGGCTTGTAGGACGGAGAATAAAAATTTTCATTTCCTAGGTATTCCTATAGGATACAATCTGAGAAGGTTAGCCACATGGACCCCTCTTCTTTTGAAGTTGGAAAAAAGACTTACAAGTTGGCATGGGCGCTTTTTGAGTTTCAGTGGGAGAATAATGCTTCTCAAATCGGTCCTATCTAGCTTGCCCATTTTCTATCTCTCCTTTTATAAGATGTCGGTGAATATTCGAAAGAGATAATTAAACTTCAAAGTGTGTTCCTTTGGGGTAGTTCGAGCGAGAAGAAAAGGATACATTGGATCAATTGGGACTTCCTTTGTATCCCTTTTGAAAGTGGTCAATTAAACTTGAATAGGATTGAGGATTTTAATGTTGCTTTACTCCATAAATGGAGGTGGAGAATTCTTGGAGGGTCGGAGGAGTTGTGGTTTAAAATTTTAAAAGCTAGATACAGAGACGGGTAGTGGAAGCCCTGCTAAGTTGTATCCAGAGGCGTATGCGAGATCGCGATTAAAAGAAGTTTAAGTGGTTGGAATGGAGGTAGATGGATGTGGGGGGATCTCAGAATTTTTCCGAATACGCAAGAAGTGACTCCAACGGTTCTAGTCGGAAGGGAAGCTGAAACAGATTTTATAACTAATGTTTTTTCTAATGCAGGTACTAGAGCACTGAATGTGGATATTCCCATTGTCATTGTTCCTACTTCGAAAAATGGCGAAGCATTGGATTCTATTGTGCAGTCTGCTTAGTTGCAGGGAGGGCTGAATGTTGTTAGCAGTAATGTTGTCGATGCAGCCGCTGACATGAGAGTTTTTGCTAAAAACGCAGCAGCTGATTCGAAGTCCGCGTATACTTCGATTCGTGTTTCTCAGATTTCCATTATTCAACAGCAGAATGTGAACACTATGAACGTGGTCCTGGGAATCGTAGCAGGCATTCATTTTCAGAATTCTGTTGAGCAGTAACTTTCCAATTCGCAAGGGACGGAGGTGACAAATACTTTGTTTGAATCTGTTTCGGTCAATTCAGAACACAATAATACAAGTCTTGTTTTCAGTTCTTCTCTGTCGGCGGCTGATAGTATTCGTCTTTTGCATTCAATATTAGCAACTGCTATGTCCATTAATAATTCAAAAGACAAGCTGGTTTGGGAGTTAGGGGATTTTTTTACAGCTAGAAGTTTTTATTCTTTGACAAATGAATATCGAGTTCCCTTTGGTCCTTCGAATTGTGGTGATGAAGTCTTCACTTTGATTTGGAATGTTTTGGTTCCTTTGAAAAGCAAAGCTTTTGGTTGGCGGAGTTTTTTGAACAAACTTCTGACAACGGATAGGTTGGTGCATCGTGGAATCATAGCCACCGGTGGCAATACCAATAACAGTTTTTGCAACTCGCATACTGAAAATTTGAAGCATATTATTTTCAATTGTTCGGCATCGAGATTGGTTTGGTCGGATGTGGCAATTTGGTTAGGTTACTCCTATTATTGTGATAGTGATTTTAAAGGATCTTTTTTACATTGGTATTCTTTTTGTAAAACAAAGAAGATAAAAGAGGGAAGGGAATAGAGCATTTGGTTAGCGACTTGTTGGACAATTCGGTCTACAAGGAATGATATCATCTTTAAGAACTCAAATTGGAACGTTGTCGACTTGGTTTGGAAGGTGAATTTTTTTGTTTGGAGGTGAGCTTTTATTGGAAAAATTATCCATCCTAATTGTGATTTATACGATTTTGAAAAAGATCATTAGTTTTATTTATCATAAATTTCAATTGATCGATAACTTTTTTATAGTTTTTTGTCAAAACTTATCTCGTTTCTTTATAATCAAGGTTGAATACCCTTTGTACTTGGTTTTTTATATATATATATTTCCTTAAAAAAACATTTTTTAATAAATTTTTAAAATAATCGCAAATTAATATCAATTTTCATATACTTCATCCATGTTATGATAATTTTCATATGATAGAAAAATCAAAGTCATTATTAAATGTGATACTACCCAATCAAATCAATGGGTCTTAGATAAGTCAAATATAGCAAATAATTAGGGACCTGTGACTATTAGTGGAAAAATTGGTAGTAGAGTTTATAACCATTGAATTACAAATATATGGGTAACAGTGTTTTTCGCTTAATCGGTCTTGAAAATTTGTGAAGGAGATTTTGTTTTTTTTGCTCTGCTAATTTCATATAAATTGAGTTTTCTTTGTATCTTGATTAAGCACTTTTGTTGGAGTCCAATTTTCAGCAGGTGATATATTCATTCATTAATTTAACTCTAACATTCAATTGTTTCTGCATTTTTTTTTATTAACTATATATGCTGAATATGAATGCATGTGTTGATATTGAAAATCAAAATATATATTAACATGAGATATGATATTTTTTACTGCATCTAACTGTCTTCAACACGAATGATTTTTAGAGAAAAATAAAATCATAAAACAATTTTCAAGAATGGGAGGAACAGAAGAAGAAGTTAAACATGAAGAAGAGGTTGAGGTTGATAAGAAGGATAAGAAGGATAAAAAGGAGAAAAAGAAGAAGAACCCTGAAGATAAGAAGGATCCTGTAATACTTAAGCAAAAGCTAGAAAAATTAGATTCCAAGATACAGGTTTTGGTGACTAAGAGAGAAGAGATTTTGAAGTTGCTTAATGAAGCTGAAACAAGTTCAACTGAACCTCCTGCACCTTCGTCTTAGATTAATTGTTGTATATAATAAGTTTTTTTTTTCTATTTTATGAGTAGAAAAATCCAATTTGTTTTTACAACACTAGTTCATACACATTGTGTCCAAACACTTGCACCCGACAAGTAAATAAGAGTGCTTAATTTCTATGTAAATGTTTATATTATAATTAAAATTATACAATTGTGGAGATATTATCTAGTTGATTAATTTTTATTTTTGTGTGTGTGTGTGTGTAAGATAGCTATTGTATAATTTCTCGACTCAATAAAATGAGCAATATAATTTAATTAGAATGTTGTAGATATGTTATCCATTCAAATAACAATGCTAAAATAAAAATAATAATTTGTTTTTCCTCATCAAACACATACTTTTATACAATAGATAATTTATAAATATATAAAAATATAGTAAAAAAATGTATATTTACAAAATTTAAGTATGATTTATACGAAATGATAAGTGGACAAAAGACGAATCAATCATCAATTCAAAAGTTTAATAGATAATTTTTTTAAAATTATTTAAAATTTATAAATAATTTCTTATGAATTAAACTTTTTATTTTGAAAAAAGTGAATAACAATTGTTAGATTATATACCTAGAATTTTTAGTTTATATAAATATATCTATAAAATATAATTTTAATAAAAAAATCACCTCATCAATGAGATACATAAAAAATAACATCCTAAGAATTTTTATCAAACTAGTTAATTTTATTGTACCTTATCGATTTTATTGATGGCTTTCAATTAACATAAACATTTATAGATATTATATGTTAGTAACTTTCAATTTAACTATGTATTTTAATATAAAAATACATTTAAATGTTATAAGATATTATAATATTAAGTATGTCATTATGATGTCAATTGACTATATTTCAAATTTGTATATTTTTTTTTAAAAGGTAAGAAATATATTAATGAGAGTGCAAAATGTACTCAAGCTCACATACAAGAGTATAGAGAAAGAAAACAGAGAGTCTCACCAAAGCCTGAAAAATTACCTACCAATTGTATTCAACAATAAGAAATAAATTGGATTTTTGTCAAAAACGTAAAGATCAGAATTGGGATGGCTAATTTCTCCTATAAAAGACCATTTCCAAATAAAATTGTTTGCCTTCCAAACTAAATCGGTGACGTTCCAATTAGCATTCTTGAAGAGGACATCATTCCTCTTAAGCCATAAAGTCCAACAAATTACCAACCAAACGCTTCCTTCCCTTCCCTCCTTCATTTTATTAGATTTCTCAAAGTAAAACCAATCTAAGAAAGATCTTTTGAAGTCGTTATCGCCAATCAATGAATATCCCAACCACTCCGCTATTTCGAACCAAAGCAACTTCGCAATAGAACATTCAAACAATAAATGTTTTAGCGTTTTAGGACACCTTTCACAAAAACAACAATTGATATTGATGTCGGGAATTCCACGATGAAGAAGCTTATCCTTCGTCGGTATTTTGTTCAAAAAACACCGCCATCCAAAAGCCTATATTTTCAAAGGGACCATAACCATCCATATCACCGCAAAGGCTAAATCGTATATGTTCCTTGAGCCAAAGGGAACGCGACCGAGGTTCGACAAAGAGTAGAAAGAACTGACCGTGAAAGAGGTATCAAGGATCCAAAAGATTTTGTCTCTGTCATTGTTTAATGGTTTTTAGTGATCGATGATACTCCTTAAACCATTAAGCGTTGAATCAGCTCCACTAAGAGAATTTGCGGCCGAACCAAAAGCAGGATAGTTATCCACAAAATCCTGAGACAGTTTGGTATTGTTAGCAGCTGAGAGCGAAAGAAAACTACTACAGGACTCTTCCCGATTCGACGACACCTGCTGCATATACGAACCCGCAGCAGAATCGGCATTTTCGATAAAATTCTGCAGAGACACGTTTTGACCTGAATCTGCCACAGAAATAGCAGTCAGAAAAACATTTTGTGACTGATAGGGATGCACTTCATGTGTCTGATATGAAACTGGAATGTTATCGTTCGAGAGTTGGGTTGGAAATTCCTGCGAGCTGGAACTGGTTAGAATGATTGTGTTGTGCAGCTGAGGAAATTCTGCATTGGTACTGACAAGAGGAAAATTGTTGCCTTCAATACCAATTACCGTACCTGCAAAAAACAAAGCATTAGTGTTCAAAATTTCTCCGTCGGCAACTCTTTCATCAGTAGCTATGTCCATAATGTCCTCCGTCAGTTTCATTCTAAGATCGTCCCAAATCCACCTTCCTCCCGTCCACCCGCCCAAGCTAGAAACCGAGACATCTTTAAGCAAAGAAGTGTAATAATCTTCCTGAAACTCGTTTGCAAAACAACCTCTTCCCGTCCAATTACCGTTCCGAAACAGCGTGTTATAACCATTACCCACTTGGAATGTGCAATTATCCATGAATAAGTCCTCCTTAAAGAACTTATTTATTGATAATAAATCCTTCCACCATATAGAGCAAGATGTCCAATTAGAACTCTCTAGCTGACACCCCGATGTATGAAGACTAATATCCCCATATCTAGCTCTCAACATTTTGTACCAAATCGCTTCCGATCCTTCAAGAATCCTCCATCTCCATTTATGAAGTAACGCCACATTAAAGTCTTCAATTCTCTTCAAGTTCAAGCCCCCATACTCCTTCGGATAACACAAGAAGTCTCAACTGATCCAATGAATTCTACGTTTCTCCTTTGTGCTTCCCCACAAAAAATTGCTTTGAAGTTTATTGATTTCCTTCTGAATCTTCACCGGGATCTTGAAGAAGGAAAGTTAAAATATAGGAAGGCTAGAAAGCATCGATCTCAAAAGCATCAATCTACCTCCGAAACTCAAAAACCTACCGTGCCAACTTTGAAGTATTTTTTTCCAATTTCTCAATAAGAGGGGTCCAAGTAGAAACTCTTCTAGGATTGGATCCTATGGGGATTCATAGAAAGTTAAACTCTTTCCTCTCGGTTCTACAAGCCAAGAATAAAGAATCTGTTTCTAGGAACGAAGGGATAACATTAATTCATATAAGCTTGCTTTTATGATAATTAATCCCTAACCCCGACACCAATTCGAAACCCTGCAAAACCGCTTTTATAGCCCAAATATGTCTCCAAATCCCATCGCCTATCAAAAGGGTGTCATCCGCGAATTGAAGGATGTCAAAAAAACATTTAGTTTTCACATTAACACCCGCAAATTCGTCAAATCTTACCTAATTTCTAACTAATCTTGTGAGCCTTTCCGCCACAATCACAAAAAGAATAGGTGAAAGTGGGTCACCTTGTCTTAAACCTCTTCCCACCTTAAATTCCTTCTTCGGACTACCATTAGCCAACACGGATTTCTTGCTAGTGAAAATCAACGCTTCCATCCACTTCATCCAAAGATTGCCAAAACCCATTCTCCACATCATGTAACGAAGGAAGTTCAAACTAACTTTATCGTAGGATTTCACAAAATCCACCTTGAAAAGAGTAACCTCCTTAATCTCCTTGCTTGCGAAATCCACCAATTCATTAGCCACTAAGACTCCATCAAGAATTTGTCCATTAGGAACAAAAGCGCTTTGGCAAGAGGAAATGATCAAGTTTAAAACATTCTTCATTCTAGTCGCAAAAAGTTTTGTCAACAACTTATACAAGCAACCAACAAGACAAATGGGTCTATAATCATCTAAATTTAACGGAATATCTCTCTTTGGAAACAAATTTAAGAAAGAAGAAGTGATCGCCTTTGATAAAACCGCTCCACTATGGAACTCATTAAAGAAACTAATGAAATCCCCTTTTAAGAATCTCCAACACTTTTTGATGAAAAGAAAAGAGAAACCATCGGGTCCGGGACTTTTGGAACCACCACACCCCCAAACCGCACTCTTGATTTCCTCCTCCAAAAAAGGCTTCTAAAGATCCTCCTTCTCTTCCATATTGAGAGACTTGAACGAGACTCCTTCCAAGATTGGTCTAATCACATCCGTTTCCACAAACTTAGCCGCAAAATGCTTCCTAACCTCCTATTTGACCTCTTCCACCCCTATTAGCACGCCTCTATTAGTATTGATAGATCCAATGAAGTTCCTTCTCCTTCTTTCTTTCATTATGCAATGAAAATACCGACTATTATTATCTACATCGTTTAACCACTTAACCATAGCCTTTTGGATAAGAATATTCTCTTTAATTCTCAAATTTAGCCAAAACTTGCTAGTAACCATCTTCCTTTTCTCAACTTCATCCTTGGACAAGAATCCCCCTAAGTGCTCGGCCATACAATCGCTCAAATTGATATCTTATACTCCGTCTTCCTCTTCCATATCATACTTCCCAAAGACATCCACTTTCCACTTTAAGATGCTCTTCTTTATTAAACGGAGTTTCTCTTTTAAAACATAATCACTCCTACCTTTGACAACAAGTTATTTCCACTCTGATTCAACAAAAGGGATGAAGGCTTTTGTTGTTAAACCAATCGTTTTTGAATCTAAACGGTTTTGGCCCCCAATCCGAATAATCCACTACCAACCACACAAGGCAATGATCGGAGATGTCTCTTGGTCCAATAAATTGACCCACCACTCCCCAATTCGAAATGGTACCTTCCGAAAGCAAAAAACGATCTAATCTACTCATCGATGCACCATCCCCTCTATACCATAAAAAATTCATCCGTTTACAAGGAATATCAACAAGATCACTATCTTCAATAAATTCCGCAAACTCTTTCATTTCCGTTCTATGATTATTATTCCCCCTACCTTTCTTCTCCCTTGAACACATAATAGAATTGAAATCTCCTCCTAAGCACCATTCCCCGTCCACAAAATTATTCTTCAAAGTAATACGATATTTCCATAAAATTCTCTTCGATTCTAAGTCGCAAGGAGAATAGACATTTACGATGTAATAGAAAGTATTATTCCACTTTATTTTAACTCCCACAAAAACGGCCCTTTGAAACTATAAATAACCTCCATGCTTTCAATCTTCCATAAAATTAAAAGGCCTCCCGAAAAACCTACAGAATTGTTATAAGTCCATCCAATGTTTTCCTTTGACCAATTTTTTTTTGCTAAACCCTCCGTTAAATCTGAAATTTTGGATTCTTGGATCAAAAAAATGTCTGCTCTACCGTTCTTGATAATTTGACTAATTCTTTTTCTTTAAATCAAATTTCATCCCCCTATTATGTTAAAAGTTCCTATAATCATCATTGACACAATGCTTTCTTCTTCCCTTCTATCCTTCTTTCTTTATCATTCCTCTCCATTTCATTCAATCTTTTTTTGTAATCCGTTTTTAGGTCCGCCGCTACTATGCTCAAGTTCGAAATAGCTTCCCAAAGTTTTCCTCCCACCATAGATTCTAAATTGTCCCACAATCTCCTATTACTCATCACAATATCGGACTCCGCTGAATTGTTATCGTGATATTTAGATGTCGCTGAGTCAGCTAAGTTTCCGCTACTCACTGGTTCTATTCCATCAGGTTGTGTCTTCTCTTTTATGTATTTTCCTTTGAAAATGTTGCATTTATTTGACCCTCATTTTACCTTTGCCCGCCTACCTTTATTTTGGATTGGTGGCCCACTGATACTTTTATATCTCATTAACTTGTTTTTTTACACAAATGCCACAGTTTTGAAACTAATATACCAAAATACCACACTTTGGAAATAAAATACCAGAATGCCATACTTTAAATAAGGGTTCGTCCATGGAAAGTACAAACCCTAATTTTTCAAATTTCTTTAACACCGGTTCGCCCATGCAAAGCCATCACCAATGTTTTCAAATTTTGTTTCAATGGTTCGTCCACCATAGGGACAAACCCTTCCTTTTTTTTTTTTTTTAGTATTTACGTTTATGTTTTATTTTATTTTTTAATATTATTCTTAATTTAAATATAACATAATTAATAATATAACATAATACAATAATTTTAATATTTTTCTTTATTTTAATTATAACATTAAAATAATACAATAATTTTAATATTAATCTTTATTTTAATGTATAATTAGTGTATTATTTTAATTAGTGTTATATTATGTTTAATTATATTAGTATATAATTTTAATTATGTTATATTATTAAAATAAAGATTAATATTAAAATTATTATATTATTTTAATGTTATAATTAAAATAAAGAAAAATATTAAAATTATTGTATTATGTTATATTATTAATTATGTTATATTTAAATTAAGAATAATATTAAAAAATAAAATAAAACATAAACGTAAATACTAAAATAAAAAAAAAATAAAAAAGGAAGGGTTTGTCCCTATGGTGGACGAACCATTGAAACAAATTTTGAAAACATTGGTGATGGCTTTGCATGGGCGAACCGGTGTTAAAGAAATTTGAAAAATTAGGGTTTGTACTTTCCATGGACGAACCCTTAATTAAAGTATGGCATTCTGGTATTTTATTTCCAAAGTGTGACATTTTGGTATATTAGTTTCAAAACTGTGGCATTTGTGTAAAAAAATCCATTAACTTTGGCTTGAGAATAAAAGATTTTTTATTATTAAAGTGGTCCCCTCCTTGAATTAAATCCTCCGCCTCCTTATTGGTATAATTCTCTCTAGTCTCCTCAACTTGTTCAATCGTGTTAGAGGAAAGTACCAATTTTTCCGTAAAAAGTGAAAAGTTTGGGAAGTCCTTTTAACACTTTACGATTTTTTTACACAAATGCCACAGTTTTGAAACTAATATACCAAAATGCCACACTTTGGAAATAAAATACCAGAATGTCATACTTTAAATAAGGGTTCGTCCATGGAAAGTACAAACCCTAATTTTTCAAATTTCTTTAACACCGGTTCGCCCATGCAAAGCCATCACCAATGTTTTCAAATTTTGTTTCAATGGTTCGTCCACCATAGGGACAAACCCTTCCTTTTTTATTTTTATTTTTTATTTTAGTATTTACGTTTATGTTTTATTTTATTTTTTAATATTATTCTTAATTTAAATATAACATAATTAATAATATAACATAATACAATAATTTTAATATTTTTCTTTATTTTAATTATAACATTAAAATAATACAATAATTTTAATATTAATCTTTATTTTAATAATATAACATAATTAAAATTATATACTAATATAATTAAACATAATATAACACTATTTAAAATAATACACTAATTATACATTAAAATAAAGATTAATATTAAAATTATTGTATTATTTTAATGTTATAATTAAAATAAAGAAAATTATTAAAATTATTGTATTATGTTATATTATTAATTATGTTATATTTTAAATTAAGAATAATATTAAAAAATAAAATAAAACATAAACGTAAATACTAAAATAAATAAAAAAAAACAAAAAAGGAAGGGTTTGTCCCTATGGTGGACGAACCATTGAAACAAAATTTGAAAACATTGGTGATGGCTTTGCATGGACGAACCGGTGTTAAAGAAATTTGAAAAATTATGGTTTGTACTTTCCATGGACGAACCCTTATTTAAAGTATGGCATTCTGGTATTTTATTTCCAAAGTGTGGCATTTTGGTATATTAGTTTCAAAACTGTGGCATTTGTGTAAAAAAATCACACTTTACCACTGCCTCATCGAAAAGTCCATTGTGTTTTTGAAAAGTTGAATTGTGATGTAGACTCAACCTATCTCCCTCACTGTTTTGTTTTTCTCCAAAAGTGTCTCCTCCCGATGCAACTCTGCATCATCACCTTCTATCATCTTCCGGCTTCCTTCAGTAACCGGCACCTCCATAGCGTCGTCTTCATCATCGTGCTCTATGTCCCTACTTCGTCGTTCTTCACTTCCCCATCCATCCTCCGAATCGCTTGTTGTTGATGATTTATCAGATATCTTTACCCTCTTCGTTCTCGAATCCACCACTGGATCTTCCCTCAAAAGAATGTTAAACATCCTGCCATCGATCTCCACCTGCATCTGAGTAAGTAAATTAAGATATGATGGTATGGTTACCATCAATCTTGCCATCTCCATTGACTCAACTTTCTGGGTTTTCATCCATACATACGTATTTCCTGAACGAGTTTGCGACCATTTCGAAGAACTTTGTACACCACACGTGACAGTGTGTTCCGTAAACACTGATCCAAATAGTTCTTTCTTTATCAATGTCCGTTTCGTTCCATATGCGAATTTCGGTGAACCATTCCCTCCACCAGGTTGATCCCTCTTCCAACAGTTTTTTCGACAGCTCCTTCTTCCAAATCCTCCAACAAAACTAGAGAAGCGCCCAAGATGGTAACTTTTATCGTGAAAACCCCCTCGAAGTCGAAGTTGTGTCGGATGTTATAAGCCATGCCCGAAAGGATGGTTTTGCCAACCTAGGCCTTCTGAAATCTATTCCTAATTTCCATTCTAGAGTGGAAAGAAAAGCCAGGTTTCTCAGGTATAGACTTACCCGCAATTCCAACAACGTCTGCAAAAGAAGTGGATGCTGAAACGAAACACATCAATGCCGCTTTGCCTTTTATCGCGCCCTCCCTCGCCGTTTCTTCTGCTGAAAATACTCTTTTCCCGATTCTTCCACCCTCCTTCTTATCAGTCTGCACCTCTCCCCTTTCGTAACGAGGTTGATTAGCGTGAATCTTTATCCCCTCGATCATTATGTTGTCTAGTTTAACTCCCAACCTTCTTACATCTTCCACCTCAGAGAACCGAGCAAATTCGAACCTTTTCCCAAAAGTGTTTCTTCTTGGAGAGATTACCACCTCCACTACATTTGCAATACAACCAAATAGAGTGAAAAGATCCCTAGTAGAAGATCTCAAAGGAAAATGATAAATGTAGAAAGATTGTAACGATGATTGTTCCTTTCCAAACAGACCCCCTCCAAATGAGAAAACATCCCATTTATTCCGATTAGCCCCTGCCTTTCTTCTGTTAATCGTCTGCCAAGCCATGGAAGAAAACAAAAATCAGGTAGATAGTCTGGAAAAACCAGAAGGAGAAAACGATATGAAAAGTGGTTTAGAGAGAAAGGCTCTGACCTCTCTCTAAAAAGGTTAGTATAATAATATTATGAAACATCGATCATTCTTACTGCATATTTATATAATAAAGTTCATTAAATTAAAAACTATTATCATAGTCTATAAAATTTTACAATAATAAAAAATGATTTGATATGACAATGCCATACATCAAAGTTAACTTCTTTGTTAAATTTTATAAAACCATATGTATGTGTTATCTCTAAAATGATCTTTAAAGCCTCTACTAGAAAGCGAAACAAAGAATTATTTGATAAAATGCATCATAATGGGACAAATGATAGTAAGAAGTGAACATAATTCAAGGATTAATTAGTGATATGATATAGGGTACAATGACTTGCTTGGTCCGAAAGAAAAGTAGGCTCGGGGTTTAATTGATAAGGGCCTCTTTATTTACAGTATCAATGTTAGAGGGACAAAATGAGAAATAAATGATTTATTGATGCTGATAGAAATATTAATTTTTTTTCAAATATTGTCATGTTGAGGTATACTTCTAATAAAACCACTAGACTCAAGAATGGTGACACCTACTTAGAAAAAATGAGTGATACTAATGAACATATTATAAACCACTACAATAATATTTCAGCACTGATTCAAACTACAAACCTACTCATTTAGGAGGCTTCTACAAACCACCCCCAAATTATATTGTCCACCCCTATTTTTTATAATGATAAAATTGATCATGTGTCAAAAAACATCAAATCTCTGGTAGGATAAAAAAGTTCCTGGTATTAAATAAAATTTTCGGTAGTTCATTTAAAAATTTTCATATACAGAAAATTTCAAAATATCTGGTGTGTTACATAAACTTTCGGAAATATGAAATTTACAAGTTGATATCGGGAATTTCATAATATATTAAATTCCCGATAGTTATATTTTTAGGTTTTTTGGGACAATCATGATTTTGCCGATTGTTTTGTGCGACTGTGATTGCACTGACAGTCTGTGTAGTCCAGAATCCTCTCACAGTTGTATAAATAGGGGTCCGATCATGTTGATAAACAAATCTGAAAAAATTCATCTTCCTCAATTCTTGATTAAGGAAAAATTACTTCAACGGAGTTGCTCGTCCTGTAGAGTTCAAGCTTCCCGATGGAACCACCTCTTTTGTCGGTCTGTCAGCGAAGTTGAATGAATTGTTGTCTGATGGTGACAATAGAAATATGAGAAAGATCGAGTTTCGTAAAGATTGGGAAGATACAAACGTTATGGTGAAATACAACCTTATTGAGTTGAAGACCGACGAAGACGTCAAGGAAATGTGGAGATCCTTTTTTCGTAGACTAAAAAAGGGTCCGATCGAGTTTGATGTGAAGCTTCCAAGATCCGTTGATGACACAATGGAGATGCTGAAATGTCCTGAATCGTCTGGTAATGTTTAGGATTTTCTTATTTATTAATCATGTTGTAATGGAGATGTTGTAATGTTAAATGTTATACGTTTAAGTTGTTTAAGGAAGATCACTGCAATGTAATGAAGATATTTGAATAATATAATGTTATAAGAATGATGCCTGAGTAATATACATATAATATATATAATACAAAAAATATCTAAATAGGCCCACCATGGGCTATGTGTGATATCTGATCTAATACAGTAGAAACGTCACCATCTGGGTTTACCAAACCCATGATCTCATCCGTAATCACGAAAATCATCTAGAAGCATTGTTGGTCCTCAGGGTGATATACTGGAGGAGGCGGCGACGAAGGCGCGTCACCAGGTACCTAGTCATCAGAAGGTCTATCCTCAACTGGTGGTGGGGTGATGCGAGGATGTGATACATTGAGGTACCACTCTGAGTAGCCATCCTCACACTGCACATGGTGCTGAATAGGTACAACTAGAGCTCTGATGGCACGAAGGGAGCTGAGGAAGTGACTCTAAAACCACCAATCATTACTGGAAGACGGTGTATCTGGAATTTCTAGAGGTATAGACTGAACATAACCATACTGACGCAGATATCACTCAGGAAGGTGTCTAACAACCAATGTCTCCCATCTCATATATCCTGAATAGAAGGAAGACTCCTCGAACTCACGGTGGACTCTATGAGCATTGTAGGGTGTCTATATGACGTCATCAACTATTAGTGCATCCAATCTCCTCCGACACTCAGCTATACCACCAGTATGTGACTGCTTCTCCTTATAACTCTTTATTTGTGGGTCCCCTACCGCACAATGATGCACCCTCTTGTCATATATGGTAGGGAAATGCTCGTAGATCCAACACTGAGAACACAAAGAATAATAAATTAGACATAACATTATATGTAACAAATAAATACGCAAGTTGTAGCAAATATACCTGTAGCAAACTCATGTACCCTAGCAAGTTGTCTGGTCTCAAACAAAGTTGCCATTCCAAGCGCCGCATACAACTGAGTCAACGTTTCAAACCACATGCCCAATTGTTCTCCTCGAGGTTGCTGAAGAGACACAAATATTGGGCGTCAACATATGTACCAGATGTTTCCAAAAAGAGAGTACATGCTACTACATGTAGCATGTACGCCTAAGCAACAACCTAATATCTCCCAGCAACTACCTGCTGATCATAAATATTTTGAAGCCAGTGCATACAAAGGTGAACACCTCTAGTATCGCCAAACTCCTTCAGCACCTCTGGCTCGGTCAAACTAAAATCTTGTGACATAATCTGATAAGTAGTGGTCATGCTAAGAACCATAGTCGCCCAGAATCTTCCACCGATAGGGAGATGGAACGCGAAAATTATATCATCCAATGTCACAATCGTCTCTCCAAACGAAAGATGAAATGATAGCGTCTCCTTGTGCCACTTCTCTATAAAGGAACTAAGTAACAAAGCATCTAACATGGTGAGTGAGCAGTGGGAGAAATCATGTAGATCGAAGTCATGTACGATCTTCCTGACATGCTCAGGCATCAGAATCTTTGGGAAATCCTTCATCGTGTTGCCATGATACTGGACCCTCAGTGTGGGTCGCTCATGTGACAACAAAATAAACAAAAGTTAAAATTATCCGTTAAAATATAATTTAACACTACTGGTAATTTGAAATTCCCGAAATAAACAAAATTTTAACAATACCATATATTTGAAATTGCTGGTAAAAATCAAAATAAACTCTTTGAAATTATCGGGAATTTCAAAATCCCCGATATTTTTCACTGAAAATATTGAAATTTCAGGTAAATTATACCAGATATTATGAAATTATCTTTAAAATATACCAGATAGTATGAAATTTCCGATAAAATATACTGGATATTATTAAATTATCGGTGTAACTCACTTGTAAAATGAAGAAAAATGAAATCTCTAGTAGTTGATTAGAAATTCCCGGTATCGCCCTGAACTTTTGACATTTGCGTATCTGAATCGAAAATGTGGAAATGCGAGAATGATTTTGTTTCAAGGATAATTTTTTCTTTTCATTCAAAATGGGGGATGCCTGGTATAACTGGGAGTGACAATTAGAATCCTCCTAATTTGGTTAGAGTCATTCTCAATTTGATAACTTAGCTGACAATGAATATATAACAAAGAAATTTTTTTTTTTTTGAAATTAAGGACACAACCTTCAAGGTTTAATATTCGTTTTAGGTCCGTATGTTAACCTCGACTACATTTTGTCCCTTTAATATAAAAAATCTCCATATTGGTCATTTAAATCTTCAAAATATATCATGTTAGTCTTTTTTATCTAATTAGCCATCAATTTAGCAACCAATTTCTGATTTTTTCCATCGCTAATTAAACGAAAAGAATTAACATGATACGTTTTGAAAGTTAAGGGACCAATATAGAACTTTTTTAAGTTAAGAAATCAAAATGAACCCCTAATTTAACATAAGGGACCAAAAGGGATACTAAGCCCAATTTTCAATATGGATGAAAATCCAGCTATAGGTCCAGATGGATAAGGTGATTGTTTCTAACAAACTTTTTGGGACATTGTAGACACGAATGTGCTCAATTCAGTATATCGATTCTTTGATTAAAATTGGATATTGCCTAATTTTAGTTAAATGAATGTGACCTTAAATCCTAAACAATGTGGGAGCAAAGTGAAAATTTTCAAACCTTTGGCTCTACCTAATTTTCAATTCAAAATCATTAATAAATTTTTTGCTGACAGGTTGGCCTTTTGGAACCTAAGATTGTTTTAGAGAACCAAAGAGAATTTATAAGGGACATACACATTAATGAACGCATTTCCGTAACATTGGAAACTATTAACTTGGATAAGAAAACTTTTTGTGGCACAAACTTGTTAGAACAAGATTTGGTTCTGCATCTATACCTTTAAGTTTTGATAATAACAATGTAATGTATGTGTTAGAACAATTTTGGTAACCTAACGGTTTATTATTATGTAGCTTTAGAAATCAGTTCTGATTTTGAGAATATAACGTGCAACGTCATAATTTTCTGAACTTTGTGTTCCGAAATTCGTTTCTACGCTGATTCACTCCTAAGAAGCTTTTGGGAAGACGTTGTGTTGTTGCTGCAATGCTCTCTCCATTTCTGCTTCGGGATGTGACTCTAATAATAAAGATTATGAAGAATGCCAAGCTTCTTAACTATTAGTTCTTAGATGTAGATTATGAAGATCACTAGACAGGTGTCGATGTTGTTAAGGTTCTGATTGATGATTCTGAAGATTCTTATTTTAGTTGTGTGTTTCTTCTTTTCATGTTTCACCAATTTTTCATCATAAATCAATGAATTTGAAGATAAGGTTACATGATATGTGATCAAAATAGTACATGTTACAAAATGAAAAATATTCCTTTCACTACCTGATATTGTGGGTAAAAGGAATGTACTATTATTCATACATATACTATTTTGTTACTAGACATTTGGATTTCTTGCATTCCTAATTTTCCTTCCAACGGTTCCTTTTTCATGCGATATAAAGAGGACTTGGAGACTTAAAGAAAGTTGTCAATTTTACAAGATTGTTTTTATATGAAAAGCTTTCAACTTTGTGCAAACTATTCTTTAAGTGTTTTGTATTTCATTTGTGTAAAATCTGATTGTGTCGAAGCATCTTGTAACACATAATATTTATTCAAACAGGTCTTTTGTATTTCCTTGAGGGACTAGTTAGGTCAGAATCCTTGAAAAGACTTTGACAGTTTGTCAATGTGGTTTGTTTGTCACTAGTTGTTGCTAGTGCATTTGTAATTAGTTGATTATGGTGGATTAAGTCCTTGTGTATAAGGAAAAATCACCTTGGCGGGTGGACTGGATTAACTTTGATTTTCAAGCGAACCAGGATAAAAATCCTTATGTCTTTCTCATTAATGAGTTTTTGAGTTGTGTAACACCCCAAAATTTGCCCTCTCATTTTCATGGAATTTAGAACGTCGCATTGCATATCCGCCCATACATTGCATAAATAAAATAATAAAAATAAATAATTCATTCACCATTGGTTGGCGTGCAGGGCATGTGATCAGGGTTTACTCAGTGGCAAGATCAAATGTCAGAACCCAAGGTTGAATCTGGCTCAGAATGGACGGTAGAGACGCATCCTAAGGGCTTCCCACCAAAAGGGGGGATATTCAAAAAATTGCATTCGTTAACCGCTTAACGCTAGGGGTTAACCAGTTAATGCATGCAAAATTTTGAAAAATATTTCAAAAATCAGTTGGTGCTTCCCCCTTTCTCCCACTTTCCACTTTGTTTTGAGCTTCTACCAAGTTCTAGCATTTTCCACCAAGTTCTAGACCCTTCTACCAATTTCCTATGGAATATTCCAAGGAATATTCTAAGTAATATTCTAGAAACCCTAACTAACTTTAACTAACTCCTAAGCTAGCTCCTAACCTCACTTTCCAAACCCAATTCCAAACCTAATTCCTAACCCAAGCCTCATTCCAAGCCTACCCTCTATATAAGCTCACTTCACTCCGAACCTCATTTTCCAACTTCAACTTCATTTTCACAATTTCACTTCATCTTTCTCTCATTATTCTCACAATTTTTCTCTCATCTTCAACCTTCCACTAAAGCTTCATCACCAAGATCTTTCAAGCTTTCACATTGAAACTCGAAAGATCGGAACCTTAGCCTTCATCTTCTTCGTTGATCCAATGGATAATCGAAGATTCAGAACGGTTACGGTGTTTATTTTACTGTTTGGAAGAGTTTCGGATCAATTGCATTTATTTTGCACTCTTGCGGATCAAAGCTAGGAACCTCCGGTATTCTCTTTATTTGTACATCGATCGACATCGCAACAATCACCAAAGCAAGCCTCCACTTTGTAGGTTGGTGGATCCAAAACCGTTTCTCGATTTAATTTATTTCTTTTCATCTCGCTGTAAGGCCTTCTTTGATTCATTGATTGCTTTTTTGATTATGTTGTGTTATTCGATTTAACCGTTAGTAGCTAGAATTGTAGCTCGTTCTTGGTGCTAATAGGTGTTAGAAGGCTACATGTAGGTAGCAATTTCATGCTAGCATGTTCATGAATGTATTAGGGGATTTAGAAAATAATTCGATACCTAGAAGTGCTTTTTTCCTCACTATTTTTACACTCTAGTTCAGTGTTAACCAGTTAACGCCCAGGGTTAACCGGTTAACACATTGTTTTTGCCCCTGGAAATGAATTTTTGAAACCGTTAACCGGTTAACCTAGGGCGTTAACCAGTTAACGATGTGCAGATTTTCCATTTTGAGTTGTTTTATTGCATAATTGTGCATCACTCATTATTTTATCATCATAGATTGATAGATCATGATTTTAGGGAATTGTTAGGAGCTAGTTTAACACAAGTTCATGTAGTTTCAGTAGCTTTCGACATGCGTTTCGTTAGTTTTTGTTTTTGTGCATAAACGTTGTATATATATTCATAGCATTTTGTGATCATAATTTGCATGACTTGGCATCCTCCATGACATGTTAATAAATGGATACTTCTGCTTTTGCATTGCATTTGAAATTCTTTCATGTTTTGATCAAATCATGTGCATATTGAGAAAACTTACATAAAGTAGCAAAATCACATAACTCATCTAATTTGCCTCCATTTAATTGCATCATATGTTTCATTTCATTGTTAATAATCCACTGTATGTTGTTGCATTAACTTGCATAATTTTTTCATTTCATTGTATGCATTAAAATTTATGTTTTGTGCATTTGAAAATAATGGAAATCTGCCTTGTTTTTATAACTTCATTTTGAAACAAGAGCTGTAAAAACATGTTGCATTCATTTTGTTTTGATCTTTTACACCTATTTTGCATGCTATTTAATAGCTGTAATAGGTTGTTTGCATTTTGCATTGCATTTGGTAGCTGTTTGTGCCATATGAGTTGTAATAGTTGCTCGATTTTGGCTTTGCCTAGTTTTTAGGTCCCTTTGACTTAGGATTGAGTCTAGATTAGGTCCAGATGCATTAGGATTTGTTTGGTACTTGTTTACATTCATTCCTATTATGCTTTATCCTACTAACCTTTGTTTTGTAGGGAGGTGGAGGTAAGTTCACACAACTTATTCCTATTAAATTTTTTACACTTTCTAAGTATGTTTGCTTTATCATTTTGTGCTTAGTATGTACAACTACATGCTAATCCCCTTTAGAAATGACTTAGATTCCTTAGGATGTAAGTTACTTTCTAAGTCTCCTTGTGTTTTTCCTTTTTCTCATTAGGATTAGAAAACCGCACTAACCTAGGTTTATCCATGCATGACAACGCTAGGATTTGCTAGTCCCCCTTTAGATTTCTACCTTTGATTCACTTTGTTTTCTTTCTCATCTCAAAGAAAAGTAAAAAAACACCTAAAAAAGGTTGATCATCTCGTATGCCATGAGACTTTGTCGTGGGTTACTTATAAGCGTCCCATTTCGGGGTGAGGTGTAAGGCATCTACCACGATGAACAAGTTTTAGTATGAGAATGTTTCACAAACAAATAAGAAAAACACTTCTCTTAAAAGAAAATAAAAAAAGACACTGCGTCTTCTCTTCTCATCTCCCACTCTTTGTGGACGATCATGACTTGTCTCAACACTTCGACAATAATAGGGTAACGCCCTCGATTCAGCGAGCCGGCAACACCTGAGTTAGATTTATGGCAACGTCATCCTAAAACACACAAATGAGTTCCCGCCTTAGTTAGGCGAACTACGTCGACTCTGAGCCTCATTTTCCCGATGAGGTATGTAGGCAGCGGGGTAGGGCCCGTTTGAGCATATTCTTTATTTCCCGTACATTTCCCCTTTTCTTTCCATTTTCTTTTCCAGTTCCCTTTCTCTTTTCAGTTCCAGTTCCAGTTAGTAGCTCTTTTGTTCAGCAACATCTTATTTCTCACCCATTGACACAAACAAACAAGCGTGGGTACTGTCGGGTACGGCGGACGACCTGGGGTGCTAATACCTTTCCAGGTCATAACCGACTTTCAAACCCAGATCTTTGGTTCGCAGGACCTCGTCCTTTCCTTTTCTCTTTGGTTTTGTAGCATTACCTTTCCCATTCATTCGGGATAAAAATGTCTGGCTGGCGACTCTATCTTTTCCACGCCACTTTTGCGTTTGTACTAGAATGAAAATCCCGGGAGTGACAGCTGGCGACTCTGCTGGGGACCGAACCAAGAATTTATGGTTTCCCCTTTGAGAGTCAATCCTAACGCCTGCTTATTTCTGTTTCTTTGGGTGTTTATCTGTGTGCTGTTGTGTGCTTTAGCTTTCATTTACAGCTTTACTTTACAACATTTATTTACCGCTTTCAGTATTTATGTTACATGCATCATATATACTAGACTGTGCTGGTTTGATTTTTTCTGTGGGTGAGGAATTACTGTGAGATAAGCCAACTACCCGACTTGAGTGCACTATAGGATTAGCATGGGCAGACAGTGTACTCTCCTGGTAACATGATGAGTGGCGGTGTGTTTCACACCCAGACTGCGGCCGTCTTGGAACTATTATATGTAGGGATCTCCCCCACTTCAGGGTACGACCTTAATAGTTATGTGCATATGGGGACCGATTGTAACACGGTGGGAGAACTGACTTTCTATAAATGTAACGGATAGCAAGAGTCGCCACCGACTTTTATTTTATCCATAAGGAAGGGACATAAAAGAACAGGAAAGACCGTTTTGAAAAGACTTGGGTTCGTGGGGTAGGTTATATAAAGGGAAGGTGTTAGCACCCTTTATATCCATGGTTATCCATGGGCTCTTAGTTACTTAGCTCATTTAAATGTTTTTGAAAAGTGTAGTGTGTGATTAGAAAAAATTTCTAAGTACTTTGTAATGATCCTCGTATGGATGTATACAAAGCCTTGTTTGAAAATATTGTAAGGTGTGAAAAGTATTTTTGAAGAGTGAGCAAGTAACTACGAGGTACCTACCATAGATTAAGTCATTCATGTTCTTATATGTCCTTTCAAGGGTAAGACTATCCCTATTATTAAGGAATAGGTAGTCAATACCTTGGATTTATTAAGGGACGGGCGTAGGGTCATCGTATGGTCAATGAAGGCAACTTAAGGGGTGTCTTTAGCAATTCGTAGGGACTATCATCATTTATTCGAAGGGACAAGATCATGATCGTAGGCAACCTCGAAGGGACTTGATCTTTTAAATCTGTAGGGACTTGATGATTTATACGTGAAAGCACTTTTCTTAAGACACCCCTATATTTGAGGGACTTGACCATTTTAAATAAGGGAACCAAGAGGGATATCCTAGGAAGTGCAAACAACGATCTTAGATCGACTTACGTGTGTGAGTGTTATTTTTCAGATATTTTATCTTATTTAATTAATTTTCTAAGTCCATATTATTACAATTAGGTTATCACTCCCTATTTACTAGCCACGCATTTAAATAATAATAATTAAAAGGACGGAAAAGTAAATCTAAGCTATCACAAGGCTTTGGGCAGTTGCAAAATAATCGAGCGAGAATAATAAATAAATTATAATATAAGGCAAGAAAAAATAAATAACAAGATAAGAAGAATTAAAGAAATAATAATTAAGCTTAAATAAAAGAAATTAAATAAATTAAGATTTAACATTTAAAATTAGTTAAAAGTTTTTATTAAAAAAAAATAAATTTAGGTTAAGAAAATTAGATTAAAGTTTAAAGTTAGAGAAATTTGGGTTAATTAACAAAATTAGGGTTTTTAGGATAAAAATAGGTTAAGAATTTTAATTAAGAAAAAATTAGAGTGATAAATAAATTTACTAAGAAAAATATAGTAATTATTAATTAAAATATAAAAGATCAATTATATACATAATATCAAAATTTAGAATTTTTAATTATAATAAGAGTTATTTAAATTTTTATTTACAAAAAAAACATATAAAGATTTATTTACAAACTTATTATTATAAGAAAAAGAAAATAATTAAAATAAAGTTATTATTATTTTTTAAAGAAAATAATTAAAAATTATGTTAATGGTTCATTATTAATTATTGTTTTAATTAATTAATTGTTTTAATTAATTAATTTTTTATTTTGAAAAGAAATTAGAATAATAGAAAACTAAGACAATAGAAAAAAAAACAAGAAAAAATAATTGAACAAAATAAAGGGACATGGGATTCGAACCCAGGTCATGTACCTCAGGGATGAGAACTTTGACCAAATGAGTTGGGCGCGCGTGGTATCATTCAGGCAGCCTCCATAAAATATATATTAAGTTTAACGAATAATAAACGAATTTTAAATAATTGCCTCCACCAGGATTCGGTCCCTTAACCTTGTGCATACCAAGCCACTCCTCTTGCCATAAAGCCACATGGGGCGCGTCTGCCATCATAATAGCAAAATATTATAATATATTAAGTTTGTTAAATGTCTGAAAAATAAAAAGATGGATCTCACCAAGGATCGAACGCAGGACCTAGCAGATACATGTGCGTACATGGAACCACTGGGCTGGGCGTCATCAATTGTTATAACATAGAAACAGAAAAATTAAAATTAAAATTAAAATTCAAACAAATCAGAATGGCGCCCAAACTACATCTTCCTCATTTGAATTTCCTGCGAATTTTCTTTTGTTTTTCCTGCGATATTTCCTACGAACCTGGTTTCGTAGGATTTCCTAGCTTTTTACAATGATCATCAAACCTGTAACAATTCATCAAATTGGGAGCACCATTGCACTCCCCACAATAAAACAAATCCATTTACTTGTTTAGAATTCATTTATATTTGTTATTTCGCAAAGCCCTAATTTGAGAGCTCAAGACCTAACAATGGCGTTTTACGATTTAGGTCATGAACCTCCAATTAAAGTATCTAGATATCATCTATACCTTCACACAAACACGAATATATGATCAAAATACATTTATTTCACACCAATAATCAGAATTGAAAAAAATAAAAGAGGGGAAAAACGCATGCGGGTTATGCTATATCATGGTGTTTTGATGATGATAATGCTTGGTTCATGTTCAAGACATGCTAGGGAAGGCATTGAGACCTTTAAAACTCCTTGAAACCACCTGAAATCGCAAAAACCGAAAAATAGTTTTTGATGAAAATTTTGAGATTGCTTTATTGTTCTTGGCTGCAAAAGTTCATGTCCTTGTGTATTGGTTCAATTGTGTATATGTAATGGAGTCAGTCTAGTTCAAAAAAACTAGTGGATTATTGGGCTTTTGTGGTTACTTGATGGTGAAGAAATCCCATCCATAATTGTGACAAAAAAATCAAATCTTTTCATACTCTTAAGGCTTTGCACGAAATTGGAGAGCATCCAATCAACTTAAATGATGTTTATGAGATTCTAGAAGAAGGATCAAATCAAATATTTGAGTTTTTATATTTTATTTTGATTTAAATTGAATTTTAATGAATAAAATCCAAATAAATTATAAAAACCAGAAATAGTTTGAATTGGGTCGTGTTTGATGTTATTGTGAATATTGGGTTGCAAATTGATATGCCCATTTGGAAAAAATTGGATTTAAGACCTTATTTGCTTCATGCACCCCTTGAAAATTTCCCAACTTTGTCGAGGCATAAATCCCTCAATTTTAAGGCTATAAATGTGTTCTTGGATGTTTTGGAAAGCTTAAAGAGTCCTCTAACCAACCCTTTTGGTCCCATGTCAATATCTTTTACCATTTTCAAATTATTCTCTTTGGAAAAAAGTTGACTTTTTGTTGACTTTTGAAATGACCTATAATGTTTTAGCTCATACCTTCCAAATGAAGCATTTTTAGGCTTGGATTGTGAGGCACAAAGTTGTAGAGAATTAAATTTCCTTAAAAATGATATTTGGATGGGAAATATTTTATAAAGCATGTGAAAGTTATGGCTGGTCAAAGTTCAGTTGACTTTTCCTAGTAAACCCTAATTTAGAAACTTCTTGATTCTTGATGATCTGAGATCTCCTTGATGAATCATGATCCACCCTTGATCAAATGATGAATTTTACTTCATAATATTGATGTTGGAAAAAAATCTTGAAGTTTAACTTTAGGTTGACCACAGTTGACCTCAGTTTGACGTTTTAACCACTTTGACTGATTTTTGCATATCTGATCATCTGACTGGTCAAAGTTATTGGGAAAGCCTTGAAACTTGACATGGGGATTCTTGAATACATGTGGGATGTTATGAAGCTCACTTGAGGCCTTGGAAGTCCATTTATCTCAAATAAACTCAAAACCCTAGTTAGGGATCCATTGCTTAGGAGGATGTTTTGTCTGAGATAACTCTCAAACTTTCTGACCAATTGTGAAATTGTGAACCTTATGATCATTGAGAAATATTGAGAGACATTGCCTTGATTTTGGGAGGGAAAATTTTGGGGTACAACACCGATCATTGATGACCTTAGTGGAAACAACCCTCTCCAGTGATGACAGTGGCAGACCATATTTATTGGCAAACCCACTCGTATCCGAGGGCCCACTAGGAACTCGTATATGATGTCCCGGTTCTCTCATTGGAACCCAGTTAAAGTAAATTGTTCGTATGATGATAGTACTGTATCCCAAAGGTTGAATGTACTATTGTTTCTCGATTTAGTGCTTGAAGTTGGTGACTTATGAGGGATGCTTGTTTCCTTGGACTCAGCTGAGACCTCCATGAGTAGTACATAATGCGAAACGATTCCCTGATTTTGTCATAAGCCATTTCTCGGAAATGGTATATGTATTATCTATTCTTGACCTTAAGAGTTTGTGATGTTGATCCGAGTAGCACACCCGTGAGATGGGAGGGGTTTACAGGTTTAAAGGAACCCTTAAAATTCAAACATACCCGTTTTGCCAGTATTGTTCAGTGTTATGATCTGGTGCTATGGTCCTTTGATTCTGAATGTTTGAATTTATGTACAAAGATAATATTATTGTGAGTCTCCACAGTTGGTACACTGCTCAACTCATTTGCAGGGTCACATGTCACATCCTCATGGGCATGTCACACGCATTCATCGCATGATTTTCATATTTTGCATTTAGACAGGTTATCCGGACTTCCTAACTTATTCAACTTCAGGAGGTATAGTTGGTTAACACATTCATCGATATCCAACTTGCAGAAGCCGAGTGAGAATGGTTGAGAAAATGCAGAACCAGAAGCGCCTCAGATTAATGATGGAGCAACCCCGAGTGAATGATAATAATTGAACACCTGCTGGGACTATGGATCTGAACGCTTCCTATAACAAAGGACCAAATCCAAATGGGAACGTGGCCCATAATGTGGTTTTAGAAGACACACAAGAGGAAAAATTCACTTTACTAGATGCTGATGCGGGTAACACGAACAAGATCAATGATCAACGATATGAAGAGCTGACGGAAAAGGTTAAGGCCATGGAATGTCAGAACTCCCTGGGCATCGATGTAACTAGTCTTGGGTTAGTGCCAGGAGTAAGAATCCCTCATAAATTCAAGGTGCCATCATTTGACAAGTACAACGACAGTATGTGCCCTAGAACTCACATTCATGCATATTTTGGAAGAATCTAAGCTCACATTGATGACGAGAAACTTTAGATGCATTTCTTCCAAGATAGTCTATCTGGAGCTTCATTGAGCTGGTACATGAAGCTAAACAGGGTCTCTATCCGAAGCTGGAAAGATTTAACTGAAGCTTTTCTCAAGCAGTATCAATATAATATTGATATGGCTCCAAACCGCACCCAGTTGCAGAACTTGTCTCAAGGACCTAAGGAAAATTTCAAGGAGTACGCCTAGAGGTGGCGTGAGCTGGCTGCACAGGTTCAACCCCCGTTGCTGGACCGGAAAATGGCAGACATGTTTATGGGCACCTTTCAAGGTGCATTCTTGGATCGTCTGGCCGCTTTCCCGTCCATCGGTTTTTCTGATATCGTCATTGTTGGATAAAAATAGAGAACTTGCTGAAATTAGGAAAGATCCAGGATGTAAGTGGTGTTGGTTCTTCAGGTGTGAAAAAGCCTTTTGACAACAACCAAAGAAGAAGAGAAGGAGACACAAATGTTGTGTATAGGGGTTGTGATAGAGGTCGTTCTTAAGGATATTACCAAGTAGCTGCAGTGACTATTATGCCACAGGTTCAACAACAACCTCAAGGTCAGCAACAACATGCACAAAGGCCGTTTCAGCAAAGAACAAGAGCGAGGGACCGAAAGATTGATCCTATCCCATTTCCGTATTTTGTGATGCTTCCAGAGCTGATTAAGTTGAACATGGTCGAGCTTCGTACCATGAGAGCTCCTTCTCCTGACAATCTACCTCCAAATTTTGATGCAAACGCCAGGTGTGAATTCCATTCAGGTGCCCAGGGGCACAATATTGAGAAATGTTGGGCTTTTCAGAATAAAGTACATGACCTAATTGACTCCAAAGCCATCAATATCTCTCCTCACCCAAATGTACTCCAAAATCCAATGCATAATCATGGTGGAGCCGGAATGAACGAGGGTGTCATGGTTGTTATACCAGGTGGGCCGCGTTAAGCTGAGATCTTCAAGTTGGTCGCCCAGGTTGCATGGGTATTTATAGAAGCAAACAAAGCCTGCAGTATTCAAATACTCTTAGTAACGACAATTGCGTGTTTGTCTTTCTTCAATGCTTTTTTCTTCCCTATTGAGGGCACCTACGTCGCTCTGATTCTTCATTGGTCATGGGTCAATGGAGATACGTAGACAGAAGATCGTCAGGTCTTTCCGAGCAACCTGATGGGGCAACTTTAGTCCCCAGCTTTACTCTTTCCTTCAGACGTCTCTGTAAACACCCCAAATTTTTCCTCACTTTATCTAATAACATGGCTTGTGATCTTTCATGTTTTCATTACATAAGCATACCATCCCACTACATAGTTTCATTTCATCTGCATCTAGGGTTTGTGATTTGAGCAATCCAAGAAGTGATATGAGCCATCCCAGAGCTCTTGAAGCTTACCAAGAGGGTCCATGTGTGTTCCATGATCATAATATGCTCCCCAAAGTTCATAAAAGTCAAGGGATCACAAATCATGGCAAAGGCATAAAGGCAGACTGAAGATTTTCTACACAAATGACCTAAAATTAGGGTTTTGGTTTCAGAGGCCTTAGTCCCAAATTTTTTGGTCATTCGTGTTTCTAATGGTCTAAATATGTTATAAGGATCATGTGTACCAAATTTGATGAAGAAATTCATTGTGGAAGTCATCTGATCATTGGGTAACTTCTTGAGCAAGTAAAGTCAAAATCAGGGCATCTGAGGCCTCCATCAAGGGTACCAAAGGATCATCATCATCATTTTGAGTCTCTATGATCTTTAGTTGATCTTATCAGTGGTTAGAAGTTCACAAGATTGAATAATTTCAAGCCAAATGCAAACTTTCTATTTTTGGAAATGACTTGTAATGAAAACTTTCCATTTTGGGAAAGATATTCAACCTATTCTTTCATGACCAAAAATGCTTCAAATGAAAATTTCTTGGGCCTGAAAGTTGTAGATTATGTCTTCCCATTTTCAAAATTTACAAGAACATGTCTTGATTCATCCTAGAACTCAAGATATGGCCTTTCAAAGTTGGCAAAAATCCTATAACTTTCAAGTTCATGCCAAAGAGGGATTTTTTTTAAATTCAAGTTTCAAGCCATTTCATGACCTCTAATCAACTTCTATGTACCATAACATTTCAAAGCAACATCAAAACATCAGAATTGGCCCAAGAATTCATGGATTTCATTGCTTTATTCACAAGAAATCTCAAAATGGAAATTATACATAAAGCTTGCAAACACTTGAATCAAAGGATGCAGATCATCCCAAACCAACCCATTTTTAGCAAGTTTTTGCCCTAATTTTCAAGTAAGCATAACTTGGTGAAAAAATCTTCAAATGGACCAAAGTCAAATATGAAAGTTGAATATTAAAGCCTCCCGTTTTCAAAAAGTACAAGTACTTTTTCATATCCTTTATGGTTTAGGAGATGAGGCCCTCGAAAATTTCAAGGAAACTAGGGCATGACATGAATTTTCAATTGTCCACAAATGCAAAAAGTCTTGAAACTTATTTTTGAGTGTTGGTATGAACCAAATGAGGTCACAATGTTACAAAGCAATGCAAATGATCCATTTTTCTCCAAGAATAATACAAAATTCATGCATGATGTGAGGTTTATTTCATAAGTGTAAAATTTGCATGATCATGAGAATGGTGTAACTCTTGCATCCAAGGGCCAGATTAATTGCTGATTTAAATCAAGGGTGGGATTTTGAGAGCACATGGGCCAAGAGAGATGACAATGCACGAGTGTTTCATGATATCACACCAAACTTGCAAATTGTGCAAATTCTCTCCCACACTCTCTTCCCACGTGCCAAGGCCTTCATTCTTTCAACATTGCTTCTTGAGGTCATTTATAAGAGAATTAGGGTTTTAGTGTGCCTCAGATCCATCTCATTTCATCACTCTCAAATTTTTGCTCATTCTGCAATTTCCTTCGAATCATTCTCTACACTTGCTTGTTGTCAAAACCACTTGCAAATTCTTCATCCTTGAAGGTTCAGGATCACAAATCCATACCTTGTTCAAGCTGATTCTCAATATTCCACACCTTGCCATTTCAGTGCAGCAAGCTTCAAGCTCCTAGATCCAGCAACTTTCAAGGCTCTAGTTGCATTTATTTTGCAACTAGAGTGTATTTGGAGTGGATTTGCAACTATTCTTGGCTTCTATCAAGCTATTTCCAGATCTGCAAGTCTCAGGTAAGCTCAAAATCCTTGGATCTGGAAATTAAAATAGATGTGTGCATTGTGATCTTCAAGTTGTGCTGATGATTCTGCATGTTTTAAATTCTAAAATGATGCATTATTGAGCTTTTTATGTTGATCTGAAGTTTCATGGTGAAACCTGTTTCTCTTCGATCCAGCTTGTTCAGTGCTCCTTTGTGAATTCCATGGCCATATTTGAACTCAGTGCACTTTAATTACTCAATCTGGATTGTTTGGTGTATTTTCATTAAGCTTTGTTCATTATTTGCATTTTCCGGTGCCGGAGCCCTAGCTCCGGTCACCGGATTCTGGGCTGGTGTTTATTAGGGTTTTAGGGAAGAAGATGACCCTCAGTCGTAGGATTTCCCATCTGAATGGACCTCAGCATGCCACCTCATTAAAATCCCACCCTCCTGGTCACGTGTTTTGTTTTTTATATTTTCATTCTGATTAATCAATTTGTCATGCACCACACCTTAATTAACATGCTCCCTCTCTCCAAGCCAATAAATTTGATGACTGGAATTAATGAGTTGACTGATCTGGCCCCTTCATTTGATCCCATGGCTCTTAGTTTTTGCTGATTTATTTGAATTTCCACCCCAATGTCATGAACCTGCGCAAGACCCAATGGGCCTGGATGGATATCCCCACCCCCCTGTGACTTGAGCCCATCTGGATTGAACTAAATTCCTTTCTCTTCGCACCCCCAGCCTCAATCTTTCATTTTTAATTCTTTTTTTATTTCATTTTATTTCAGTTTTGCTTTTTAATTTTTAAAAATAGTTTTAAGTCTCAAAAAATTATGAAAAAATTCAGGAATGTTACTTTTAGTTTTCTTTCATTTTTAATATTAATATTTTTTTCATTTATTTTATTTTGACACGTGTAAATTAATTCTCCCCTTTAATTAATTCATTTTAATTCATTTTTAAGCATGTTAACTTGTCCATTTTCTATATTGATCCTCATTTGGAATTTCTGGCTGGTTCTTTTTGCTCTGGATCCATAATAGAGTGTACTTTATGTGTGATTTTTGTTCTGATTTTTAGAAGCTTGTTCAATTGTTTTTGGTCCTTGACTTGTGAGTGAAGTTTCTTAACCCTAATTGATGTTTGACTCCTCATTTGACTTGTATAGAATCTGAATTTCTTCCTATCCTTTTGGCATGTTGTTATATCATGATTGAAGATCTCTTGTCCAAGGTTGTGGAATATTTGGGTGCATATTTGATTTGATATGAATTTTTGTTCTTAAGTTGTCCCATTTTTGCTTCTTTTTGATCATAAGTCCTCTCCTTAGATTAGAAGGGCACTTGTGCCAACTTCTTCATCTTGTTTAGGGTCTCTTTAGGGCATTTAATACCTTTCTGATTTTGGTTTGGGGTTTGTGTTTTGGAAATCTTGTAATTTGTTTACCTTTGAAGTTCTTCCTTTCTTTTGTATATTCATCTCACCTCCTTTGTTTCTTTCTTTTCATAATGTGATTGTTTGACCATATGCTTCTCTCCTCTTCACCTTTCTTGCTTCTTAAGCACTTCTTTAACTTGATTAGGGTTCTGGTCTTGTGCCTTGGGAATGTTGTTTTGTTTATTTTGCTTTGTATCTTATCAAGTTTACTTTGGTTGGCTATGTGATTCATGTTGCCTCATGTTGACTTGTGTGCTTCTTCTCTCATTCTTGTGACTTGCATTTGCATTGAGCATTTGTGTGTATGACTTCACTTCTGTTTGTATGATGTTGGTATGGCATTGTGATCATTTTATATTGCCTTTATACTTGTGTTGCTAACCTTTTCAGGGGTTTTGGTAAGTGAGAGGTGTGGATGTGATTCCCACATCTACAAATCTTATCCCTTCTCTTATTACTCTTACTTGTTCTAACCTTGTGATTGTTGGGCTTAGGACTTTCTCCATCCTCTTCTATTTCTTCTTTCTTCTTCTTCTCTTCCTCTTTCTTTCTTCTTTAGGATAGTAAGCCTCACTAACCTAGAATTTCCATGCATGACAACACTTAGGATTCATTAGTCCCCCATTAGACTTTTTCCTTTGTGATCCTTTTGGTTTCTTTTCTCCTCTCATCTCAAAACTCTAAAGAAAACACTTAATAAAGTTTGAAGTGATACCTTGAGCAATAGCCTTATCCCATATGACACTTGTAGTCTTCCTATCTTGGGATAGTACAAGCTTGCCTTGTGATGTACAAGTCTGATCAATATATCATCTTCACCAAGAAAATCATAAAACACACTTCTTCAAAAAATACAAAAACACTTAATAAATTCAACGAATTAGTGAGCTTAGGCCCTAATCTCTGGAACCAAGTTTTGGGGATCTTCTCCTTACTTGAGTGTGCTTGTTCTATTATTCCGTCTTGGAATGTAGTAGCAAGTACACATTCCATGGAAAAGAGCTTGAGTTCACTTCCTTGTGACACACTCCTGAAAAGCTTATAAAAAACACAAACAAACAATAAGCGTCTCTCCTTCGGGACTTCTTTTCTCATCACCTTCACTCTCATCGTACGAACTTGCTCCTACTTGTCCTTTTGCAAGACGGTAACACACTCGTCGTCCGAGCCTGCAACACCTGAGCATTGACATAGGCAGTTCAAGCCTTAATTCACAAGCAATCTTTTCCACCCCTAGTTAGGGGAACTACGGCGAATCTGATCCTCATTGTCCAGATGAGGTACGTAGGCAGCGGGGTAGGGCCCGTTCGAGCACAATCTTTTATTTTCCCTACATTTTTTCTCTTTGTTTTCTTTCTCAGTTACTTTTCCAGTTCAGTTCATTTTCTTTGCAGCAACTTTCATTTCTTCACCCTTTGAAACAGTTTCTTTGCAAGCGTGGATCCCGTCGGGTACGGCGGACGATCTGGGGTGCTAATACCTTCCCAGGTCGTAACCGACTCCCGAACTCAGTCTCTTTGGTTCGCAGGATCCGTGTCCTTCCTCTTCTTTTCTTCTGGTTTGTGCAGAATTACCATTCCCGTTCCTTCGGGATAAAAATGCCCGGCTGGCGACTCTACCTCTTTCCGCGCCACTTTCGCGTTTGTACCAGGATGGAAATCCGGGGAGCGACAGCTGGCGACTCTGCTGGGGATCGAACCCAGAATCTCTGGTTCCCTTGAGAGTCTCTCCTAGCGCTTGCATGTTTCTATTTCTTTGGGTGTTGATTGTTTGCTATTGTGTGTTGTATTTTATTGTTGTTTACTTGTAGTTTTATTTACAGCTTTATTTACAGTTTTCAGTATTCATTTTTTGCATCATATTATTACTGGACTGTCTGGACTGGATCTTCTGTTTGGTGGTTTTGGGTGATACTGTTTCTGAGAGATAAGTTCATTACCACGGCTCGAGGGCACCTTAGGACTTAGAGTGATTCCACTTTGGCCTCATGAGATCTTGTCATGGGGGTAGTAGTGAGTTCCACGCCCAGATTTGCGACCGTCTTGGAAATGTCTTGATTTGGGGATCTTCCTCTCTCATTTCATAACCTTGACAGTTATGTGCAGCTGGGGACCGATCATTGAGAACCTTGTGGAAACAACCCTCTCTAGTGATGACAGTGGCAGACCATATTTTGTGGCAAACCCATTCGCATCCGAGGGCCCACCTGGGACTCACATATGATGACCTTGATTTCCCGGACTCAGCTGAGGCCTCCCTGTGTAGTATATAATGCCAAACCGATTCCCTGATCTGGTCATGTGCCATTTCTCGGAAATGGTGAAATTATTATTGCTATTCGGCTTTGAGAGTCCGTGATGTTTGACCCGAAGCATACCAGTGAGATTGGGAGGGGTTTACAGGTTTGCAGGAACCCTTTCCCTCTACATACCCTCTTTATCAGTGGTCCTTGTTATGATTTTGGTCATATGGTTCTGGTGTTCTGGTTTTATTGGTACTATGGTTCTGAGAATTTCTATTAGAGGGTTGTAACTCAGAGGATCTTGGTTGCCAGTTATTCAGAGGGTCCTTCGAAACTACACACAAGCGAAGTTCCACAAAAATTCCATAAAACTTCATTCCTTCGAAACTCACTCCACAGCCAAAAAACAATCACTGATTCTTTCACCAATCATGTCAACATCACTCAAGGATCATTTCCCACCCCTTGCCATTGCCTAAAAACCCCTCAATCAGAAATACGATTTCTGCCACACCAGAACCAAACACCATAAAACAGTCATTCAAAGCTTGTTCTAAGCTCTCTAGAAGCTTCAAGGGACCAATTGGAGTGGTTTTGCACAAAGGAGGGAGTCAGAAAGCTCAGAATCTCAAAGCTTCAACTCAGGTAGTCATCTCAAACTTTTTTCCAGAACCTTCATTTTAAGTTACAATATGATTCTACATGTTCCCCTGGTCACACTTATATGATTTATTTTGAAAATGATGGAGAAATGACCATGTATGCTTGCTCTGAAACTTTTTAACCTAGAACGTGTTCTTCTTCGATTCTCCTTTTTGATGCATGATAAATGAGTTTTGAGCCTGGATTCGTGTTTAGGAAGTTTAGGAGAGTGTTTCTGGAGCTTTAGAGTGTCTGGGGTCGCCTAGGGAGAGAGATTGAGTTTTGGGGTCACCGCAGAAGATGACCAGAACACTGTTCCGTACACCTGAAAGTCATTTATCCCTAATTGCATTTATTAGCCAGGTTTGAACGTAGGCCCTTGGATTTGTGTTTCCCGCGTGTGTTGAGTGGTAGGATTGCTTTATTAAAACTCTAATTTAATTAATTAGTTTAATTAGGATTAATTAATATAATTTTTCCAGATCAAATCCAAGCCCTCCATTTGCGCGCCAGTCAACCCAAGTTTAAATCCTGACCACCAGATCATTTGACTTCTCATTTAATCCATTTTAATTCATTTTCTTTTTATTTCTTTTGTCCATTTTATTTAAAATAGAAAAAACAAAAAAAAATCTCAAACTATGCATTTCTATTTTAAATATTTTTCTTAACCTAAAAACATTTTTTATTTTACTTTTTACATTAAAAAAGTATTTTTAAAATATTTAAATGTTTTATTTAATTAATTAATTGATTTTAATTAATTAAATATGCATTTAGGTTTCTAAAAATCACAAAAAAAATCATGAAGCATCCTTAAACATTTAGAAACATTTTCAAACTCACCATACAAATTTCTTTTTAGGTTTGATCACATTTTTACAATTTTCTTTGAATTAGGGTTCTTAATTTTCACATTTTCTAACCCTAACTTGAAAAATTCATTTCTGCCTAACCATGATGAGTTTGAACTTGGTTCTTATTGCATTGTTTCACATATTGCATATAATTTCTAGATTATTTATCTCATATTTTTATCTTGCATTTTCAATTTGATTTTCATTTTCCCTTTAGAAGCACCCAAAAACCCTAGCAAACTTAGAAATTTCATAACTTTCACTAGGATTGGCTTCTGACCTTCTCCTTTGGGGTGTGATCTTGTATAGGTTTAGGGTTTGTTTAAGTTCAATTTCAATTTTTTTATCATGGTGACTGCTTTTGTTTTGGTCATATGCATCTCATGTTGCCTTAAAACCCTAATTTTGCATCTTCATTTGCATTCTTCTTTGCATATTATGAACTTGTGAACTTGCCATGCCATTCCATTGTTTTGTATGTCATCTTAGACATCCTAGGACATGTTTGAAACATTTTTTGATCATTTCTTCATTCATTTTCTATGCTTTGTGTCCATTACATTTCATGAACATCCATGTGTTTTCATGCTTCTAAACATGCTTTCATTGCATCTCATCTTTGTATGATCATCCATATGCATCTTGTATGACTTTGCATCATCTAATAACACATTTGCATTGCATATTCACCTCTTACTTTGTTCTTTGCACCTTCATTTGTCTTATTTCTTTTCATTTCATTCCTTATGCATTCATACTAACATTTCAGGTACCTTTTGGTAAGTTATCTGGGAGGTGGATTTGCCTTCACCCCCCACTTCTTCTTCTCTTGTCATATGCATTATTATTTGTCCTTGAAGTGAACTTGTTTCACATTTGGCTCTATTGATCCTTTATTTTCTCCTAAGTTACTTATCTTCTTCAGGAAGTAAGTAACTTATTCTCCTTCCTCCTTCTCTTTTCATCTGCTTCTTCCATGGTGTCCTTCTTGAAGATCTTTTCTCTTAAGCCTCATAAACCATAGGATATCCAAGCATGATAACTTTTAGGGTTATATATAGTCCCCCTATCTTTTTACCTTTGAGATTCCTTGAGTGTCTCTTCTCATCTCTTAATCAGAGACTAAATTCTTAAAGCTTTAGGACTTTGGAATTAGGGTTATGCATGCATCCTTATCTTAGGATGGAGTGTATAACTTTAATCATTAGTGTTAATCCTTTAATTTGTTTACACCTCTTAATCAAAACACATTAATAATCACTAAGACTTTATCTTGTAACTTGGGCCTTACATTAGGATTCTATCTCTTCCTTATGGTTAAGAGGGACTAACCCTAGTGTTTAATGGACAAGTCCCCCTCAAGTTGTCTTAAAAACCATAAAATCCACCTTTTAATCTCATCCTTTAATTAAAATCCATTTAATAAAGGCTTGTTATATTTTGAATTTAATCCCTAACCATGGATTAAGTTGAGGTATCTTCCTTAGCTTAAGTGTTCTCATCTATCATCCTTCTATTAGGATGGTGTAATGAGTTCACTAATCTGTGATTAGAGATTAAACTCATTACTTAACACTAAACAAAAAAACAAACAACATCTTAATAATCACAAGTAGGTTAATGATCTTAATCCTACATCATCATGGTAATTAAGTTGAGATGCTTATCTCATACTTAAGTAAGCTCATTATCTCTAATCAGGGAGGATATAATGAGTTTACAATCCCTTGATTTAGGCTTAAGCTCATTAACTTATGCAAAACACCAAAAACAATAAAAAACTGAAAACACAAAAACAAACAATAATCGTCTCCTCCGGGATTCTTTTCTCATCACATTCACTCTGAAAACAAGAACTCGCTTCTTCCTTCTAATGCAAGACAGTTAGCACTCGAGCTAGATGAGTCACACACTTGAGCATAGAAAAGTAAGCAGTTCACAACAAATCACCCAGTCTCTTTGAGTCGAACTACGGTGTTCTGACTTCCTCATTGCACGAGAGGATACGTAGGCATAACTTAACAGTTATCGAACAAAAGTCCATTTGTCATCCCCCTCTTTCAGCATTCTTTTCTAAGCCTCAGTTCCTGAGAAATTCACTCTTTGCACTGACACCTGTACTTTTTATTCCCTATCTTTTGCACACAGATATCACATACACCTACAATCTTGTAAGCGTGGATCCCGTCGAGTACGACGGACGATCTGGGTGCTAATACCTTCCCAGGTCGTAACCAACCCCCTTTCTCAGTTTCTTTGGTTCGCAACCGTCTTATCCATCTCTTTCCAGGTTTATGCAGCATTACCTTTCCTTCGGGATAAAAATGCCTAGCTGGCGACTCTATTCAATTCAACCCTTCTCTTTGCCGACCGTTCGCGTTTGCATCAGGATGAAAATCCGGGGAGCGACAATCTCGTGTTAGAGTTATAATAACTAGAAGAAGATGTACGATTATCGAGATGGGTATGCGGACATTTACCTGAAGATTGCAAGTCCATGAAAAGCTATTGATCACTGCAAGTATCCAAGACTGACTAGTCTGGACGGAGTCAGGTCTCCTCAACTATGGCAATATTCAACTTCTTTACTGCATTTTCATTTGTAGTTTCTTTTATGTGCTACACATTTGTCTACATGTATGAAATTTGTTTTCTTTTGAATGTTAGAAATAATAAAACTCACATGTCTTTCTTGAAGTATTTCATTTGTCATTTACAATTTTGTATGTGTGCATTGCAATACCAACTGGCGTGCTTAAACTCCATGAGGGAGGATGACGAAACAAAAACGCAAGAATCTCTAATTGTGTGCTTCTGAATAAGGCCCTGTTGACGATGTACATGCTTTGTTTCAAATCCCTAAACACCGGAGATATAAGGGAGATATACCTTCACTAACCCTTTTGAGCCTTGAAGTAGGAGTTTTTTTTCACACGAAAAAATCCTCACATGTAACCCAGGGGCATGGTAGGTGTCAGCTAGTTGGACCAAGCGTTCAAGCTTTCATAAAGGAATGTATTTGAGGATCCATTACATTCCATTATGCTTATCAAGAGGTCCAAAGACCAGAAACCATAATGGTTATCCAAATCGAGAGGTCCGAAGATCGGAAGCCACAATGGTTATCCTTCATCGACCAAAGAATGAGGAAATCACAACCCTCGCAAAGAAATCAAGACAAACAATGCCACACGATTTGTTCAAAAAAAGAGAGAATCGAGAAAAAAATTGAAAAAAGCCCGCTATATCGAAACATGAAAACAAGCGACTTAGGCAAAGAGTAAGGCATCCCACTGTACTCCACAATTGCAAAAGATTCACAAAGAATCAGTCCAGGAAAAAGTTAGGGATAAGCAAAAGAATGCAAAAAGCGAAAGACAAAAAGGATTACACAAGAAAGATCCTTGAACAAGAACAAATTCGCATGGCACACACACGAAAGACAAAAGGGGTGACTGACTCCAAACAACAACTTGATTGGTGCTTGAAATGATAGCAGTAATGGTTGCTCAACCAACACAAAATCTTTCTGAAAGGCGAGCGCTTGTGAATGCTAGTTGAATGTATGAATGGAGGACATCACGAAGAGGGGTGGCTACCTATAAACTTCGAGTCTATATCCTTTGTTTCTATAACCGTGAACCAGACCACGATACAACCCTCAAAAGTGCTAACTAAAACAGGGTTAATTTGAGAGCGTACTACCACGAGACCGCGTTCGTGACTCCTACGAGTTGTGCTGAAAGATCTTGTTGGTGTTGCATGTGCATGCTTTCTTTTATTCAAAAATAATGTCGTATCTTAACCAGTGATTCGCTCACAAAGGTTTGTGACACCTTTTCAATAAAGACTTCAAGATTAACATGTGTGATGTATTAGAATTGTCATTCTCAAAATAAACATTTTCTGCTTGCATACATTTGTTTGACATCATAAGAAGTTCACATACGAAAATTCAGTTCAGAAGCTTAATTTTGACAAGTGGAGAATTCTGAAACTTCTGAAAGACAATCAGGTCGAGGTACACTTTTCCAAGAAGCTCCATTGAGTAAGGACTTTCCCAACCGGTTGTGGTAAGAAGCCAGCTAATCCAGGGCAGTTACGTCGATAAATCTCTCCAAAATTCAGTCAAACTGGGGAAATCACCTCGAGATTCAAATCTCTCCCAGAGAAATCAGTGTGGGTATTCCGTCAAAGATTAGTCAGTCAATGGCAAAAACTACTCAAAGACTCGTACTAGGGAAGGCCACCCCAATAGCATGAGAATTCATTATTTCCCGAAGACACACAATCGGAAGCACCTATCCAGAGTTCAAAGTACCATGACAACTATAATCCTTAAGGGTTTCTATGTTACCCTATTCTCGTAACTCTTACTGATTGAGTCCATTACCTATCTAGCGGTCATTCGTCAAGGCGATTCCCTCATTCAGCACTTCAAACAGCTACAAGCTCATCTATGTTGACAATGGCTACCTCCTCAGCAGGGTTATTATGAAATTTCATACGATTACTATGATACCTACGAGTTTAAAGACACCATGTCTTTTGTAAAATCCTCTTAAGGTAAAGGCAAGGCAAAAGCAAATGATCCCCAACACGAGACTACTTGAAGTCTTTCCTCCCCAGTAGGATGTGTTTCAGTTTTGTTATTCCCAATAGACGGATGGAAGATATCCCCAGTAAAGTCACCAAACTTTTTCTCTTCAGCAGGTTTCTTTTATCCTATTGCCTCAGCAGATCTATGGAGGCTCCCATTCCCTAGCAGATCTCAGACAAATCTTTATTTTCCCTAGCAGAGCAATAACTATTGATAATCCTCAAATAGAGAGTCTTTTTCCCACGGGGAAGTATTTTTACAATAATCCACATATTCCCATCAGCCAGCTGAACGATCCTAAGCTACCTCCAAGCAACCTCCGAAAATCTTCCACTAAGTTTAAGAATCTGCAGGATGGCATAATAAACCATCATAAATGGCAGGAAGGGTGAGTAATCCAAATTCAATAAGAATAGTACAAGGCTGAATCATAAGAAAAAAATAGTCATGTAACCACTACGACAAACTCACCCACACGTAAACATCAACAAATACGCATAATCAAAAATACTATGCAATCATGCTATGCCACATAGAATAAAATGCAACCTCATAAATGCATGTGGTACTAGTTTCAACATGTGATTGACACTGGCCATCTACCATCCACAAGGGAGAATAATATAATCAACAACACCTCAATCTTCCCAATGGGATTGAAGCCTCAAATCAACATAGGGGATGCCATGAATGCAATATACACAAAACAACAACATCATCATCATCATTCATCAATATGTGTATCGGCATTCATCATTTATCATCATCATAATTTTATCCATACTATTTTTTCATCATGTCATCATCCCTACTACTTATTAATCATTATTATCTCATATCATCACTATTACTATTTAATCCTAGCATACTTAAACATGTAATAATTCTTCCAGAATTAACTTAACAACATGGCACAAAGGATCAAACACCAAAATCAGCAACAGAAGAAACATTATTTCCTGGAATTGCAATGCTCGCTATGCGAGGGAAAAAGCTCGCCTAAGCGGCGAACTCCCTGATTTTTCTCGCTAAGCAAGCTCTAGCTCACTAAGTGAGAAACACGGTTGCAGAAGTAAACCCTGTGATTTCTGCAGAACCCAACCACACTCTGAACGATCCTAAACCTCTCAAAACATCAGGGGGGAACCACATAAAACATCCAAATACCACATAATCATCATAAATCCATCATAAATAACATCATACATCAACTAATTAACACTAATCTACCAACAATTATCCCAAATACTTAGGTTTTCATCCTAAAACCCTTAATTCTCATAACACATCCCTATAATATGATTATTGAACAAGAATTCTCTCCATACCTTGATTATTTTAGCTTTCTCTTCCTCTTTGATCATAATCTCTCTTAGTTTCCTTGTTCTTCAAAGCAACCTTCACCATTTTCCAGAAAACACGGTTGTGAGAACTCTTTGATCGTGACCTCTATTTTATAAACTACTCAAAAAACAACCCTGCCCCTTAGACCTCCAAACTCTTTTATTCTATTTTCTTAATAATGATTTTATTAAATAATTCCCAATATTATTATATAATTATCTTAAATAAAATAATTCCTTATTTTCCACAAAACACCACTTACTTCCAATTATTCATAAATAATTACTTAATAAATTAAATTATGAAATTGGGATGTTACAACTCTCTCTCACTTTAGGAATTTTAGTCCTTGAAAATCTTACCTGAAGTAAACGGATTCGGGTACGACTCCTTCATCTGATCTTCACGTTCTTATGTCCAACTTTCACCTGCTGGTCCACCCCACAATACTTTTACTAAGACAATCTCTTTTCCTTGTAACCGCTTCATTTCTCGGCCATCTATCCGCAATGGTAAAACTTCAACAGTTAGATTATCCCTTACCTAAATATCATCCATCTGAATCACATGCGATGGATCGCACACATACTTCCGTAATTGTGACACATGGAACACATCATGCAAACTCGCAAGCGATGGCGGTAATACAATCCGATATTCTACCTCTCTGATCCTTTGCGAAATCTGATATGGTCCAACAAAACATGGAGTAAGCTTCCTAGACTTCAAGGCTCTTCTGATACCCGTTACCGGAGTAAACCTCAAGAATACATGATCTCCCTCTTGAAACTCAAGTGTTTTCCTTCTTTTGTCATGGTAACTCTTCTGTCGACTTTGAGAAGCCTTCATTCTTTCATGTATCATCTTAATCTTCTCAGTCGTCTCTTACACAATTTCAGTTCCAAGTACCACACTTTCTCCTGACTCATACCAACACAATGGAGTCTGACATCTTCTACCATATAATGTTTTATACGGTGCCATTCCAATACTAGCATGAAAACTATTGTTATAGGTAAACTCAATCAACGAAAAATGACTATCCCAAGATCCTCCTTGATCCAACACACTAGCCCTCAATAAATCCTCCAAAGATTGGATAGTCATCTCAGTCTGACCATCTATATGCGGATGATAAGCAGAGCTCATCCTTAACTTAGTACCTGAAGAATCTCGTAAACTCTTCCAAAATCTCGAAGTAAACTGCGGATATCTGTCTTATATGATACTTGACGGTATCCCATGCAACTTCACAATTTCCTCAATATACATCTCAGCTAGTTTCTGTATAGAATGATTAATCTTCATTGGTAATAAAGGGGCCGACTTAGTCAATCCATCTATGATTACCCAAATAAAATCATTTCCCTTAGATGTCTTCAGAAAACTTGTTACAAAATCCATGGAAATGTTGTCCCACTTCCACTATAGAATATTCAACGGGTGCATCATACCTAATGGTTTCTGGTGTTCAATCTTTGACTTCTGACAAGTCAAACACACATACCCAAATTCCGCAACATCCTTCTTCATACCGTACCACCAAAATAATTTCTTCAAATCATGGTACATCTTCGTAGCACCAGTATGAATACTCAATCGACTATGATGTCCTTCTTCGAAAACACCCTTCTTAATTTCCAGATCGTCAGGAATACACATTCTATCCCGGAATCGCATCATACCATTATCATCAACTCAGAATTCACCTCCATTACCTTGGTTAATCAAGGTCAACTAATCAACCAACTTCAAGTCGGATTGTTGTCCTTCACAGATTCTTTCCATAAATTCATTAGTCAACTTCAACATTCCCAACTTTACACTTTCAGACGTAGCTTCACTTAACAAGCTCATATCTTGGAATTGTTCAATCATTTAAAGTTCCTTCACCATCAACATATGTAATGTATTCCTACTCAAAGCATCTGCAACCAAGTTTTCCTTACCATGATGGTAATTCAAATCAAAATCAAAGCCTTTCGACAATTCCAACCATCTCCTCTGCCTCATATTTAGTTCCTTCTGATCAAGCAGGTATTTCAAACTCTTATGATCACTGAACACCTCAAATTTCGAACCAAAGAGATAATGTCTCCATATCTTCAACACAAACCCACAACTACTAACTCTAAGTCATGCGTAGGATAATCCCTTTCATGAACTCTCAATTTTCTAGAAGCATAAGCAACCATTTTACCGTTTTGCATCCAACCTCCTCCAAGTCCCATCTTCGACGCATCACAATATACTACGAAAGGTTCCTTCGAATTTGGCAAAATCAACACCGGAGTAGTTGTTAACTTCTTCTTCAACTCCACAAAACTCTTTTCACACGCAACATCCCACACATAGGCTTGGCTCTTTCAAGTCAACTGATTTAAAGGTAGCGCCAACTTCGAAAAACCCTCGATAATCTTCCTGTAGTAACCTGCTAAACCCAGAAAACTTCTAATCTCGGTGGCAGACTTAGGAGTTTCCCACTATAACACGGCATAAATTTTTGAAGGATCAATGGCAATTCCACCACTATAAATTATATGTCCAAGAAAACTCACTTCTTGTAACCAGAACTCACACTTTGACAGTTTAGAAAATAACTTCTTTTCTCTCAACACTTGCAATACAATCCTCAAATGCTTCTCATGATCTTCCTCTGTCTTAGAATAAATCAGAATATCGTCGATAAAGACTGCCACAAATTTATCCAAATACTCATGAAAGATTCTATTCATGTACTCCATGAACACACTGGGTGCATTGGATACACTGAACGACATCACCGTATACTCATAATGATCGTACCTCGTTCTAAAAATTTTCTTCGGAATATCATCAGACTTAACACAAATCTGATGGTAACCGGATCGTAAATATATCTTGCTGAATACACAAGATCCTACTAGTTAATCCATCAAATTGTCGATTCTCAGAAGTCGATACTTATTATTGATAGTATCCTTGTTCAACTATCGATAATCAACATACAACCTCATGCTACCATCTTTCTTCTTAACTAACAGAACTGGAGCACCCCACGGAGAAACACTAGGTCGAACAAACTTCTTCTCTAACAACTCTTCTAGTTGCTTATTCAACTCACTCAACTCTACAGCAAGCATCCAATATGGAGCCATTGACACAGGACTAGTACCAGGTAATAAATCCACTGTAAACTTAAATCACTTATATCCTCCGGAAATACATCAGGAAACTCTTGAACAACTGGTAATTCCCCACTCGAAGTATTCACTTCGGTTTTCAACGATGCAAACATTGCAAACATCTGCGCCTCGTCTTCTAAAAATTCTTCTATTTGTCTAGCCATCAAGAACAACAACTCACCATGATCACCAATTTTAGGAAATTCAACAGTCTTCGCATAATAATTGATATGCACAAAATTGAACTCCAACCAGTTCATTCCAAGAATAAAATCAATTTGGTGCAAAGGCAAACATACCAGGTCCATCAAGAAATCCTTCTAAAAAATTGTCAAAGGACACTTCAGACAGACTAGAGTAGTAGTAATGGAACCATTAGCCGGCGTCTCTATTATCATACCACCTTTCATACTAGACAACTTCAAATCCAACTTATTAGCACATTTAAGAGAAATAAAAGAACGCATAGCGCCAGTATCTATAATAGCAATCAACTCAACATATCTTCATCATAGATTCTGCTCTTATCTACTAATTCAACATATCGTCAGATTTGTTGACATCCAATTCATTTCTTGATCTCCGATCTCAACCCATTCTTGAACTTGAGACACTTTGACAATTCAACATCGGCACGGTTGTAGTGAGGAAAATACTTTACCAACCTCTCAAACTTGGAAGCATACTCTGCTACCATCATATTCCTTTGTTTTAGCTCAAGGATTTCTACTTCCATCTTGCCACGAGCATCTTGCAATTATAAATCAAACATCATCCTCAAGTGTTAAAACAACTGAAACAACAAATATAAACCAAGTGTTCCCCAGTGTTACATGACTCAGAGCAGGACACCACCTAAACTCTATACATAACGGGACACACTCCAAGCTACCTCCAAAAATATTCCACTAAGCTTCAGAATATGCAGGATGGCATAATAGACCATCAGAAACGGCAGGCAGGGTGGGTAATCCAAATTCAATAAGAATAGTACAAGGCTGAATCATAAGAAACAAATAATCATGTAACAACTACGACAAACTCACCCACACATAAACATCAACAAATACACATCATCAAACAAACTATGTGATCATGCAATGCCACATAGAATGAAATGCAACCTCATAAATGCATGTGGTACCGGTTTTAACATGTGATGGACACTGGCCATCTACCCTCCACAAGGGAGCACAACATAATCAACAACACCTTAATCCTCACAATGGGATTGAAGCCTCAAATCAACATAGGGGATGCCATGAATGCAAGATACACAAAACAACAACATCATCATCATCATTCATCAATATGTGTATCGGCATTCATCATTTATCATCATCATAATTTTATCCATACTATTTTTCATCATGTCATCATCCCTACTACTTATTCATCATTATTATCTCATATCATCACTATTACTATTTAAGCCTAGCATACTTAAACATGTAATAATTCTTCCAACATTAACTTAACAACATGGCACGAAGGATCAAAAACCAAAATCAGCGACAGAAGAAACAATATTGTCAGGAATTGCAACGCTCGCTAAGCGAGGGGAAAAGCTTGCTAAGAGGTGAACTCCCTGACTCTTCTCGCTAAGGGAGCTCCAGCTCGCTAAGCGAGAAACACGATTTGCAGAAGTAAACCCTGCGATTTCTGCAGAACCCAACCACACTCTGAACGGTCCTAAACCTCTCATAACATCAGGGGAACCACAGAAAACGTCCAAATACCATATAATCATCATAAATCCATCATAAATAACAACATACAACAACTAATTAACATTAATCTACCAACAATTATCCCAAATACTAAGGTTTTCATCCTAAAACTCCTAATTCTCATAACACGTCCCTATAATATGATTATTAAACAAGAATTATCCCCATACCTTGATTATTGTAGCTTTCTATTCCTCTTTGATCACAATATCTCTCAGACTCCTTGTTCTTCAAAGCAACCTTCACCTTTTCCAGAAAACACGATTGTGAGAACTCTTTGATCGTGACCTCTATTTTATAAACTACTTAAAAGATAACCTTGCCCCTTAGACCTCCAAACTCTTTTATTCTATTTTCTTAATAATGATTTTATTAAATAATTCCCGATATTATTATATCATTGTCTTAAATAAAATAATTCCTTATTTTCCACAAAACACCACTTACTTCCACTTATTCATAAATAATTACTTAATAAATTAAATTATGAAATTGGGATGTTACACTAACAATGAGAAATATCACTACAATGCTAAATCACCCGTCTTTGATGATGAAAAGTTTGATTATTGGAAAGATAGAATCAAACGTTTCTTTCTTAGTTATGATGTAGATCTTTGGGATCTTGTGGTTGATGACTACACTAATCTAGTTCATGTTGTAGGTAACAATGTAACAAGAAGTGCTATGATAGATCAACAAAGGAAGGACTATAAGAATCATCATAAGGCTCGAACGATATTGCTTAATGTTATATCTTATACTGAGTATGAGAAGATAATAAACAAAGAGATTGCTAAGTCCATTTTTTATTCTTTGAGTATGACTCATGAAGGGAGTGCTCAAGTAAAGGAGACAAAGTATATGGCCTTAATCTATAAATATGAGGCATTCAAAATGGAAGAAGATGAAACCTTTGAGACTATGTTCAAAAAATGTCAAATGCATGTCGCAGGACTCAAGGTTTTGGACAAAGGATATTCTACTGCTGACCATGTCATTATTTTTACATGTTACTCTTTTAATCCATTTAAAAACAAGCTTAGAGACATAGAGATTGTTGAACAACATTCTTTCCCTTGCATTGATCCCTGTGAATATGACAAATCCAAAATTTCTTCCAAACTTAAACTTTTACTTGCCGGTTTACGCGCAAACAACACACAATACAATAACACAAACAATAACAATTATCAACATACCTCAACCACAATATTATCGACATACCTCAACAAAAATATCTAAAATAAAACAAACAACATACCTTAATGAAATAAAACAACATACCTCAACAAAATACAACTCAATACCTCAAAAAAAATATAAAAAACATACCTCACCAAAAACATAAATTTACCTTAAAAAACATACATAAAAAAAACAACTTCAATAACACTAACAAAAGTTATCTTAACATAAACAACAAAAAACTTTAACAAAACAAAAACAATAACTTAAACACTTTACTTATCTCAACAAAAACAATAATATGAAACCAATAAAATCATCTTAACAACAATAAACCCTATGTTAGACAAAGGCAAATGTTTCGTGTATATTTTGAACAAGAAACAAATATTTTGAACAACAATAACAAGAAAAACAATAAACCCTGCGCAAAACTCATGAAATATTTCATATACATATCATTCCTTGAAAATATTTTTCAAAAATGAAGACAAAGATATGAGCTAGTTACTTGTTTTGTGACACATTTACTTTATTCATACTAGTTTATGTTATGTTGGAGTGTTTTAAAGTTATGATAGAGGTTTAATAGGTTGGGATAAGGTGAAGTAAGTTAGGGTTTCACTTTAAGTGCAGTCTATTATGAAGTGAATTAAGTTAACTTATATAGGTAAAATATCTAACAACATTTGCTAAAAGGATCTGTGGTGAATTTTCCTAATATTTCACCATGGTTGTTAAACTGAACCGTGGTGAAAAATGTTTAATTTTAAGAAAATAGAAATTAATGGAACACACCATTTTCTAACGAAAAATCATAAAATTGAAGGTCTTGGGATTCCAAGCGTGCCACTCTTAGCGTATCACAACATTTGTTTATTTTGACCATGTTTATATTTGATTTAAAAATAAAGAATTAAAGGCGCCTAATGAACATATATTAATTTGGTTGGTTATGCATGTGTTAGAATAAGATCTATTCATGACTTAATTCTCTTTAGTTTTGATGATAACAAAGTATTGAAAGAACAATGGTTTATTTGATATGTGTTTTATTTATTTCAAGTTCTACATCATTGTACATAAATAATTGGAATCTGTTCTACATGGACACACTTTGGAGTTGCTTCATTACTAGCTTCTGGTGGCAGAAACTGAAGAACAATTACTAGTGTGGTTGAACGTAGACTATGAACTGAAGGCCTCAACATTCAAATGAGTTATTTCATTTGGTTATTGTATATTAGCATCTAGTACCATTCAAAGTTGTTGGTAAAGCATTGGTTATTCGTATTATTGTAAAACAAGTTGTATTGTCTTATCAGCATGCTCGCTTGAGTCTACTTTGTACAAGGCTCAAGAAAATTTGAATTGTTCTACCAATGACTCTATTAATACAAGTCCTTTTGAAGACTCAAAGATTAAACGTATAACCCACTGGATTCAGAATCTACTGAGTATCCATCTTCAACAGCTCTAGTACTTTGGAGGAAAAATAATGATACTTGGGCAAGTTATCCTCTCAAGAACTAGTTTTTGTAGAATGCTATAAATATGTTGAAGATTCAAAGCTTGTATTTTCATCAAGGTTTATAGACATGAAGGAGTAACAAAATCAAGCAATTATCAACTCATTGTAATTGTAAAAGCCTTAAGATTTATTACCATTGAATATCTTAGAAAGCTTAAGAGATTTAGGTCTTTATTATGGTGATTCCCAATACATTTGATACTTGTATCATGTACACCTTGTTCTCTATTCTGCTGAGCCTTCAATAGTTTAGATTAAGTCTCTTACTAGGTTATTGAGCAGAAGTGTTGTCTCATTAGGATTCAAGTAACAAGTCTTGAGCCAAGATGCATAAGCCACATAAGTGTCACTGCTTAAGTGCTTAAGCTATGAAAGTATTATTCAGCTAGTTTGATTGAGCAAGGAAAGACTCCATGCGAGGGGTGAGAGCAAGAAGTCTCGGGTGAAGTGTGACACCCCAATTTCATAATTTAATTATTAAATGTAATTATTTATGAATAAGTGGTATTTTGAGGTATTTTGTGGAATTATAAGAAGAAAGAATAATTTTATTAAAATAATGATATGATAATAATTGGATATTATTTAAATATTATTATTAAAGAAAATTAAAATAAAATAAAAGAGGTTGGAGGTCCAAGGGGTAAGGTTGTATTTTGAGTGGTTTGTGAGAAAAGAAGGATACTATAGAATTTCTCATAATCGTGTTTTTGTGAAGGTGAAGGTTTTCTCTAAAGAACCAGGAGACAAAGAGGAATTACTCAAGTAGAGAAAGGGAAAAATCAAATTGATCAAGGTATGGGTAGTATTCTATTTGAATGTTCATAATATTAGATTGTCTTATGAGGGGAAGGGGTTTTGAGGGAAAACTTTAGGGTTGGGTAATTTGTTGATAGGTTTTGATGATTAATTGTTGTTGGATGTTAATAATAAGGAATATATAATTATAATGAGTTATTTGGTCGTTTTATGCTATTTTTTGTTGCTATTTGATGTTTTGAGGGTTTTTGGGAGTGGAATATGCAGGAAATCACAGGGTTTTCTCAGAAAAATTGCCTCCTCACTTAGGAGTAAGTATTTTGGATGTTCACTTACAGTGAGTTACTCGCTTAGCGAGCTAGCTCCTCGCTTAGCGAGACCAGTAGTATTCAGAAAAAAAATTTCTTTTGTTTGATGACCTATGATACTTTGTTTTGTTGTGCCATATTGTTGTGTTGTTGCTGGAAGTTATTACCATGCTATATGAGGCTAAATGTGTAATAAAATGATGATATGATGAATATGTTGTAAAACCGATGTCATGAAGTATTAGTATTATGAATAGACTAAGTAAATGAATATAATGAATGCTGATGCAAAATATTGATGAAGAAGATTATGTTGTTGTTGCATCGTGCATTCATGGAATTTCCTTATGTTGATTGAGGCTTCAATCCCATTGTGTGGATTGAGGTGTTGTTGATTATGCTGTGCTCCCTTGTGGAGGGTAGATGGCCAGTGTCCATCACATGTTGAAAATCGGTACCACATGCATTTATGAAGTTGCATATCATTCTAAGTGGCATAGCATGATTGCATGTGTGTATGATGTTATGACTTGTTATTGTTGTATGTGGGTGAAATTGGATGTAAATGTTGTATGATTATTTGTTGTCTTATAATTCCATCTTTATATTATGTATATTAAATGTGGATTACTCACCATGCCTGCCTTTCGTGATGGTCTATTATGCCATCCTGCAGTTTCTCAAAAATAGTTCAGTGATTCGGAAGTAGCTTGGAGTGCGTCTCTCGTTGTTTATAGAGTTTAGGTGGTGTCTTGCTCTGAGTCATGTAACACTAGGGAATGCTTGGTTTATTTTGTTGTTTTTGTTGAATTTTAACATATTTTGACGATGTTTTGGATATTAGTTGATCATTTTTATTTTGATGATTTAAAATGTTGAATAATGATCTGCTGCCATGATTTTGAGGCTATGTTTTATTTATAACATGAAGTTGCAACCCGTGTTACAATACATGACACATATTTGATGCTTATATGACGTTTATGTTGAAAATGTGATACCCTTTATGTAAAACTCTGATTTTATTTGAATAATATGATTAAATTTGTTTTGGGTAAAAAGGACGTTACATTAGTGGTATCAGAGCAGGTCGGACTGTCGGGTTGTGTATCATTGTTGTTGGTATGTTGTATGTCATTATTTGTTAATGATTATTCTTTTCTGATGTTGTGAGTGTTGTGCAGAATGGCTGGAAATAACACCTGTGCTCTTGCGGAAGCTGTTGCGGTGCTGGCTGGAAATAACGACCGATCAATCCATACAAAATTCAACAGAATTGATTGATCAATACAATTCCTCAATAATTAATCCATCCATAATTATGATAAATCGATTACTTAATTACCACAAAAATTATGTTCTTCGCAACAAATCAAAACGACACGATCAACACAAAATCAACACCCGACAGTATAGAAATTATAAAATCTCAATCCCACATATTAATCATCATAATCCCGGTTATATAATTCAAACCCCACCCTTACCTTAATAGGTGACCGCTTCGAATCTTCGATCGACTTTCCAATTTGGCTTCCGACGGCGACTTCTCGTAACCACTTTCTCCACTTTTCCTCGTTCTCCAATTTCATGTTCCACTATTTCTCAACTTCCACTGATACTACTTCTCATCTTGACTAATTCTACTTTTATTTTCTCTTTATTATAATAATATTAATAATCCAATTATAACTAATGGGCCTAACTGCAACACCCCCTTAATTTGCTATTTCGAACATGGTTTCAAGCCAACTAATTAATCTACTAAAACAACTATAATATTTACGCCGATAATATTTCTACGGCTTCCGACTTATTTTCCCGACTTAACGACTTAAATTCAACACAACACCAAAATTTAATTTAATAATTCACTACTAATTATTTTCTCCAGACTTAATTAGATTATCTTCCGATTATTAACCAAATGGTCCAAACAACCCGATCGACATATCCAACAATAAACGAAAATACTTCATATCTTCTTCCATAACTTATATCAACTTATTTAATTAAATTCGACCTAAACCAACTTATAATTATCAACACAATATTCTGATATTTTGGAAATCAACTTAAATACGCAAATCACCGCAAATCAACACAACACATTACACTTATATTTAATTAAATAATTAATTAAATAAACGGGCGTTACACTAAGAGAGGTTGTTGTACCCCAAAAGTTTCCCTCCCACAATCAAAGAAATATGTCTCAAGAGTTCTCAATATTCACAAGATTCACAAGGTTCTCAATTGATTGAAGGTTTCATCAGACAAAGCCTCATCCTGAACAATAGATCTAAAACTAGGGTTTTAAATTTCTCCAAGATAAATGGACTTCCAAGGCCTCAAGTGAGCTTTATAACATCCCACTTGAGGTCAAGTTTCAAAGCTTTCCCAATAAGTTTGATCAGTCAGAGGCTCAGATATCCAAAAATCAATTAACTTGGCAAAAAAGTCAACTGAGGTCAAGCGTGGTCAACTTAAAGTCAAACTTCAAGAGTTTTTGTCAACATCAAGATTATAAGGTAAAATTATTCATTTGATCAAGGATTGATCATGATTCAATAAGAAAATCCCAGATGATCAAGAATAAGGAAGTTTCTAAATTAGAGTTTTCATAGTAAAAGTCAACTGAACTTTGACCAGTCATAACTTTCACATACTTCATCAAAAATTTCGCATCCAAAGCTCATTTTGAAGTAAATTCAATTCTCTACAACTTTGTGACTCATAAGTCAAGCCTAAAATGCTTCATTAGGAAGGTATGAGCTAAAACATTATACGTCCTTTTGAAAGTCAACAAAATGTCAACTTTTTCAAAAGCTCATAATTTGAAAATAGTGAAAGATATGGACATGGGACTAAAAAGGTTGGTTAGAGGACACTCTAAGATTTCTAAAAAATCCAAGATCACCTTCATAGCATTAAAATTAAAGAAGTTGTGCTTTGTCAAAGTTGGTTGATTTTTAAGGGGTATATGAAGCAAAATATGCCATAACTTCATTCTTTCCCAAATGGGCCCATGAAATTGCAACCCAAACTCAACGATAAAGTCATGCACGACCCAATGACCATTTATTCCTATTTTTATAATTTATTTTATATTATTTTGAATTTATTTGTTAAAATTCAATTTTAATAAAAATAAAATATAAAAATTCAAATAATGGATCAAATCTTTGTCCTAGAATCATTTATACAACATTTAAAGTGATTGGATACCATCCAAATTCGTACAAAGTCAATTTGGTAAGACCTAATATGATTTTGAACAAATTATGAGTGATTGGGTTCTTCAACTCCAAGTAATCTAAATCCATGAAGACAAGGCCCATATTTTGACCTAATCTTCTTCACTACATATACACAAACATGCAGCCACTCAAGGGACGAATTTTCACAAGCAAAAACACATTGTTCCAACTTCAAATTTTTTCAAAAAAACAAGTTTTCGGTTTTGTCTTTTGGTTTGGTTTCAAAGAAATTTTAAGTTTGCTATAGATTCTTTGACACTTACTGAACATATTCCAATCACTTTTATCATCAAAAACGTGTTCATACGCATAAACCACATCTCACTTTTTATGCATTCTTGAATTTTTCGGTTTCATAGATTACTGATTTTTAAATGGTTTTTGATGATTGTATGTTGTTCATAGTGCTCTATACATCATTGTTGGCTGGTTTGTTTGAAGTTTTCTTGTAGGTACCGAGAACTACCATTGTTAGGATTTGTTGTCCCAAATTGGGGATCTTCGATTCAGACCATAAAAGAATGTTTTGAGGACATATTTGGATTCCTTGGACCTTGGGTGTTTGAATGATGTCGTTATTGAAAGCTAATTTCTTTTATTTTGATGCGTTTAAAATATGTAGGTTTACTTGCGAAAATAAATTCGCAGGAAATTTTGTAGCCAATATCGCATGAAATTTTGCAGGTACGAACAAAGAAGATGATGATATGGCGCGAATCTGGATTTTTAAATTTGGATTTATTTTATTAAGTGTTGTTTGCATTTTGTTTCACAAACGTTGCAGTGGATCAGGTGGTGAGGCTTAGCGTGTGTGAAGGCAAAGGCCTGGGTTCGATTCCTAGGTCCCCCATTCTTTTTTTTATTTTATGTTTTGTTCTATTTGCAGTTTACTATATAATACGTTTTTATCATCGTATTCCCAAGAGGCACGCATGGCCTGGTGGTATAGTTATGGTGTTGGAAGCATAGGGACCTGGGTTCGATCTCAGGCTCACTTATTTTGGTGTGCGTTTTCTTTCTTTCTTTTCTTCTTCTTTATTATTGTTTTGTTTTATTTTTAATGGTTAATTAGTATATTAGGTTAATTAATTAAAACTAATTCTAATTAAAACTAATTAAGATAATCACTACTATTTTATTCTTATTAAAAATAACAAAAATATAAATAACCTTTTTCTTATTAATTCTCATATAATATTTTCTTAAATAATTTAACTTTCTTTTATTTGTAAATTAATTAATTAAGCCTTTTTTCTTTTTCTTAATAAATTCACTAATATTGTCTTAAAATCAATTTCACCAATTATTTCTCTTAAAATACTTGACTTTTCCTTTAAATTAAATAAGAATAATAATGATTTTCTTGTAAGTATTTTTTTTTTAAAAACTAGTAATTAGGTTAATATCTTTCTTAATAAATTTAAATTTTCTTTAAAAAAATCTAACCCTAATTTTTGTTTAAACCCTAATCTTTCTTTTCTAACCCTAATTTCCAAAATTTAATTTAATTTTATTTATTTTTATTTATTTTGCTTTATTTTATTATTTAAAGTAATTTCCTTTTATTTATTTATTTTGCCTTACTTAAATTGTTTAGAAAAATTGTATAGGTTTTTCTTATTATGTAATTTATTTTTCCTGCTTGATTATTATGTAACTGCCCCGAAGCCGTGTAATAGCGTAAGATTTATTTTCTCGCATTTTATTTATTTATTTTATTTACATGGTTAGTAATAATAGGGAGTGTGAAATATAATTGAAATTAAATTGGACTTAGATAATTAAAAAACAAAGATAAATACTTGAATATAATCACTCACACATGTAAGTCGATCCTCCTACGATCACTATATGCACCTCCTAGGGTTATCCTTCTCAGTTGCCTTAAACAAGTGGTCAAGTCCCTCGAAAATGGGGGTGTCTTAAGCAAAATCCTTTCATAAAGAAATCATCAAGTCCCTCCCAGATTAAAAGATGAAGTCCCTACGAGGTTGCCTACAATATAATGATCTTGTCCCTTCGGTAAAGATGATAGTCCCTCCAGGTTTCTAAAGACACCCCTTAAGTTGCCTTCATTGACCATACAATGACCCTACGCCTGTCCCTCAAATAAATCCAAGGTAATGACTACCTACTCCTTAATAGTAGGGACAATCTTACCCTTGAAAGAAAATAAAAGAATACGAAAGACCAGTCTAGGGTAGGTAGTTCTTAGTTACTTGCTCAAAATTTCAAAATTCTTATTCACACCCCACTTTTCAAACAATTTTCAAACTTAAAGCTTTGTATACATCCATACGAGGATCATTACAAAGACTTATGAAAATTTCTAAACACAATCTACACATTTTTTTCAAACAAATAAGTGAGCTAAGCAACTAAGAGCCCATGGATATAAAGGGTGCTTACACCTTCCCTTTATATAACCTACCCCCCGAACTCAAGTCTTTTAAAATAGGCTTTTCTTGTTCTTTTATACCCTTTCCATATGGATAAAATAAAATTCGGTGGTGACTCTTGTTATCCGCAACATGAATAAAAACGTTTGTTCTCCCACCGTGTTACATAATTGGTGACTTTGATGGGGAGTACTTAAAGAGGGGTTACCTTAGGAATTAAGATCACTTAATGTTTGACTTGCTTGCTTTATATTTATCTATTGGGCTTATGTGTGAAAGATCCTAACCAGGATCTCGTGTACCCTAGGTAAATAACAATAGACAAAGGAAACTGTACGGCGTATACCGATATGGTTGATCTGGTGGCCCTAGTTAGTGTGACTTCTTGGTTGGTGCTTATGTTTTTCGCTCCCGAAAAGACTTACGTCCTAGTGCAGACGCGAACTCTCAGCGATGTTGGAGGTTGAGGTTGAATAGAGTCTCCAGCTAGGCATTTTTATCCCGAAGGAAAGGTAATGCTGCATAAACCTGGAAGGATATGGATAAGATGGTTGCAAACCAAAGAAACTGAGAAAGGGGGTTGATTACGACCTGGCAAGGTATTAGCACCCAGATCGTCCGTCGTACTCGACGGGGTCCACGCTTACTTGATTGTGTTTAAAAGGGGTAGTGTATGTGCTGACTGTGTATGAAAAGCTAGGAATGAATGTACAGTGTGTCAGTGCAAAAGGAGAGGGTGAGATGCTCAAGACTGAGGCTTAAAAATAATGCTGAAAGAGGGGGAAGACAAATAGACTTTTGTTCAATAACTGTTAAGTTATGCCTACGTATCCTCTCGTGAAATAAGGAAGTCAGAACATCGTAGTTCGACTCAAAGAGACTGGGTGATTTTGACTGTGAACTGCTTGCTTGTCTATGCTCAAGTGTGTGACTCGTCTGGCTCGAGTGCTAACTGTCTTGCATTAGACGGAAGAAGCGAGTTCTCATTTTCAGAGTGAAAGTGATGATAAAAGAATCCTGGAGGAGACGATTATTGTTTGTTTTTGTGTTTTTAGTATTTTATTGTTTTTTGGTGTTTTGCATAGGATTATGAGCTTAATCCTAAATCAAGGGTTTGTAAACTCATTATATCCTCCATGATTAGGGATAATGAGCCTACTTAAGTATGAGATAAACATCTCAACTTAATTACCATGATGATGTAGGATTAAGATCATCAACCTACTTGTTATTATTAAGTGTTTTTGAGTTTTATTTAGTGTTAAGTAATGAGTTTAATCTCTAATCAGGGATTAGTGAACTCATTACACCATCCTAAGAAAAGGATAATAGATGAGAACACTTAAGATGAGGAAGACTCCTCAACTTAATCCATGGTTAGGGATTAAAATCATTATATAACAAGCCTTTATTAAAGTGGATTTTAATTGAAGGTGGGATTAAGAAATGGATTTTATGTTTGTAAGACTAAACCTGAGGGGGGGCTTGTCCATTGAACACTAGGGTTAGTCCCTCTGAACCAACAGGAAGAGATGTAACCCTAATATAAGGCCCAAGTTACAAGCTTAAATCTTAATGATTATTAGGTGTTTTGATTAGGAGGTGTAAACAACTTAAAGATTTAAAACTAAGTATTAAAGTTATACACTCCATCCTAAGATAAGGATACATGCATAACCCTAATTCAGAGTCTTAAAACTTTAACTGTTTAGCCTTGATTATGAGATGAGAAGTAGAGACTCAAGGAGACTCAAAGGTAAAAATATAGGGGGGACTATATACAACCCTAAAGATTATCATGCTTGGATATCCTATGGTTTGTGAGGCTTAAAGAAAGATCTTCAGGAGGCCACCAAGGAAGAAGAAGCAGATCAAAAGAGAAGGAGAGAAAGAATAAGTTACTTACTTCCTGAAGAAGATAAGTAACCTAAAAGAAAGAAAGTAAGAAGGAGAGCATAAGTGAAGGAAGTTCACTTCAAAGACAAGTAAAGAATGCATATGAAGAGATAAGAAGAAGGTAGGATGTGGAGGCAAATCCACATGCCAAACAACTTACCATAAGCCCCTGAAAGGTTAGTATGAATGCATAAGATGCAAAGCAAAAGGAAATGAAATGAATAAAGATGCAAAGACCAAAACCAGAAGTGTATATGCAAGGCAAATGTGTTATGATATGATGCAAGGTCATACATAATTCTTATGAATGTTCATACAAGGATTAGATGCAATGGAAGCAAGTAAGAAGCTTGAAAACAAATGGATGTTCATGAAATGCAATGGATGCAAGGCATATCAAATGAATGAAGAAATGATCAAGAAATGATCAAGCATGTCTTAAGATGTCTAATATGTTATACAAAAGCTTGAAATGTCATGGCAAGTTCATATGATTGGGCTATGCAAAGATGAATGCAAATGAACATGAGAAATTAGGGTTTTAAGACAACATGAGATGCATATGACCAAAACAGAAGCATACATCATGATAAAAAATTGAAATTGAACTCAAACAAACCCTAAACATATACAAGATTACTACCCAAAGGAGAAGGTCAGAAGATAATCCTAGTGAAAGTTATGAATTTCCTAAATTAACTAGGGTTTTTGGGTGCTTCTAAAGGGAAAATGCAAATCAAATTGAAAATGCAATGCAAAATCATGAGATAAATAAACTAGATACTATATGCAATATGTGAAACAATGCAAAAGGTAATTGTGAAAAATGTGATCAAACCTAAAAATAAATTTGTATGGTGAGTTTGAAAATGTTTCTAAATGTATAAGAATGCCTCATGAATTTTTTTGTGATTTTTAGAAACCTAAATGTATTTTTAATTAATTAAAATCAATTAATTAATTAAATAAAAAATTTAAATGTTTTAAAAATAGTTTTTTAATGAAAAAATTAAAATAAAAAATGTTTTTGAGTTAAGAAAAATATTTAAAGTAAAAATGCAGAAAATGAGATTTTTTAAAAGTCTTTTGCTATTTTAAAATAAATATGGAAAAGAAATGCAAGAAAATGAAATAAAAATCAAATAAATGAGAAGTATGCCAATCTGAAGGTCCAGATTCAAAGGGAAATTGACTGCATGTGTGTTTAAAGGGCTAGGATTGAATTTGGCAAAAATATTTAATTAAACTTAACTAATTTAATAAATCAAGATTAGGGTTTAAGTGAACTAATCCTGGCCCTCCACACACACGGGAATCATGATCCAAGGGCCCAAATTTAAACCTAGGTAATTAATTACAGATTAGGGCTAATCACTCTCAGGTGGCCGGAGAAGACCTCCGGTCATCTTCTCCGGCAGCTCTCTCACCGGAAATGCTCAAAACGCCACCCCAAGCCCCCAAAACCTCCAGAATGAATCATCTAACCTCCCTAAACAAGAATCCAGGCTCAAAACTCATTTATCATGCATCAAAATCAAGAATTGAACAAGAAATTTTTTAGGTTAAAAATTCCAGAACAACAATACATCCTTGTTTCTCAACCATTTTCAAAAATACAAAGCACAGAATGATCAGTGGAGCATGCTTTTTCACATTGAAACTTAAAATAAGAGTTCTGGAAAAAAGTTCTTGATGACTACCTGAGATGAAGCTTTGCAATTTTGAGCTTTCTGAACCTCTCCTTGATGCTAACCCACTCCAATGATCCCCATGATGCTTCTGAAAGGCTTAGAACAAGTTTATGATGGCTGGTTTTAGATGTTTGGTTCTGATAACTCAAAAATCGTATTTGTGTTATGGAGTGTTTCAGGCCATTTCAATGGTTGGTTTGTGATCCTTATGATGTATGGAGATGATTGGTGGAAGAAGATTTGAGATTTGATGCTTGTGTGTTGAGATTCGAAGATATGAATGTCTTTTAGGTTTTTTGTGAAATTGAGCTTAGGGCTTGATTCAGGCTTGTGTGTGTTGTGTAATGAGCTCCTTGATGTCCACATAAACAATGTTGATTGGCCAGAGAGTTGTTGTGGTACAGGCTGATTGGTATGTAAGGTTTTGCAAAAAGTCAAGATTGTGTACTATGAGGTATGGGCTCGGGTCAGAGCTGGCTTGGGGGCTTGTCCTGCCTCAGCTTGCATCAAGGATGGCCCTAGGATTGGATTTGAGGATCTGGATGGCATGATACAAGAGTTATCACATGTTTTGCAAATTCCCCTCTTTGAAATTTCTTGGATCATAAGTCATTAAAACCTTAGGTCCAATGCCCAATTCTGATCAAGGCAAGTTGTGTTATCATGTAATGATGCTTAGAATTGGATTAGAGGTCATTAGAAGTCTTGAAACTTGATTTTGCAAAAATCCCTCTTTGGCATGAATTTGAAAATTATAGGATTTTTCCCAAATTTGAAAGATTATATCTTGAGTTCTAGGATGAATCAAGAGGAGTTCTTGTACTTTTTGAAAATGGGAAGATCCAATATACAACTTTCATGTTTAAGGGTTTTTCATTTGAAGCATTTTTGATCAAGAAAGAGGAGGTTGAAAATCTTTCCCAAAATGGAAAGTTTCCATTACAAGCCATGTCCAAAAATGGAAAGTTTGCAAATGGCTTGAAATTCTTCAATCTTGTGAACTTCTAACCACTTCTAAGATCAAATAAAGATCATAGGACCTCAAAATGATGAAAATGACCCTTCGGTTCCATTGTTGGGGGACTCAGATGCCCTGATTCTGACTTTTCTTGCACAACAAGTTACCAGTTGATCAGATGACTTCCAAAATGAATTTCTTCATCAAATTTGGTACACATGCTCCTTATAACATAATAAGACCATTAGAAACAATAATGACCAAAAAAGTTGAGATTAAGGGCCTCAAACCCAAAACCCTAATTTTAGGTCATTTGTGTAGAAAACCCTAGCCTGCCTGGATCTCTATGCAATCCCTTGTGATTTTGTGACTTCAAAGACTTCTTGGAGATGTAAGATGATCATAGAACACTAATGGACCCTAATGGCATGCTTCAAGTCCATTGGGATGGCTCAGATCACTTCATGGATTGCTCAGATCACAAACCCTTGATGCAGATGAAATGAACTATGCAATGAGATGTTTATGCAATGCAACATGGAAAGATCACAAGCCATGGTGTGAGAAAAAATGAGGGGAAATTTGGGGTGTTTACAATGTTTCTTAAGTAAGTTGAGGATAATATGAGGCTGCCATACGTTGTCATTAACACTAACTAAACTTCAAAACCTTAATTGACCCATCTTGGCCTTTAGAAAGTAGCGAGATAGCCGGATTTGGAGAAGTCTAAAGTTGGTTGATACTCGATGCTATGCTCATTGAGATCCTAATCTTTGGGGGTTTTGTTTGGGAAGTAAGTTGCCTACTGAACAACAACCCTTAAGAAGGATCAGTGATATTGAGATCCCTTAGAACCTAGTTACTTTTGTAGGACAGGATAAACCAACTAAACTTCAGGGGGAGGGTACTTTCCTTTAAACCTCATGCAAGCCTCTAAACCTAGGGCTATTATGTGACTTGTTTGTGTGCGCCACATGTTTGTGATTGAACATAACATCATGACATCATGACATCATAAGCATATCCTTTTCACTAAACATTTCAAGGACCAAAGGATTTATCTTTGTTCTTTGTTGCAGGTTATGGCTTCTACTCGTAGGAACACTATCCAGATCAACTTTGTAGGGATACCTCTCAAGCTTAAGGATTTGGTCTCAAAACTTCCTGAAAGCTCCCAATTCATCAAGAAGCATGGTTACCTACTTGACTTGGTTACCTCAGGGTTTGATGAAGATATGATGAGTGTCATATTCTAGTTCTTTTATCCTAAACATCATTGTTTCACATTCCCCGATTATCAGCTGGTGCCTACCATGGAAGAATTCTCCAAATTACTTAGGGTACCTATCCTTGATCAGAAACCCTTCATAGGCTTAGAGAAGGAGCCTAAACCTAAAGTTATTGTTGCAGCCATACATTTGAAGAAATCAGACATTGTTCTAGAAACAAGAAGTGGAGTTAAGGGTATCCTTGACAGAGTATTGATAGAGAAAGCTCAGGTGTTCTTGGATGCTATGAGTTAAGATGCTTTTGAAAAGATCCTAGCCTTGCTGATTTATGGTTTGGTATTATTCCCTAATCTAGACCAGTTCATAGATGTACACGCCATCAACATATTTCTGACTCACAATCCAGTGCCTACCTTTCTTGGAGATATCTTACACTCTCTTCACACTCGTACTACAAAAGCGAGAGGAACTCTAATGTGTTGCATACCTCTACTATCTAGGTGGTTTATTTCTCACCTTCCTCGATCCGTAATAAAGAATGAACAAGGTTTGAGGTGGTCTAAAAGGATGATGTCACTCTCTCATTCAGATATTCATTGGTGTTCCTGATCTATGGAAAATGTTGTGGGGAGTTTCCTAATGTGCTACTCCTTGGAATAAGAGGGGGCATTACTTACAACCCTTACTTAGCTCTATGTCAGTTTGGTTATGTCGGATTAATGGTCCTCATGACATGCTTATTCAGGGTATTGTGTTTGATTACGACAACGATCTTCAAGGATATCGTCAAAGATTTATACGAGCTTGGAGTAAAGTGAACAAGGTTGATAGTAAGACTCTGGAACCAAAGTACTCCATTCCTATGAAACCTTACCTATGATGGGTGTGGTCTCGTGCTCAGACTCTTATGATGCCATATCATGTTGTTCTACCTGTTATTATGGAGCTTGTTACTGAAGGAGATGTTTCCTATACTATCCTACATTCAGATATGCCCACTGATTTGGAAGAGATGCAGAAGTCCTAGATCCAACTAAATCAGCAAAGAGATACCTTTGAAGCCCAATTCAGGATGAGCCAAGAAAGAGTGTTGGAGTTGACAAAGCAACTTCACAAGGAGCGAAATCTCAACACCTACCTCAACATAAAGAGAAAGCGTCCATGGGAGACTCAATCACCAGATGTTTTATTTTCTTTATAAATTTTGTTTATTTTAATTTGTAAGCCCAAGGGGAAATATTATTTCAAGTCTACTAATAAACGTTTTGTCTTTGTTTGTTTTAACAAATTTAAATCATGCGGTCCTTGAAATCATTGCGTATGCATCTACATACCATATCATTTCATAACAGGTTTTCACAACAGGTTTCTCATCTTCTCGCTGTTTATTTCAGCAGAAATGGCTCTCGAACAATCTGTCAAAGACCTTTAGATTCAGAATACCCAGTTTCAAGAGATGATCCTAAACTTGTCCAAGGGGAAAGAAGAGCTGAAGGCACTCCTGACCAAGAAGAAGAAGACCAAGAAACTAGTTAGCTTCATCATTTTGGGGAGAAGATTCAGAGCTCCAATCAAGACAGATGATGAGGTGGAAAACACTGGAGATAAAAGCTCTACAGAAGAGGAAATAAGTCAACATGGTACTACTGTGAATTCTAATTATGAGGAGAATTATTATTATGATTCAACTGGTGATGAGAAGTATAAGTTACTGGAAGACCGTGTGAATTCTATGGAATTACAGAAGACTCCTGGGTTGGATTTTGAAGATCTGAGTTTGATTTCTGGAGTTGTCATCCCTGTTGGTTTCAAGGTTCCTACTTTTGTGGTGTATAATGGTGTGTCATGTCCTAAATTGCATTTGAGGTCTTATGTTCGGAGATTCCAACCACATACTGCTGACAGGAAGTTGTGGATTCATTTCTTTCAAGAAAGTTTATAAGGGGCCCAATTGGAATGGTACTATAAACTAGAGAGTATCAATATTAGTACATTGAATGATCTTGCTGTGGCCTTCTATAGTAAATATCAATATAACTCTGATTTAGCACCAACTCGCATGCAACTCCAAAGCATGTCTATGGGTTCTAAAGAAAGTTTCAAGGAGTATGCCCAGAAGTGGAGAGATCTGGAAAGCAGAGTTCAACCTCCTTTGACTAATAGGGAATTGGTTGATATGTTCATGAGTACACTGATTGGTCCTTTCTACAGTCATCTCATTAGAAGTTTATTATTTGGTTTCACTGAGCTGATAATGACTAGAGAACGTGTGGAGAGTGGAATACAAAGTGGTAAGATACAAGTGGTTGCCTCTTCAATTACTACCAAGAAGCCTTCTAATGGGAAGAAAGAGTCTAATGTTGTATATGGCCAACAAGGTTGTAACAGGAATAATTAATTTGTGGGAGCAGTCCTCATCTATAATCATGCACTTACACCACAAGAGCAGCAATATAATAGTCAGCCTAAGTCTAGGAGGCAATTTACAAAGATCAATATGTCATTGGCTCAGGATCTACAACACATGTTGAAGGGAGAATTGATCACTTTGAGGGATCCTCCTCAGAACCTCAATACTACCTCTCCTCGTTTCAATCCCAATGCAAGATGTGCATATCACTCCAATTGCCCAGGCCATGATACTAATAACTGTTGGGAATTGAAGAATAAGATCCAGGATATGATAGATGCTGGAGAAATTGAGTTTGATCCTCCTGAGACTCCTAATGTGATTACTGCTCCTATGCCAAAGCATGAGAAGACTGTTAATGCTATTGATGACGTTTCTTATGTTTCTACGGTGACTGATTTGACTACTCCTCTATCCATTATTAAAAAGAAGTTGTAGCAAGCCGGTTTATTTTCGGGTTGCAATGAAGATTGTTTTATTGTGCCTCTCAACCTAATGATTGTTGGAAGCTGAAAGAAGGTATTCATTGTTTGATGGACAACCGTACTATATTGTTTGAGAAGACCCCTTATGTAGAGAGCTTATGTGAAGGCCTACCCCAAGATCTGAAGTTGGAAGATGTGTATGTGATTACTGTTACTCCTGTGAAAATCACTTCTAAGGGTCCTGTGAGGATCACCTCTAAAGGTCATGTGAAGATTACTGTTGAGCCAAAGGTGGCTCCCCTGATTATTACTACTCCCGGTCCAATTCCATATTCTTCTGAATAGGCTATCCCTTGGAATTATGGGTCTGATGTTTTTATCCATGGTATCAAGCAAGAGCCTTTGACTGATACACCTGTTGCAGATACTAATCCTCATATTGACAATATTGTTGGGACTAGTAAGGTTACTAGGAGTGGAAGAATTTTCTCTCCAGAAAACACTTCAAAGACTGTTGCTTCTCCAGTTCATATCTCCAACCCTGGGCCAAGTACTGAAGCTCGGGGCAAAGGACCATTGATTGAGCCTATTCAGGTTGAAACACTAGTTACTGAAGACCTATCTAAGCAGATGGATAAAGTATTGAAGATCATCCACAAGAGTGATTATATTGTTGTTGAACAATTGGGGCATACTCCCTCTAAGATCTCTATGTTGTCTTTATTGCTATGTTCTGAAGCTCATGCCAAGGCATTAGTGAAGTTCCTGAAGGCTGCTCATGTACCACATGAAATATCTATGGACCAGTTTGAGAATTGTGTTGCCAACCTGACTACTGATAATAGCTTGGGCTTTTCTGATGCTGATCTAACTCCTGCCAAGAGAAACCATAATAGATATTTGCATATCTCCATTGAGTGTAGGGGCACAACTCTGTCTCATGTTTTGGTGGATAATGGTTCCTCTTTGAATGTGTTACCAAAGGATGTTCTGGACAAACTCAACTTTGAAGATATTGTGCTAAGACCCAGTAATGTGGTGGTGAAAGCCTTTGATGGATCAAGAAGAATGGTGCACAGAGAAGTTGACCTCTCAATCAAAGTGGGATATCAGGTCTTTGATTCTACATTCTATGTGATGGATATTCGTCCTTCCTATTCCTATCTGCTTGGACGTCCCTGGATACATGGGGCAGGTGTTGTGACTTCCACTTTGCACTAGAAGTTGAAATATCTAGTGAAGAGAAGGATTGTCACTATTTATGGTGAGGAAGAGTATATGGTCAGTCATGTAAACAATTTTAAGTATGTTGAGATGGAGGGTGAATTTGTTGAGACTCCTTGCCAAACATTTGAAGTAGTACCTCAAGTTGTTCCTGCTGCTGAATCTATCCCTGCTGCTAAACTAGTTCCTAATGTTACTAGGGTACCTCATGCAATGGCTTCTCTGAAGGATGCAAAAGTTGTAGTTGAAGAAGGTGGTTGTACTATTTGGGGTCAGCTTCCCGATATTCCTTACAAGTCTGACAAATTTGGTTTGGGTTTTAGTGCAGAGTCTCAGAAGGTTGTTCGTCGTGCTCATGCTATTCGTATCACCATCAAAGGAGTTAAGAGGAATCAAGTCAATGTTGTGGAAGATTTTGATGAGGACTATAACTTGGATAGCTGGATATTTCCTCCCATTGGCAGTGGGCTCAATAATTGGAATGTTGAAGACGTTATTTATATCTCCTTTAGTCAGGAGTAAATAATATTACTGTGTTTCTTATTTTTAAGTTTGTAATTTCGAACAATTAAAACTTTTAAGCCTTGTGCCTTACTCGGGGCACAATGGTATGCTTGTTAGGGATGTCATCTCATTTGCATATTTTCATTCAATAAAATCAATGGACATTTTTGCTTTCGTAAATATTGCACTCTTTATCTTTCTTTTATTTTTTTTATCAAAAGCTATGTGTTCTTACACACACCCACGTCACTAAAATGCAGATCTTCATCCACTCTGGATTCTGTTGATAACAATTATGCTATTGCCAATTATAACTTCGAGAATCTGATCTATCAAGCCGAGTGTTGCGGTGAGAATCGGATACCAAGCTATTGATTAAGCTTGAATCGCAAAACTTTTATGTTCACCACCGACTTTAATTTAATCCAAAGGGAAAAGGGAAAAAGATCGTAAAAACCCTAAATGAGGAGAAACTAGGTTCGGGGGTTGATTATGCCTAGGGAAGGTGTTAGCATCCTAAGCATCCGCAGTATCCTACGGGAACCTCTTGTTAATATTTGTGTTATTGTTATTTATTGCTTGCTAAAATTATGGGAACTTAAGGTTTTATTTCTAATGGTGCTAGCACAACATCGCATCGATGCCTACGTATCGGGTATAGAATCAGAGCACTCGTAGTTCTCCTAAGGATTAACGAACACTTGGTTACGCTCAAGGTTCGCGGGGGGAGGTAAGTGTTATGGCAAACACTCACGGGACTTTAGGAAAGTCACAAAAAGTTGTAAAATAAAAAGTCCTAAGGGTTAGGGTTGAAAAGGAACTAGGGATGGCTAAACTTCCTATGACATTGAGTTAACTGCAGGAGTTCTTTCCCTTTTAGATTGAAATGCAAAAAAAGAAAGCAAATAAATGAGGATGCAAGCCCCTAAGTCTAAGGCATAGGTTGCAACTTGCAAAAATGAACTGAATGAAGTAAATGGAAATACAAGATAAAAGGCTTAATAATCGGGCTATGACTCGATATATGGATCGAGAATGCGGGGGTGGAAGACAAACGCGATGCGACAATTTTCTTAAGTTGGAAAGCTGTGAAGTGTAAAGACTGTGCAGATGGCGATCGTAAAATGACCGACTTACGTGTGTGAGTGAAGTGTGTAAAGTTCACTTGGCGTTGGGCCAAGGGTTATTATCTTGAAAATTATTGTGTGCTTCCAATTTTATCTTAACAGTTTATGGTCTTTTTGCGGAATAAAATAAAACAATACATGCAACCGAAATAATGAAAAATTAAATCATGCACATATTCACACAAAAGAGAAATAAACCCAAATCTAACTCTCTCACCCTAATGGGACCTAACCTAAACGACCCAATAACTATCTAAAACGAGAATGGATCGAAACATGTTTTTTTGTTGTTTTTTTTTGTATTTTGAAATTAAAAAAGAAATTAGTTAAGAAATAAATAATTAAGTTAAGAAAGATATTAAAATAAAATCGAAACCTTAAATGGATTGACTAAAATAAACTAAGAAAAAGTAAAATTAAATATAAAGGTAAAATAAGATATTTTGATTTTTTAGGAGTCTTAAAGGAAAGAAAAGATTAATTCTTAAATAAATAAATAAAAACTAGATAATAATAAAAGATTTTTTTGATTTTGGAATATATTAGATGAAAATTGTTAAGAACCTACTAAATAAAATATTTTATATTTTTGAAATTAAGAAATTGACTAAACAAATAAATAAATAAAACAAAAAATTTAAAACAAAACAAATGGGCCTGGAATAATAAGTAACATGGGGGTGCTGATATAAACAACAAAAGCCCCAACAAGGAGGAGCCCAAGGCGCTGGATTTTGGGGAAATGGACCGGGTCGACCCATGACCCGGTTTATTTATGCAGCAAAAGGAGAAACACACGGTTCCCCTATGAACCCTAAACAACAACTTAACTTCAGAACAAAATGAAGAACGAAACACCAAAAAGCAATGACTTCACTTCCAAATCAAACTCTCTCCCTCTGCCCAGAAAATCTCTCGAATCCATTTCTCTCAACTCTGAACCTCTCTCTGCTTCATGTTTCCGCTCTCACTCTCAATCGGAAACAAAATCACCGTGGCGGTATCTCTATACACTCACGGTTTGATCGCAATTGGTATGTTCTTCGGTACAGTTTGCCGCGGCTTCGCTCAGTTTCGTTCAAAGCTTCAGACGATTTCTTTCAAGGATTCACGGTGGTTAATGGCGGTATAGTTTCGCGGACCTTTCTCCGGCATCGGCATTTGGTTTTCAGAAGATTCATGGTGGATTCGCGTGTTTGAGCGACATCGAAAAGGGGTAGGCCGATGGTGGCTCTGGTTTTGTGAACGGCGGCGGAGATGGAGGTTCAATCGGACCGGCGACGGTGGCGGGTGTTCGTCCGGCGGTGAGAGGGTTTCGGTCGGTTCTGTGGCTTGGGCTTCGAAGATTGTTCGAAGGTTTTTTGGAGGTTTACGGGTGGTTCGTTTCGTGAGTGATGGTGCTTATGCGGTGGCTAAGTTTCGATTCGAATGGGGGTCGTGATGGCTGTTGGTGGTTGCGAGCTGGGATGGGTGAGGATGAAGGAGATTTGACGGTTCTGTTTGTGAGGTTTGGGTTTGAAGAGTAAGCAGCGAAGGGTTTTTACGGTGAGTTGGCTGGCTGGTTGTGTTTTTTTGATGAGGGTGGATTCCGGTTGAGTGGCTGGTTCTCGGGTTGGTTGAGGTTCACGTTCTGGGTTAAATGTGGTGAGTTTTTGCGGCGGCTTCTTTGCGGTTCTAAGGTTTTTTTACGGCGGCTCCGTATTTGGATGGTCCGGTGGTTCGATTTGTGCGTTCACAGTTTCAAGGCTCAGGTTTTTTGAAGGTTTGTGTTATGAGTTTGTTTCCTTTCATCTCACCTTTTTTGATTTTGATGTTGCTTAATTTTTTGTGTGGCTAGGTCCCCATTGTTTTATGCTTGTTGCTTGGGTTTTTTTAAACGTATGCTAGCTGATGTTCTTCTAAGTTTTTGTATGTATATTGGTTTGTAGGTTTTTTGATGTTGGGCCTTTCGGTTTTCTCGTGTTGGCTGCTTCTTGGTGGTTGTTGATGTTGGCTAAAACTAAACCTTTTTTTTGTGGTTATGTTATTGATGGTTGTTGATGGTTAGTTTGATGGTGGTGACTTTTTAGGGATTTTCAGTGTTTTACTGGTATTGGTTAAGGTCTTTTGCGATGACTGGTTTGAAATTTCGGTGTGTGGCTGAAGTTTTATGGCTGCATTTTTTGTGTATGGAGTTGGCTGCTATGGTTTGATTTGTATCAAGTTTTTTTGGTTTTGTGGCTGCCCCCCTGCTCTGTGTTTGTTTTTTTTTTGTGGCTGCCTCCTGGTTTATGTATGATGAAGTTATATGGTTGCTAGTTTTTGTTGTGAAAATGTGGCTGCTGTCTTTTGCTTTATGGTTTTTGTTTGATGTTGTTGCTGAGTTTTCGCTGCTTTCGTAGGAAGTTTTTTTATGAAGTTTTTTGAAGTTTTTGAAGTTTTTTACTTTTTATGGCTTTGTGTATGCAGGATGAGGAGTGATGAAATGAAATTGAAAAAGAAACCTAGCTATTCGGAATCGAAATCAAACCGTAAACATAAACATGGCTAAAGGAGGAATCAAGTAAGATGAACAATATGCTGAAAAGAGGTGGAGGAAAAGGAGAACATTACCGACCCGAAAGTTATCGGGGTGAAGAATCCGCAATGGTAAGCTCCACTTGTACCTTCTTTCTTCTTCTATTCTTCTTCTGTGCAGCTTCTTCCCTACTCCTTGTTATTGCTGGTATGATTATTGGTTGGCAGTGGTTTTTGATTTTTTTGATGTTGCTGAATTTTTCGGTTTGCTTTTGTTTTTTTTAATCCTCCCTCTCTTGTGGTTTTTTTTGTTGTGAGAATGTGGCTGGTTTATGTGATGATCTTTGCTGAGTTATACAGTATGAGGTTGCTGCTGGTTTTTTACTGTGCTGTTTTTTTGATGAATGAAACAGTCCCATATATGTAGGATGAAATTAGGGTTTTTGGTTTGAATTTCTGTACCCTATTGCTTGTTGATGAAGGGTTGGGATAAGGGAGACAAATTCTGAATTTGAGAGTGACATGTGAGAGCAGGACAGCCCTGCTGTTGCTGAAGCTAGTGCTGTATTTTTTTGTTTGTTTGTGAAGAATAAAAGCCCCTGCTGAACCTGTGTGTTATTGTTGTTCTTTTTGAAACTATACACCTTTTTCTTGTTTGTAAAGTCATATGTGATATGATGCAATGAGTATGTACAAGCCTTAAACATGTATAGGGATGCTTGGTTATGCTGAATTTGAATATGGAATGAATATGAATGAATATGAATGCATATGAATATGATTGAATTGACATTTGTGAATGAATTTTGAATTGGAAAGTAAATGTTTGAAATGCTTGAATGAAGAGTTCATGGATTGTGTTAAAAAAAAAGATGTGCTCTTGAATGCTTATGTGATAATACAAAATAGAAATTAATAGAATTTTGAATTAACATGATATTAATCCTTGTTTCTTTTATTTTCATGTACATTGGATGGTGTTGCCATGAGGATAAAAAAAAGCATGAAGTTTGGGGATGAAGAACTCAAGTTAACAAAATGGGGTTGGATGCATTTGCTTATGATGAGAAACTTTGAACCATCTTTATTCAAGTAACACTTTTGTTTTGAATTTGTAATTGCTAAATTTGTAGCTTGTAACTTGTATGTAACTTTGACAAAAGCTTGTAATTGAATTTGGTTATGAGTTTGAAAATTAGGAATGCACTTGAGATTGACAAATAGAAGTTTGGAATTTTTGGTGTTTGGAACAAACTCTCCTTTTTCATGAATTTGTAATGATCTTGGAATGAGATCTGACATTGAGTTCATGATGAATTTGAAATGCAATTAAAGCTTGAATTTAAACTTGAATTTACAAATGATGTGAGAACTTGAAATTTGAAATTTGGAATATGAATTTGGAACAGAAAAAAAAACTAGAAATAGAAAATATGAACTAAACTTGGGACAAAAATTGAAATTGGAAGATGAATTGGAGAAATGAATTTAAAAGCAAAATTTGAACTTAAACTTTAATTGAAGTTGGAAGTTATAATAAAAATAGAAACAATTTCTTTAAAAATGAAATAAAATTGGAAGTAGAAATTGAGATAAAAATTTAAGAAAATAATAAAAACAAACAATTTAAAAATGAGAACTTGAAGATGAATAGAAATTAAATTTAAAATGGAGATACATATATATATAAAGAAGGAAACAGAGAATGAATAAAAAAACTAGTAATAGAAATTGAAACAAAAATTCTAAAAATAAGAAGTTAAAAATGGAATATAGAAATAGAACTAGAAAACAAAAGATAAGAATACAAAAATGAAATAAAAGTTAGAAATGAGAAATATAAATTAAAATTAAAAATGGAAGCTTGGAAGTGAAAAGAAATAAAAAGAAATAAATCTTGAGAAACTCAAAAAATGAGTTGAAAGTGACAGAAAAACAAATCTTGGAAATTTTCTGTTAAATGCGATGAATGTATGATGCGGGCAGTTAGGGGTAAAATTTGGGGTGTGACAGTTGCCCCTATTTAAATAACTTCACCAGATGGCGTGAGTGATGGTAATCCTCATGGAATCAGTGTGAAAGGTATTTAAATATAGAAATAACCGGAAATTTTGCCCCTAAATGCAATGTTATGCTGGACTACAAACTATCTAACTCTGTAACTCTTATGCAATGAATGATGATTATGGTATGAATGATTAGAATGAGATATATCAACGACCACAAGCCAAGACTCACTGGGGATGACATACACTGGGGATAAAGAAACGAAAACGGAAAGTATTCAAAGTGATAAATCAACAGGTTCAAGTGTAACTGTTGACACTAAGAATAACAAAAAGACGGGAACAAAAGGAAATCCTATGCGTTGGATCAACGAACACAGGTAAAGTCAAGTTGACACTTGGGATGACAAAACAAAATGAAATTCAAAGTGACTGCACAGTGGCTCGATACGATCAACTGACACCAATAATAAAAATAAGATAAGGAAATAAATCGAAGTGGTAGATCAATGGCTCTATGCGACCAATTGACTTTGAGAAGTAAAAAGCAACAACATATTCAAAGTGAATGCGCAGCGGCTCGATGCGACCAACTGACACCAAGAATACAACAAAATAAACATTCAAAGTGAATGTGCAGCGGCTCTATGCGACCAACTGTCACTGAAAATGATAATCATAATATTCAAAGTGAATGTGCAGCGGCTCGATGCGACCAACTGACACTAAGAATACAACAACAAAAAAATTCAAAGTGAATGTGCAGCGGCTCTATGCGACCAACTGTCACTGAGAATGACAACAACAAACTTATTCAAAGTGAATGCGCAGCGGCTCGATGCGACCAACTGACACCATGAATAACAACAAAAATATTCGAAATGAATGCACAGCGGCTCGATGCGACCAATTGACACTAAGAATACAACAAAATAATCATTCAAAGTGCATGTGCAGCGGCTCTATGCGACCAACTGTCACTGAGAATGACAACAACAAACTTATTCAAAGTGAATGCGCAGTGGCTCGATGCGACCAACTGACACCATGAATAACAACAAAAATATTCGAAGTGGAAGCGCAATAGGTTCGAGCCCTATTGACACTAAGAATAGAAGCCAAGATACACTCAAAGTGAATGCGCAACAAGTTAAAAAAAACCGGTTGACACTAAGAATGATAAAGACAAAGTAGTCAAAGTATTCAAAATGGTAAATTAGCAGGTTCAAATGTAACTGCCGACACCGTGGATAAGGAAGGAAATCACAGTGATTTAGCAGCGGCTCTATGCGACCAGCTAGCATTGGGGATAGAATGCAAATCACCCAAAGATAGATCAACGGCTCTAGGCGACCGGCTAACACGAAAACGTAACAACAAAATAAGTTGGATTTTTCAAATAAGATAAAACATCCAACCTCTGGAAATTCCTTCAGGAACCATCAGGAGAAAGGTACAAGTATGTGCCAAAATCAAATGGACTTGGATTTAAGCAAAAGGTTTCACGACCCGCTTAAAAGATTTGTGCCAATGACAATTGGACTTCAAGGAGATATTGGTGGTCATAAAGACAAATACCAATCACAATTAGAATTCCCCGGGGGACACCAGCAATTACTGGGGACAAAAACATTGATAAACCAAACTTCGGGTACCAACAACAATGGATTCTCAAATTGAACACTAATGATATCTGGACTTGGAGTTAGACAAACGACAACTGAGGAAAGACAAATGCTAATGTCAAATGCACATGATTGAGCATGATGCGAATGATCATGATATGCAAATGTTGACTCTAAAGAGACAAAGAGTTGACAAGACTCAAATAGGGAGTAGGCTCTCAACACCAATACTTAGATGAGCAATATGAAAAAACACTGGGGAGATGTCTTCGAACTTTAGAAATCATGTTTGGCTCGAAGATCCATCCAAGAGTGTTATCAGCTTTGACTTCTATGGGGATTTCTGTAATAATAGTATAAAAGTGTTGTTGCAAACCAGGACTTCTTGGGGAAACAAAAGGTTTTTCCAATTTTCCAAAGTCAAAGAAACTTGAAAATTTTTGAGCATGTTTTCAAAAAAAATTCCTTAAAAACTTGTCATTTTCAGAGTTAAATTGTAATCAAGTGATGGCATTTTGCATAACAAAAGAAAATAAGAGGTTGGACAACAAAATTCATAGGCAAAGTTTGTATTTTATTCAAGAATGGTAGCTTGCTAATGGCAAAAACTCCATGGGAAATTACAATTTGAAAATGGCAATGGGGAAAGGTCTACATTGAATCCAACGACCACTATAATCCCTAATAACTAAGACTGCCCGACACCTTGCTTCTGACAAGAGCAAATGGATTGGTCTTCCATTATGATTCTTCAGTAATGGTAAACACCATCTGCTACAGTCAAATGCCTTTGTCCTTAACTTGTGCCTGGACCGCCCTTTCGGGTTTTCAATCCACCGGGACGCTCTTTTTTGCCTAAGCCGCCCTTTCGGGTTTTCAACTTAGCGAGCTCTTATTTTTTCATTTTTATCCCTAAATTTTGCCTGGATCTCCTTCATAGGTTTTGATCCACCGGGATACCCTTTTTTTGCTTAGGTCGCCATTTCTGGTTTTCGACCTATCGGGTTTTATTTAGGCATAATATTTTTTGACTGCATCAGAATTCACCGGGTGTTTCAGCTGTTCACCATCCATAGTTGTAAGGATTAAGGAACCTCCGGAGAATGCCACCTTCACAACATATGGGCCTTCATAGTTAGGACTCCATTTTCCACGCATGTCTTTGTGGACTGGCAAGATTTTCTTGAGTACAAGATCTCCTTCTTTGAATTCTCGGAGACGAACTTTCTTGTCAAAAGCTCTCTTGATGCGCTTCTGGTACAACTGGCCATGGCACATGGCGGTCATTCTCTTCTCATCAATGAGGTTCAGTTGGTCATACCTGTTCTGGACCCATTCAGCTTCCTCCAGTTTGGTTTCCATCAAGATTCTTAAAGATGGTATCTCTACTTCAATAGGGAGAACTGCATCCATCCCATACACCAGAGAGAAAGGGGTTGCCCCTGTTGAAGTGCGAACTGATGTTCTATATCCGTGTAAAGCATATGGTAACATCTCGTGCCAATCTTTGTAAGTTTTTACCATCTTCTGCAGAATCTTTTTGATGTTCTTGTTTGCAGCTTCAACAGCTCCATTCATCTTCGGACGATACGGAGAAGAGTTATGATGTTCAATCTTGAATGTCTCACACAACTCTTTCATTGTTTTGTTGTTCAAATTGGTCCCATTATCTGTGATGATTCGGCTTGGGATTCCATAACGGCAGATAATTTGGTTCTTGATGAAGCGGGCAACCACTTGCTTTGTCACATTGGCGTAGGAAGCTGCTTCTACCCATTTGGTGAAATAATCGATTGCGACCAAGATAAACCGATGACCATTGGAAGCTTTAGGCTCAATTTCCCCTATCATGTCAATGCCCCACATTGAGAAAGGCCAAGGCGATGACAGAACATTCAAAAGTGTTGGAGGTACGTGCACCTTGTCGGCATAAATCTGGCATTTATGACACTTCCTGGCATACTTGAAACAATCTGATTCCATGGTCAACCAGAAGTATCCAGCTCTCAAAATCTTCCTGGACATGGCATGTCCATTGGCATGTGTTCCAAATGATCCTTCATGGATTTCCCTGATCAATAAGTCTGCTTCGCGCTTGTCCACACATCTGAGCAGAACCATATCATGATTTCTCTTGTAAAGCACATTGTTGCTGAGGAAAAATTTGGACGCCAATCTTCTTAAAGTCTTCTTGTCTAGAGTTGTTGCGTCAGCTGGGTACTCCTGATTCTGCAAATAGTTCTTGATGTCGTAGAACCACGGTTTCTCATCAGTTTCCTCTTCGATCAGTAGACAGTAGGCTGGTGCAGTTCTTCGCTCGATTGTAATGAGTGGAGCTTCATTAAGAAATCTGACTTGAAACATAGAGGCCAACATTGCCAAGGCATCTGCAATTTGATTTTCTGTCCTTGGAACATGATGGAAAGTGACTTCGTCAAAGTATTTAATTAACTCCACAATGTGGGCCCGATAAGGGATCAACTTCTCGTCACGGGTCTCCCATTCACCTTTGACTTGGTAGATTACTAAGGCTGAGTCTCCATACACTTCAAGGATCTTGATTCTAGTATCGATTGCAGCTTCGATACCTAAAACACACGCTTCATACTCAACAATGTTGTTTGTACATTCAAAACACAATCTAGCCGTGAAGGGAGTATAACCACCATCGGGATTCATCAAGATAACCCCCACACCATGCCCCATGTAGTTAGAGGAACCATCAAACATCATCTTCCAACGAGACCCTGGCTCGGGACCTTCATCTGGACCTGGAACTTCACAATCCTTTACCAACATAATGTCCTCGTCTGGGAAATCGAATTTCAAAGGTTCATAATCTTCGACAGGATGATCAGTAAGGTATTCAGATAAAACACTCCCCTTAATAGACTTCTGGGTTACATACTGGATATCATATTCGGATAACAACATGTGCCAACGGGCGAGTCTTCCTGTCAAAGCAGGCTTCTCAAAGATGTACTTTATTGGATCCATTTTCGAGATCAACAAAGTAGTGTGACAAATCATGTACTGCCTGAGGCGTCTGGCCGCCCATGCCAAGGCACAACAAGTTTTCTCTAAAAGCGAATATCTGCTTTCACAGTCTGTGAACTTCTTGCTTAAGTAATAAATGGCGTTCTCCTTACGACCAGTCTCGTCTTGTTGGCCTAATACGCAACCCATAGATCCCTCGAGCACAGTCAGATACAAGAAAAGAGGCTTCCCTTGGGTAGGTGGGATCAAGATAGGGGGTTCTTGTAGATAAACCTTAATCTTCTCAAAAGCTAGTTGACAATTGGGACTCCACTCAATTGCTTGATTCTTCCGGAGCAACTTGAATAAGGGCTCACATGTAGCAGTCATGTTGGAGATGAATCTGGAGATGTAGTTCAATCTTCCGAGGAAACCCCTGACTTGCTTTTCTGTTTTGGGAGCTGGCATCTCTTGAATCTCTCTGACCTTATCCGGATCTACTTCAATACCTTGTTGACTAACAATAAAACCAAGTAACTTTCCTGATCAGACACCAAAGGTACACTTAGTTGGATTCAGACGCAGTTGGAACTTCCTGAGACGTTCAAATAACTTCAAGAGATGATTCAAATGATCCTCCTCACTCTGTGATTTGGCAATCATATCATCCACATAAACTTCTATTTCTTTATGCATCATATCATGGAAAAGGGTGACCATTGCCCTTTGATAAGTGGCTCCTGCATTTCTAAGACCGAATGGCATAACTTTGTAACAATAAGTGCCCCATGGTGTGATAAAAGTGGTCTTTTCCATATCATCAGGATCCATCTTAATCTGGTTATATCCTGAAAAACCATCCATGAAGGAGAAAACAGCGAACTTAGCAGTATTGTCAACCAATGTATCAATGTGCGGAAGAGGGAAATCGTCCTTCGGACTGGCTTTGTTCAAATCCCTATAGTCCACACACATTCTGACTTTGCCATCCTTTTTAGGGACTGGCACAATATTAGCTACCCACTCAGGGTACTTTGCAACTGCGAGGAATCCCGCATCAAACTGCCTTTTGACCTCTTCTCGAATCTTCAGAGCCATGTCTGGTCTTGTTCTTCGAAGCTTCTGCTTTACAGGAGGACAATCTGGTCGAAGAGGTAACTTGTGGACCACTATGTCTGTGTCTAAGCCGGGCATATCCTGATATGACCATGCAAACACATCTGCATATTCTTTGAGAAGCTTGACCAATCTTTCTCTGACATCTGCCCCAAGTGTTGTACCAATCTTGACTTCCTTCTTGTCTTCATCAGTGCCAAGGTTGATGGTCTCAACCTGCTCCTTATGTGGCTGAAGATCTGTGTGCTCATACTCAACTAATCTTGCCAGTTCTTCGGGAATGTCACAATCTTCCTCACTTTCATCTTCCGCTTGGTAGATGGGTGAATCAAAGTTAGGAGAGAATGTAGAGTCATTGGATTCAACAGGGTTTTCGCTTATTCTGCATATGAGAATGATTTGCTTTTATTAAAAGTGGAAAATAGAGAAATGCAAGAGAAAAAAACTTTTTTTATTGGTTTTGAAAGAGTGCCATTTTCCTTTTTTTTTAAAGGTGAAAAGAGAGAGAGAGAGAGAGAGAGAGAGAGAGAGAGAGAGAGAGAAATAGTAAATGATCAAAATAAGAGTTTAACAAAATTCCTTCATTGATAATAACTTTGAAAATGAGAAGGGGCCCTACAAAATACTCCCATAGCCTTGGGCAGAGCTAGGGAACTTTGAAAACATTTAAAAAAAACAATAAATTACTTTGACAATGGAAAAAACTCTGGGATCTCGACTGCCTCCCAATTGCCCAAGGCTTCTTCACACTGATACACCAAATGATTCACATCTTCATCTTCAGAACCTCCATCAATTGCATTGACCTGATAACCAGCACTGGAAAACACCTCTTGAATGGTCTTCAGACGTCCTTTAACGGAGGTTGGCGCTCCTTCCTTCATATGAGTTGGTTTGTAACCCAACCCGCAACGATCTAGCTTCTGTTTGACTTCAATGACATCACCCCAACCTTCATAGCTTCTTTCTTCAATGGTGGAAATGGTACTCTTCAGCGATGCAAAAGATGGGATACCCTTCCCTTTTGGTTCCTCTACTTCCAAAAGGACAACATTGGCTATCTCAAAAGCTTGGAAAGAAATCTCTAAAGCATCTTCATCAGCCTCAATATAGCTAAAGGATGAAAGGTTGCTAACCATGAGATCTTCTTCCCCAGACACGGTTACCAGCTTATTATCGACCACAAACTTCATCTTCTGATGTAGGGTAGAAGTGACTGCCCCAGCGGCATGGATCCAAGGTCTTCCCAGCAAGCAACTGTAATTAGGGTTAATGTCCATAATCTGGAAAGTGATTTTGAACACCTGTGGCCCAATCAAGATCGGTAGGTCTACTTCTCCAATAACAGTCCTCCTTGACCCATCAAAAGCTTTCACAATCAGTGCACTGGGCTTCATCTCTGCCCCTTGATAAGATAACTTGGCAAGCGTTCTTTTCGTCAAAACATTCAATGAAGATCCTGAATCCACAAGAACTCTTGCTAAAGTATCCTCTTGACATTTTACAGATATATGGAGAGCACGGTTATGGTCCAAGCCATCTTTTGGAAGATCCTCCATACTGAAGTTGAGATTGTTACATGCAGTGATATTGGCAATGACCCCATCAAACTGATTCACAGTTATATCATGTGTAACATGAGATTGGGCTAGTAATTTCTGTAGAGCACTCTGATGGGCCGGCGAATGCATAAGAAGTGATAGGATAGATATTTTGGAAGGTGTTTGATGTAGCTGATCAATAACCTTATAATCACTCTTCTTAATGATTCTGAGAAATTCTGCATCCTCTTCTCCCAAGACTACCCCTTTATCCTGGTTGACAACAGCTGGAATGACTTCTTTAGGCGGAACCGTATTGGCTTGCTGAGTATAAACATGACCACTGCGAGTTAAACGACCTGCACCCGCTATGTCAGCACTTGCAACTTTTGAACCTTCCTTCTGACTAGCTTTATCAATCTTCTGATGAACTTTCCCTGTATCATACTTCCATGGAACTGCTTTAGTGTCTTCATAAAGGAAAGGGTTACTCCTTTGTTCAAACCTTGGCTCAGGTATATTGAAAATGGGCATCACAGGCTCTGGCATATTAAAGATGGGTTGAACTCTTGAGGACTCAGGCAGGTTGAACACTGGCACCAAGGTAGAATTAGATTCAGGCAAGTTGAAAATGGGTTCAATCATTGCCACTTCATTCTTCTTCACATGACCGCTTACTTGTAAAACACCCAGATTAATCAAATCTTAAACATCTTCTAAGACCAATTCACATCCCTTTGGGTTATTCGCACAAGCTTCACAATTCTTATGACAGTTCTTCAACATACCCACTTCTACTAACTTCGCATGGAAGTCTCTATGCGGGGTCTTGATCTCTGTGGCGTTGAAAATCAAACCTTCGTCAGACTCGTCAACAATGGCATTTATGGACCCATGCTTGGGTAAAGGATTATCTTTGACATTCGGACCAGTATTCCTGAATGACAGAATGTTCTTCTCCATCAAATCTTTCACTATGTACTTCAAAGCATAACAACCCTCCAAATCGTGCCCTGGGGCACCTTCATGGAATAAACAGTGGGCATTTGAGTTGTAATTTGGTGGGAGCGGATTTGGTGGAGGACCCAAAGGCCTTGGAGTAACCAAACCTTTCTTCAGCAGTGAAGGATATAATTCAGTATAGGTCATAGGGATTCGAGGATTAGGAGGCCTTCCTCCTGGTCTTCTATTCTGAAAGTTGGGATTCGGATGAGGAGATGGAGTCCTCTGCTGGTAGGCTGGAGCATTGGGCACTTGTTGATAGCCTGGATTGTTGAGCATTGGCTGATAAGGTGGAATCACTGGAGCCGCTTGCTGATACATTGGTACTGCTTGAGTTGGCCGATACATTGGTACTGCTTGAGTTGGCCGATACATCGGGACTTGTGGATTATATGACGGTTGAACCGCCGCTACATAAGGATGTTGGGCATACTGTGGTGGATGAGCATACTGCTGTTGAGCCATAGGTGGAGGTCTCTGCCAAAGTGGATTTCTTCTTTGACTTGTCATTATGGCATTCGTCTCACCCTTTTTCTTCTTGTGGAAATTACTGGTAAATTTCTTGACATTATTTCCACTGCCAGTGCTGGAACTGCCAGATGCACCACTCATCTTTCCACTCTTTAGTCCAAGTTCAACTTTGATTCCCACGGCTACAAGGTCAGAGAAGCTAGCAGTTATGCTCCCCACCATTCTCTCATAGAATTCTGGTCGCACAGTGTCAACAAACCAGTCAGCTAATTCTCTTTCAGTCAATGGGGGCTCTACTTGAGAAGCGGTCCCTCTCCACCTCTGAGCATATTCTTTAAATGATTCAGAATCTTTTTGTGACATACTCAACAGTTGCCTCCTATCGGGAGCAAGGTCCATATTGTATTTGTATTGTTGGATGAAAGCATCTGCCAAGTCTTGGAAATTGCGAATCTTCGACTGGTCTAGCGTTAGATACCATTTGGAGGAGATTCCCTTCAGACTGTCCTGGAAGCAGTGGATCATTAATTTATCATTGTCCACCTGCACAGCCATTCTTCGATAGTACATCAAGAGATGGTTCTTAGGACAAGTTGCGCCCTCATACATATCAAAAGTGGGTATCTTGAACTTTGGAGGTATTACCAATCCAGACACCAGACACATCTCTCTAGCAGCGGTCCCAAAGATCTGGTCACCTTCAATCGCTCTTAACCTTTTTTCAAGGTATCAAAATTCTCTTGCATCTTCTCATGTTTCTCGTCTCCTTTTTCAGACATAACTGGTGCATCATACGCCTGATGGTCATTAAATTATGGTTGGGCACGGGTGTGCACAATGTCTGGGGTAAAATTAGTAACTGCATGGTTCTCTTCATTAGTCACAGAAATAGTCTGTTGAGCAGCAAATCCTTGAGGAGGAGGCACAAAACCTTGGGAAGGAAATGCCATACCCTGAGAAGGAGGTGCGAAACTTTGAGAAGCTAAGCCTTGGGAAGGAGGGAAGAAACCCTGAGCAGCAATTCCTTGGGAAGAAGGAATAAAACTTTGAGAAGCAAAACCTTGGGAAGGAGGGAAGAAACCCTGAGCAGCAAGTCCTTGGGAAGAAGGAATAAAACTTTGAGAAGCAAAACCTTGGGAAGGAGGGAAGAAACCCTGAGCAGCAAGTCCTTGGGAAGAAGGAATAAAACTTTGAGAAGCAAAACCTTGAGGAGGAGGAACGAATCCATGAGGAAGCCCAAAAGGAGGCCAGGTCACAGGGGTAGTGACTGATGATGTAGGCTCAGTCGTTGCAGTGACAATTTCTGACACTACAGTCTGTTGGGTATCCATCTTTGCTCGAATGACCTGCAACATTTCCATCATCTGACCCATATTTCCACGAATATCGGTAAGCTCCTTGTTAGCTCTGTCCATCTCTAGGTCTCTTTCAGCCATCCTCTTTCTGGCTTGAGCTCGAGTGTAGTATTTGCGTTAGAGCCTCAGTGTGAAAGCTGGAGAGCAGATGACGGGAATGAGTTTTATATGAAAAAAATGCAAATGAAATGCCAAATGTATGAGTGCAATGCGAAAATTAAATTTTATTCAAGGAACTTAAGAAACAATTTGCAAATACCAAGGAAAATATAATAATCGAAAGGATATGATTTCATTAAATTCAAAAAGTGATACAAAGTCTTGAGTACATCTTCAAAAATCCCAAACAAAGCTTAATAAAAACAAAGACAAAGTCCTAAGGAGATTCTCCTAAAAGCCTCAAGTTGAGCTTCTCGATTTGTGCCTTCATCTGAGCCCTTTCAAGCATAAGTTGATCCACGATCGACTTCCAAGAAGTGTCCCCTTGAGTGCTGGAGGAAAATAAATCCTCTTGCGCTTTCCTTTTCTTGTTAGAGAGCTCTTCTTCTTCCTTCATCTTCAGTTGTCTTCTAAGTTCTTCATTCTCACTACTGATGATCTGATGTCGATTCTTCCATGCATTCTTATCTCGAAGCTCTTTATCCAAATCAATCTTCAGCTTCTCTGCATCATCCATAAAGATTAGAATGGGTTTCTTGAAGGTCATAGGATCCTGGCGAGGGTAAGGCATCTTCAGACTGATTGCCCTATCTCGTACCCATTGGAGATAGGGTTCCATAGAAACACAATTCGGCTTTCCCAAGCTACTCCTCCCCTTCCTATGGATGTACTTCCAAGCTTGTATAATCTGTTTCTTGAGCTCTGGTTCTTCGTCATCCTTAAAGAAAATTCCTTCCACTTCAACACTCTTAGGTTTGTCCTTCAATGGATACCCGAGTTGGCGGTGAGCCAAAACTGGATTATAGCTGATCCCTCCCTTAGTGCCAAGAAGAGGCACATTAGAAAAATCACCACAACTATCAATAATCAATGCTCCATCATAAACACGATTATACCAACTAATGTCAGAGTGGGTAAGAGACATGATCCTTTGTGACCACCACAAACCATCCTTAAGGTTCCAAAATGAAGCTGACTTAGGCAAGTGCAAAATAAACCACTCGTATAGCAATGATGCACAACAAGTAATCATCCCTCCCTTATGGAGATTCCTCATATGTATGGAATGGTAAGTGTCTCCGAGCAAAGTAGGTACCGGGTTCTTCTTCAGAAATATTTTGATGGCGTTCAGGTCTACAAAGTCTTCAAAGTTCGGGAAAAGTAACACTCCATATATTAGCAGAATAAAGGTCGCCTCAAAAGCTTTCATATCCTTCACACTAACAAAATTCTTAGCCTTTTCTACCAAAAACTTTGTAGGTAATCCAAAGATCTTTCCTTTATAGGTCATATTTGCCTTGACCTCAGGAACACTCAAATATGTTGCCTTTGCAATCTCCGCTTCTTCAGGGTCCTTCTCTAGAATAGGGAATGGAAACTCATCCTTAACACGTGATCCCACCAGAAATGAATACTCTTCCAAAGTAGGCGCCAATTGGTAATCAGGGAACGTAAAACAATGGTAGAGAGGATCATAAAACTGGAGCATCATAGAGAGCAACCTTCCATCCCACTCAGTCTTAAGTAAGGCTAAAAGTCTCCTATGCTTCTCCATGAAGGCTTCTTGATCCAAAACCAAATCTCTTAATTTCCTTAGGTCTTCGAGTTTGGGAGTTTTGAATGTGTACTTGACAGTCTTTCTTCTTCCAAAGTCCATGATGATACCTACGATATTTGCAAAGATAGAGTTTCTGAGTTCCTTGAATAAATTGGTAAAAATGATGATTCATGATGCGTGAATGCATGAATACACAAACACACACAAGGCTTAGGTTCAAAGCTTGCATGAGGTCGAGGGCTCAACCCTCCCAAAAGGTATGTACTATGAGTTTATTTGTACCTGTACAACGGGTTCTAAAAGTTCCCAGAATCATTGTCCCATCTTTCGGATATTACCGACTTCCCAACTCAACTTGGTAATCAATAATATTCTCAAGAGAGTCTCATCCAGGTGTAGTATCGCGTATCAACTATTTTGGATTTACACCCTCATAGTCATCGCACTACATCCCTAAAAGGCCAAATGGGGGTAAATGTTCTACGGTCCTCAACATTAACGGCTCTCAGGTCGAATATAGTAATGCTTTCACGACTGAACTCGATCAACAAAACTACATCCGAGGAGGCCTCCGCTGAGTGGTGGTGTCTCAAGTCAGCTTGGTCGGGACTCAACTCCCTACAAGCCTTCTTGAATATACCACCGTCCTATCTTATTTTGCACTCAAGTCCGGTTTAGGACTTATCTCACCACACATGGAACACCCGACAAAAATCCCAAATAATAACAAGCAATATAACAACAAATATACAAATATACAAGGTGGGCTTAACCCTCAAAAATAGAGTCCCCAGTGAAGTCGCCATTTCTGTTGCGGTGAGAATCGGATACCAAGCTATTGATTAAGCTTGAATCGCAAAACTTTTATGTTCACCACCGACTTTAATTTAATCCAAAGGGAAAAGGGAAAAAGATCGTAAAAACCCTAAATGAGGAGAAACTAGGTTCGGGGGTTGATTATGCCTAGGGAAGGTGTTAGCATCCTAAGCATCCGCAGTATCCTACGGGAACCTCTTGTTAATATTTGTGTTATTGTTATTTATTGCTTGCTAAAATTATGGGAACTTAAGGTTTTATTTCTAATGGTGCTCGCACAACATCGCATCGATGCCTACGTATCGGGTATAGAATCAGAGCACTCGTAGTTCTCCTAAGGATTAACGAACACTTGGTTACGCTCAAGGTTCGCGGGGGGAGGTAAGTGTTATGGCAAACACTCACGGGACTTTAGGAAAGTCACAAAAAGTTGTAAAATAAAAAGTCCTAAGGGTTAGGGTTGAAAAGGAACTAGGGATGGCTAAACTTCCTATGACATTGAGTCAACTGCAGGAGTTCTTTCCCTTTTAGATTGAAATGCAAAAAAAGAAAGCAAATAAATGAGGATGCAAGCCCCTAAGTCTAAGGCATAGGTTGCAACTTGCAAAAATGAACTGAATGAAGTAAATGGAAATACAAGATAAAAGGCTTAATAATCGGGCTATGACTCGATATATGGATCGAGAATGCGGGGGTGGAAGACAAACGCGATGCGACAATTTTCTTAAGTTGGAAAGCTGTGAAGTGTAAAGACTGTGCAGATGGCGATCGTAAAATGACCGACTTACGTGTGTGAGTGAAGTGTGTAAAGTTCACTTGGCGTTGGGCCAAGGGTTATTATCTTGAAAATTATTGTGTGCTTCCAATTTTATCTTAACAGTTTATGGTCTTTTTGCGGAATAAAATAAAACAATACATGCAACCGAAATAATGAAAAATTAAATCATGCACATATTCACACAAAAGATAAATAAACCGAAATCTAACTCTCTCACCCTAATGGGACCTAACCTAAACGACCCAATAACTATCTAAAACGAGAATGGATCGAAACATGTTTTTTTGTTGGTTTTTTTTGTATTTTGAAATTAAAAAAGAAATTAGTTAAGAAATAAATAATTAAGTTAAGAAAGATATTAAAATAAAATCGAAACCTTAAATGGATTGACTAAAATAAACTAAGAAAAAGTAAAATTAAATATAAAGGTAAAATAAGATATTTTGATTTTTTAGGAGTCTTAAAGGAAATAAAAGATTAATTCTTAAATAAATAAATAAAAACTAGATAATAATAAAAGATTTTTTTGATTTTGGAATATATTAGATGAAAATTGTTAAGAACCTACTAGATAAAATATTTTATATTTTTGAAATTAAGAAATTGACTAAACAAATAAATAAATAAAACAAAAAATTTAAAACAAAACAAATGGGCCTGGAATAATAAGTAACATGGGGGTGCTGATATAAACAACAAAAGCCCCAACAAGGAGGAGCCCAAGGCGCTGGATTTTGGGGAAATGGACCGGGTCGACCCATGACCTGGTTTATTTATGCAGCAAAAGGAGAAACACACGGTTCCCCTATGAACCCTAAATAACAACTTAACTTCAGAACAAAATGAAGAACGAAACACCAAAAAGCAATGACTTCACTTCCAAATCAAACTCTCTCCCTCTGCCCAGAAAATCTCTCGAATCCATTTCTCTCAACTCTGAACCTCTCTCTGCTTCATGTTTCCGCTCTCACTCTCAATCGGAAACAAAATCACCGTGGCGGTATCTCTATACATTCACGGTTTGATCGCAATTGGTCCGTTCTTCGGTACAGTTTGCCGCGGCTTCGCTCAGTTTCGTTCAAAGGTTCAGACGATTTCTTTCAAGGATTCACGGTGGTTAATGGCGGTGTAGTTTTGCGGACCTTTCTCCGGCGTCGGCGTTTGGTTTTCAGAAGATTCATGGTGGATTCGCGTGTTTGAGCGACATCGAAAAGGGGTAGGCCGATGGTGGCTCTGGTTTTGTGAACGGCGGCGGAGATGGAGGTTCAATCGGACCGGCGACGGTGGCGGGTGTTCGTCCGGCGGTGAGAGGGTTTCGGTCGGTTCTGTGGCTTGGGCTTCGAAGATTGTTCGAAGGTTTTTTGGAGGTTTACGGGTGGTTCGTTTCGTGAGTGATGGTGCTTATGCGGTGGCTGAGTTTCGATTCGAATGGGGGTCGTGATGGCTGTTGGTGGTTACGAGCTGGGATGGGTGAGGATGAAGGAGATTTGACGGTTCTGTTTGTGAGGTTTGGGTTTGAAGAGTAAGCAGCGAAGGGTTTTTACGGTGAGTTGGCTGGCTGGTTGTGTTTTTTTGATGAGGGTGGATTCCGGTTGAGTGGCTGGTTCTCGGGTTGGTTGAGGTTCACGTTCTGGGTTAAATGTGGTGAGTTTTTGCGGCGGCTTCTTTGCGGTTCTAAGGTTTTTTTACGGCGGCTCCGTATTTGGATGGTCTGGTGGTTCGATTTGTGCGTTCATAGTTTCAAGGCTCAGGTTTTTTGAAGGTTTGTGTTATGAGTTTGTTTCCTTTCATCTCACCTTTTTTGATTTTGCTGTTGCTTAATTTTTTGTGTGGCTAGGTCCCCATTGTTTTATGCTTGTTGCTTGGGTTTTTTTGAACGTATGCTAGCTGATGTTCTTCTAAGTTTTGGTATGTATATTGGTTTTTTAGGTTTTTTGATGTTGGGCCTTTCGGTTTTCTCGTGTTGGCTGCTTCTTGGTGGTTGTTGATGTTGGCTAAAACTAAACCTTTTTTTTGTGGTTATGTTATTGATGGTTGTTGATGGTTAGTTTGATGGTGGTGACTTTTTAGGGATTTTCAGTGTTTTACTGGTATTGGTTAAGGTCTTTTGCGATGACTGGTTTGAAATTTCGGTGTGTGGCTGAAGTTTTATGGCTGCATTTTTTGTGTATGGAGTTGGCTGCTATGGTTTGATTTGTATCAAGTTTTTTTGGTTTTGTGGCTGCCCCCCCCCCCTGCTCTGTGTTTGTTTATTTTTTTGTGGCTGCCTCCTGGTTTATGTATGATGAAGTTATATGGTTGCTAGTTTTTGTTGTGAAAATGTGGCTGCTGTCTTTTGCTTTATGGTTTTTGTTTGATGTTGTTGCTGAGTTTTCGCTGCTTTCGTAGGAAGTTTTTTTCTGAAGTTTTTTGAAGTTTTTGAAGTTTTTTACTTTTTATGGCTTTGTGTATGCAGGATGAGGAGTGATGAAATGAAATTGAAAAAGAAACCTAGCTATTCGGAATTGAAATCAAACCGTAAACATAAACATGGCTAAAGGAGGAATCAAGTAAGATGAACAATATGCTGAAAAGAGGTGGAGGAAAAGGAGAACATTACCGACCCGAAAGTTATCGGGGTGAAGAATCCGCAATGGTAAGCTCCACTTGTACCTTCTTTCTTCTTCTATTCTTCTTCTGTGAAGCTTCTTCCCTACTCCTTGTTATTGCTGGTATGATTATTGGTTGGCAGTGGTTTTTGATTTTTTTGATGTTGCTGAATTTTTCGGTTTGCTTTTGTTTTTTTGAATCCTCCCTCTCTTGTGGTTTTTTTTGTTGTGAGAATGTGGCTGGTTTATGTGATGATCTTTGCTGAGTTATGCAGTATGAGGTTGCTGCTGGTTTTTTACTGTGCTGTTTTTTTGATGAATGAAACAGTCCCATATATGTAGGATGAAATTAGGGTTTTTGGTTTGAATTTCTGTACCCTATTGCTTGTTGATGAAGGGTTGGGATAAGGGAGACAAATTCTGAATTTGAGAGTGACATGTGAGAGCAGGATAGCCCTGCTAGTGCTGTATTTTTTTGTTTGTTTGTGAAGAATAAAAGCCCCTGCTGAACCTGTGTGTTATTGTTGTTCTTTTTGAAACTATACACCTTTTTCTTGTTTGTAAAGTCATATGTGATATGATGCAATGAGTATGTACAAGCCTTAAACATGTATAGGGCTGCTTGGTTATGCTGAGTTTGAATATGGAATGAATATGAATGAATATGAATGCATATGAATATGATTGAATTGACATTTGTGAATGAATTTTGAATTGGAAAGTAAATGTTTGAAATGCTTGAATGAAGAGTTCATGGATTGTGTTAAAAAAAAAGATGTGCTCTTGAATGCTTATGTGATAATACAAAATAGAAATTAATAGAATTTTGAATTAACATGATATTAATCCTTGTTTCTTTTATTTTCATGTACATTGGATGGTGTTGCCATGAGGATGAAAAAAAGCATGAAGTTTGGGGATGAAGAACTCAAGTTAACAAAATGGGGTTGGATGCATTTGCTTATGATGAGAAACTTTGAACCATCTTTATTCAAGCAACACTTTTGTTTTGAATTTGTAATTGCTAATTTTGTAGCTTGTAACTTGTATGTAACTTTGACAAAAGCTTGTAATTGAATTTGGTTATGAGTTTGAAAATTAGGAATGCACTTGAGATTGACAAATAGAAGTTTGGAATTTTTGGTGTTTGGAACAAACTCTCCTTTTTCATGAATTTGTAATGATCTTGGAATGAGATTTGACATTGAGTTCATGATGAATTTGAAATGCAATTAAAGCTTGAATTTAAACTTGAATTTACAAATGATGTGAGAACTTGAAATTTGAAATTTGGAATATGAATTTGGAACAGAAAAAAAAAACTAGAAATAGAAAATATGAACTAAACTTGGGACAAAAATTGAAATTGGAAGATGAATTGGAGAAATGAATTTAAAAGCAAAATTTGAACTTAAACTTTAATTGAAGTTGGAAGTTATAATAAAAATAGAAACAATTTCTTTAAAAATGAAATAAAATTGGAAGTAGAAATTGAGATAAAAATTTAAGAAAATAATAAAAACAAACAATTTAAAAATGAGAACTTGAAGATGAATAGAAATTAAATTTAAAATGGAGATACATATATATATATATATAAAGAAGGAAACAGAGAATGAATAAAAAAACTAGTAATAGAAATTGAAACAAAAATTCTAAAAATAAGAAGTTAAAAATGGAATATAGAAATAGAACTAGAAAACAAAAGATAAGAATACAAAAATGAAATAAAAGTTAGAAATGAGAAATATAAATTAAAATTAAAAATGGAAGCTTGGAAGTGAAAAGAAATAAAAATAAATAAATCTTGAGAAACTCAAAAAATGAGTTGAAAGTGACAGAAAAACAAATCTTGGAAATTTTCTGTTAAATGCGATGAATGTATGATGCGGGCAGTTAGGGGTAAAATTTGGGGTGTGACACCGAGGATGGAAAGGAGGAAGATTGTGAAGTGCCTGTAGAGCTTGCTAGGTTGTTGCAGCAAGAAGAGAAAGTTATACAGCCACATGAAGAACCAATTGAAGTTGTGAATCTGGGAACTGAGAAAGACATGAAAGAGGTCAAGATAGAAGCTGAATTAGAAGACAATGTTAAGAGCAGATTAATTCAGATGTTACATGACTATGTGGAGATCTTTGCTTGGTCTTATGAGGATATGCCTGGGCTTGATACTGATATTGTAGTTCACCGTTTTCCAATGAAAGAGGGTTGTCGTCCAATAAAGCAGAAAGTTCGTCGTATGCGTCCTGAGATGTCAGAAAAGATTAAAGAAGAAGTATTGAAAACATTTAATGCAGGATTCGTAGCTATTACCTCATATCCTCAGTGGGTTGCAAATGTGGTACCGGTGCCTAAGAAAGATGGTAAAATACGCATGTGTGTAGATTACAGGGATTTAAACAAAGCCAGCCCCAAAGATGATTTTCCACTTCCACATATTGATGTTTTGGTAGACAACACTGCTCAACATAAGGTATTCTCTTTTATGGATGGTTTCTTTGGTTACAATAAAATTAAGATGGCACCTGAAGATATGAAGAAGACTACGTTTATTACACAGTGGGGCACCTTCTGTTATAAGGTAATGCCATTTGGATTGAAGAACGCTGGGGCAACATATCAGCGTGCTATGGTAGCTTTGTTCCATGATATGATTCACCATTAGATAGAAGTATATGTTGATGATATGATAGCTAAATCTCAGACTAAAGAAAAACATCTTGATCATCTGCACAAGTTGTTTGAGAGGTTGAATAAGTACAAGTTGAGATTAAATCCAAATAAGTGTACCTTTGGAGTTAGATCTGGCAAACTTTTGGGTTTCATTGTTAGTGGTAAAGGTATTGAAGTTGACCATGCAAAGGTAAAAGCTATACAAGAAATGCCCACTCCCCGTACTGAGAAAGAAGTCAGAGGTTTCTTGGGACGACTAAATTATATTGCAAGATTTATTTTTCAATTAACCGCTACTTGTGAGCCAATCTTCAAGTTATCAAAGAAAGATCAAGTAATGGAATGGAACGATGAATGCCAGGTAGCTTTTGATGAGATCAAGAAGTACCTATAGGAACCTCCAATATTGATGCCACCAGTTGAAGGAAGACCCTTGATTATGTACTTGAAAGTATTAGACAACTCAATGGGGTGTGTGTTGGGGCAACATGACGAGTCTGTTCGAAAAGAGCATGCAATATACTACCTTAGAAAAACATTTACCGACCGTGAAACAAGATTTTCACTACTCGAGAAAACTTGTTGCGCTTTGGCTTGGGCTGCTCGCCGACTAAGACGATATATGTTGACTCATACCACTTTATTGATTTCAAAGATGGATCCTATCAAGTACATATTTGAGAAACCTGCTCTCTCCGGACGAATAGCGAGATGGCAAATGATTTTGACAGAATATGACATACAATATACTACTCAGAGAGCTATTAAGGGAAGTGTGGTAGCTAATCATTTGGCTCATCAAGTAGTGGATGACTATCAGGCTATGAACTTTGAATTTCCAGATGAAGATATTATGCTTGTTGTTGTTAAAGAACCTAGACAATATGAAGGACCTGAACAGGGATCCCGATGGACTATGGATTTTGATGGAGCTTCTAATGCGCTTGGTAATGGTGTTGGTGTTGTGATTATCTCTCTAGAGGGTTGTTATACACCATTTACTGCTACACTTTGTTTTAATTGTACCAACAATATGGCTGAATATGAAGCATGTATTATGGGTATCAAGGCTACCATTGAGATGAAGATCCAGTTTTTGAATATATACAGAGATTCAGCCTTGGTAGTTAGTCAGATTAAAGGTGAATGGGACACAAAACATCCAAATCTCATTCCTTACAGAGAGCATGTGTTGTCTTTAATCCCATACTTTGAAGAGATTACTTTTGGACATATTCCGCAAGAAGAGAATCAGTTTGTAGATGCTTTAGCCACTATGTCATCTATGTTTGAAATTAGTTGGGATAATGAAGCACCTAGAATTACTATTGATCGGTTAGATGAACCAGCATACTGTTATGAAGTTGATACTGAAGGTGTGGAAGAGAAACCTTGGTTCCATGAAGTGAAAAGATATCTCGAAGCTCAGGAATATCTTGAAGGGGAATCTATCAATGACAAGAAGTTTCTGAGGAGATTTTCTGCTAAGTTTTTCCTGATTAATGGAATTTTGTACAAGCCCAATCACGATTCAACTTTGCTTCATTGCGTGGATAAGAAAGAAGCAATGGAGATTATGGAAGACATGCATGATGGGATCTTTGGTACTCATTCTAGTGAGAATACAATGGCTAAGAAGATTTTGAGAGCAGGTTACTATTGGTCTACCATGGAAGCTGATTGCTATCAGCACTCCAAGACTTGTCATAAGTGCCAGATCTATGCTGATAAAGTACATATACCTCCAGCTCCATTGAATGTTTTGACTTCTCCTTGGCCTTTTGCCATGTAGGGAATTGATATGATTGGTGAGATTAAACCTATTACTTCCAATGGACATCGTTTCATCCTTGTTGCTATTGATTACTTCACGAAGTGGGTAGAGGCAGCTTTGTTCGCTTCTGTTACCAAGAATGTTGTGGCTCGATTCATCAAGCATAATCTTATATATAGGTATGGCATCCCCGAAAGGACTATCATTGACAATAGTACTAATATGAACAATACTATGATTACTAACCTCTGCATGCAATTCAAGATTAAGCATCACAATTCTTCTCCATATCGACCAAAGATGAATGGCGAAGTGGAAGCCGCCAACAAGAATATTAAGAAGATCTTGCAGAAGATGACAGTTATGTATAAATATTGGCATGGGATGTTACCATTTTCTCTTCATGGTTATCGTACCACAATACGTACTTCAATTGGGGAAACCCCATTCTCTCTAGTCTATGGTATGGAAGCGGTTTTACCTATTGAAGTTCAGATCCCTTCTTTGAGAATTATGAAGGATGCAAACTTAGATAAAGATAAATGGATTCAGACTCGAATTAACCAGATAAACTTGATTGATGAGAAGAGGTTGGCAGTTGTTTGTCATGGTCAGATGTATCAGAAGCGTATGATCAAAGACTTTAATAAGAAGGTCAAACAACAAGTATATCAGGCTGGAGATTTAGTAATCAAGCGTATCATATTACCACAGGGTGATCCTATGGGAAAATGGACTCCCACATATGAAGGGCCATTTGTAGTAAATAGGGTATTTTCAGGAGGTTCCATAATGCATACTACTATGGATGGTGAACATTTCTCACAGCCTGTGAACGCAGATATAGTTAAAAAATACCACGCATAAAAAGAGACCCGCTAGGTTGACTGGCATAGGAAAAAATAAGGGCATCCCGGCGAACCAAAAGGGTTCGGGCAAAAATTAGGGATATATATATATATATATATATATATATATATATATATATATATAAATTGTACACCCGACAAGTCGAAAACCCGAAAGGGAGGCTTGGGCAAAGAGGGTATCCCGGTTGATTGAAAACCTGAAAGGGAAATCCAGGAAAAAGTTAGGGATTAAAGCGTATGACTATGTCTCGTTAGATCACCCATGTAACCTCAACTAGTTGTACTACCTATACCAAGTTCAAACAGGTGCAGATCAATCCAATCGTTTCTATTTCGACAACAAGGGATAGGATACTTGAAGATAATGGCAATAGCAGAGTTGGAACTCAATAGGATCATTTACACATAGTTATGTTTCCTTGTTTTTGTACTCTTTTAAAATTTCTTCGGCGAATTCCTCTTACTAGGATTTCCGTCTCCGTGTTAAAACTCGCCTGTTTATAGGCCACTTTCTAAATAAATAAAATCCTATTTTCGATTTCAGGTTTACTTTTCCCCTTTTACTTAAGCGAAAACGTCCGTTGATTATGTTTGAATGTATATATGCTTTTGAATATGATTGATGTTTACCATAAATGCATAAAATACAATAATAGTATTTACTAAGGACGATCGGAGGTAGGAATCCAATGAATCTTCGCTGGTTCATCCCCACAGAGTAATCTTTACGGATATTCTTACGGAATACTTCAAGTAGTATTGTGTACTTCCAACTCTACGAAGTGTTCTAGTAGTTTCCTTTCAAATATAATGAATCCTCGAAAGAATTGATACTTAGCCGGATAAGTCTCCCGGAGGAATGTCCATCTCTTTTATCCTCAGTCAGGATATTCAGGAACTTAATCCTTCATAAGTACGATATTCCAAAACAAGACGAGAACGAAGTCTTCATATTCCTCATCAACGAATCGTGATTTATTTTCCCCAGCCAGCAGTTGTTCTACGAAGCTACGTATACGCTTCATCTACATAATTCATACATACATCATTTTCATCATATCATACGCATACAACATTCTCATAAGAATATCATCTTGCAAAGTGTTATATACATCATGACATTTGCATAGAACTAACCTTGTTTTTCAGGTTAATTCCCCAGTAGGCAAACGTCATCAATAACTTATTCTTGGGCTGCTATATCCCCGAAAGGGTTACTTCAAACAATGTCTTGGACCATTCTATCCTCTAGGAATACAAAACAAAATCTTGGATTGCTCTATCCTCCAGGAGTACATGTACTAATATCTTGGGTTGCTACTATAACACCCACTTTTCCCACATAAATAATTATATAAATCTTTAATAAAATCAGAGTAACTTTTCTAGAGTGAGATGTTACATCATAACCGTTCATCAAAATCGTTGTTCCAAAAACGAACAGCGGAATCCAATTCTTTAATATCAATAGCTCAAAGGCTTAACAAATCGAACATAATAAGGTTCTTCAATTCAAGTTTAATTATAAAAATAGGTTGCTAAACATTAAAAGTAAGTGTGGACAAAGATCCCCGTTCCTGTTACATATTAGAGCTCCTAGGATACGGACATCACACCATCGTACTTCTCAGGTACCTGAATTGTCTGAACTTCCGAAGAAGCATAGACGCAACAAAACAAACAGAGGGGTGAGAAATAGATTCATAATATAACGGTGAATACGACATATATGAAGAAGTAATTCACCCCTAATCACACAAAATTATCAATCATATTATTCAATCTATCATAATGCAACGCGACTCAAATGCACAATGCAAATGCGGTACCGACTCACAATAACGGTTCATCAAGTAGAACCCTGAATGCATCATTAACGTCTCCAACAAGACACGATCATCCCTGCAACCACGATTCTCAATGAATCCCAAATAATCATATCCACGACATGATTATTCCATCAAATGTATGAGCATGCAGACATAACAACGCATATCATATCACAATACACATGAATACATCATGCTTTACAATCCTCATTATCTCATCAACCAACCATCAGTGCATCTTATTCACACACAGAGCATACACATATCTCATGTTATTCACAATTATAACAATCTACATATTCATATAATTCAATTAGACACTTAGGCTTTCTTATGCAACTAATCGTCAAGTCCTATATTCACTATTAGAACATCTTCAAAGTCTTATTTCACTAATATAATCCTACATTAGAAGAATGAGTCAAATCCGCCTTAAAATGGACGAAAAATCACATTTATAGTGGCCTGACACGGCCTCCCGTGTCCCCTGACACGGCCCGTGTCAGGTGGCCTGGGGACACGTCCCCTCCAAATCACCAAATCTCATTTTCCAGGAGGCTGACACGGCCGCCCGTGTTGCTTGACACGGCCCGTGTCAGGCCTCTTGAAGCCAACTTTCCAAAATTCCATCTTTTAGTATAATGCTCGTAGCCTGACACGGCCGCCCGTGTCATGGGACACGGCCCGTGTTAGAGCACCTGTACCCCAAAAATCCAATTTTTTCAGAAGTCCCAATTTCCTCCCTCTTCTTCGCATGCACTAACCCCAATCATTCTAAGTCGAATTTAACACTCAAAACAAACAAATTCACATGTTTATTATCCATTTATACATATAACCTCAACTAGTTTTATTAATAGACTTTCCTAGATCAAATTAGGGAATTTATGAGGTTTAATCCTCTTCTATGTTCATCATAACCCCCAAAACCTTCATATGCCAATTCTTCCAATACCAAACATACAACACCAAATATATTTTCAAAACACATCATATAATCATATTCGTCAACAATTTCACAATATTGCATCGATTCAATCATTATTATCAGAATCCCTTAAAAATACCTAAGGGAGTAAGGAACTCCCAAGTACCCTTCTATGTCCTATCACCAATCATAAACCCTTCCCCCCCCCCCCCCCCGTTACCTTAAAATCGAAGCTTTCCTTCACAACTTTTGGTCTTGGTGATCTACGATCCTTGACCTTGCCTTTCTTCTCCTCTTTCTTCAGACCTCTCTGTTCTTCGTCAAAAATACGATGAATGAGGTTTGTTTCTCTATTTCCTCTTTTTATAAAACAGCAATTCCACCTCTGCCCCTTAAACCTCTAACCAACTCTTTATTTTATTTTATTTAAATAATAACAACATTATAATAGTACACCTTATATTATTATTATTACTCTCATAAAATACTTTCTTCACCAATTAATTCAATTATGCCATTAAAATATTAATATTTATTTCACAAAAATAAATATAAAATAAAGGTGTTACAACTCTCCCCCACTTAGTTATTTTCGTCCTCGAAAATGTACCTGAATGGAATAACTCTGGATATGATTCTCGCATCTTGCCCTCCAGTTCCCAGGTAACACTTCCACCAGCAGCTCCTCCCCAAGCTACTCTCACAAGAGGTATCTCTTTGCCTCGTAGTTGCTTCATCTTACGATCTTCAATCCTCAACGGTAAAGTCTCCACCGTAAGATTGTCACGGATTTGCACTTCATCTCTCTGAATTACATGTGACGGATCAGACACATATTTCCTGAGCTACGATACTTGAAACACTTCGTGAAAATTCGAAAGTTCTGGCGGTAATGCTACTCTGTAAGCAACCTTGCCTACTCTCTGCATAATCTGACATGGTCCAATAAACTTAGGATCCAACTTCTTAGACTTCAACGCACGTCCAACACCGATCATTGGGTTGACTCTCAAAAATACATGGTCACCCTCACTGAACTCTAAGTCTTTCCTTCTATTATCATGGTAACTTTTCTGCCGACTCTGAGACGCTTTCATTTTCTCTTTGATCATTTGAATAGTTTTAGTAGTCTACTGAATAACCTTAGGCCCAAGCATAACATTTTCACCTGTCTCATACCAACACAGAGGTGTTCTACATCTTCTACCATAAAGAGCTTCAAATGGTGCCATTCCAATACTTGAATGATAGCTATTATTATAAGTAAATTCAATCAGTGCCAAATGTGTATCCCACGCACCACCTTTTTCTAGCACACAAGTTCTCAACAAATCTTCTAATGACTGAATAGTCCTCTCGGATTGTCCATCTGTCTGTGGGTGGTAAGGCAAACTCAATTTCAACTTAGAACCCAAAGCCTCGTGCAAACTTTTCCAAAGTTTAGAAGTAAATCGCGGATCTCTATCTGATACTATACTTGACGGTACACCGTGCAATTTCACAACAACTCGGATATAAATCTCCGCCAACTAGTTAATGGGTAACTGATGTTAATCGAAATAAAATGTGCGGACTTAGTCAACCGGTCCATAACTACCCAAATAGTATCAAGGCCTCTCGCAGTATTCGGCAAACCTGTCACAAAATCCATAGCAATACTATCCCACTTCCACTCTGGGATCTTTAAAGGTTGCATCAGCCCCGAAGGCTTCTGATGTTCCACTTTTGATTTCTGACATACTAAACAAGCATAAACAAATTGTGCAATATCTTATTTCATACCGTGCCACCAAAATAATTTCCTCAAGTCATGGTACATCTTCGTAGCTCCCGGGTGAATACTTAAGCTACTCCGATGACTCTCTTCCAGAATTGCTTTCCTTAGTTCAGCACTATCGGGTATACAAATTCTCTCCCGAAATCTCAAAATACCATAATTATCCAAACTAAAATCACCGCCTTGATCATTTCCTTTGGTAGGCATTAAGTCCACCAATTTCACGTCTTGTCGTTGACCTTCCATAATTACATCAAGAAATTCATTATTTATTCGCAACATATCTAACTTAACACTTTCAGGTGTCATCTCATACACCATACTTAAGTCTCTAAATTTCTCAATTAAATCCATCTCTTTCATCATCATAGCCGACATATGAATTGCTTTCCGACTTAATGTGTCCGCTACTACATTTTCCTTTCCCGGATGGTAACTTAAATTAAAATCATAATCTTTCAAAAATTCTAACCACCTCCTCTGCCTCATATTAAGCTCCTTCTGATCAAATAAATATTTCAGACTCTTATGGTCACTAAAGACTTCAAATCGCGACCCATAGAGATAATGCCTCCAAATTTTCAACACAAATACCACTACAGCCAATTCTAAATCATGAGTAGGATAATTCCTATCGTGTATCCTCAATTCTCTTGAAGCATAAGCTACTACTTTACCAACATGCATTAACACACTACCTAAACCCATTTTAGATGCATCACAATACACAACAAAAGCTTCATTCGGATTCGGTAAAATCAATACCGGTGCCGAAGTCAATTTCTTTTTCAATTCGTCAAAGCTTCTCTCACAAGTTACATCCCAAATAAAGGCTTGACTCTTCCTAGTCAATTGAGTCAATGGCAACGCCAAATTAGAAAATCCTTCTATAAACCTTCGATAATAACCAGTTAAACCAAGAAAACTTCTAATTTCTTTTAACGTCTTCGGAGGTTCCCAAGCAAGCACAACACTGACCTTCAAATGGTCTACTGCTATACCTTCACCAGATATTACATGTCCCAAAAAGCTCACTGTCTTCAACCAGAATTCACACTTGGAAAATTTAGCAAACAATTTGTTATCTTTTAATATTTGCAGCGCAATTCTCAAATGTTTCTCGTTCTCTTCCTCAGACTTCGAGTATAGCAATATATCATCAATAAATACTACGACGAATTGATCCAAGTAAGAATGGAATATCTGAATCATATATTCCATAAACACACCCAGCGCATTAGACACTCTGAAAGGCATCACTGCATATTCGTAATGACCATATCGAGTTCTAAATGCCGTCGTTTGGATATCTTCCTCTTTCACTCTGATTTGATGATATCCTGACCTCGAATCAATCTTGCTAAAAACACAAACTCTCACAAGTTGGTCCATCAAGTCATCGATCCTTGGAAGTGGATACTTGTTCTTAATAGTAACCTTATTCAGCTGTCGGTAGTTAATTCACAAGCGCATACTACCATCCTTCTTCTTAACCAATAACACTGGAACACCCCATGGCGATACACTGGGTCGAATGAACTTCTTATCAAGTAAGTCACCAATCTGCGATTTCAATTCAGCTAACTCAGTAGCAGACATCTTGTACCGTGCCATAGAAATAGGCCTGGTACCAGGAATCAAGTCAATAGTAAACTCCACTTCACGCGTCAGAGGTAAATCTGTAATATCATTGGTAAATACTTCAAGAAATTCATTCACCACTGGTAACTCTTCAACATCGACATTTTCTTCCACAGATAACGAAGTAAACACATCAAACATTTTCGCTTCGTCTTCCAATAAGGTTCTCAGATCTTTAGTAGAAACTGAACTGGCCAAAATTTCCTCTTCTGGAGTTAGGAATAACAATCTCTTCCTAAAGAAGTCAATATAAACTCGGTTGGATTCCAACCAGTTCATACCCAAGATTATATCAAGATTACTGATTGGTAGACATATAAGATCCACTCTAAACTCTTTATCAGAAATAGCCAAAACATAATCACGACATATCAAGGTAGTAGTCACAGAACCTATAGATGGTGTATCAATAACCATTCCTCGACTTAACTAAGAAGGTTCCAATTCTAACTTTTTCACACATTCCAAAGAAATAAATGAGTGTGTTGCACCCGTATCAATAATCACAAATAAAGGAATATTGTTGATAAAGCAAGTGCCTTTGACCAATCGATCTTCATTAGTAGGCTGAGCTCCCACTAATGCAAATACTTTCCCATCGGATTTCTGCTTCTTTGGTTTCTGGAAATTAGTGCTAATGTGGCCCTGCTCTCCACAATTATAGCAAATAGGCACATTCCCTCTACAATTGGCCATCACATGACCCGCCTTTCCACACTTAAAACACTTATTTTCTTCAGTAGGAAAATTATTGGCACGATGTCCCGTGTCGTGACATCTGTAGCATTTGAGCACACCGGGAGTACTTCCTCCCCCACTTGGTTTCTTCTCATTACCAGCTTTTTGCTTCCCTTTGTCAGCTGGAGCACTGTAAGGAGTACCACCAAATCTCTGCTTCCCTTTCTTATCATTCACAGCTTTGTAGTGTGCAATCCGCACCCTGTTGTCGGTATCATAAATCCTGCTCCTACTTACCAGCTCTGGATAATTCCTGATCTTCTGGCAAGCAATACTCAGCTTAATCCCAAGATGCAGTCCATTCTCATACTTCAGGCATTTGGAAGTCATCGCCTCTTCAGTATTGTAGTGTGTATAGTATTGCACTAGCTCTTCAAACTTGGCAGCATACTCCGCCACTGTCATATTACCTTGCTTGAGTTCCAAGAACCTAACCTCCTTAGCACTGCGGATGTCTTCTGGGAAGTACTTCTCCAAGACCTCTCTGCGAAATACCACCCAAGTGATAGCCGTACCCGCGTCTTCCAACCTTTGGCGACTGTTGTACCACCAGACTTCAGCTTCGCCCTCCAGCATGTGAGTACCAAACCTCACCTTTTGATCATCAGAGCATCCCATGGTTCTGAAGATCTTCTCAACAGCTTTCAACCACTTCTGTGCAGCCTCTGGATCCAGAATTCCACCTTCATACATCGGCGGTCTGTTATTCCGGAACTGCTCCAATGCACGAGACTGAGCATTTCCTCCACCCTGAATGACCTGAACAACGTTCTCAACCGTCTGCGCCATGGCTTGCATAGCTGCAGCAAGAGCATCATCATTCCTTCCTGCCATACTGATACAACAAATAACTCAAGTTAGGAAACACACGACTCCTATTCTAAGGAATGACTCAATCTGGCCGGTTGGACCGATCTGATCTAATACCAATTGTAACACCCACTTTTCCCACATAAATAATTATATAAATCTTTAGTAAAATCAGAGTTACTTTTCTAGAGAGAGATGTTACACCATCAACGTTCATCAAAATTGTTGTTCCAAAAACGAACAGCGGAATCCAATTCTTTAATATCAATAGCTCAAAGGCTTAACAAATCGAACATAATAAGGTTCTTCAATTCAAGTTTAATTATAAAAATAAGTTGCCAAACATTAAAAGTAAGTGTGGACAAAGATCCCCGTTCCCGTTACATATCAGAGCTCCTAGGACACGGACATCACACCATCGTGCTTCTCAAGTACCTGAATTGTCTGCACTTCCGAAGAAGCACAGACGCAACAAAACAAACAGAGGGGTGAGAAATAGATTCATAATATAACGGTGAATACGACATATATGAAGAAGTAATTCACCCCTAATCACACAAAATTATCAATCATATTATTCAATCTATCATAATGCAACGCGACTCAAATGCACAATGCAAATGCGGTACCGACTCACAATAACGGTTCATCAAGTAGAATCCCGAATGCATTGTTAACGTCTCCAATAAGACACGATCATCCCTGCAACCACGATTCTCAACAAATCCCGAATAATCACATCCACGGCATGATTATTCCATCAAATGTATGCGCATGCAAACACAACAACGCATACCATATCACAATATACATGAACACATCATGCTTTACGATCCTCATGATCTCATCAACCAACCATCAATGCATCTTATTCACACATAGGGCATACACATATCTCATGTTATTCACAATTATAACAATCTACATATTCATATAATTCAATTAGACACTTAGGCTTTCTTATGCAACTAATCGTCAAGTCTTATATTCATTATTAGAACATCTTCAAAGTCTTATTTCACTAATATAATCCTACATTAGAAGAATGAGTCAAATCCGCCTTAAAACGGACGAAAAATCACATTTATAGTGGCCTGACACGACCTCTCGTGTCCCCTGACACGGCCCGTGTCAGGTGGCCTGGGGACACGTCCCCTCCAAATCACCAAATCTCATTTTCCAAGAGGTTGACACGGTCGCCCGTGTTGCTTGACACAGCCAGTGTCAGGCCTCCTGAATCCAACTTTCCAAAATTCCATCTTTTAGTATAATGCCCGTAGCCTGACACGGCCGCCCGTGTCAGGGCACCTGTACCCCAAAAATCCAATTTTTTCAAAAGTCCCAATTTCTTCCCTTTTCCTCGCATGCACGAACTCCAATCATTCTAAGTCGAATTTAACATTCAAAACCAACCAATTCACAGTATTATTATCCATTTATACATATAACCTCAACTAGTTTTATTAATAGACTTTCCTAGATCAAATTAGGGAATTCATGAGGTTTAATCCTCTTCTCTGTTCATCATAACCCCCACAACCTTCATATGCCAATTCTCCCAATACCAAACATACAACACCAAATATATTTTCAAAACACATCATATAATCATATTCATCAACAATTTCACAATATTGCATCGATTAAATCATTATTATTAGAACCCTTAAAAATACCTAAGGGAGGAAGGAACTCCTATGTACCCTTCTATGTCCTATCACCAATCATAAACCCTTTCTCTCCCCCTTACCTTAAAATCCAAGCTTTCCTTCATAACTTTTGGTCTTGGTGATCTACGATCCTTGACCTTGCCCTTCTTCTCCTCTTTCTCCAGACCTCTCTGTTCTTCGTCAAAAATACGATGAATGAGGTTTGTTTCTCTATTTCCTCTTTTTATAAAACAACAATTCCACCTTTTCCCCTTAAACCTCTAAACAACTCTTTATTTTATTTTATTTAAATAATAACAACATTATAATAGTACACCTTATATTATTATTATTACTCTCATAAAATACTTTTTTCACCAATTAATTCAATTATGCCATTAAAATATTAATATTTATATCACTAAAATAAATATAAAATTAAGGCATTACAGCTACATCCCCCAAGATTACATCCAATAGCTTCTTGGGATGCTAGATTCCCCAGGACCACAAAAACCAATATCTTAGGCTGCTACATCTCCTAGGATTACATCTATATCCATTTTGGGCTGCTATAACCCCCCAAGGACTATCTCAAACAATATCTCGGGTTGCTATAAACCCCAGAATAACATCTAGGACTGCTCTATCCTCCAGGATCATACATAACAACATCTTGGACTACTCTATCCTCCAAGACCATACCAAACTATCTCTTGGGCTGCTACATCCCCCAAGATTATATCAATCTACATTTTTGACTGCTTTATCCTCCAAGAGGTATATCTGAAGAATATTTTTCCGAATGGCATCTTTAAGCCTATTTAAGAAATACAATCAACAACAACATTATTATGTGCACCGGCGAGTGCAAAGTTTTGGGCTCTAATGTTCAATCCCCTTCAACCTTCAAGTTACGAATGGCGTACATGCCAATCTAACTCCTCAGGTTTCAGAAAATTGATCAGGGGCAGTTGTTGTACCCCAAAATTATCCCTCCCACAATCAAAGAAATGTGTCTCAAGAGTTCTCTCAATAGTTCTCTCAATAGTCACAAGATTCACAAGGTTCACAAGGTTCTCAATTGATTGGAGGTTTCATCAGACAAAGCCTCCTCCTGAACAATAAATCCAAAACTAGGGTTTTGAATTTCTCCAAGATAAATGGACTTACAAGGCCTCAAGTGAGCTTCATAAAATCCCACCTACCTTAAATAATATTTATGTCAAGTTTCAAATCTTTCCCAATAAGTTTGACCAGTCAGAGGCTCAGATATCCAAAAATCAGTTAACTTGGCAAAAAAGTCAACTGAGGTCAAGTCTGGTCAACTTAAAGTCAAACTTCAAGATTTTTTTTCAACTTCAATATTATGAGGTAAAATTCATCATTTGATCAAGTATTGATCATGATTCAACAAGGAAATCCCAGATCATCAAGAATCAAGAAGTTTCTAAATTAGGGTTTTCATAGTAAAAGTCAACTGAACTTTGACCAGCCATAACTTTCACATACTTCATCAAAAATTTCCCATCCAAAACTCATTTTGAAAGAAATTCAATTCTGTATAACTTTGTGTGTCACAAGCCAAGCCTAAAAATGCTTCATTTGGAAGGTATGAGCTAAAACATTATAGGTCCTTTTGAAAGTCAACAAAAAGTCAACTTTTTCCAAAGCTCATAATTTGAAAACGGTGAAAGATATGGACATGGGGACCAAAAAGGTTATTTATAGGACACTCTAAGCTTTCTAAAAAATTCAAGATCACCTTCATAGCATTAAAATTGAGGATGTTGTGCTTTGTCAAAGTTGGTTGATTTTTAAGGGGTGTATGAAGCAAAAAATGCCATAACTTCATTCTTTTCCAAATGGGCCCATGAAATTGCAACCCAAACTCAAAGATAAAGTCATGCACGACCCAATGACCATTTATTCCGATTTTTATAATTTATTTTATATTATTTTCGATTTTATATGTTAAAATTCAATTTTAATAAAAATAAAATATAAAAATTCAAATAATGGATCAAATCGTTGTTCTAGAATCATTTATACAACATTTAAAGTGATTGGATACCATCCAAATTCGTACAAAGCCAATTTGGTAAGATCTAATATGATTTTGAACAAATTATGAGTGATTGGTTTCTTCAACTCCAAGTAATCTAAATCCATGAAGACAAGGCCCATATTTTGACCTAATCTTCACTACATATACACAAACATGCAACCACTCAAGGGACGAATTTTCACAAGCAAAAACACATTGTTCCAACTTCAAAATTTTTCAAAAAAACAAGTTTTCGGTTTTGGCTTTTGGGTTGGTTTCAAAGCAATTTTAAGGTTGTTATAGATTATTTGACACTTACTGAACATATTCCTATCACTCTTATCAACAAATATGTGTTCATACGCATAAACCACATCTCACTTTTTATGCATTCTTGAATTTTTCGGTTTCATAGATTACTGATTTTAAATGGTTTTTGATTATTGTATGTTGTTCATAGTGCTCTATACATCATTGCTGGCTGGTTTGTTTGAAAATTTCTTGCAGGTACCGAGTGTAATACCTCAAAATTTGCCCTCATATTTATTCCCTCTATTGGCGTATCATGTTGCATTCATCTTCGTTTCTCACCAGGTCATTAACATCATAGTAGTTCATTCCATCGTTTCATAAGGCATGTGATCAGGGCTCAAGGAAATTAGGGTTTTGCAGTACCCTACGGCCTCATTCTTCTACAAGTTGTTTTGATGGAAAGTACAAAGGATAAGGATTAGGGTTTATATCTTGGGAATGCGTTTGTCAAAAGGACCCTCTGAATCTAACAATTTCATTTGTCCGGGTATTGTTATCTGATATTCACCATCACATGATTATAGTTTATTTCCCTGATTATGTGGTTTCCAGGGGTTTACTTGTGACAGTTCATTGGTGCATTAATCAAGAGCTCATCATGGTCTAGGGTACAACTTATTGAGAGAACCTCGGCACTAAGTCTCCATAAGATAAGAATTTGGTGTAAGGTCATAGTACAGTCGTGGTTTATGAGTTCAAGGTGAAAGGTTATTCACTCATCCATTCAAGATTCATTTGAAAGGGACAAGTGGGTCGCAGGATTCATTACGAATTTGGGTTAGTAGTCCATATCCGTTTCAAGTTTGGCACAAATTTATTCGATTCAAGATGGATCCAAATAATATTGCCACAATTCAAAGGCCAAATTTCGTTTCAAAAGTCGAAAAAGGTGCATTACATCCAGAGGAAGAGATCCAATTTGTTGACCCATGGTTGTCTTTCTTTTTGGTCAGCCTGGATCAAAAACAATTCCCAAAGTCAACCACTAGGCCTCTGTTATTGTCAACCTCATGCCCTATTCTACTTCGTTCATGAGTTTTCTTGTCTTTGAACTTCAAGTGTGTTCAATGCAAGTTGTTTTAAAGGCTATGTACGATATCATGTTATCATACTTCCGTTTTCCAATATATAACTTGTCCAACATATAATCTATCAAGAGAATTCAAAAACAAAATGAATGCGGAATTCGCGGATTGCATCATAAGGCATATTTGGGAAAAAAATCAAAATAAATATTCTAATTACCATTACGAACCACCAAGTACAATTCAGAATACAAAAGGGTACAATGAGAGGTCTTTTGATGGGAATTTTGTTACATTATTTTGTACAAAGCTTCCAAAAGTTCATTATAAATTTACAAAGTTCTATACACAAAATTGTTGCCTCATTACACAAGTTTTCTCATAAGTATAAAGTCTTGCAACACATGAACAAAATTCCCCACTTCTTTGATTACCCAGGTCAGAATTTCATTAGCATGTTGGAGTGTCTCGAAACCGTTAATCTTTTCGCTTCCACTAGTGCTTCGAAGTGGGAAATTTGCCGCAAGTAAGCTGCAAGTTCTTTGCAACATTCATGCTGCACCAAAACGTTGACAACAGAATGCAAAAGTTTCCGTTTGAATCGCCAAAGTTCCATCTGAATCTCATCAAGTGGCGGCATGTACATGAAATCATAATTAAATAACTGAGTCAGATAATAATAGCAAGAGTTTAATTCAATATTGATAACTTTCGGATTTGGATTCAGGACACTGGGTGTTCATTTGTTAATTGGATTAAAACAATCAGGACCATGTGTCTGCAGTGCACAAGTGTAAAAAAAATCAATCAAAACAAAAGTTCAGTGAACTTTTAAGGGACAGTAAGGGATAGCAGCTCAAATCAGTTACCAAGTGATAATAGGAAACCTTAACAGAACTTTATTTATTCTACCATTGAGGCTCATAACAGAATGGGAGAAGAGAATCCAAAATCATGATTGAAATAACTGTCCTAACAGAGTTTCTAACAGAAAATTAACAGAAAAAATAACAGAATTTTGATTGAATCTACCTGAAGCTTCTAGATCTTTATGTGAGAATCATCTATAAATCAGAATCGGTTCCTTCATCGAAGCTTCTTACACAATTTTCAATCTCTTCTCCTCCAATCCATGTCTCCTCCAATCTAAGATCTCCACCATTTCTCTCTTTCACTGGGAATCAGCCCCATAATCATCTTTAATCCTCACAAGCTCCTTCCTCTTCTTCAATTGTCCTTGACTTTCTTCCAATTCCAATTTTCACGACCTTCATCATTTTGGTTCAATGGATATCTCGGTTTTACTGTACCTGCATCAGTGACCTGTGGAAGAAAGTGGAACACAAATATCAGGGAAATCATTGAACAATAGACGGTGAAAGTAAAACGAGGCTGCAATCAAGAGTGTCGTACCTTCGTCGAATCTGTGAAAATTCAAGAATGTTCATCCATTCTTTGTCGATCCATCTTCATCAATAGTCTTCGGCACTGAGTGAATCTTTGCATCGCCCTCATCAAATTTCCAGCCTCAACAACAATCCTTCATCAAATATGCAAAACAAGGTTAATCGAATTCACAGTTGAGCTGCAATAATAGATTGCGCAGAGAACAAAAACAACTTACCGTGTGAGAGGAGCCTATTTCGTCACTGATCATCATCATCATCTACATGGTGCGAGCATTCACGAATACCAGTCAGATTGCGCGAAGGAGCGAACGAACCGGACCAAGCATAACATTGAGCGTCGTCTTTGACCAATAGCGAACCGTCTCCGAAGCTCATCATTCCAATTCAAGGTAAGAGCTCAAGCCATTTATGATTCATGAAGTTAGCTGTTGTCGTAGGGTTTTGTTCTTCGATTCGTGAGGTTCGCTAAGGTTAGGTTTTGGTGAGTCATGTGAAAAATATAGAGGACGAAGCTTGTTTAATTTCAATAGGTGATGACGGGAGGGGTTAAGGTTCGGTGGTGTTTGAATCGGTTGAAAAACGAAGAGGATTCGAAAAAGGGGGCTAGGGTACGGAAGACGAATGGGAAGTTTGAAGGTTAATGGCGGAAGAGTTTTGATTTTGTAGGAAAGAAGAAGAAGGCTCGGTGGCTAGGGTTAGTTTTTGAGTTAGATGAGTTATCAGAGAAGAAAAAGATGGTGATAGAGCTAAGGCGAAGAGGTGATGATATGTGGATGGTGGCGTTTGGATCGGAAAGGAGCAGGAGGAGAGGTAGGGTCTTGCGGCGGCGCGAAGAGGGAGAAGAGATTAGGGTTTCATGTCTTATTCTTCAGCCCTTTTGCCTTTTGTTTTTGTATTTATTTTGTTAATCAAAAAGAAATTAATAAAGTTGATTAATGGTGAGATTAAGAGATTATGAGAATTTGGAAAGAATATTATTAATTAAGAATTATTGTTCATTTGCAGCTAATCCCAAAATCCACCATTAAAGATTCCATTAAGATAGGATAAAATGCTATTTTTGCTAATTGCACCTCCGTTTTTAAAAGCCCATAAAAAAGGTCATAAAAAAATTGTCTTCTACACCTCACACAGTCCTGCGAGTTGGGCTTATTTGTTTTGCTGTTAACACCTCCCTTTTCAAAGCCCATTTTAAAAAACAACTATAAAAAAATGCTCCTTGCACCACCCTTCCATTTCCAGCGTGTGGGCTTAGGCTCATTGCTTTCCAAACCCCCTTGTTTTAAGCCCAGTAAAGAAAATAACCAAAAAAATGTTTCCTGAACCCCCTGGTATTTTCTTTTAGAATTATTATTTTTTTTGTTTTATATAGTTTAGAAAATAATTTAGGAAAAATAGGAAAATCTGTAATAAAATTCTATAAAAATTCAAGTAGGGCTATAATTCGATTTAGAAATTTTTGGTATTCTTGTTTTCTGATTTTTGGCTATTTTTGATTTAATTTCGAATTTTTCTTGCAATTAGTTTCTATTGAATTTCTTTAGCTATACATGACTTTTGTTCATTTAATATCTCCCTCTTCCAGTAGAAATTTTGAGCCATTCTTTTTTCTATGTTTAGATGACCAATGATAGTACTTAGGATAATTTTTGTAGATTTTTTAGAATATTTTATCTTAGGTTTTAGAGGCCATTTCTTTAGAAATTAAGGATTAATTCATAGCTGAAAATAATCATTTTTTAGACCTAGTTAAATTTTGATTTTGTAGGATTCCTTTTAGTACAATGTTATAGATAATATTAGGACCCTATAGAATAAATTTCATATTTTTTACAGAACTTTTAATATTTTTTAGAATATTAATTCTTAGGCTTAGTTACATATGATTTCCATTTAGTTTAGGCCATTGAAAATAAAGTAAAAAAATATATAGTTTAGATTAGATTTAATCCTAGAATCTAATATAGACTTAGGTTAGTTTAAATTGAGTTTTAGAATGAAAATATTAGGCTTGACTTGGATTTAGTACTTAGGCTTAAAGTTTCATTGTCATTAGAACTAGAATAAATAAAATAGACTATTTTTAATTCATGCCTTTAAATGCATTTTTAGAATTTTATTTCTTATGTCCAATTTTATGTTTTGCCTTATCATTTGATTTTATAACTTGTATAGGCTTCCCCATTTGTTCTTAGAATCAACTTAACTTCATTAGGAAGTAAGTTGAATTCTAGTAGTTTCTAGTTTTTCCATTAGGAATAGAAAACCTCATTAACCATAGGACCTCATTTGTAAATAAATAAACAAAATTAGGATTGAGTCGTAGTCCCTTAGTTTTTGCCTTTATCAATTTGAGTTATTCTTTCTCATCTCACAAAGAAAATAACAAAACATCTAAGGATAAACCGAACAATCTTGTACGATACGAGACTTTGTTGCGGAGTGTTTATACGCGTCCTGTTTCGGGGCGAGGTGTAAATACTTCCCGTGATGGATAGGTCTTAGTACAAGACAATTCACAAACAAATTCAAAATACTTCTTTTAAAAGACAAAAACAAATAACAAGCGACTATTCTGCGGGAACTTCTCTTCTCATCTCATTCACTCACAACGCGAACTTGCGGCGACTTGTCTCGCATGCAAGACGGTAAACGCACTCGTACCAGACGAGCCTGCAACACCTGAGCATAGACATACGCAGCTCCAGCTGTAAAAAACACAAATAAATAGTTCCCGCCTTAGTTAGGCGAACTACGTCGACTCTGATCCTCATTATCCCGATGAGGTACGTAGGCAGCGGGGTAGGGCCCGTTCGAGCACATTCTTTATTTTCCCTACATTTTCCCCATTCTTTCTTTCCATTCTCTTTTAGTTCCTTTTCTCATTTCCAATTTCCAGTTAGCGGTTTTATTCAGCAGCAGTTATTCTTCTCACCCTTTGAAACAAAACAAGCAAGCGTGGATCCCGTCGGGTACGACGGACGATCTGGGGTGCTAATACCTTCCCAGGTCGTAACCGACTCCCGAACTCAGATCTTTGGTTCGCAAGGCCTTTTCCTTTCCTTCTTCCTCAGGTTTGTGCAACATTACCTTTCCCATTCCTTTGGGATAAAAATGTCTGGCTGGCGACTCTAACCTTTCCGCGCCACTTTCGCGTTTGTACTAGGATGAAAATCCCGGGAGCGACAGCTGGCGACTCTGCTGGGGACTAACCTGATTCTTCCGGTTTCCCTTGTAGAGTCAATCCTAGCGCCTGTTTGGTTTTGCTTCTTTGGGTGTTTGTTTGTTGCTGAGTGCTTTAGTTTAGCTTTACTATTTTATTTACAGTTTTACTTTACAGCTTTACTTTATCGCATTTATTTACCGCTTTCAGTATTTTATTTTCCATGCATCATATTATACTGGACTTTCTGGCTGTGCTGGTTTTCATTTTTTCTGTGGGATGGGAGTTACTGTGAGATAAGCCAAATACCCGGCTTGAGTGCACCATAGGATTAGCATGGACAGACATTGTACTCTTATGGTATCTCACCATGATGGGTGGCGATGTGTTCCACACCCAGATTGTGACCGTCTTGGAACTATCCTGTGTGGGGATTACCTCACTTCAGGGTACGACCTTGATAGTTATGTGCATCTGGTGACCGATCTTCGAGGACCTTAATGGGAACACCCCTCTCCAGTGATGACAGTGGCAGACCACATTTGTTGGCAAACCCACTCGCATCCGAGGGTCCATTAGGAACTCGCATAGGATGGACTGGTTCTCTCATAGGAATTCAGTTAAAGCAAACTGTTCGTATGACGATAGTATTGTACCCTTCGGGATGAATGTACTATTGTTTCTCGATTCAGTGCTTGAAGCTGGAGACTTGTGAGGGATGCTTGTTTTTCCGGACTCAACTGAGACCTCCCTGCGTAGTACATAATACCGAACCGATTCCCTGATTTGGTCATGTGCCATTTCTCGGAGATGGTGAACGTATTATTGCTATTCGGCTTTGAGAGTCCGTGATGTTGACCCGAGTAGCACACCCATGAGATTGGGAGGGGTTTACAGGTTTGCAGGAACCCTAATACCTTCAGCATACCCACTTTGCCTTTGGTTCAGTTTTGTGATCTGGATTTCTGTTCTTAAGATATGGATCCCGGATCAGAGGGATGATTATTGTGATATCTGGATTTTGAGACCTTGCACCGACACCTGATTATTTGATTGGCACATCACAGACACTTCACTGATCACATGCCTTGCCTTGCATAAGCATCATATCATCATTAATCATTTGTGTTTCTTTTATTCTCAGGGTTTGCATTACTCCCGGTTCCTGGTCATATCTTTTCTTCAGAATGGAAGACGTCAGAAAGAAGAATATTTTCTACAAGTTTTTTGATACCAAGGTGGACTTGCTCAAGCAGATGGTGTCTCTCATTACCCCGGGTCATTTGGATTTCTTCAAACAGCAATATGGTGATATTTTGGATATGGTGTTCAGCTTGGATAGTTCACAGAAGAGTGTCATTCATACTTTGCTATAGTACTATGATCCTAGACTTCGATGTTTCACATTTCCAGATTTCCAGCTAGGTCCACTGCTAGAAGAGTATGTTGAGATTCTGAGACTACCGATCCAAGATCAGATTCCATTCAATTCAGAAATGACAAGGCCGACTCACGCTGACATTGCTAAGGCTCTTTATTTGAGCCCATCAGAAGTATCTGCTAATCTGGTTTCCACCAAGGCCGGAGTGCTTGGTTTTCCCTTAGAGTTTCTGGTCAAAAAAGCTGAAGAATGTGCCGTGGAAAAGCAGTGGGATTCAATTTGCGCCATCTTGGCATTATCTGTGTACGGGATAGTTTTGTTTGCTGATATGGACAAGTTTGTGGACATAAATGCTATTCATTTGTTTGTGTTGAAGAATCTGGTACCTACTCTCCTAGGTGACTTGTACTATTCGGTGCACTATAGGAATGAGAAGAGACGAGGCGGCTTGGTTAGATGTTGTGCTCAGTTGTTCTACACTTTGGTTCGCAAGGCCTTGTCCTTTCCTTCTTCCTCAGGTTTGTGCAACATTACCTTTCCCATTCCTTTGGGATAAAAATGTCTGGCTGGCGACTCTAACCTTTCCGCGCCACTTTCGCGTTTGTACTAGGATGAAAATCCCGGGAGCGACACCGAGAACTACCATGGTTAGGGTTTGTTATCCCAAATTGGGGATCTTCGATTCAGACCATAAAATAATGTTTTGAGGAGATATTTGGATTCCTTGGACCTTAGGTGTCGGAATGATGTCGTTATTGAAAGCTAATTGCTTTTATTTTAATGCGTTTAAAATATGTAGGATTACCTGCGAAAATAAATTTGAAGGAAATTTTGTAGCTAATATCGCAGGTACCAACGAAGAAGATGATGATATGGCGCGAATCTGGATTTTTAAATTTGGATTTATTTTATTAAGTGTTATTTGCATTTTGTTTCACAAACGTTGCAGTTGATCAGGTGGTGAGGCTTAGCGCGTGTGAAGGCAAGGGTCTGGGTTCGATTTCCAAGTCCCCCATTCATTTTTTTATATTTTGTTCTATTTTGCAGGTTTACTATATAATACGTTTTTGTCATCCTATTCCCAAGAGGCGCGCATGGCCTGGTGGTATAGGTATGGTGTTGGAAGCATAGAGACCAGGGTTTGATCCCAGGCTCCCTTATTTTGGTGTGCCTTTTCTTTCTTTTTTTTCTTTATTATTGTTTTGTTTTCTTTTTAATGGTTAATTAGTATATTAGGTTAATTAATTAAAACTAATTCTAGTTAAAACTAATTAAGATAATCACTACTATTTTATTCTTATTAAAAATAACAAAAATAGAAATAACATTTTTCTTATTAATTCTCATATAATATTTTCTTAAATAATTTAACTTTCTTTTATTTGTAAATTAATTAATTAAGCCTTTCTCCTTATTCTTAATAAATTCACTAATATTTTCTTAAAATCAATTTTAGCAATTATTTCTCTTAAAATACTTGACTTTTCCTTTAAATTAAATAAGAATAGTAATGATTTTCTTGTAAGTATTTTTTTAATTAGTAAATAGGTTGATATCTTTCTTAATAAATTTAAATTTTCTTTAAAAAAAACCTAACCCTAATTTTTGTTTAAACCCTAATCTTTCTTTTCTAACTCTAATTTCCAAAATTTAATTTAATTTTATTTATTTTGCTTTATTTAATTATTTAAAGTAATTTCCTTTTATTTATTTATTTTGCCTTACTTAAATTGTTTAGAAAAATTGTATAGGTTTTTATTTTATTATGTAATTTATTTTTCCGGCTTGATTATTATGTAACTGCCCTGAAGCCGTGTAATAGCGTAGGATTTATTTTCTCGCATTTTATTTAATTATTTTATTTACATGGTTAGTAATAATAGGGAGTGCGAAATATAATTGAAAATAAATTGGACTTAGATAATTAATATATGAAGATAAATACTTGAATATAATCACTCACACACGTAAGTCGATCGTCCTACGATCGCTATCTGCACCTCCTAGGGTTATCCTTCTCAGTTGCCTTAAACAAGTGGTTAAGTCCCTTGAAAATAGGGGTGTCTTAAGCAAAATCCTTTCATGAATAAATCATCAAGTCCCTCCCAGATTAAAAGATCAAGTCCCTACGAGGCTGCCTACAATATAATGATCTTGTCCCTTCGGTAAAGATGATAGTCCCTCCAAGTTGCTAAAGACACCCTTTAAGTTGCCTTCATTAACCATACGATGACCTTACGCCCGTCCCTCAAATAAATCCAAGGTAATGACTACCTACTCCTTAATAGTGGGGACAATCTTACCCTTGAAAGAAAATAAAAGAATACGAAAGACCAGTCTAGGGTAGGTAGTTCTTAGTTACTTGCTCAAAATTTCAAAATTCTTATTCACACCCCACTTTTCAAACAATTTTCAAACTTAAAAGCTTTGTATACATCCATACAAGTATCATTACAAAGACTTATGAAAATTTCTAAACACGCACTACACATTTTTTTCAAATAAATAAGTGAGCTAAGTAACTAAGAGCCCATGGATAACCATGTTTTCCTTTATATAACCTACCCCCGAACTCAAGTCTTTTAAAATAGGTCTTTCATGTTATTTTATGCCATTTCCATATGGATAAAATAAAATTCGGTGGCGACTCTTGCTATCCGCAACATAAATAAAAAAGTCAGTTCTCCCACCGTGTTACAGAGGCGATCAGAATCAACCTGCTCGCTAAGCGAGCTCTACGAAACAGCTGAAAAAAAGTTGCGAACAAAATTCTCCCAATGCTCAAAACTCAACCAAACATAATAAAAAGAGAGGGATCAATCATCAAACATGCATATCATCATATATAACCAACATACTTTGATTTTATCGAGTTTTAACCGTTAAACTTTCAATTTCTAAGATTTTTCAACAAAAACCCTAAAACTTATAAACTCTAAAACTCAACCAAAATCTAAAACAAAAGCTTATAACTAAGAACCCACCTTGAAATTAATAGGAGTTTGGTGAAGATGATGAAGATTATGAAGATTGATGAAGAATGGTGATAATCCAAGCTTTCCATCTTTTTTGGTTTTCCTTCTTCTTTTCCTCCATTTCTCTTCTTTCTCTTCTCTTCCTTTATTTCTTTTTTTTTTCCTTTACTAACATTCTTTTCTTTTCCCTCTTTATAACAAATCCTTGTTTTCTTTCTTTTAAACCAAACAACAATAGTTATACTAATATATTAGTTAGTAAGCTAACGGGTCCAAATTGAGAGTACCCAAAAATGTCTCTGAGTCGATCATTTGATAAAGCCTCCCAGTCAAATAATACTAATTAATTAATTTTAAGTTCGTTGGTTGCTCTAATTATTTTAACTGAAAAACTCTCAGAGCACACTGGAACCCTATTAATCTTAATTAATTTTATCCAGAGCGTTTAATTAAATATGGGGTATTACAGAACTTGAAATGATTGAACAGTTCCGAGATATGAGTTTGTTGTGTGAAGCTACATCTAAAAGTGTGAAGTTGGGAATGCTGAAGTTGACCAGTGAAATTGTGGAAAGGACCCGTGAAGGACAACAATCTGAATTGAAGTTTGTTGATCAACTGAGTTTGATTAACTAAGGCAACAGAGGTAAATTTCAAGTTGATAAAAATGGTGTGATGAGATTTTGGGATAGAGTGGGTATTCCTAATGTTTTAGAAATTAAGAAGAGTATTTTAGAAGAAGGACATCAAAGTAGATTGAGTATCCATCCTGGTGCTACAAAGATGTACCATGATTTGCATAAATTGTTTTGGTGGCCCGATATGAAGATGGATGTTGTTGAATTTGTGTATGCATGCTTGACTTGTCAGAAGTTAAATATTAAACATCATAAATTGTTAGGTATAATGCAACCGTTGGATATCCCCGAATGAAAGTGGGATAGAATTTCCATGGATTTTGTGACAGGTTTGACGAAGACTGCAAAGGGAAATGATTCGATTTGGGTAATTGTAGATATATTGACTAAGTCGGACCATTTCTTGTCGATGAAGATTAATCACTCTATGCAGAAGCTAGCTGAGTTGTATATTGAAGAGATTGTAAAGTTGTATGGGATACCGTCGAGTATCGTATCGGATAGAGATTTGCGGTTTATTTCGAGGTCTTGGAAGAGTTTTCAAGATGCTTTGGTTACTAAGTTAAGGATGAGCTTTGCTTATTATCCATAGACAGATGGTCAGACAGGGAGAACTATCCAATCTTTAGAGGATTTACTGAGGGCTTGTGTGTTGGATCAAGGAGGATCTTGGGATATCCATTTGTCGTTGATTGAGTTTACCTACAACAATAGTTGTCATGCAAGTATTGGAATGACACCATATGAAGCGTTGTATGGTAGAAGATGTCAGACTCTATTGTGTTGGTATGAATCAGGTGAGAGTGCAGTACTTGGATCTGAGATTGTGAAAGAGACGACTGAGAAGATTAAGATGATACATGAAATAATGAAGGCTTCTCAGAGTCGGCAGAAAAGTTATCATGATAAGATAAGAATGGCACTTGAGTTCCATGAGGGAGACCATGTGTTCTTAAGAGTTACTCCAGTAACTGGTGTCGGAAGAGCTTTGAAGCCTAGAAAGCTCATTCCACGTTTTGTTGGTCCATATCAGATTTCACAAAGGATCAGAGACGTAGCATATCAGATTAGTTACCACCATCGCTTGCGAATTTGCATGATATGTTCCATGTGTCGTAGTTGAGAAAATATGTGTGCGATCCATCACATGTGATTTAGATGGATGATCTACAAGTAAGATATAATCTAACTATTGAAGCTTTACCATTATGGATAGATGGTCGAGAAATGAAACAGCTACAAGGAAAAGAGATTGCCAGAGTAAAGGTATTGTGGGGTGGACCAGCAAGTGAAAGTTGGGCTTGGGAACGTGAAGATCAGATGAAGGAGTCGTATCTGACTCTGATTGCTTCTGGTAACATTTTCGAGGATGAAAATTCCTAAAGTGGGGGAGAGTTGTAACACCCAAATTCATAATTTAATTATTAAATATAATTATTTATGAATAAGTGGTATTTGGAGGTATTTTGTGGAATTATAAGAAGAAGGAATATTTTCATTAAAATAATGATATCATAATAATTGGATATTATTTAAATATTATTATTAAAGAAAAATAAAATAAAAAAGGTTGGAGGTCTATGGGGTAAGTTTGTTTTTTGAGTGGTTTATGAGAAAAGAGGGATACGATAGAATTTCTCATAATCGTGTTTTGGTGAAGGTGAAAGTTTGCTCTGAAGAACTAGGAGACAAAGAGGAATTGCTCAAGGGGAGAATGGGAAAGCTCAAATTGATTAAGGTATGGGGAGTATTCTCTTTCAATGTTAATAATATTGGATTGTCTTATGAGGAGAAGGGGATTTGAGGGGAAACCTTAGGTTTGGGTAATTTGTTGATAGGTTTTGATGATTAGTTGTTATTGGATGTTAATAATGAGGAATATATGATGATAAGGAGTTATTTGGTCATTTTCTACTATCTTCTATTGCTATTTGATGTTTTTAGGGTTTTTGGGCGTGGTTGGAATTTGTAGAAAATTGCCTGCTCACTTAGTGAGCAGAAGCTCGCTTAGCGAGTGAGTATTTTGGACATTCAGTTACAGTGATTTGCTCGCTTAGCGAGCTAGCTCCTTGCTTAGCGAGACCTGTAGTATTCAGAAAAATATTTTCTTTTATTTGATGACCTATGATGCTTTGTTTTATTGTGCCATGTTGTTGTGTTGTTTCTGGAAGTTATTACCATGCTATATTAGACTAAATGCGTAATAAAAATGATGATATGATGATTATGTTGTAAAAACAATGTCATGAAGTATTTGTATTATGAATAGACTAAGTAAATGAATAATGATGAATGCTGATGCAAAATGTTGATGAAGAAGATTATGTTGTTGTTGCATCGCGTATTCATGGCATTTCCTTATGTTTATTGGGGCTTCAATCCCATTGGGCGGATTGAGGTGTTGTTGATTATGTTGTGCTCCCTTGTGAAGGGTAGATGGATAGTGTCCATCACATGCTGAAAATCAGTACCACATGCATTTATGAAGTTGCATATTATTCTAAGTGGCATAGCATGATTGCATATGTGTATGATGTTATGACTTGTTGTTGTTGTATGTGGGTGAATTAGATGTAAATGTTGTATGATTATTTGTTGTCTTATAATTCCGCCTTTATATTTTGTATATTGAATGTGGATTACTCACCCTGCCTGCCTTTCGTGATGGTTTATTATGCCATCCTGCAGTTTTTCAAGAATAGTCAGTGATTCGGAAGTAGCTTGGAGTGCGTCTCTCATTATTTATAGAGTTTAGGTGGTGTCCTGCTCTGAGTCATGTAACACTAGGAAAAATTGGTTTATTTTGTTGTTTTTGTTGAATTTTAACATTTGTTGACGATGTTTTGGATATTAGTTGATACTTTTATTTTGACGATTTAAAATGTTGAATAATGATTTGCTGCCATGATTTTGAGGCTTTGTTTTATTTATAATATGAAGTTGTAACCCGTGTTACGGGACATGATACATATTTGATGCTTATATGACGTTTATGTTGAAAATGTGATATCCTTTATGTAGAACTCTGATTTTATTTGAATAATATGATTAAATTTCTTGTGGGTAAAAAGAGTGTTACATTAGTGGTATCAGAGCATGTCGGTCTGTCAGGTCATGTTTCGTTGTTGTTGGTCTGTTGTAGGTCGTTATTTGTTAACGATTATTCTTGCCTGATGTTGTGAGTGTTGTGCAGAATGGCTGTAAGCAACATGCGTGCTCTTGCGGAAGCTGTTGCAGTGCTGGCTGAGGCTACGACTAGAAATAATGTACAAGATGAGTTTCGTGCTTTGGAGAAGTTCCAGAGTAACAGTCCTCCGGTGTTTGAAGTGAAGGAAAATTGCGATCTAAACGCAGCGGAAAACAAAATTTTCCTTTAGTGATCCTTACGAATGAGCATGGTCAGTGATAGAATCGTTACCTCTTTGTGGCGATTCAGATCTTTGATGCAGCGATCACAAGCGTTGATGAAGTGCAACGCCTCTACTCAGTCCACACGAACAGCTTCCGGTCACAGTGCTAGCTGCTTACGAACGGAATTATTTGAGTGAGAATCAAAAACGAAATTGCATCAAGTAAAAGCTTCATCACAAGGGTTCCTTTTATAGACTCTCTTGTGGGCTGCGGGCTAAAAGTCCAATTCACATGATCCATAATAATATTATATATTATTATAATAACTATTATTATAATAAATATATTTATTTTATTATTATTTTATAACCATTATAAAATAACAATAATTATTATTATATTATCCGAATTTCTATTTTTTACTTAAGTGCACCGTACCTTACGGTGTTTCTTTGATTTCTCTATCTCTCATCAAACTGTCCTTATGTGTGTGACCCTGTAGGATTTCGTAACGTTGGTAATTATATTAAATTATATATTTAACATAATAAACAGTGAGCGGTATCTAACAACACATCACTGCTACCCAAGTCACGAAAATGTCATGTGATCTGACAAAACCTTTTTCGTGATAATATATGTTTGTACAATTACCCTTTTGCCCCTATGTCTATATTGAACACAAGGCATACACTGTGTCATCCTTGTCCAGTTCAATATTGGGCCCTTAGACATTTCTCCTGTTATGCAGGATTGGCAAATTCCATCTAGGACACTCATGTCCCTCAGCATGCTTCGTGGAGTGCCCATCAACTGTCTTTATGATCATCCAGTTACGGATAATGTTTGATCAGCAATAAAGCACCCGACTCTACATCTAGGGTCCATAGTGGTTTCAAGTCGAAGGGTGGTAATACACCATTATCACCATGAGAATAACTTATGACACTTTGCATAACATACTATGTAGTATTCTCATAGCGGGTCAATCCGGTATAAATATTACTCCTAATATTTATACCTATGTCAAGACTTGATAACTCTTTATCCATGATCCATGAGATGTGATCATCAGTCTATCTTCATAATAGTCTCAATGCTTTAATGTTATCCCACTTTGCAATAAAGCTTGACTACGGATATTTTAAGAATAATGTCTTTATGTTTAATGGGATCTCATGATTAAGTCACACTTAACATTTCATTAAACAGACTAACTATTCTAGGGACTTTATTATTCTGAAAGACAAACATAATAAAGAAATGCCTTTTATTATTAAACGAATAATCCGATACAAGTACCAAAAAGTATTGGCCTCTAGGGCTTACACCAACATGAAGGTGACCATGAATCGCTTAATGCATAGAAGTGGCTCAAGGAAATTGAGAAGATCATTAGGGTGATGGTTTGTATGCATGCATAGAAGGTACAATTAGGTACCCACATGTTGTCGGAAGAGGCTGAAGACTGGTGAGATAATTCCCTTCAACGTTTAGAGGATGTTGGTACTGCATTGACCTGGGCATTGTTCAAGAGGGAGTTCATGCAAAAGTATTTTCCAAAAGGTGTTCGTGGTAAGATGGAGGTAGAATTCCTTGAGTTGAAGCAAGGAAGTATGACGGTAGCAGAGTATGCTACTAAGTTTGAGAGGTAGGTGAAGTATTATCCTCACTACAACTATGTTGATGCTGAATTGACGAAGTGTCTCAAGTTTGATAATGGGCTAAGACCAGAGATTAAACAAGGAATTGGATGTCATCAGATCCGCAGTGATGCAGATAATGATCCAATAAGAAAAGTATATTTCTTCTTCAAGAAGGAATCAGGTGCCACATGACAAATTTATATGGTTTTTCCTACCATATCCAACAGGTGATTCCGCTAGATTTAAATGATTAAAAAGTTACATATTTTTAACTCATTGGTCTTGATAAAGGGTTGCTGAATGTCTATTGAATATCCTTGCAAAATGTATTACTATAGAAGTTGATGATGATTGAGAGAATCAGTTTTGAAAATCTCTTTCATCAACTCAGAAGAAACTTATCAAATATCTTCTGAAGATAGTTACATTCTGGTAGGTGCTTTATCTCACTTTTGAGAATATAAACATCATTAATATGTCAAATGTTTGGACTATCTTTTGCAAGAAAAAGAATTGTCTCTAAATTCCATCTCTATGTTTTGATGATAACAATGGAGTATTTAGGAAATAACTATTTTATATTATGATGTTTGTTAAAGTAAAAATCATGAATATTACATATATTAAGATCAAATAAACATTATGAATATTACATATATTAGTCACAAGCGTGCTGAAGAAGCAAGTGTGCTTTTGAATCTGAACACAATTAGAAAGATCCAAGGATGCGGATTGGAAATGATCTTGTGGATGTTGTTTAGAATGTGATTCTGATTAGATAGCAAAGTGAAGCTTCTGAAATTAATCTTCTAAAGAATTAAGTTCTGAAGATTCTGATGACTTGAAGTTCTGAAGACTTAACGTCTGAAGACCAAGTTCCTGAAAAATTCTAAAGAGTTACGAGTTTCGAAGATTAAGGTTCTGAAGAACCAAATGTTGAAGACTCTGAAGACAATGTTCTATGTGAACAAAGTTCTGAAAACTCTAAGACTTGAAGAACTGAAGATCAAGGGTTTCAAGCCAAGTGATGAAGTCCTAAAGAACGTAGTTCTAGGTGAACAAGTTCTGAAGACTAAAGACTTAGGTTCTTTGAATACCCAAGTATCAACGTCTCTAGCTCATGCTTCATTCATTGATTTATAATTAGAAGCCTCTAAAATTCAGATGACAATGTTACCGTTGGCAAGAATAGTACATTGTACGATAATGCTTTATCCCACTACCACTCTACTATCTTTGAATTGTGGAAAAGGACAGTACGTGCTTGTACTATTTTATTCCTTGTGTAACAGATTCCTCAGTAGCCGAATTGGGCTGTAACATCTCTTTTATGTTTGGCTTTAAAAGGAAAACATCGCATGTTTGTGATGTTGTTGGTTCCGGTGAATCCAACCGTTGATGATCCTGATAGGATCCCAACTATTATTGGTTTTGCTGGAGCACAACCAGGTTGTTGATCCATAAACTGAAATGCTTCTATGTGAAGTAATTAAGGATACAACCATTGATCATAACATCAATACAATAATCCGAGAGTCTGAGTTTGTGTTGCTATATCAAGATCATCATCTACAACAACAATAACCAGATATTGATGAACTGAAGTTGAAGAAGAAAAAATCAACAAGTCATCGATCAACACCAACTACATCATCTTGGAGCTCATTTAAGATCAAAATCAAGGAGTTGTTGCTCGAAGCTTGCTCACCAATGAAGATGAAGAATTATGGAGATGCAATTTGAATTGTAATATTATGAACATCTTAGAATCATGTAGTTTGCAAGGAGCTAATGCTCATCTTGTTGTAACTCTGAAGAGTTACTTTGTACTTAAACAGAGGAGTATATGCTTGCAAAGAAGCACCTCAGCTAGCTCTGATATGTCAATTCTACATAACGAATTGAATCTCCTCAAGTGGATGTTATATCCAGAATGGATCCCTGAACGGTCCAGTTGTGAGTTAAGACTCCTCAAGTAGACATTATATCTAGAATGGATCCATGAATGGTCTAGAATGGATCCCTGATGAAATCTCATAAACTACTCAAATGACAACCTTACCCCTTGGACCTCCAACCTCTTTTATTTTATTTTCTTTAATAATAATATTTAAATAATATCTCAATTATCATCATATCATTATTTTAATAAAATCATTCTTTCTCTTATAATTCCACAAAATACCTTCAAAACATCATTTCTTCAAAAATAATTCTTTAATCAATTAAATTATGATATTGGGGTGTTACAACTCTCCCCCCACTTTAGGAATTTTCGTCCTCGAAAATGTTACCTGAAACGATAGAGTCGGATACGACTCTTTCATTTGATCTTCACGTTCCCAAGTCCAACTTTCACCTGTTGGTCCACCCCATAATACATTTACTAAGACAATCTCTTTTCCTCGTAGCCGCTTCATTTCTTGACCATCTATCCACAATGGTAAAGCTTCAACAGTCAGATTATCCTTCACCTGAACATCATCCATCTAAATCACATACGATGGATCGCACGCATACTTCCTTCACAACACTTGTTGCACTAAGGCATTCTAGTCTGCAGTTCTGACATTCACCTTAAATGTTCTATTTCTTCCTTGTTCTGATTCCATAATCAACTTCTGATTACAATCATACAACTTTAGAAGATTTTCCTTCATGGTAACTGAAAAACCTTTCTCAATTAGTTGCCCCACACTCATTAGATTGCTTTTCATGCCAGGTACATACCATACTTTCTGAATCAATGATGTTTTCCGATTGTTTAGAATGACTAACATTTCCCATACCTTCAACATTGAGGTATTTATCATCAGCACATCTGATTGTTGTCCCCTTTCTATAGTCAAAGTCAACCAATCATTGCTTATTTCCAGTAAGATGATTTGAGCAGCCAGTGTCCATATACCACCAGTCTGTTAGATCCGTATCATCAGATTCAAAAGCCATTAGCACAAATTCATCATAAATCGGAACTTATGGCTATATTTGCTTCTTCTGACTTCCTTTCCTTGTTTGACCAACAATCGGCAGCAAAATGGCCAAACTTCTTACAATAGTAGAACTAAATCTTCTTCTTGTTATACATATCTTTTCCCTTTTGAGCATTCTTCTGCCTATCAGAGGTTGTGGTTTCTAACTTTTGAACACCATTAGATTATCTCCTGGTTTCTAACCAAGTCAGCTTCTGATGCTTCTTACCGGAAACTACTTTCAGAGCCTGCTACTCTACTTCCTGTTCAGAATTTCTCTCAGTCAGACACAACTTTTGCACTTCTAGACTGCTTTGCAGCTCTTCAATTCTCATGATGCTCAGTTCTTTAAAATGTTCTATTGCTACCACAATGTAATCAAACTGAGGGGTAAGGAATCTTAATACCTTATCAATGATTACTTGTTCAGAAAGAGTTTCTCCACAAGATTTCATCTCATTAGTGATTAGAGTCACTCTAAAGATGTACTCAGAAACTTTCTCATTATTCTTCATGTTGAGATTCTCATACTGCTTTCATAGATACCGAAGCTTCACCTTCTTCACCGATGCATCACCACTGTAACATCTAACCAGTGTGTCCCATGCAGCCTTCGTCGTCGATGAATCAACAATTTTCTCAAACACATTTGCATCGACACATTGATGGACGTAGAACAATGATTTCTGATCTTTCTTCCTCGTACCCTTCTGCGTGTTCTTTTGTTCCTCCGTTGCATTTGCAGCAACTGGACATAACCTTCAGTGACAAGATCAAGCACATCTTGAGCACCAAACAATACACACATCTGAATCATCCAATGAGTCTAGTTTTTGCCATCAAACACTCGAAGCTTGGTGCTTATACCGTCGTTTCAGTTCATCTTCAACCTTGTACAGTCACTCAGATCTCACCAAACACAGTGTTTCCCAATCCCACAGAATCAAAAAATGTGATTCTGTTACGATTTCATTCAAGATTCAACATGAATTCAAGAACCAAAATCAACCACACAACGTCTCACCGTTTCACTCGTGTTTCTCGTGTTTCCTAGTGGATCTGAATCAGAGCTCTATATACCAATTGTTGGTGCACAAGGTGAAAATAGAAAGAGAATATATTTAATACTCAGCAAAAGGAATGACAACTACAAAAGAGGAAGAATGATCACTATAGTAACATCTACTACTAGTATATTTATACACTGAAAACTAGGGCTACACAATCAACAAATAAAATACTAAAATACCCTCTAACAAACTTAATGACCAAATTTGTGAAATATAAATTATTATTTCTAATATAGAATACATAAACAATGGTGGTATAAAAAATAGATAAAAATTAAATTTTTTTTTTAAATTAAAAGAAATAATTTTTATACGATTTAAAATATTGTGTTATATACATTATTAGAAAAATTAATTAAAATATTTAAAATAATTTTTTGGATGGACGGATATACATCCATTAAAAAGATGTTAATGGATTGATCAGATATATTTTATCTTTAATGGAGGATTAGATTGAATATTTTTGAAAAAATTTAATGGATTTTTAATGAATTAATCAAATATTTTAATTCATCTACTAACAATCCAATTCATATCTATCCAATTAGGGATGACAATAGATCGGGTCGGGTGCGGGTTTCACACTACCCAAACCCACACCCGAAATCAATACCCGAACCTGAACCCAAAGACTATTCGGGTGACAAAATAACATCCGCGCCCACACCCGTTGGGTTCGAGTTTTTCTACCCAAATCCGTAACAAAAACACAAAATTAATTTTTTTTCAAAAAATTTAATTAATTTTCAAGTATATATATATATATATATATATATATATATATATATATATATATATATATATATATATATATATATATATATATATATATATATATATATATATATATATGATTTAATACTTAGTTAATTATAAGGAGTATAAGTTCTGTTTACAACTAAAATATATATATTATGATTTAGTACTTAGTTAATTATAAGGAGTATAAGTTCTATTTACTACTAAAATATTGTTGCTAATAAAATAAGATTTCAATTAAAATTTTGCATACAACTAAATATTTTGCACATCTCTAATTATAATTAAAATTAAGGTCTTCAACATCTTAACATTATAATTAAAATTAAATTCTATAATCTACAATTAAAATTAAAGTTAAATATACAATTAAAATATAAATTAAAATTAAAATCTAAGCGGGTGTAGTTTCAGGTTTCGGGTGTGAGTTTCACATTACCCAAACCCGCACCCGAAATATCGGATGGCACCCGAATCCAAACTCAAACTCACTTAAATTGGATTTTCACCCGTTGACTCGAATTCGGATACAGATAGATCCCGCAGGTTTGGGTCTGCCTTTCAGCCTTATATCCAATCCATCAATTTTACCTCTGTTTAAAACTTATTCCACCTCACTATCATAAATCATTTTTATCCAAATACATTTTCAGTAACGTTTTCAAATAAACTTAAAATCAATGGTCAAGTAATAAATAAAAAAATGTCGAGTGAAATTATTAAAAAGTTGATATGATGAAACCAAGTATAACGTACCCTTTAAATTAAGTAAAAGTGAATTGTTAAACCATTGAACAAGGATATTTGTAAATGAGGACACATGAGTCATTTTGATGAATCATTTTATAGTATACCTGAAGGGTTGTTCTTCACTCTACTCTTATCCACTCTATCCCATATATGTAAGGACCAGCATATTACACCCTTTCATTTAACCACTTTTTTTTTTCTGGTTCAAAACAATGGCGGAAGCCATCATTGGTTTCAAGGTTTTCAACTCACATATTCATAGCTCATGTCTTCAATCAAAAAGATTTGTAGTCAACTCATCTTCAAGATTGGTAAAATAGTCCTTATAATTTTCATCTCTTGAGTGAAATCACTTGCTAGTTTCAAAGATGAATATTGATAATGTATATAATGTTTTCTTTTGCAGCCTAAGCTCCCTTCAAATTCTACACCTTTTCACACGTCATCGCAGGTAAGTATTTAACATTCATTGTTAGTACTGTAGACATGTCATTGTTGTATCGTGTTCGGTGGTGTCGGTGTCTGTGTTTCATATATTTTAATGACTCTTTGTATTGGTAAATAAGGTGCTAGATGACAAGAGAAAAAGAGCATCTTTGTGTAAAGTAAATGGTTTACCAGATATTCCATTGATGGCAATTCTTGTAGAACAAATGGAAGGACAGAGAGATCTTATAACGGAAAAAACAATTTGGCATCTTAGTGATCAACAAATAAAAAATGCTTGTAAGTGTCGCATTGATAATATATTATATTAATGTTTTTTTTTAGGAATTTAAATTTTATTTATTATTGATTTTTATTATTAATTATTTGCAGACGTTTGGTACGTAATGTTCACTGTTTGGGGATGCTTGTTTTTTGGTTCGATGAAGGTAAATCACTTTTCGTATGTTTGATATGATTTTATTTTGGCGAAAAACGAAGTTTGAAGATGTTTTGTGTGATTTAGGACCCATATTATGATTCAGAAACATACAGGGGAGATGGAGGAGATGGTACTGGAAACTGGATCTATGAAAAGGTATGTATGATTCAAAGTTCACTTCAAAGATTTAATGGCGTCCGAAGATTTATCTCAAAATTTTAGAAATATTATTGTATTTTCACGTGCTATTCTAATAATACATAGGAGCACAAATCAAACCCTGTGCGTATAAAATAGTAGAACGTCTGAGACCTAATAGTAATGGTCCAATGGATCTATGTAATATCGGGGTTCAAACTCTAACTCTCACAATTCCGTGTTTGTCCATATGATTTTTTTTTTTCTTTTTGAAATTATTGACAAGAAAATCATTTGGTAAGTTATAACATAAAACAACACTTGATGTTGAATTATGCAGCAAGAGATAATGGAAGCAGAGGCAAGAGAAGCTCTGTGGCGAGAGGAGTTGATTGAGGAAATAGAACAAAAAGTTGGAGGGTTGAAAGAAATTGAAGAAGCAGCAAAGAAAGAGGAAGAACTTGTTAAATGATTTGTCAGTAAAAATGCATGCATTTGATTCCATCCATTAAGTCATTATTATGTATATAACTAGATCACAGGAGTAAATTCTTATGCTTCGAATCTACGGTTTATTTCTTTCATTTTTTTTTTTAAAAGCAAGGAATATATTAATAAGAGTATAGAAAGTATTCAACCTGATTATAAAAGAGTATAACACAATACGACGATGAAGAAATTATCGATCCAATTACAATTAGGATAAATACAACAAAGGGTATTTGTCGAATTCATAAAGGTTACAATTGGAGTAAATAATTTCTCCGATGTTAGTCCATCTTCAGGCCGTCAGCTTAACCCGCCACACAATATCAATAATATTCCAATTTGTCCCGTTAAAGATGATATCATTTCTAAGGAGTCATACAATCCAACACATCGCTATCCAAATAATACCCTCTCTACCGTGCTTAAAATTATTAGAAATGCAGAAAGAGTTCCAAGCCACAAAATTCTCTTTGGCACAATTCCTAAGCTCGCCGGAAAAACTAATCCAATCCGAAACCTCTTTCCAAACCAACTTCGCAACCGGGCAAGAAAAAAGAATATGATCCAAACATTCCGAAGAATAATTGCAAAAAACACAACTAAGATTGGACGCGGTAAACATCATTCCTCTTCTAGATAGATTATCTTTAGTCGGTAATCTATTCCAAAAACACCTCCACATGAAAGCTTTAATTTCCATAGGAACTAAATCTTTCCAAATTAAACCAAAAGCATGATTACATTTATTCCTTGGCCCAAAGCTAATATGATAACAATCAATTAATCGATAAAAGGAACTAACCGATAAAACTGAGTTGGATTCCTCCCTCCAAAAGATTCGAGCATTGTCAAAAGGAGAAGGAGCAACATTTGTTAACAAATTACCAAGAGCTTCCAGCCTTTGCATAAAAGAGGTACCACCAAGAGATGTATGACCAACAGAAAATGCAGCCGAAGCACTGCCCATCAACACTCCGACCGGCTGCAAATTGGCCTCCTACGGAACAGCGCCCGTAACGGCAAAAACCAGACCACCCACCTCTAGACCAACAGAAAATGAATTCTGCATAACAACATAATTCTGATTCTGCAAATTCTGCAGAACTGAATGTACAATGCCCTCCGTAGTTGCTACAGTTTCACGAACAAGCCAGCCCCGGGGGATACCAAAATCCCCCCACCTCCAAACACCATTTTCCAAAACTCCTATGCAAGAAACGGAGACATCTTTAAGGATAGACACCTCAAATAAATCCGGAAATAACTCCCTCAAACATCCCGACCCGTTCCAATCAACGTTCCAAAAAGAAGTATCAAAGCCATTACCAACTTGAAAAGTACAATTTCAATGAAAATGTCTTCATGGAATTCTTTAAAAGTTGACAACAAATCCATCCACCAAATCAACTTAGAACTCCAATTGGGGAAAGAAGCACCTCTATAAGACATTTGAGTTTTAATATCCCCATAACGCGCTTTCAACACAAGAAACAAAAGCTCCTCCGAACCCTCCAAAATTCGCCACCTCCATTTATGTAAGAGAGCTAAGTTAAAATCTTTGATCCTTTTCAAATTTAACCCACCCTTATCATAAGTTAGACAAAGGAAGTCCTACTTAATCCAATGAATTTTCCTTGTTTCTTCTGAATCACCCCAAAGAAAGCCATTTTGGATCCTAATTAAATCTCACAAAATTTTGGCCGGAGGTTTAAAAAAAGAAAGTTGAAAGATAGGTAAACTATTGAGCACCGATTTTAACAAAGTAATTCTACCACCGAAACTCAAAAAATGCGTCTTCCAACTAGAAAGTCTTTTTTCCAACTTCGAAACCAAAAGAGTCCAAGTAGAAATTCTTCTAGGATCGGAACCTACCGGAACACCAAGTAACAAAAATTCTTTTCGCTTCGTAGTACAAGAGAGAAAGACCGCAGTTGCATCGAGAAAATAAGAGGAAACATTTATGCCAATAAACTTGATTTCGTGGTAATTAATTCCAAGCCCCGAGACCAATTCAAAAACCCTTAAAACCAATTTGATCGCCCGTAAATGTCTCCAACTACCATCTCCAACCAAAAGGGTATCGTCCGCAAATTGAAGAACATCAATAAAACACCGCCTCTTGATATTAATCCCCGAAAATTTGCCCAACAAGACGAATTTTCTAACAAAACCCGTCAATCCTTCCGCAACCATAACAAAATGAAAAGGTGATAATGGTTCTCCTTGCCTAAGACCCATTTCCACCAAAAATCCCTTCGTAAGATAACCGTTAACCAACACCGACATCTTGCTCGAAAAAATAGTAGCTTCCATCCATTTCATCCACAAACTCCCGATATCCATACTCCTCAACATAAATCTAAGGAAGTTCCAAGTAACTTTGTCATAAGCTTTTTCAAAGTCTACTTTAAAAAGAGAACATGTCAAATTCTTGTTAGAAGCATAATCAACAATTTCATTAGCTACTAGAACACCGTCTAGCATTTGTCTCCCCGGAACAAAAGCACTTTGACAATTCGAAATGATAGTGTTCAAGACCACTTTCAATTTAGACGCTAAAAGCTTACTCAAGGCCTTATATAAGCATCCCACTGGGCAAATAGGTCTATAATCGTCTAGTCCCAACGGATTATCACTATTTGGAATCTAAGTCAAGAAAGATGATACAATAGCCTTAGGTAAAGTAGCGTTACCATGAAAGTCCTTGAAAAATCTACAAAAATCCTCCATAAGAAAATGCCAACATTTCTTAATGAAAAGAAAAGTAAAACCATCGGGACCCGGACTTTTACACCTATCACAACTCCAAACGGCATCACTAATTTCCTCCTCAGAAAATTCCCGCTTAAGAAAAAGACTATCCTCCACACTAAGAGAATTAAAAGGGATACCTTCCAACAAAGGTCTATTTGCCTCCGGTTTAACGAATTTAGAAGCAAAATGATTTGTTACCTCCTTTTTAACATCAAAGACGGATGTAAGTAATCCTCTTTCGGTATTAATGAAACCAATATGACTGCGTCTCCTTCTCTCCTTCATAACAAAATGAAAAAATCTAGTATTATTATCACCATCATTGATCCACTTAATCCTAGATTTTTGTAAAATCATATTCTCTTTAATCCTTAAATTCAACCAAAAGTGATTAGAAACCTCCTTACGCAAATCCACAAGATTATCCGATAACAAACCATTGGAAGCATCCACCACATCATCCCCCACATTAATCTCCTTCACACATTTATCCACTTCCAAATCAAATTTTCCAAATACCTCATCATTCCACCTCCTTAGACTAGCTTTAAGAAGCCTGAGCTTTTCTTTTATGATAAAATCACCTCTTCCCTCAATACGAAACAACCTCCACTCCTTTTCCATAAAAGGGATAAAACTCTTGTTGTTGAACCATTCATTATTGAATTTAAACGGTTTCGGTCCCCAATTTGAAAGATCTGACACCAACCAAATATGGGAGTGATCAGAGATATCCCTTGGGCCGATAAGTTGACCAATAATACCCCACATACTAATTGTTTCCTCCGAAAGCAAGAAACGATCAATACGACTCACTGAAGAACCATTGCCACTATACCACGAGAAAAGTTTCCCTTTGCAAGGAACATCCACCAAATTTCCATTTGAAATAAAGTTTGAGAATTCCGTTATCTCACTAGATAAATTGCCTGAAGACCTCCCCTTTCTTTCTGATACCTTAGTTATAGCATTAAAGTCTCCTCCAATACACCACTCCCCATCCGAATGACTATTCTTTAGTGCCAAAATATTGTTCCACAAAATTCTCTTCAATTTTATCTCACAAGGAGAATATATGTTTACAATATCAAAGAAGCATTCCCACCAAAAAATCTTGATACCAACATATTCCTCTCCTTTAAAGCTACTAAGAACCTCAACATAACTACTTTTCCATAAAATAAGCATCCCTCCTGAAGATCCCAAGGAATCAGAAGAAGTCCAACTGATGTCCTCATTGGCCTAAAAACTTTTAGCGATCAAATCATTCATAGTAAACAACTTGGTTTCTTGAATAAAAAAAATATTTTCATTACTCTTTTTGATGATATGGCTAATCCACTTCCTTTTAACCACCTTACCACCACACCGAATATTTAAAGATCCAATAATCATTTCCATAATAACAAATTCACCTTCCTATCCTCCTTTTTATTCCTAGCCACTTTCTCTAACACAATCAATTTTACTCTTGTAATCTACCATTGAATCAAATAATACCACACCAAGCTTCGAAATATTTTTCAAAATTCTGGTTCCAACCTCATTTTCTACATTCTCCCATTGTCTCAGATTACTACATATAATATTTGACTCATCCGAATTAGTACCATAACAAATACCCTGGTTAGCCGAAACGGGATCAGAATTTAATTGCTCCCCACCCAAAATATTGGTGCATTCAATAGAATCAGTGGAACATGGGAGGTATAAAGAAATCTTGCCTTTATTGGAACCTTTTTTCCCACCACTCTATTTGAATCCATAAATAAATTCAGAATATCCCCATCCATATCATCAACATTAATTGGTTTAAGAGTACAAACATCCACATCCTCCAAAAAAGATGAATCATACCCTCCTTTTGACTCAACTAAGGCCTTATCGAAACATCCCATGACAGGCTGACTTTCTGCACTGAAAAGTAAGGTACTAGCCTCAATATCCATGTTTCCCTTCTTCTGGGTATTAACCACCAAATCTTCATGGTTACCCTCATCGTAATCTCTTCCTTCCATAACACCGTCTCCGACAACCTCACCTTTACTAACTCCAACCAAACTATCAGCTATCTCCACCGTTTCCGAAATAGAATCATCCAAAATAAAACCCTCTTCGCCTGATACAGAGGAAATAGAAGCACGTGAGATAGATGTTTCATCCTCCACCGGAGTTCTGTAGGTCCCAACAAAATCTTCCATCAGAAAATTATAAATATTATTAGCATCACTATTGTAAAATTTATGTAGCAGTTATAAACGATTCTTAGCATCACTGTTATTGATAAAGATTTTTTATTTATTTATTAAAGGTAATGGTAGCTTATTAAATTGGTCATCATTGATGAACCATAGGTAGAAGTTCCATTATGGCTTCTTTGCTGTAATATATAATAGTTCTTCCGATATTCTCAGTAGTTTAGATTAGTTGAACAACATCATTCCGGTTTGTTGGCTTTATACCACACAACAAGGGAGTTTCATCATATAGGCAAAATGGCTGATGAAAAATGGGTCGAGGTTCGCCATAAAAGGACTTCTAGACCGGCATGCCTAGAGCTTCAATTTGGACCACCAGAAGAGGAAAAGACATAGGTGAGAAGGAACCTTTTCCTCATTCTTCTTTACTGAATTTTTGAACTCCTTTGAATAGGGTTGCATTGGAAATATTGATAGTGTTAAAAACAAACTCAACCCTGGGAATGGGAACAAACAATTAATTGAGAATAATCATCATGTTATTGTGACAACACTTGTTCACTTAGACGTTCACAACTTGTCTAACCCAGTTGTTGGGCAAGTGGCACATGGATTAGTGTTGGGGTCTCCTAGGGCCATATTAGATCTGGATCCAATTTGTAATGACCCAATAACTTGTTCATACCCAATTAATTGTTCATAATGTGGGTCGGGCCTAGTTGTTGGTGGATCTAAACCAAGGAAAAAAACTGATCAATGACATGTACAATAGTATCAAGATCCTCTAATATCCTTCTCACTTCTCCCAGCTTATCCTCTCAAACATAATTTATCCCTCTCTTTATGTTCCTCTTCCCAGTCTTCCTTCCCCTAACCTGGAGCTCCATTGTTCCTCCATGTTAGATTCTTTGTCAAGATTCTTTGGCGGTTCAACATTATGTTGTGATTCCATAAATGAGACGTAAATTTAAATCAGATTAATTCTCGTGTGAGGCGTAACATGGATGATGTTCCTTCAAAGATTTCACAATCAATTAAGGAATTAGGTATTAAGGATGATGAAGACGACAAAGTTTTCAAAGGTATTATCTGTAACATGGAATGCAGTGACAAAACAACTTTTTACAACTTGAGGGGGGAAGCTATCTTTGTTCCATGAATGTGTTAACTTATAACATCCGTTGGTGTGGTAATTATATAAAAAGAAATAGAATTAAGAAGTGTCACTCCCTGTATTTCCATCCCAGTACAAACGCGAAAGTGGCGCGGAAAAGGGTAGAGTCTCCAAGCAGGCATTTTTATCCCAAAGAAATGGGAAAGGTAATGTTGCACAAACCAAAAAAAAGAAAGGAAGAACAAAGGTCCTGCGAACCAAAGAAACTAGGTTCGGGAGTCAGTTACGACCTGGGAAGGTATTAGCACCCCAAATCATCCTCCGTACCCGACGGGATCCACGCTTGCAAAGAAATTGTTTCAAAGGGTGAAGAAATGAAAAATTCTACAAAAGAAATACTAAAACTGGATATGAAAAGAAAAGAAAAGAAAGGGGAAAATGTATGGAAAATAAAAGAGTGCTTGAACAGGCCCTACCCCGCTACCTACGTACCTCATCTGGACATGAGGATCAGAGACGCCATAGTTCCCCAAACTAGGGAGGGAAATGGCTTGTATTTTAAAAGCTTGAACTTCTTATGTCAATTCTCATGTGTTGCAGGCTCGTTAGGCACGAGTTCGTTACCTTCTTGCAAAGTAACAAGTATGAGCAAGTTCTTACGTTATGAGTGAGGGTGATGAGAAAAGAAGTCCTGAAGGAGAGACGCTTATTCTTTGTTTAGGTTTTTTAGAGGCTTTTCCGAGTTTGGTACAAGAAAGTGAATTCAAGTATTTTTCCATGGAACGTGTACTTGTTACTACATTCCAAGATGGAATAAAGAATAAGCACACCCAAGTGAGAGGAAGATCCCCAAAACTTGGTTCCAGAGATGAGGGCCTAAGCTCACTAACTCATTGACTTTATTAAGTGTTTTGTGATTTGACATGAAGAAGTGTTTTTTATGATTTTCTTTGTGAAAGTAGTCCCATGATTAGACTTGTACGTCATGCTAGAAAAGCTTGTAATATCCCAATATAGGAAGACTACAAGTTCCCCATGGAATAAGTCCATCCACACAAGACTATCTCAACCATGATTAAATGTTTTTTTAGGTTTTTTGTTTGAAGATGAGAAAGAGAGAGCACCAAAAGGATCTCAAAGGTAAAAACTACAAAGGGGGGGGGGACTAACAAATCCTAATGTTATCATGCATAGAGGTTCTAGGTTAGTGTGGTTTGAATTCTATCCTTATGAAGAAGAAGGAAAGAAGAAAAGAAGGAATAAGAATAAGAAAGGAGCAAAAGAATTTAGAAAATAACTTACTTCTCTAAAGAAATTAAGTTGTTTCTAAATAGGGATGAAGAATAAGTTATACATTGATGGCCTAAGCTCATCACAATCACAAGTCAAGAAATCATAAAAGAAGAGAAGAAGGAAGAATGTTGAGATGTGGAAGCACATCCACACCTATACACTTACCATAGCCCCTGAAATGGTTAGAAGTATTCACACAATGCAAAAGAAATTCAAACAAGTTCAAAACATGGAAGAACAAGTGTTCAAACATCACAAGCCAACAAATTCAGAACCTAATGATCATGGAAGAGTTCTAATATTAGTCATATAAAGTCACACAAAAAGGAGTGAAAGAAATCCCACAAACAACAAGCAAAGCAACATGGAAGGAATAAGATGAAAGCATGTGATTAAAAGAAGCAAACAAGTTAAGAATCATCAAGTAACATCAAAGTCAGAACCTAAACATATTTACTATGTGTCTAAGAAGATGATACAATCAACAATCAAAGCACATAAGCACATACTAAGGAAAAGGGAGAAAACATGAGAAGTGTGAAGTGAAATGAATCATACTTGTGAAAAGTGTCACTTAGTGCACAAGTTAAGCATAGGAAAAGCAAAGGTGAGGTTCATACATCATACCAGAGGTCATTCAACATGTTAGAAAGCTTCAAACAAGATCTTAGATGATGTCACAAGTGCCTTCCTAAGAAAACAAGCAAACATGGTTCAAAGTAATCTCAAATTAAGTCATACAAAGTTCAAACCTCAAACAAATAGTAATAATGCTTCAAAAAATATGACATTAAAAAAAATATCTCAAACACATACAAACATCAAGGTAAAAGCACAAGCCAAGAATCAGAAGCAAAGTACATCAAATAAATGGCAAAGTGGAGCTAGGGTTTCACTTTCTTAAGCAAGAAGCAACAAGTCAAAAGTCAGCCAAACAAAACCTATAAATCCTCACAAAAATCAACAAAGTACCTTAGCATGTTAGTGATGCATAGAAAAAAGAACCAGGGTCATATCTATTTTAGAACTCAAGTTAGAAAATAATGAAGCTAAGGTGTTAATGAAATAAGGCTAAACAAAAGAAATCAATTGGACAATTAAATCGGAACCAAAAAATAATAAAAATAAATAAAAGTAAAAATTTGTAAAATTTTTAGAAAAAAAATGAAACTAAAAGAAATAAAAAAATAAAAAATAAAATGAAACTAAAAGAAATAAAAAAATAAAATTGAATAAAAGACTAGGGGTGCAAATAGGAGTCTAAATCAGTTCATTATGGAAATGGGCCCAAACATGGAGGTACAAAAAACAACAAGGGTTGGGGCGCTATAAAATTCAGTCAAGGCTCAGGTCAAAGTAATCAACATCAGAGGTTTAAAATGAGTCTCATAAAATTCAACGAATCCAAGACTCGTGGATGGAGTCAGTCAACAAAAAAGTTTATACATCCTATGGTCATAAAATAGTCAGTCAACACAAAAGGTAATATGATATGACGCACACAAACACAAGTCAACCAAGCTAGTCAATTCAATAAATGCACAGGATTCAAAGTACACACAAGCTATGGTAATCTGGCACACATAAAAATTTAATGAAAAGTTAAAACGCACAAGCTTATCACGTGCATTTTTAATTCGGTGGCAACATGATAATAGTTGGATCAAAACAAAGAACGGTCAGGATTGTGTCATCAACCTTGGTCACCTCTTTCACTGCAGAATGTCCGGTAACGGAGCCCTAGCTCCGGTCACTGGAAAATTCATCCATAAGAACAAAACATCACAAAAACGCACACAAACTTCCAAATCTGATCTACTCCACACCATGAATAAGAATGTGAGCTTAAAAACAACAAAAACTCAACACACAACAAGAATCGAAGAAAACAGAAGTAGATCACAAACTTTCAGATCCACATAACTTCCTCATTTCACATCCAAATTCAAAACAAAAATAGATCAACATGTTCAGTGAGACTTCATACACACAACACACACAATCAATTTCAAAATAGAGATGATGAAATCAGAGGCATACCTGAGATGAAGCTAGGTCAAATACACCAAGAAATCCACCGAAATTGTGCAGATCCACTCCTTATAACTTCTATTTGCAAAATAAATGAAAATAGATCTTCAATTGAGCCTAGATCTCGAGATTCAAAAAAAACTTGCCTCTGAACTGCACTTGATGAAATCCCTGCTTTCATGCCAAACCAGTGGTGGATTTGTGATCTATGGAACTTCTGGATCAAGAATATGTGAAACAATTGCACTGAAACCTTGTGGATTGGGAGTTTCAAAGAGAGGAAGTATTTTGTGATTTTTTAGAGTTTGAACAAATGAGAGTGCATGAGGTTGATTCAAAGGCATTGCAATCTTATATATCATGTGTATATGCACCTGTGTAGGGTTTTAGAAGCAAGAGGTGCATGAATTGTGTGATATGGAGTGAAATGCAAATTTGCATAATTGTTGGGATGTAGTAATTTACTCGTGCAATCATCCAACCATGTGCATGATCATATTCCTTTTGAGCCCCTGAATTCCCTTGGAACAATCTTAGGGCTTGAAATGCTTTAATTCTTGAGTTTCAATTAGTTTTGCAAAAATGCATAATGGTGAATAACTTGTGATCATGGCACGAATTGGCTTGATTCCTTGGGAAAAATGAGTGTTATAGAGTGTTCTTAGGTATGGTAGTGAGAATTGGTCCATATAAACTCACTACAAGTCAATAGGAATCAATTTGCAAAATGTAGAAAACTTGAATATTTGAAAAACCCTAAAAATGCACCAACTTCTTTTGATGATAACATTTGATCCACACATTCTATGAAGGAGTTCTTGTACTTTTTGGAAATGTGATAGAAAGCCCTACAACTTTCATGTTTGAGGAAAATTTATTTGAAGCCATCTTGATCATGAAAGAATTGGTTGAAGTTAGGGTAAAATATGCCAAAAATAAAAAGTTCCCATTATAGGTCATTTTCCATTTTTATTACCTTTTCCACAAACTCTTGATTCTTGACAATTGAGATCATTCATGTCATTTCTTGCGAAAATCAAGATCCATAGACTTGAAAATCATTATTGGAACCCTAAAAATCCCAAGGTTGACTTTTCTTCTGCACAGTTGACCTCTTTCTTCTAATATAAGTAACTGAACCAATGCCTGACTTCCCTGATGAATCTTTGCACCAAACTTCATCCCTAAGACTTGTATAACATATGAAAGCCTTTGACCACAAGAATTGGTCAAGCTATGAGGATATCTTGCTCTGGACCAAAACCCTAATTAGGGTTTCTTTGTGTAGGAGAATGTTGCACTGCTGAACTTCTGATGAATCTCACCCCTTCTAGGGCCTTGAGGATGAGTTTGAGCTTGTATGAAATATGAGGATGCCTTGTAGGCTTCTTGAAAGACCCCTTTGCTCCTATCTTGACTTTTAAGAATCATAGCTTGATGGATGACTAATCACATGCCCCATGCTTCTAACTATGGATGTTATGCCTCATCTTTCTATGCAAAGATGAAATGGTATGTAAACTATATGATATGCTATATGATGTGAAATGAGTGGGAAAATTTTGGGGTGCTACAGTTGTCCCTATTCAAGTAATTGTTAATCCGATGTAGCAAAAAAACCCGAAAATTTGCACTCTGGTGGAGAATAAAAGTGATGACCCGACCAAGGAAAAACAACTGCCTGCAAACCCTGATGTAGCAAATAGTAACTCATAATTGTAACTCCCCAAAATTTCCCCTCTCATTTATCACCGATTCCGAGTAGCTTATGCTTCATTTTTGTTCCATCCTGCATATTCGTCCATACATTGCATAAAAATAATAATAAAAAATAATAAATCATGCATCATTGTGTGGAACATAAGGCATATGATCGAGGTTTATTCAGTGGTAAAATCAGCCATCATAGCTCAAGGATAAAACAGGCTCAGAACGGACGACGGAGGTGTATTTTGGGGGTTTCCCAACTTTTGGTGGGAAAATTCAAATTTCAGTTCCGTTAACCGGTTAACACCCAGGGTTAACCGGTTAACACATGCGAATTTTGGGGGAAAAATACAAAATTCACCTTGCCTTGTTCCTCCGCTTTCCACTTCCCATTTGCCTTGCATTTCCACCAAATTCTAGAACATTCCACACTCTTGCAAAGGAATACTCCCTGAATATGCCAAGGAATATTCCAAGAATATACCAATGGAATATTCTAGGAATATTCTCAACCAACCCTTAGCTTAGGATCCAAGTCTAATGTCCACACCTCATACCTAACCTAAAACAAACTCCAAACCTAACATCTATATAAACCTTGATCACCAAGCCAAAAAGGGATTAGCCACTTTTCACCAAGTTCACTATCCTCACAATCTCAATTCTTCCATTTTCTCTCCATTTTCCAAATTCACCAAAGCTTCATCATCATCAAGATTCTTCAAGTTTTGCATTGAAACTTGAAGAATCGGAAGCTAAGCCTCCACCATCTTCATCAATTCAGTGGAATTTTGAAGAATTTGCTACGGTTGTGGTGTTTATTTAACCATTCGGGAGCATTTTCTGATAATTTTCATCGATCGCATTTATTTTTCACATTCGTGGGCCAAAGCTTTGGATCTCCGATTTTCTTTTCTTTTGCATATTGCTCAACGTCACATCAATTGCCAAAGCAAGCCTCCGCTTTGTAGGTTGGTGAATCTGTAATCTCTTCTCGTTTTAATTTATTCCTCTTCATCTCGCCTCGCGCACTCTTCGCTTTTTCTAGCTTTTGTAATGCTTTGTTTGGTTGGATCGTAGAAGCTAGAATTATAGAGTGATCGTAGTGTTAATAGGTGTTAGAATGTTTCATTTAGGTGTCAATTTCATGCTAACTTAGTAGTAGTAAAATTAGGAACCCGAGGAATAAGTTGGTAGGTAGAAGTGCTTTTTTCAGCATTTAAAACGGATTCTGGTCCAGTGTTAACCGGTTAACACCAGGGGTTAACCGGTTAACACCAGCCGTTAACCGGTTAACACTGAGCAAATTTTAGTTTTTTCGTGTATTTTGATGTATGCTTGCATGCCATTCCATCTTTAATCACTATGGATCTTTAGATTATGATTTTGGGGAATTTTTAGGAGCTGACTTAGTGCAAGTGTGTGTATTTTCGATAACTTTCGACATGCGTTTCATTAGATTCCGATTTTAGAGATAAGTGTTGAATATGTGTTCATAGCTTGTTTGTGATTGTTGTTTGCATGATTTAACATCATCAATAGCATGATAATAAGTGTTTGTGGTTCTGTTTTGCACTGCATCTGTGAATCATTCATGTTTCGGTCAATTGTGCGCGAAATTGGAAAATTGCAAATTGATTAAAACCGCACAATTCATATAGTTTACATTCGTTGATTGTATGTTGGTGTCACATTACTTTGTTGATGATTCATTTCATGATGTTGCATTAACTTACATGATCATTAAATTCCATTATTTGCATTAAAATTCCATTTTTTGCATTTTGAGAAAAACTATTGAAAATTTGCCATGTTTCATTTCTGTATTTTGAAACATAAGCTATAAAAGACATGTTGCATTATTCTGTTATGATCTTTTCACACCTATTTCCATGCTGTTTGGTAGCTGTAATAGGCTTTTTGCATTGTTCATTTCATTTAGTGGCAAATTATGCAATAGAGAGCTGTAGTAGCTGTTGACTTTAGGCTTTGCTTAGTTTTTAGTGTCCTTAGACTTAGGATTGAATCTAGTTTAGGCCATAGATATAATAGGACACGTTTGGTACTTGTTTACCGCTTTCCTTATATCCCTTTGGATTTATTTTACTAATCTTTATTTTGTAGGGGGTTGAGGTAAGCCACATACTACTTCTTCCTTTATCATCTTTACACTTTCAAATTGTGTTTTTCATAGCACTTTGTGCTTTGTTTGTACAACTTCATTATTTCCCTCTTTAGAAACAATTTAACTTCTTTAGAGAAGTAAGTTGCTTTCTAGTTTCCTTTTCTTTTCCACATCTTCATTAGGAGTAGAAAACCATACTAACCATAGGACATCCCTTGAATAAACGACTTAGGGTGATCTTAGTTCCCCTAGTTTTTATCCTTTCTCAACTTGAGTCCCTCTTTCTCATCTCAAAGAAAAAAAACAAAACACCTAATAAAGGTTGAGCTTTCTCGTGCGTCAGGAGACTTTGTCGTGGGGTACTGGCACACGTCCCATTTCGGGGCGAGGTGTAAGGCATCTACCATGATGGACAAGTCTTAGCAGGAGGATGTTTCACAAAAGACAAAAGAAAAACACTTCTTTTAAAATATAGTAAACAAACAAATGTCTTTCCTGCGGGAATTCTCTTCTCACCTCATTCACTCATAACGTGAACTTGCTATGAATTGTCTCTTTGCAAGATGGTAAACGCACTCGTACCAGACGAGCCTGCAACACCTGAGCATAGGCATAAGCAGATCAATTCATAAAAAGCAAACAAATTTCCACCTTAGTTAGGTGAACTACGTCGACTCTGATTCTCATTTTCAATGAGATACATAGGCAGTAGGGTAGGGCCCATTCGAGCATTATTTATTTTCCCTACATTTTTCCCATAGCTTTTCATTCCCTTTTTCCAGTTCCCTATCTCATTCCAGTTCTAGTAGCGGTTTTTATTCAGCAGCAGTTTCATTCCTCACCTTTTGAAACAGACAAACAAGTGTGGTTCCCGTCGGGTACGGCGGACGGTCTGGGGTGCTAATACCTTCCCAGGTCGTAACCGACTCCCAAATCCAGTTCTTTGGTTTGCAAGACCTTGTCATTTCCTTTTCTCTTTGGTTTGTGCAACATTACCTTTCCCATTCATTCGGGATAAAAATGCCTGGCTGGCGACTCTACCTTTTCCGTGCCACTTTCGGGTTTGTACTAGGATGAAAATCTCAGGAGCGACAGCTGGCGACTCTGCTGGGGAACGAACCCAGAATCTCTGGTTTCCCCTTTGAGAGTCAATCCTAGAGCTTGTTTGTTTTTGTTTCTTTGGGTGTTTAGTTGTTTACTGATGTGTTTTTAAGTTTAATGTTTTTATTTACAACTTTACTTTACAGCTTTATTTATCGGTTTCGGTATTTACTTTCAATGCATCATATTATACTAGACTGTCTATGTTGGTTTGGTTTTTTTATATGGGATGGGGTTACTATGAGATGAGCTCGTAACCGGAGCTCAAGTGCACCCTAGGACTTAGCATGGATAGACATTGTACTTCCATGGTATTTCACCATGATGAGTGGTGATGTGTTCCACACCCAGACTGCGACCATCTTGGAACTATTCTGTGTGGGGATTTCCTCCACTTCAGGATACGACCTTGATAGTTATGTGCATCTGGGGACCGATCAATGAGAACCTTAGTAGAAACAACCCTCTCTAGTGATGACAGTGGTATACCACATTTGTTGGCAAATCCACTAGCATTTGAGGGCCCATTGGGAACTCGCATAAGATGGTCTGGTTCTCTCATAGGAACCCAGTTAAAGCAAATATTTCGTATGACGATAGTACTGTATCCCAAGGGCTGAATGTACTATTATTTCTCGATTCAGTGCTTGAAGCTGGGAATTTATGAGGGATGCTTATTTTTCCTGAACTCAGCTGAGACCTTCCTGAGTAGTACATAATGCTAAATTGATTCCCTGATATGGTTAATACACCATTTCTCAGAAATTGTGAATGTATTATTGCTATTCGGCTTTGAGAGTCTGTGATGTTGACCCGAGGTAGCAAACCGGTGAGATTAGGAGGGGTTTACATGTTTGTAGGAACCCTAAATTTTCAACATATTCACTCCGCCAGTGTTATTTTATGATATGATTTGGTTCTATATGGTCCTTTGGTCCTGAATTCTGGGATTTCTACACAGAGATATTGTTATTGTGACCCTTCACCGACACTTGATTATTTGATCAACACCAACACAGATACGTCACTGATCACATGCCTTGTCTTGCATAATATCATCACATCATTAATCATTTGTGTTTTTTTTTCATTCTCAGGGTTTATATATCGTTCCCAGTTCCATTCGTACTTCTGATTCAGAGATGGAAGATTTCAGAAAAAAGAATATTCACTACAAATTCTTCGATACTGAGGTGGACATGATAAACAAGATGGTGTCCCTTGTTACCCCAGAGCATGCTTGAGGTTTCAGAGAGAGTTACAAGGAGATTTTGGACATGGTGGTAAATCTGGATAGTTCTAAGAGGAGCGTCATTCACACCTTATTGCAGTATTACAATCCTCGACTCAAATGCTTTACATTTCATGATTTCCAGCTGGGTCCTTTGCTTGAGGAGTATGCTTTGATTTTAGGGGTACCGCTTCAAGACCAGGTTCCATTCAATCCAGAAATGACAAGGCCTACTCATGCTGACATTGCCAAAGCTCTTTATTTGAACTTATCTGATGTGACTGCAAACCAGAGTACTACCAAAGCAGGAGTACTTGGCTTTTCTCTGGATTTCTTGGTTAAAAAGGCTGAAGAACTTGTTGCTACTGCTCAATAGGATTCTGTCTGTGCTATTATGGCCTTATCTATCTATGGGATCATTATGTTTGCAGATATGGATAAATTTGTAGACATAAATGCCATCCATCTTTTTGTGTTGAAGAATCTGGTACCCACTCTTTTGGGAGACCTTTACTACTCAGTGCATTATAAGAATGAGAAGAAATAGTAAGGTTTAGTATGGTGTTGTGCTCCTTTATTTCACAAGTGGTTAATGAGGCACCTGCCCACTACTGAAGCTTTCAAGGACCCTAGTCTGATCTGGGCCCAAAAGTTGAGCATGTTATCTGCCAAAGAAATCAAAATGTTTACCATGAGGCTGAAAGGGAAAGACTTCATCTCCAGCTGTGGGAGCTATCCCAAAGTTCCACTCTTAGGAGTAGCAGGGGGCATAAGTTATAACCTTATTCTCTTGAGAAGGCAATTAGGATACGCACTTAAATATGTTCCTAAGGAGTCAGAGTTAACTCAGACCTTTTACTTCCCTATAAAAGACAATCTTTCTTTGGTTCGAAAAGTCGTAGGTTCTTGGAAACTCGTCCGAAGGAAAGGGGTATCATGTTTTGGTAAAAGCAATAATCAGATGTTTCCCGAATATGAAGAATGGTTAAAGGAAAAAGCCCAGGTGGTTCTGATACCTTTTTATGCACCAACTCTTCCTCTAGAAATTGAAACTAAATCTACTGTGCCTTTGGAAGATTACCAAAAGTTATAGGCTTTGGTCCAATAACTCGAAGAAGAGAATCAGGAAGCTCGCAGTTTCTATCAGAGGATGGTGACCCTTAATTAGAAACTAGAGGAAAGGGCTCAAAAAGATGAAAAAGTAGTGAAGGACAAGCAGAAGGACTTTGAAGAAAGAGAGCTTTATTTCAGGAAGAAGGGTTTGGCTGAGATCCATAAAGCAAGTCAGTGTCGGGAAGATAAGAAGGCTCTGGATGAAGCCAAAAAATCCATAACTCTCTGGCAAGCAAAATGGGAGGCCAATCTGAAGAAGCAGAAGGAAGTGGAAGCCGAATACAAGTGGAAGATTTAAAACCTTCAAGAGCTACTTGGTGAATAGGAAGAGCAACTTCAGCAAGCCTACAAGAAGCACATAATGTCGCTCCCGGGATTTTCATCCTAGTACAAACGCGAAAGTGGCGCGGAAAGGTTAGAGTCGCCAGCCAGACATTTTTATCCCGAAAGAATGGGAAAGGTAATGTTGCACAAACCTGAGGAAGAAGGAAAGGACAAGGTCCTGCGAACCAAAGATCTGAGTTCGGGAGTCGGTTACGACCTGGAAAGGTATTAGCACCCAGATCGCCCGCCGTACCCGACGGGATCCACGCTTGCAAAAGAAACTGTTTCAAAGGGTGAGGGGATGAAAACTGCAGCAAAAGAAATGAAAACGAAAAGAAACTAGAACTGGAAAAGAACTGAAATAAGAAAAGAAAAGGAAAAATGTAGGGAAAATAAAGATTGTGCTCGAACGGGCCCTACCCCGCTGCCTACGTACCTCATCAGGATAATGAGGATCAGAGACGCCGTAGTTCCCCTAACTAGGGGTAACAAGGAAATTGCTTGTGAATTGAAGGCTTGAACTGCCTATGCCATTGCTCAGGTGTTGCAGACTCGGACGACGAGTGCGTAACCGTGTTGCAAAGTGACAAGTAGGAGCAAGTTCGCGGACGGAGCGAATGAGATGAGAGAAGAATTCCCGAAGGAAAGACGCTTATTGTTTGTTTGAGATTTTTATGAAGCTTTTATGAGTGAATGTTTGCATAGGTCAGTGTACCTAAGTCTTACTCAATGGGATGTGTATGTCTCACATCATCCCGAAATGGAATGCGCAAGAGGCACACCTATCTATGGAGGAAATCCCCAAAGCTAGTCCCACAAGTGAAGGCTCAAGCACACTGGCCTATTACCATTATTAAGTGTTTTTGTAGTTTTTTAGGTTAAAAAGTGTTTTTTAGCTTTTTCTTTGTGAGGTACTCATGCTAAGACCTATCCACCACGAGTGATGACTCACACCTCGCCCCGAAATGGAACGCATGCAAGCATCTCATAGCAAAGTCTCATGTCACATGAAAGTACTCAACCTTTATTAAATGAATTAAAATTAAGTTTGAATATGAGAAGAGAGAGAGCACCAAAGGATCTCAAAGGAAAAATTCTAAGGGGAACTAAAAATAATCCTAAGTGTTAACATGCATGGATGTCCTAAGGGTTAGTGAGGTTTCTATCCTAATGAAGAAAGAAGAACAAGATAGAAGAAGGGATGAGAAAGGCCTAGGCCCAACAAAAGAGGGTTAGTTCACATAAACATAAGAGGAAGAGATGAGAATTGGAGATGTGGAACTCAATTCCCACATCTCACACTTACCATAGCCCCTGCAAGGTTAGTATGCACAAGTGAAACAAAAATGAGCAAATTAACATGACATCATCCAACAATCAGAAGTGAAATGAAATGAACAAATGCTTAATGCTAATCCAACTCAAAGAAATGAAAATGAGAAACTTATGACTTAAAATGAGGCAACATGAATACATATGGAAACAAATGCGCACTTATGAAAAATGTAATGCAAAACACACAAAATACAAGCACAAAGTTCAAAACCAGAATCAAAATGATATGGAGAATAGCCTAAGAGGCCAGAAAGATGAAGAGAGAAGTCACACAATACCAAACAATGTCAAAATAGAAGCAACGGAATCAAAATATGGAATTTAAGCACTTAAAGAAACAAATGACTTGAATAAGAAGCAAACCTCAAAATAATCAAAAGGCACAAGACCTATCCTAGGACCAGGAAGGTACCCCCATCCCAAATGAACCCCAAATGATAAGAATAAGTTGGCACAAGTGCCCTTCTAAGCCTATAAGAGATCTCATGAACCAAACGAGGCAAAAATGGGACAAGGTGAGAACAAAAATCCACAAATAATCAACCAGCCATCTAAAAATTCTACAACTTAAACCAAATGATCTTCAAACATGTCGTATCCACTTGCCAAAAGGATTTGCAAAAATTCGGAAAGGAACTAGGTCAAATGGAGGCACGAACACAAGTTAGGACATAAAACTTACATCACAAGATACCAGACCAAAACTCAATAAATAATTTCCTAAAAATTCATAGAAAAATCACATGAAAACTACAAGATCTCAGGAACACAATGCAAAAAGAATGGGATCAAAACTCCAAATATTGAAAGCTATAGAAAATAAACAAGACAGACTAGTCAAGAAATGAAGCAAAAGAAGCTATGCACATTGGTGAATTATTTCTGGCACATCAATCAATGAAAAAAATAAAATAAAAATGTGATAAGAAACTAGAGGCATAAAAGAAGGTCCATGATTTATTTGGGAATTTTTGGGTGATTTATGGTATTTTACACGAATTAAAATGGAACTAGAATGAAAAAAAGAAATTAAAGAAATAAGGAACTAAAATAAACTAGTGAGAGGTGTATGAAGCAGGCTTTGTAAGCATTGGAACGAATGGGCCAAGGGATAGGAGGTGCGAAAATCAACTGAAAGGCCCAAGCTGTGCGCAAGACCATACTGTTATGGTGGAGGTGTCCACGCGCGATTGGAGGAGAAGGCCTACCGGACGGTGACAAGTGTCACCGCCGGTATGGACCAAAACAACAAAAATCCTCCACCCCTATCCTCTTATCGCCTCGGTTTTCCAAATTATTTACTTCTTAATAATTTATACATTATTCTTCTTAACAAATTAAAGGCCACAAACAAAAACAGAAAACACGAAAACGCTCTGCTCCCTCTCGGCATCCCGCTCATCCATCTTCTTACTCTTCGTTGCCCTAGCCTGCCGCCGTTTCACCTTCCTCCTTCAACATCTCACCACCGAGTTCGTCGGCTTCCATCACCACCATTCCCAAACTTCCACTCACCTCCGAACATCCTCATAACCTTCGCTATCGTTCGTCTCGCCGGCGTTCCGAAAACCTCCTCTAAATCGCAAATCCACAACTAGCTTTCGGAACGCAAACTCAGAGGCAAGAACAAAATAACATCAACAATAAATCTATGGCGTTCAGTGATGCGTACCTTGCAACGAAATCGCGTCAACGCTGCTACCGTTGTTTCAACTACGACGATGTTGTCGGCTTAAAAGAGAACAAATCACTCTGAGTTGACGGTGCACGAAGTTGTTGACAACGAAACCGACGCGACCGATTCGGCCTTTGATTTCGCGTGAAGAAGGTGAATAAGAGCCTCTGTTTGTGCTTTCGAAGAAAACCGTTGTGATTCAGTCACCGATTGATGATGTTGATGGAGAGTAGTATCGATTTCTTTGTTGTTTGTTTGATGATGAAGAACGAAGTGGCTTAATTCGATGAAGGAGTTTTTTGGTTTAGTGATGAAGAGTTTTGCTGTTTGTTGTTGTAATGAAGGAGTTTGTTCTGATGAGAATCGTTTCTGTGTGGCGGTGATGAGTTCTAGCTTTTTGTTAGTGATGCAGGACTGTGATGATATGAGATGAAGGAGCTGGTATTTGTTTTGTTTGTTGATGAAGAAGATGATTCTTGTTGTGAGATGCTGATGAAGCTGCCGCTGATATCGATCCGATGAACGACACGGTGATGGTGATGAGATTCGGAGAACAGTGAGCTGCTGACGCAAAGCTTATGAGTTATTGAGATGTTGATGATGATGATTCAAGCAAGATTGGTGATGAGCAATTAATTTTTATGATGAAGAAGAATCTGTTATTGGTGATGAATCAAATTGATGAAAAAATAATGAATTCTGGTTTTTGTTATGTGAAAGAAAAAGTGAGAGAGAGAAACTGTTATTAGTGATCAAGAATAATGAAATCTTCATCAATGGAGAGTGCCATCGCTCATAACAAAATTCGGTTTCTTCTTTTCTTTTTCTTTCCATTTTTTTATTCTGTTATTCTCTCCTTTCTGTTGTTGGTGGTGAAGGAAAATGGTGGATGATTCTGTTATTCTTGATGAACGAAATTGATGAGAAATAATAAGCTTTTTATTCTGATTTTTTTGCCGTGATGTTAAACCTCTCTCCTCTCATTCTGTTTTCATCTGTTTTCGTTATCTATTTTTTTTTTATTTCTTTTGAATTCTGTTATCACCTTTTTCTTTTTTTCAGTGTGAGTGAATAAGAAAAATGATTCTTGTGCCTGGATGGTGTGCCTGTGCGTGTGACCTTTTTCACAACTTGATTCTTCTCTTTTTTATATTATTAGTGGTAATGAGTTTTTTGGACAAAATAAACAAATGATTTAAACAAAGACAAATGATTAGAAGACTAATGGAAATTTGGTGAATAATGATTATGGATTTAATGGATGTAGAATATTGGCCTCATGAAAAATGATTTAAGAAAAATAAAAGTATAATAACAACTGAGTTTTGAAATAAACTGAATAGTGGGTAATATGGATATTTTTATTTGGGAATATTTGGCAAAAAATTGAATTTAGAAAGGAAATTGATCATGAATCGGGAAATCGGACATGGATTATGGATAAAAAGATATATACGTAGATATTAAAGACGAATATAGTGAAGAACGGATGATGGCCTAAAATTGTATATTCGAATAGAATTTGGATACTGACGAATGAAACTGGACAACTGGTTTAGAAAGAAAAATGGTTATGAAATGGCTATAAACCGATTTTATGAAATGAACCAACTATCATCCACACACACGATCATGAATCAGCTTGTATTATTTCCGCACGCCTCTGATAAAAGCATGAAGTGCCACTATCACAACCCACAAATCATCCTCTGAGAAAATACATCCGCAGATGCACACAAATGAATGTACAATCATACCAAGCCTGAATCCTTGAGCCTAAAGCTATCACATGAACCATTGCCTGGAAAAACTGATGACCTCTGCACACCATGCAACTCGACTTTGAAACACATCGCCTGAGAAATAACCACCAACGCAGATGACTTGCAGTTGAGATAATCCCTCGATAGTTTGACCCAGATTGGGTCAAACTTCCATCTGAATCGAAATATCGCTGAATCACGACACTTGAATTAGAACACTTCCAGCCTAGGTTATGCTATGGATGTTATGCTTTATTTTTTCTATGCTAATGATGCAGTGCGAAATATGAAAATGATATGCTAAATGCTATGAAAATGAGAGGGCAAATTTTGGGGTGTTACAGTTGCCCCTATTCAATCAACAGTTAATCTGAAAAGGACGATAGTACGGGCTATCGACCATTCAAGATAAACTGTGATTGAATACCAAGAAGACCAGAAATTTGCACTCTGACGAAGAATGCAACACCGGGAAATAAACCCGACCAGATGAGGCTCTGGGGATAGAAAAAGCAGACGAGCTTCTTCCAAGTTGAAACTGATATCTAGAGTAAGAGAATCAAGACAGACGAGTCTTCAAACAATCCTATGACGCCGGGAACTGGACATACGAGTCCTCAAACACTACAAGAACATAAACTGAGACAGACGAGTCTTCAAACAATCCTGTGACGCCAGGAGCCGGACATACGAGTCCTCAAAACACTGCGATACAACAATCTGAGACAGACGAGTCTTCAAACAATCCTGTGACGCCAGGAGCCGGACATACGAGTCCTCAAAACACTGCGATACAACAATCTGAGACAGACGAGTCTTCAAACAATCCTGTGACTCCAGGAGCCGGACATACGAGTCCTCAAAACTGCATATAGCATGAGACAGACGAGTCTCCTTCGGATTTACCTGTTACGCCAGGACCGGTAACCATTTCGACATTTAATTCCCACTGTCAGGATTTGAAACCTCTTCAATACAGACGAGTATTGGATGATCATCAAGATAACACAGACGAGTGTTATAGGTCAATGATACAAACGAGTATTAGACGATGATCTGAGAAACACAGACGAGTGCTTCAGGCAATGATACAGACGAGTACCACAAATATCAGGCATACCAAACACAGACGAGTGCTGGAAAGTTGCAGACGAGCAACCGCATATGAGATTCTACAACACAGACGAGTGTTGAGAAGTTGCAGACGAGCAACAAAAAATACCATATCAGAACACAGACAAATGTTGAGGAGTCAACAACAAAAATATTACATCTCAAAGCACAGACGAGTGCTGGAAATTGCAGACGAGCAAACGGAAACTGATATAACCAAACACAGACGAATGTTTGAAAATGCAGACGAGCAAAATCAAGGCAATCCTAAGCCAATGCTGGGGAGAACTTCGTTTGAGGATAACACAGACGAGTGTTGACAAACGCAAACGAGCGGTAGACCAATGCCTGATTGGCAGCAAGAGATACAACTCTGCAGGGGAAGACAAGTCAAGATGTCTGGACACTCAACTCCGACTGAAGTGATGAATACCTGGCTGTATCATCAAATACCCAAAAGTACGACAACTTTGCTGGGAAATATTTCATGGACGGAGATGAAAATCCAATATGAACTTTGTGGGGAATATCATCTAGTGACCTCTCGCATTTTCTGGACTAGTTGACTGCTTGAAGATCAACCTAAGAGGATTTTACAGAAGACATGACATCCAAAATGCCCAAGTGTCTTCAAACTCTTTAGAGATTCGTCGAATCTTGACATAACTGCCCCAGACTACATAAATTGTTAAAGAATTCGGCTTACAAGGATTCCTGAAAAATCTCGTATCACTGCGAAATATTGTGCCCTGTAAGCACAAAAATATGCACACCTGCCCCGGGCATAAATGAATCCAGTGGTTGAACTTTGATGTTGTGATTTTTGAATTTCCTTTTATGACAGATTCACTGGGTATCAACTCAAGGGTCGAAGAAGTGAAGACTATGATATCGACTCAAGGGTCGTAAGAAACGGAAATATCGACTCAAGGGTCGAGGAGAACACAACAACATCAACTCGAGGGTTGAGGGAATAAAAGCAACATCGACTCGAGGGTCGAGGAAACGAAAGCAACGATATCGACTCAAGGGTCGAGGATAACAAAGCAACATCAACTTGAGGGTTGAGGGAATAAAATAGCAACATCGACTCGAGGGTTGAGGAAAACAAAACAACATCAACTCAAGGGTTGAGGAAACAAGATGACAATACCGACTCGAGGGTCGAGGAAAACAAAACAACATCAAATCGAGGGTTGAGAAAACATAAGCGATGACATCGACTCGAGGGTCGAGGGAAACAAAACAACATCAACTCGAGGGTTGAGAAAATAAAATAGCAACATCGACTCGAGGGTCGAGGAAAACAAAATAACATCAACTCAAGGGTTGAGGAAACAAGATGACAATACCGACTCGAGGGTCGAGGAAAACAAAACAACATCAACTCGAGGGTTGAGAAAACAGAAGCGATGACATCGACTCGAGGGTCGAGGGAAACAAAACAACATCAACTCGAGGGTTGAGAAAACAGAAGCGATGACATCGACTCGAGGGTCGAGGAAAACCAGAGTGAAAATTGCCATACTCAACTGAAGTGAGAGGCTGAATGCATATATATGCCAACATATCATAGTTGAAGAGATGCCAACAAAGATCGGACTTTAACCTTGAAGATGCCAATGACTATTGGACTTTAACCGTATATGATGATCAAACGAAGAAACCATAACGACTGAGGATAAATTCTCTGATCAGGGAAACACGCTTCCCACGCCATTCTAGGATCAATCATCAGACATTCATTCTGGGAACGGCCTTGCGTACCGTAATATTGTCTCAAGAGGATTTTACAGAAAACCTAGCATCCGAAATGCTTCAGTGTTTTCAAACTCCTGAATATCTCGAAGTAACCACCTCAAACTGTATGGTCCATGAAGGAATTTGCCCCAAGATCTCGCATCGTCATGAGGTGTTCTGCCCCAGTATCCTGAACCATGGGTAGGTGCATCTGATTAGTCGTCTTCTGGAGATAATAACTTCTATTGCTTCTAGGGTGACCTGCCCCAGTACGAGTATTACTTTGGATAAAACACCCATGATAACTGCTCTGTGAGAGATTTGAACCTCGAAGTGATTGCCCCAGTTTGGCTGGAACTTGAAGAGATTGATCGACGTGATTGCCACTGATTGACTGCATTTAACCCAACTGGTTAGAAAAGTCCATATTCAAAGTAGTTTCTTGGAAAAAGTGCCCCTTGACATGAATGTCCTTCCGAATTTTCCTCCTTCTCAACTTGGCAAGATTAAGCTTCTAGACTGAGGTTCCAGATGTGAACTTCTTTGATGCTAAACAGATGTATGCAAACAGAAAATGTTTTATTCTGAGAATGAAAGTTCTAATGCAACACATGTTAATCTTGAAGCTTTTATTACAAAGATGTCGTTCATGAACGAATCACTGGTTAAGATATAACACAAGCTTTTCTGAAATAAAACATGCATATGCAATACCAACAAAGGTGTTTTAGCACAACTCGTAGGAGTCAGGAACGCTATCTCATGGTGGCACGCTCTTGAATTAACCCTGCTTCAATTAGGACTTTTAAGGGTTGTATCGTGGCCTGGCTCACGGTTACAGAAACAAAGGATATAGGCTCGAATTTCATATGTGCCCACCCATCTTCGTGATGTCCTTCCATTCCTATGTTCAGCTAGTTTTCACAAACGCTCACCTTTCCTAAGGGTTTCGTATTGATTGAGGAACCATTACTCTAACAGTTTAAGTACCATTGAGGTTGTTGTTGGGATAACAGTCACCCTTATTGTCTTTTGTGTCTGCATCACACGACTTGTTCTTGCTTAAGGATTTTTCTTGTGTAATCCTTTTCGTCTTTTCGCTTTTTCATTCTCTTTGTTTATCCCTAACTTTTGCCTGGACTGATTCTTTTGAATCTTTTGCAATTGGAGTCCAGCGGGATGCCCTAATTTTTGCCTAAGTCGCCTGTTTTCATGTTTCGACTTAGCAGGCTATTTATTTCTTCTTTTTTTTTTCTTTTTTTTTCGAACAAATCGCGTGACACTGTTTTGTCCTGACTGTTTTGTAAGGGTTGCGACTGTCTCACTCTTTGGTTAATGATGGATAACTGTTGTGGTTTCTGGTCTTTAGACCTCTTGATTTGGTACAATGAGATGTTAGGGATCCTCAGATAGACTCCTTTATGAAAGCATGAACGCCTGGTCCAACTAGCTGACACCTACCCTGCCCCGGGTTAAATGTGAGGGTTTTTTTTTCATGCGAAAAGAAACTCCTACTTCAAGGCTCAAAGGGGTTAGCAAGTGTTTATCTCCCTTATATCTCCGGTATTTAGGATTTGAAACAAAGCCTGTACATCGTCAACAGGGTCTTACTCAAGAGCACTCAATTGGAGATTTTTGCGTTTTCATTTCGTCATCCTCCATCACAGAATTTGAGAACAACAGTTGGTATTGCAATGCACATGCAAAATTATAAGTAAAAAAAAATACAGATTAATTACTTCAAGACAAACATGTGCATTTCATTAGTTAACATTCAAAACAAACAAGTTTCATGCAAGCATACAAATGTTCAAACAAACCTATAAAAGCCACACGTGCAAATGCAGTAAAGAAACTAAGCAATGCCCTCATTGAGGAGACTTGACTCCGTCTGGACCGGTTGATCTTGAATACTTTCAGTAGTCAGCAGCTTTTCTTGATAAGATATGCAGTCTTCAATCCACTGGCCACATGTCAGCACCATACTTCATTCCCAATTATTCTGACCTAAAGCTTTCAACATTCAAACATTGACACGAGCCATCTGAAGAAAAGAGTGACACTGAGATGAAGTTTCCACATAAGTTTGATACCTAAGGTTGCTCGGAAAGACCTGACGATCTTCTGCCTACGTATCTCCATTGACCAAAGACCAATGAAGAATCAGAGCGACGTAGTTCCCCTTAATAGGGATCAAAGTGACGTACATAGCCGCTCTTCAGAATCAAACTGAGAATTACCTTCACATATACCTTCAATAAATTCCTCCATAATATGAGCTGACGAACCTACATGATCAAACGGAGACTTGTTAACTTGAATGCCTTGAGGCGTCACTGAAATCAACCCATAATCAATCAAATCTTGAACCTTATCCCTGAGAGGCTTGCATTCTTCAGCTGAATGTCCTGGTGCGTTGCCATGGAATCCACATTGAACATTGGGATCAAAACTTGGTGGATATGGAAAAGGTACCGGACCCGGTTTCTTCGGCACTATCAATCCACTATCGATCAGGCATCAAAGTATCTGACTGTATGGTACTGGCAATGGATCAAAATACCTTTTGGATCTCTTAGTGTAGTAACGACGCCTTTGCGGAGTATTCTTCTGTTGGCATGGTATTTGTTGGTATTGAGGAGGTTCACTGTTAACTGAGATCTGACATACGGATTCAGAAGGTTGCTGACTCTGAGCAGCTGAAATGCATGGGTAATGTGGATAAGTCAATGGAGTTGAAGGATCTTCCCAAATTGCATCAATCACATCCTTATCTTGGGAACTGACAAAAGATTCATTCTCTTCAGCTGAGCCATCTGAAATGCCTTGGATCTTTCCCATCTTGATAAAACTCTCAATGCGTTCTCCAACTATCACCAAGTCCGAGAAACTCGAAGTTCCACTGCCACTCAACCTCTCCAAGTACGGCCCCTGTAAGGTCTCTATGAAAAGATCAACCAACTCTCTATCTGATAACGGGGGTTGCAATCGAGAAGCTACTTCTCTCCACCTCTGGGCATATTCTCTGAAAGATTCACCATCTCCTTGGGATAAAACTTGCAAATTCATGCGGCTAAGAGCCCTGTCAAGATTGTATCCATACTGCTTCACAAATGCATTGGCTAGGTCTGACCATGACTGAATACGACTGCTCTCTAACTGCATATACCAACTCGACGATGCCTCACTCAGACTGTATTGGAAACAATGAATCATCAATTTGTCATTGTGCTCATGTGAGGCCATCCTTCTGCAAAATCTTACCAAATGCTGCCTTGGACAACTATCCCCTTTATACTTTTCAAACTTCGGTACTTTGAATTTTGGAGGTATTACCAGGCCATGCACCAGACACATGCTTGCAGCACTTAGATCAATGACATTACGACTTTGAAGGGTTTTGATCTCTTCCTCCAACACACGGAATCTTTCCTCCCTCTCCACAACTCGTGGATCTGGGAGTCTCACCACAGGGATTGCCTCTTGGGGATCTGGCATAGTGAAAGCGAAACTGTGATAATCTACAGCATCAACAGAAGAAGAATGTCCACTTCGGGCGACCTGACGCTCTTGAACATCTGGATTCCCAACAGGGGTCTGTGCCGGCTGAGCTTGAGCGGAATTACGGTCATCCTGCCTTGCCAAAGTCATCATAGCCTCCAAAAGTTGGTCCCACTGATCTTTTGTCAACCCAACACTTGCAGACTGGCTTTGCTCTCCAGGGTCCATGATCTTCACAAAAGTTGCCTCAAGTCTGATACAAGAACTGGAGTCTCAATTGTAGATGGTGAACAAATAACGGATGAGCCCTGCCTGCTGAACAGAAATGTAATGCGAATGCTATGAGATGTCATGTTCAGTTATTTCCAAAGAATCTATCTGCTTTGATCCACATTTAGTACAAAAATCCAACAGAAATAATTCAGGGATGAGATCCTCAGAAATAACTGAACATGTATGCTAGAATGCTATGATGGCATGTATGCAACTGGCAAGTGATCGAGAACTGGTGTCTGTCTGGATACGGAACACTGAGCACAAGGACCCTCCGAATACTGGCAAACCAAATCCTCTGAATCACAACTTTCTGATACCACCACTCTCTGATAGAAGTCTCAAAACCACCGTATCAAAAATACCAGAACAAGAAAACCAGATCTCTGGAACTGTATCATAATATGAACTACACTGGTAACAAGGGTATGATGAGGTCAAGGGTTCCTGCAAACCTGTAAACCCATTCCCAATCTCACAAGTGTGCTCCGGGTCAAACATCACGGACTCTCAAAGCCGAATATCAATAATACTTTCACCATTTCCGAGAAATGGCTTATGAACAAATCAGGGAATCGGTTAGGCATTATGTACTACGCAGGGAGGCCTCAGCTGAGTCCGGGAAAAACAAGCATCCCTTATAAGTCCCCAGCTTCGAGCGCTGAAATCGAGAAACAATAGTACATTCAGCCCGTAGGATACAGTACTATTGTCATACGACCAGATGCTTTGACTGAGTTCCTATAAGAGAACCAGGCCATCCTATGCGAGTCCCCAGTGGACCCTCGGGTGCGAATGGGTTTGCCGCAAAATGTGGTCTGCCACTGCCACCACTGAAGAGGGTTATTTCCACAAAGGTTCTCAATGATCGGTCCCCAGATGCACATAACTATCAAGGTCCTATCCCGAAGTAGAGGAAATCTCCACACAAGATATTTACAAGACAGTCGCAATCTGGGCGTGAAACACATCGCCACTCATCATGTCACATGCGAGTACAATATATCCACTCTAGTCCTAGGGTGCACTCAAGCCGGGTACATGGCTTATCTCTCAGAAACAGTATCACCCAAGCCCACCAAACAGAAAACCAGTCCAGACAGTCTAGTATGATATACATGATGCAGAAAATAAATACTGAAAACTGTAAATAAAGCTGTAAATAAAGCTGTAAACAACAACAATACAATACAACAAACCACAGCAAACAAACACCCCCCAATGAAACAGCAACACACAAGCGCTAGGAGAGACTCACAGGGGAACCAGAGATCATCTGGTGTGCAATCCCCAGCAGAGTCGCCAGCTGTCGCTCTCGGGATTTTCATCCTAGTACAAACGCGAAAGTGGCGCGGAAAGGTTAGAGTCGCCAGCCAGACATTTTTATCCCGAAAGAATGGGAAAGGTAATGTTGCACAAACCTGAGGAAGAAGGAAAGGACAAGGTCCTGCGAACCAAAGATCTGAGTTCGGGAGTCGGTTACGACCTGGGAAGGTATTAGCACCCAGATCGTCCGCCGTACCCGACGGGATCCACGCTTGCAAAAGAAACTGTTTCAAAGGGTGAGGGGATGAAAACTGCAGCAAAAGAAATGAAAACGAAAAGAAACTAGAACTGGAAAAGAACTGAAATAAGAAAAGAAAAGGAAAAATGTAGGGAAAATAAAGATTGTGCTCGAACGGGCCCTACCCCGCTGCCTACGTACCTCATCAGGATAATGATGATCAGAGACGCCGTAGTTCCCCTAACTAGGGGTAACAAGGAAATTGCTTGTGAATTGAAGGCTTGAACTGCCTATGCCATTGCTCAGGTGTTGCAGACTCGGACGACGAGTGCGTAACCGTCTTGCAAAGTGACAAGTAGGAGCAAGTTCGCGGACGGAGCGAATGAGATGAGAGAAGAATTCCCGAAGGAAAGACGCTTATTGTTTGTTTGAGATTTTTATGAAGCTTTTATGAGTGAATGTTTGCATAGGTCAGTGTACCTAAATCTTACTCAATGGGATGTGTACGTCTCACATCATCCCGAAATGGAATGCACAAGAGGCACACCTATCTATGGAGGAAATCCCCAAAGCTAGTCCCACAAGTGAAGGCTCAAGCACACTGGCCTTTTACCATTATTAAGTGTTTTTGTAGTTTTTTAGGTTAAGAAGTGTTTTTTAGCTTTTTCTTTGTGAGGTACTCATGCTAAGACCTATCCACCACGAGTGATGACTCACACCTCGCCCCGAAATGGAACGCATGCAAGCATCTCATAGCAAAGTCTCATGTCACATGAAAGTACTCAACCTTTATTAAATGAATTAAAATTAAGTTTGAAGATGAGAAGAGAGAGAGCACCAAAGGATCTCAAAGGAAAAATTCTAAGGGGAACTAAAAATAATCCTAAGTGTTAACATGCATGGATGTCCTAAGGGTTAGTGAGGTTTCTATCCTAATGAAGAAAGAAGAACAAGATAGAAGAAGGGATGAGAAAGGCCTAGGCCCAACAAAAGAGGGTTAGTTCACATAAACATAAGAGGAAGAGATGAGAATTGGATATGTGGAACTCAATTCCCACATCTCACACTTACCATAGCCCCTGCAAGGTTAGTATGCACAAGTGAAACAAAAATGAGCAAATTAACATGACATCATCCAACAATCAGAAGTGAAATGAAATGAACAAATGCTTAATGCCAATCCAACTCAAAGAAATGAAAATGAGAAACTTATGACTTAAAATGAGGCAACACGAATACATATGGAAACAAATGCGCACTTATGAAAAATGTAATGCAAAACACACAAAATACAAGCACAAAGTTCAAAACTAGAATCAAAATGATATGGAGAATAGCCTAAGAGGCCATCAAGATGAAGATAGAAGTCACACAATACCAAACAATGTCAAAATAGAAGCAACGGAATCAAAATATGGAATTTAAGCACTTAAAGAAATAAATGACTTGAATAAGAAGCAAACCTCAAAAAAATCAAAAGGCACAAGACCTATCCTAGGACCAGGAAGGTACCCCCACCCCAAAGGAACCCCAAATGATAAGAAGAAGTTGGCACAAGTGCCCTTCTAAGCCTATAAGAGATCTCATGAACCAAACGAGGCAAAAATGGGACAAGGTGAGAACAAAAATCCACAAATAATCAACCATCCATCTAAAAATTCTACAACTTAAACCAAATGATCTTCAAACATGTCGTATCCACTTGCCAAAAGGATTTGCAAAAATTCAGAAAGGAACTAGGTCAAATGGAGGCACGAACACAAGTTAGGACAGAAAACTTACATCACAAGATACCAGACCAAAACTCAAGAAATAATTTCCTAAAAATTCAGAGAAAAATCACATGAAAACTACAAGATCTCAGGAACACAATGCAAAAAGAATGGGATCAAAACTCCAAATATTGAAAGCTATAGAAAATAAACAAGACAGACTAGTCAAGAAATGAAGCAAAAGAAGCTATGCACATTGGTGAATTATTTCTGGCACATCAATCAATGAAAAAAATAAAATAAAAATGTGATAAGAAACTAGAGGCATAAAAGAAGGTCCATGATTTATTTGGGAATTTTTGGGTGATTTATGGTATTTTACACGAATTAAAATGGAACTAGAATGAAAAAAAGAAATTAAAGAAATAAGGAACTAAAATAAACTGGTGAGAGGTGTATGAAGCAGGCTTTGTGAGCATTGGAACGAATGGGCCAAGGGATAGGAGGTGCGAAAATCAACTGAAAGGCCCAAGCTGTGCGCAAGACCATACTGTTATGGTGGAGATGTCCACGCGCGATTGGAGGAGAAGGCCTACCGGACGGTGACAAGTGTCACCGCCGGTATGGACCAAAACAACAAAAATCCTCCACCCATATCCTCTTATCGCCTCGGTTTTCCCAATTATTTACTTCTTAATAATTTATACATTATTCTTCTTAACAAATTAAAGGCCACAAACAAAAACAGAAAACACGAAAACGCTCTGCTCCCTCTCGGCATCCCGCTCATCCATCTTCTTACTCTTCGTTGCCCTAGCCTGCCACCGTTTCACCTTCCTCCTTCAACATCTCACCACCGAGTTCGTCGGCTTCCATCACCACCATTCCCAAACGTCCACTCACCTCCGAACATCCTCACAACCTTCGCTACCGTTCGTCTCGCCGGCGTTCCGAAAACCTCCTCTAAATCGCAAATCCACAACTAGCTTTCGGAACGCAAACTCAGAGGCAAGAACAAAACAACATCAACAATAAATCTATGGCGTTCAGTGATGCGTACCTTGCAACGAAATCGCGTCAACGCTGCTACCGTTGTTTCAACTACGACGATGTTGTCGGCTTAAAAGAGAACAAATCACTCTGAGTTGACGGTGCACGAAGTTGTTGACAACGAAACTGACGCGACCGATTCGGCCTTTGATTTCGCGTGAAGAAGGTAAATGAGAGCCTCTATTTGTGCTTTCGAAGAAAACCGTTGTGATTCAGTCACCGATTGATGATGTTGATGGAGAGTAGTATCGATTTCTTTGTTGTTTGTTTGATGATGAAGAACGAAGTGGCTTAATTCGATGAAGGAGTTTTTTGTTTTAGTGATGAAGAGTTTTGCTGTTTGTTGTTGTAATGAAGGAGTTTGTTCTGATGAGAATCGTTTCGGTGTGGCGGTGATGAGTTCTTGCTTTTTGTTAGTGATGCAGGACTGTGATGATATGAGATGAAGGAGCTGGTATTTGTTTTGTTTGTTGATGAAGAAGATGATTCTTGTTGCGAGATGCTGATGAAGCTGCCGCTGATATCGATCCGACGAACGACACGGTGATGGTGATGAGATTCGAAGAACAGTGAGCTGCTAACGCAGAGCTTATGAGTTATTGAGATGTTGATGATGATGATTCAAGAAAGATTGGTGATGAGCAATTACTTGTTATGATGAAGAAGAATCTGTTATTGGTGATGAATCAAATTGATGAAAAAATAATGAATTCTGGTTTTTGTTATGTGAAAGAAAAAGTGAGAGAGAGAAACTGTTATCAATGATCAAGAATAATGAAATCTTCATCAATGGAGAGTGCCATCGCTCATAACAAAATTCGGTTTCTTCTTTTCTTTTTCTTTCCATTTTTTTATTCTGTTATTCTCTCCTTTCTGTTGTTGGTGGTGAAGGAAAATGGTGGATGATTCTGTTATTCTTGATGAATGAAATTGATGAGAAATAATAAGCTTTTTGTTCTGATTTTTTTGCCGTGATGTTAAACCTCTCTCCTCTCATTCTGTTTTCATCTGTTTTTGTTATCTATTTTTTTTTATTTCTTTTGAATTCTGTTATCATCTTTTTCTTTTTTTCAGTGTGAGTGAATAAGAAAAATGATTCTTGTGCCTGGATGGTGTGCCTGTGCGTGTGACCTTTTTCACAACTTGATTCTTCTCTTTTTTATATTATTAGTGGTAATGAGTTTTTTGGACAAAATAAACAAATGATTTAAACAAAGACAAATGATTAGAAGACTAATGGAAATTTGGTGAATAATGATTATGGATTTAATGGATGTAGAATATTGGCCTCATGAAAAATGATTTAAGAAAAATAAAAGTATAATAACAACTGAGTTTTGAAATAAACTGAATAGTGGGTAATATGGATATTTTTATTTGGGAATATTTGGCAAAAAAATTGAATTTAGAAAGGAAATTGATCATGAATCGGGAAATCGGACATGGATTATGGATAAAAAGATATATACGTAGATATTAAAGACGAATATAGTGAAGAACGGATGATGGCCTAAAATTGGATATTCGAATAGAATTTGGATACTGACGAATGAAACTGGACAACTGGTTTAGAAAGAAAAATGGTTATGAAATGGCTATAAACCGATTTTATGAAATGAACCAACTATCATCCACACACACGATCATGAATCAGCTTGTATTATTTCCGCACGCCTCTGATAAAAGCATGAAGTGCCACTATCACAACCCACAAATCATCCTCTGAGAAAATACATCCGCAGATGCACACAAATGAATGTACAATCATACCAAGCCTGAATCCTTGAGCCTAAAGCTATCACATGAACCATTGCCTGGAAAAACTGATGACCTCTGCACACCATGCAGCTCGACTTTGAAACACATCGCCTGAGAAATAACCACCAACGCAGATGACTTGCAGTTGAGATAATCCCTCGATAGTTTGACCCAGATTGGGTCAAACTTCCATCTGAATCGAAATATCGCTGAATCACGACACTTGAATTAGAACACTTCCAGCCTAGGTTATGCTATGGATGTTATGCTTTATTTTTTCTATGCTAATGATGCAGTGAGAAATATGAAAATGATATGCTAAATGCTATGAAAATGAGAGGGCAAATTTTGGGGTGTTACACATAAGCTACGGCCAAAAGATATCATAGGGTCAATAAGCAGTTGAGAATGCTCAGAAAGAGGTGGAAGAGCTCAAGGTCCACACAGAGGTCAAGAAAGCCAAGCCTGAGCCAAGTCTCAACAAGGAGAATGAAGAGGTTTTCCTATAGTAGATTAGTGAACTCCACGCTTCCTTTGATCAAAGTGATTTCCTCATTTAAAAGCTCATAGAAGATCTAGGTCATCCGAATATCGCTCAGTTGTTCCAGGTGGTCAAACGTCTCAGCTGGAGGTTGAAGGACATGAAGTCTCATAGGACTTAGTTTCCTTTGCTTGTACCGGATTACCCACAGGCTTGTTGTGGGATTTCTTTATGCTTTGGCTAGTTTCCTACTGTAAGAATTGGCACCCCTCGGGGAATTTGTTATTATTCTCAGACTTCATTTTATGCTATTTGATATGGTTCGAATCTCTGGTTGCTATCTTTGCACTGACACGGGTCCCGAGCACCGGTTCTCCACAATTATGTAATGTGAGCTTCATATGAGAGTCTCTTCCCAAAAGTCAGAATTTTCAAAGGTCATCTGGATATTTATAAATACCGGAATGGGAACATAAAAAACCTTGAGAATGAAAGCACATATTATTTGCATGCATTCATGTCATTTGCATTCTGTTTCTTTGCAGGTTATCTGGGTTTCTTAACTTATCTGTTTATATAGGAAAGATTGCGAGGATTGCAAAGAGCCGTCTTCATCGACATGACACCCCTCTGCACTGATACACCATCCGCCGCAATCAAAGAAATGCCATGAATACCATTCAAGCTGAACTGACTGAGCTCCGTACACGGATGAGTGAATTTATGAATATGATGCAGGGGATGGCCCAAGGATAACAATAATTGAAGGCTGTCATTCAAAGACTTGATCCACCACAAGAAGATCCTCCAATTGTCAGAGTTACTTTGGATGCGCAAGGAAACCCAGTCAATGCAGCTGTCAGGGGTAACAGGCCTCCTACTCCAGAGGGTATTCATATTCCGAATCATAATTTGGAGGATCATCAGGATGAATAGTTCTCACTATTGAACGATGACATGGGATTCGAAATGGGAGGTAACCTTCAGGACTTTCAGATGCTTGCCAAATAATCCAGAGCTCTTGAGTGCAAAGATACCCTGGGTATTGACATTTCTGATATGGGATTGGTGCAAGGATTTATTATTCCTCCGAAATTCAAGGCCCCTGCATTTGATAAATATAATGGGAGTTCCTGCCCTAAAACTCATCTTCAGGTTTACTATCGCAAGATAGTTGCCTATACCAGAGATGAGAAACTATGGATGCATTTTTTCCAAGACAACCTGTCTGGAGGCTCTCTTGAGTGGTACATGAAACTAGAAAAAACTGTTGTGCGCAATTGGGTGGAGCTCGGAGAAGCGTTCCTCAAGCAATATCAGTATAATATCGACATGTCCCCGAGTAGGACCCAACTATAGACCCTATCCTAGAAAAACTCTGAGAGCTTCAAAGAATACGCGCAGAGGTGGCACGAGTTGGAAGAAAGGGTGCAACCACCCCTACTTGAAAAGAGAAATGGTGGATCTGTTCATGGATACCTTCCCCAGGCACTTCATGGAGCGTCTAGAAAGTTGTTTGTCCAGTGGTTTTTCCGATATTATACTGATCGGTGAAAGAGTTGAGACTTGGATGAAACAGGGGAAGATCCAGAATGGTGGAGCCTCTACTTCTGGGGTTAAGAAGCCATTTGTAAAGAAGAGAGAAGGGGAAACCGGGGAAGTGTACGCTCAGAAGAAAAGAGGAATCCATAATTCCTACTATCAGGCAGCTTCCATTACCATCCCTGCTACTACCAATCAACAACAGGTACAACAGCCTCAGCAACAGCCAATGGGGGCCCGACAGGGGTACCAGCCAAGGCCCAAGATGGCTGAAAGACATTTTGAGGTTCCAACGATGTCTTACTCTCAACTCCTATATAATCTACTTCAGTTGCAAATGATTCAGCTCATAATGCTACAGCCTCCAAAGCCAGGGCAGATTCCGGAGGGGTATGATCCTAATGCCCATTGTGAGTTCAACTCCGGAGCCCCAGGTCATACTACGGAAAATTGTAAGGCCTTGAAGCACAAGGTGCAAGACTTGCTAGACTAAAAGGCGATCAACTTTACTCCTACACCGAATGTCTTGCAAAACCCCATGCCTTCGCATGGAAGAACTGTGGGAGCCATTGATGACAGTGACAATTTGAATTTGGTGTATGATGTTAATTCCTTGAAGACTCTGCTACTAGCAGTAAATGGGTATTTGGAAAAGAAAGGTATATTCCCAGGATGTGGGGAAGTGTGTTCTGAATGTGAAGGATCTATTAATGGGTGTGACAAGTTAAGGTCCGGAATTCAGAAGATGATCAATGAAGGAAGCATCCAGTTTGACCGGGTTATAAGAGAAGATGAAGTTTCTACGGTCACTATCTACTATACTCCTGTAGAAATTTCGGCACTAGCCCGGGAGGCACCGATCACGTTCACCACCGTAGGTCCCATGCCGTATCAAAGTGAGAAATTTGTCCCATGGTATTATGGGGCAGAAGTTTATTGTAATGTCCAGAAACAAAACTTAACCACCTCCAGCACAACTCCACAACAGGTTGAGAATGTAGGAGTCGGTGGATTCACAAGGAGTGGATGATTATTCGCGCCTCAAACCTTGAGGAACATCGCAGTACTATTGAATGATGATGCAGAGGCCCGGGCCAATGCCAATGGCAAGCAGGCTGTGACAAATGATGTTCCCGTTCCAGAACCGAACATCACCTTTCACAAAGAGGCCAGGGAATCCTTGAGAATCATAAAGAAGAGCGACTACAAGATAGTCGATCATTTGCAACAGACACCCTCCAAGATCTCGATCTTGTCATTATTGATGTATTATGAATCTCACATGAATGCTTTGTTGAGGATCCTGAACAATGCTTATGTGCCATAAGAAATATCGAAAAACTAACTCGAGACGGTTGTTTCTAGCGTGAACGCTAGCCATGGATTAGGTTTTACAGATCTGGATCTAACGGCTTAGGTTCGCAGTCACAACAGAGATCTTCATATTTCGATGGAATGCAAAGGGACAGTGCTTTCACTCGTGCTTGTTGATACAAGGTCCTCCCTGAATGTGCTTCCAAAGAAGACATTAATCAAGTTGGATTATGACGGGGTGGTGCTCAGACCGAGTGACTTGGTGGTCCGGGCGTTTTATGGCTCCAAGAGGTCGGTTTTCGGAGAAGTGGAGTTACCAATCAAGGTAGGGCCACAAGTATTCAATACGAACTTTTGTGTCATGGACATCCAGTCGGCGTATAGCTGTATACTCGGGCATCCTTGGATCCACTCAGCTGGGGTTGTATCCTCAACCCTACATCAGAAGTTAAAATTTTTCTGGGAAGGGAAAATTGTCACGATATATGGGGAGGAAGACATTTTCATTAGCCATCTATATTCTTTCAAATATGTGGAGATGGATGGAGAGATATATGAAACTCCGTTCCTGGCTTTTGAGCGAGTCAGAACTGAGGCTACATCGTCATCAGCTTCCCATTCAAAGGAAAAGAAGAAGGGTGAGTCTATCGCATCTTACAAGCAGGCTCTGAAAGTTATGGAATTGGGGGTTAACAAAGGCTGGGGCAAGATGGTAGAAGTCCCAAAGAAAGAAGACATGTTCGGGATTGGTTATAATCCTGGTCAACAAATGTCAAGTCAACAGGCTAGAGGTTAAAAAGGCTCGATCACTTTCACTAGTGCCGGTTGGGTGGATCTTGGAAATATCTGTGTGGTTAAAGAGGAGATAATTGATAATGACTGCGAGATGGATGAGTGGATAAGGCCATGTGTCCCAGGTGTGGAACTTAGTAATTGGTCATCCGAAGCAATCATCATTGTTACCCAACACCAAGAGTAATTGTTTCGTGATTTTCATTCTTTGTATGAAAGCTCTATGTCTTGCCCGATGCATAGTAGCTCACTATAAGGGCTTTTCATTGTTTCGTTATGTAATATCAATTCATTAATAAAATGGACGTTGTGGCATTCATTCATGGTGTTCCTTGTCTTTCATTTTTACCTTTGCAATAAATGGAAATGTATTATTTTCCATGTCTTTCCCACTCTTTCTAAATCTAGCATGAATCATCATTCATGAAGATGCACCCCATCGGGTTTCAACGATGACAATCCTGCTATAGCTTGCTATGAATTCGACAATCTGATTTACCTGGTCGAAGAGGAAGGTGAAAAAGATTGTGAATTGCTCGAGGAATTAGCCAGATTGTTAAAGCAAGAGGAGAGGGTGATTCAACCACATGAAGAGACTATTGAGGCGGTGAACCTGGGAACCAAAGAGGATAAGAAAGAATTCAAGATCGGGGCTGTTTTGGAAGAATCTGTAAAGATCCGGTTGATTTCCATGCTCCGTGAATATGTTGACATCTTTGCCTGGTCTTACCAGGATATGCCAGGGCTGGACACTGATATCGTAGTACACAAGCAGCCACTCCGAGAAGACTTCCCGCCAGTAAAACAGAAACTGAGAATAACTCGACCTGACATGGAAATAAAAATCAAGGAAGAGGTTCAAAAATAGTTTGATGCTTGATTCTTGGCTGTTACGAGTTATCCACCGTGGGTTGCCAACATTGTACTGGTACATCAAAAAGATGGCAAGGTTAGGATGTGTGTGGATTATCGAGATTTGAACCGGGTGAGTCCCAAGGATGACTTCCCGCTGCTACACATTGATGTGCTAGTCGACAATACAACCTAATTTTCTGTGTTTTTCGAGCCACAATCAAATTAAGATGTCACCAGATGACATGGAGAAAACTACCTTCATTACCCCTTGGGGCACCTTCTGTTACAAAGTGATGCCGTTTGGTTTGAAGAATGCTGGGGCAACTTAACAATGGGTAATGGTGATTCTCTTTCATGACATTATTCATCACGAGATCGAAGTCTATGTGGATGATATGATCGCAAAGTCACAAACAGAAGAAGATCACTTAGTCAACTTGGCCAAGTTGTTTGACAGGCTGCGGAAGTTTAGATTGAGGTTGAACCCAAATAAGTGTACCTTCGGAATGCACTCTGGAAAATTGCTGGGTTTCATTGTAAGTGAAAAGGGGATTGAGGTCGACCCTGCAAAGGGGAAAGCAATTCAAGAAATGCTAGAGCCTAGAACTGAGAAAGAAGTGTGTGGCTTCTTAGGAAGATTGAAATACATTGTATAGTTCATATTTCACCTAACAGCTACTTGCGAACCAATCTTCAAGCTCTTGAGAAAGAATCAGGCCATCAAGTGGAATGATTATTGTCAATTGGCTTTCGACCGAATCAAGGAGTATCTACAAGAACCTCCAATCCTCATACCTCTAGTGTCGGGGAGACCTTTGATCATGTACCTTATAGTGCTTGAGGGATCAATGGGCTGTGTACTGGGTCAACATGACGAGTCTGGTCAAAAAGAGCATACAATATACTACCTTAGCAAAACGTTTACCGACTATGAGACAAGATACTCACTGCTCGAGAAAAATTGTTGCACTTTGGCGTGGGCTTATCTCCGACTAAGACAATACATTTTAACTCATACCACCTTACTGATATCTAAGATGGACCCCGTCAAATACATCTTTGAAAAGCCAGTTTTGACCGGAAGGGTAGCTCAGTGGCAGATTATCCTGACCGAATACGACATCCAGTACACTTCACAAAAAACTATCAAGGGAAGTGTATTATCATATTATCTGGCCCAACAACCGATCAATGACTACCAGCCAATGAAGTTTGAGTTCCCTGATGAAGACATCATGTTCCTCAAATCGAAAGATTGTGAATAACCACTCCCGGAGGAGGGGCCAGACCCTGAATCCAAATGGAGTCTAATGTTTGATTGGGCCGTTAACATGAACGATAGCGGGGTTGGTGTTGTTATTATCTCACCAGAAGGAGTTCACATGCCCTTCAGTGCCCGATTGAACTTTGAATGCACCAACAATGAGGCAAAATACGAAGCCTATATAATGGGGATAGAGGAGACGATTAATTTGTGAATTAAGACCCTCGATATCTTTGGTGATTTAACTTTGGTTATCAATCAGGTTAATGGAAAGTGGCTCATTCATCAACCACACTTGATTCCCTACAAGGATTATACTAGAAGGTTGTTGACATTCTTCACAAAGGTCAAGCTGCATTATGTGCCCCGTGATGAGAATGAATTTGTTGATGCTCTAGAAACCTTATCTTCCATGATTAAGGTCCACCAAGAGAACTATATGCCCAAAATCGAGGTGTCTCATCTTGATAGGCCTGCATATGTGTTTTTAGTTGATAGTGTTAATGATGATAAGCCATGGTACTACGATATCAAATTCTTTCTGAAATCTCAGGAATACCTGGCAGGGGCATCCAGTAAAGATACGAAGACCCTGAGGAGGTTGGCAGACAGGTTCTTCTTAAATCAGGATGATGTGCTTTATAAAAGAAACTTCGACATGGTCTTGCTCAGATGCGTGGGTAGACACGAAACAGACATGTTAATGCAAGAATTTCATGAGGGATCCTTCAATACTCATGCTGGAGGACATGCTATGACAAAGAAACTTCTGAGGTCGGGGTATTATTGGATAGCCATAGAGTCTGATTGCTGAAAATACTCCCGCAAATGACACAAATGTCAAATTTATGCGGACAAGGTGCATGTGCCTCCTAATCCTTTCAGTGTCATATCTTCACCTTGGTCATTCGCCATGTGGGGCATCAATATGATCGAAAATATCGAGCCCACCGCTTCCAATGGTCATCGCTTCATCTTAGTTGCCATTGACTACTTCACCAAGTGGGTAGAAGCGGCATCTTATGCTAATGTTACTAAACAAGTGGTGACTCGATTCATAAAGAGGGATATCATTTGTCGATACAGAATAACCAAAAGAATTATTACTGATAATGGTTCCAATCTCAACAACAAGATGATAGCATATTTATGTCGGGATTTCAAAATCGAACATCATAACTCTTCGCCGTACCGCCCGAAGATGAATAACGTCATCAAGGAGGCCAACAAAAACATCAAGAAGATAGTACAAAAGATGGTTCTTACCTATATGGATTGACATGAGATGTTGTCGTTTGTATTGCATGGGTACCGAACGTCTGTGTGCACCTCAACAAGGGCAACCCCATTTTCACCAGTGCATGGTATGGAGGCAGTCCTACCAGTTGAAGTTGAGATTTCTTATTTAAGGATAATGATGGATGTTAAGCTTGATGAAGCTGAATGGCTCCAGTCTAGGATCAATCAGTTAACCCTCATTGAAGATAAACAGTTAGTAGCTATATGCCATGGAAATTTGTATCAACGGAGAATGAAACAGGCATTCGAACAAAAGGTGCAGCCTCAATGCTACATAACCGGCGACTTAGTGCAGAAAAGGATCCTTCCTCCTCAAACAGATCACAGGGGCAAGTGGACACCTAACTATGAAGGTCCATTCATGGTTAAAAAGGTTTTCTCGGGCGGAGTCTTAATGTTAACAACCATGGATGGAGAAGAGTTTTTATCCTCTGTCAACGCAGACACAGTTAAAATATATTTTGTATAAAGAGACCCGCTGGACAAAAACATAATAAAATTCTAGGAAAAAAAGGGCATCCCGGCGAGCCAAAAACAAAATAAAAGGCTCGAGAAAAAGTTAGGGAAAGAAAACGAAAAAGTGTACACCCGCTGAGTTGAAAAGTCACATCGGACTACTCAAGCAAAAAAGGGTATCCCAGTGGATTGAAAACCAGAATGGGAAATCCATGCAAAAGAGGGATTGAAACGAACAATCACGATCTGCAAGACCTATGATTCCTCATCTACAATCAAGGATAATCCGAGGGTTAAGAATCAGTTCAATCATCTTCCTCAAAAGCGAAGCATGCGAAAAGTCTTAAGGACATACGGGTCATAGCCGGATGGAAACTTGATGAGATCCAATTTTCACATTGCCATTAGGATAGTTTATTTTCCTTTTGTGCAATTTCCTCTTTCTAGGGATTTCCTCCTGGTGTAATTCCTATTCATGGAAACATTTCAATCAATAAAGTGCAATTTCATTCAAATTAGTTCTCATGTGTTTTTGTTTTTCATCTACCATTGATTGACTGCAAAAACGTCCAACAATTGTGATAAATATTGCATTGCGAATACATTGATGCTTTATAATATATGCATAAGAGTAAACCACTTGACATGAATTTGTATTATTGAGTAACAAGGATGGTGATTTAGAACATGAACCTGGGGCATGCAAGCCTTTCTAACTTTCCCTTTTACAGGAACTATCAGTTATGTTCACTAATGTGCACAAGGTCTAGAAACAAATTCATTACTAGTACAAGACTTCAAGAGTTATTCCTCAACCAGTCTTATCAGACCATTCCTTCTCCATCAGAGCAACAAGAAGAGATTTGATACTCCCTGAGCAAAGGGTAGCTTCATATTTCATCCCCAACATGAGATGCATTATTATTTCTCATTCCCAACATGAGACACTTCATACCTCTCATTCCCAGCGAGAGTGATCATAACCTTTAGCTTCAGCAGAAAGTATTTTCTAGTGGTGTTCTCCATCATTCCCAGTAGAGATGGAAATTGAAATCTTCCCCAGCGAAGTAATAGAAAGATGAAGTTCTCTCCAAGAAGGGAATTTACATTCCACGAAGAAGTATTCCCCACTAGAGTCTTCTTATTCGTATCAGTACATGAAGATTCATTATTCCATAGCAGTTTTGAGATGAGGAGAAGCCTGATGGTTTTCCTTCTCACACAATATTATTTGCAGTTTTTCCCAGTGAAGTCACTGAGTAAAAGTCCAATATTCATTGGCATCTCTTCCCCAAGCAGAGGATTTCAGGCCTAAGGCATTCCCCATCAGAATTCTCCCTTAGCAGAGTATCTGCAAATTCTTTCCTCAGTCAGGCCAGAAGGTTATCGCTTCCCCAACGGAGTCCTGCGGGTGGAGTATCTCCCAATTAGATTATTACCAGTTGAGACTCTCCTCAATAGGGTCATCATTCTTCAAATTCTCGAAGGCCAATTTATTTTTGGAAGTAATGGAATTTCAAAGCCAGTGTATCATTAACATTATCCCTGCAGAGTTGCATTTCCCTACAGGGATGAATTAAATCAATGCAGTGATTATTTCCTCCCAGTAAATCCACTTGGGATACCAGTTGTCTCCTCATCAGAAGATCTCTTTTGCATTTGCATTTAGTAATCATCATTACATTCGCATCCTCTAAAGCAAAGCATTTCCATCATTATGGAGCATTACACCATGGAAAAATTCAAACATATGCATACCAAGCATAAGCTAATTTAGGGTGCCTGATATAAAAGCCCGAGACGTGGTTTCTAAAATTAGATAGAGGTATCCCCATATAGAATACCCAATACATTCCTAGACATATTTGAAAGTATAATTGAAGGATCCTGGATATGTTAATCTTACCCTCAGATACTTATTATCCCTTGCAGAGTCAACTTTTATGACATTCCTTGTAAGTCCATCCTCGGCTTGGTCTTACTTTTTCCGAGTTCACCTTCGACTTGTTCTCGAATCTTATCGTAAGTCTACCTTCGGCTTAGTCTTACGTTTACGACTCCACCTTTGGTTTGGTTTCTTATTGTTGTTTGAGTCTACCTTCGGCTTAGTCTCATTCTTTGTAAGTCTACCTTCGGCTTGGTCTTACTTTTTCCGAGTTCACCTTCGGCTTGTTCTCGAATCTTATCGTAAGTCTACCTTCGGCTTAGTCTTACGTCTACGATGCCACCTTTGGCTTGGTCTCATATTGTTGTTTGAGTCTACCTTCGGCTTAGTCTCATTCTTTGTAAGTCTACCTTCGATTTGGTATTACTTTTTCCGAGTTCACCTTCGGCTTGTTCTCGAATCTTATCGTAAGTCTACCTTCGACTTAGTCTTACTTCTAATATATCACCTTTGGCTTAGTCTCGTATTGTTGTTTGAGTCTACCTTGGGCTTAGTCTCATTCTTTGCAAGTCTACCTTCGGTTTGGTCTTACTTTTTCCGATTTCACCTTCGGCTTATTCTAGAATCTTATCGTAAGTCTACCTTCAGCTTAGTCTTACATCTACGATACCACCTTTGGCTTGGTCTCGTATTGTTGTTTTATTCTACCTTCGGCTTAGTCTCATTCTTTGTAAGTCTACCTTCGACTTGGTCTTACTTTTTCCGAGTTCACCTTCGGCTTGTTCTCGAATCTTATCGTAAGTCTACCTTCGGCTTAGTCTTACGTTTACGACTCTAACTCTGGCTTGGTTTCATATTGTTATTTGAGTCTACCTTCAGCTTAGTCTCATTCTTTGTAAGTCTACCTTCAGCTTGGTCTTACTTTTTCCGAGTTCACCTTCAGCTTGTTCTCGAATCTTATCGTAAGTCTACCTTCGACTTAGTCTTACATTTCTTATTCCACCTTTGGCTTGGTTTCGTATCGTTGTTTGAGTCTACCTTCAGCTTAGTCTCATTCTTTGAGTCTACCTTCGGCTTAGTCTCATTCTTTATAAGTCCACCTTCGGCTTGGTCTTACGTTTTTCGAGTTCTCCTTCGGGTGTTCCTTGAATTCCTTTGTAAGTCTACCTCCGGCTTAGCCTTACCTTTACGATTCCACCTTTAACTTGGTTTCATATCGTTGTTTGAGGCTATCTTCAGCTTAGCCTCATTCTTTGTAAGCCTACCTTCGGTCTGGTCTTACTTTTGCGAATCCACCTTCGGTTTGGCCTCGTATCATCGCTCCCTTTGAAAGTCACATTATTTTACTTCCCACAGAGTGCAAATTTTCGGGTTTATTCGGGTATTCAATCCCTCCATACCTTGAACGTCTGAAAGCCTTTGCTATCATTCATTTAGGTCTACAGTGATTGAATATGGACAGCTGTAATACCCCAAATTTTGCCCTCTCATTTATCACCGATTTCGAGTAGCTTATGCTTCGTTTCCGTGCCATCCTGCATTCGTCCATACATTGCATAAAAATAATAAATAATGCATCATTAGGTGGCACATAAGGCATGTGATCGAGGTTTATTTAGTGGTAAAATCAGCCATCAGAGCTCAAGGATAAAATAGACTCAGAATGGACGGCGGGAGTGTATTTTGGGGGTTTCCCACCCTTTAGAGGGAAAATTCAAATTTCAGTTCCGTTAACTGGTTAACACCCAGGGTTAATCAGTTAACGCATGCGAATTTTGGGGAAAAAGTTCAAAATTCACCTTGCTTTGTTCGTCCACTTTCCATTTCCCATTTGCCTTGCATTTCCACCAAATTCTAGAACATTCCACACTCTTCCAAAAGAACATTCCCAGAATATGCCAAGGAATATTCCAAGAATATACCAATGGAATATTCTAGGAATATTCCCAACCAACCCTTAGCTTAGGATCCAAGTCTAATGTCCACACCTTATACCTAACCTAAACCAAACTCCAAATCTAGCATCTATATTAACCTTGATCACCAAGCCAAAAAGGGATTAGCGAGTTTTCACCAAGTTCACTATCCTCACAATTTAAATTCTCCTATTTTCTCTCCTTTTTTCCAAACTCACCAAAGCTTCATCATCATCTAGATTCTTCAAGTTTTGCATTGAGATCTTTGAGTTTGCCCTCTTCTGCGAGTATTATTTGTTTTGGCGTTGCATCTGGTGGTGCGGTTGTAACACCATTCTCTATCAATTTCCAGTACTATTTAGATCTAAAAAGATTCCCCATAAGCATGACCTAATGATCGTAGAATCTATAAAATTTGTGAATTGTTGGTGTCAAGTAATTAGATGAGTCAGCCATGGAAGTGATTCATATAAGGAACTGGTACGAGAGGGTAACAAAGATAACGAGAATGATGGGAATGACGACTTTCTCTCACCATGATATCAAAACTTTCCATATGTTTTTGAAAATTTAATCAAATTAGAATATTTATCACTTTATAGTAATAAAATAGTTAGCCCAATTCCAAGTGAAATCACAAATCATTCAAAATTGACCTCGGTGACAATCCCTTCACAAGATTCATCGGTAACTTCTTAAATCTTTCATTATAATATTTGAAATGTGCAGTGCAATTGAATTTATTATGTTGTTTTAGCATAATAAACCAAACTAAACTTTATTATAATTTGTATATAAATGTGAACTTGATGAAGTGTGAACTTGTATTATGATGTTTACAGTTAGTTTATGCCACTGTGCAAACTATACTAGGGTTTTGTTTGTAGAAGATGGTAAGAAGATATTTAACCTTGTTCCACTCTGTTATCTTTCCTTGGAAGTTGTATAATATCAATGAAACTTCTTCACCTTATTATGATGAATTAGCTCACAGCAGGCTAGTTAACTAATTTTACTAAGTTATGTATCTAAACCCAATAAGTCCATTATGAACCCCTCACAAAAGTTCTTCACTACCACCACAAAGGATCTCCCTGCCAGATAAATCATAGCAAGTTACTGTTTTATTATCATTTGTTCTTCATTGATATTCTAGAAATATAAATATTAACTGTACTGTTTAATGTCTCTAGATCCATTTTTGAAGCTGAATACCAGACTTATATCTAGCCTTGCTTGTTAACATTAGTGGCTCACTTGTAATCTTTCATGAAAAAGGATGAAATACTGCACACAACTCTATATTTTTAATCCACAATACCAGTAGGTGACCATCATTATTAGATCAGTATTTCTTTGCTTAGATGATTATTTTTTTCTGCAGTTTAGGTGGTTGGTTTTGCTTGATTTGTGATGATGATCTGCATCTAATGTAACTTGTGACTTACTAATATTCAATGCAAACTTTCATAGATTTGGCGGTTCGTTTCGGTTTGATTCATTGTTTTTTTAAACAGTCATAGTCTTAGCTATTTAATTAATGAAGTGTGGGATGACTATGACTGTTTGTGTGTATGCTGATTTTTTATTTTGTTTTGTAGAGATAACATCTCCGACATTGACTAATTTTGATGATTATGAAGACCTTGTAAGTTAAAAGAGTATCAGAACACTATAGTTTGATTTTAGTTATTTTTGTTTTAAGAAATTTTTCGATTGAATTTTGATTTTAGAAATGGTTGGATTTGTAATTTTTAATGAGTTTGTGATTTTGATTTAAATTGATTTATAATTTTGATTATGAAAGAAAATAGGAAATTATTTTTTTAAGTAAATTTTTTTATACAAAATATAATATTTAAAGAAGTCTTAAAAGATGCTAAAAGAAAATTTAAATTTTTTTATTAAATAAAATATAAAGAAAATAAGTATAACGGTTCAGTTCTTATCATATGGTTCGGTTTGGAAAATTTGTCTTCTAATAGTTTGGTACAGTTTGGAGTTCTTAACTATTATATCAAACCAAAAAAGTTGGTTCATTTCAATTCTGAAAAAAAAATATATGGTTCAGTTCGGTTTGAATGATTTTATATAATAGTTTAGTTTGATTTGGTTCAGTTCTCTCGTAGAACCATATATAAACAACCCTAAATGTGATAGAGTTTCAACCTCATCCGAATAATCGTTGTCATATGTCTTATTATTCTCTTTTTCCTTCTCCTTAACATTATATCTTGTACTCTCGATTCAATTTCCTCTCAGACATTTTCTTCAAATTCAAATCATATTGAAGTAAAATTTATAATTCATACTGTTGTGAATTTCACTAACCTGTTATTTATTTTCTTTTCATATAGGAATAACAACCGAAAATTCAAATTCTAAAAAAATTGAAAACATAAACTAATTGTTAAAAAGAAGAATTTATGAAATTAAAATGAAATATGGAGTTCAAAGAGAATAATATGTTATCGATTATGGAAATATTTTAAAATCATAAGTATACATGCTTTCAGTTCTATCATCAGCTTACAAACATCCAATACCTCATTATGGAAGCCCCACAAGCATTAACATTAATGAATATTTAATGTTTGTTGGAATAGAAAAGCCCACTAAGACTAGGTTCATTTGACTTTTTCTTCTTTATTACCATTACTTTTCCTTTTCCTTTTCTTCTAGCAGTTACCTTTCCTTAATAAAAGGAGCTTCTCTTTTTTCTCTAACAATAATTTTAGAGTGATGATTTCATATTTCCTTCAATAAAATGCAAAGAATTATTGTTCACTATCCACTTCCGTTGTGCAACGCTAACATGGTATCTAGAGCTATTAGATTGCTCTGATCACCTCTTTCTTCCTCCACTCATTTTATTCAGTTCTTTTTTGTTTCATCCCTTTCTTTCGCCAAGATCGTTTCTTGTCATTCTTTTTTTCTAGCATT